>CM028369.1:25323597-26035601 GCA_016624345.1 Platycodon grandiflorus
GATAACGGTGACTGCTTGGAACTATATAGAAGAATAAAATAGTAGTTATTTTAAATAAGTAATTACACATACTTTTCTCGAATTGTTTCACATATTTAAATTATTTTTATTTGACTAGTTTCATTATAACAATAATTTTTTTTTATTTAATAAATTTTTCTTGCTTTATTGATGTTGGATACTTTAAATTTTTCACCAAAATTGAAAAAGATCGAAGAGATTGTTATTTTGTGGAGCTGAAATAACGTTAATGTCTAATTTTTATCATGAAAGTCATAAGCAAGTACGTGTATATATTGGGGTAATGTTATCAATTACCTTAATTTTATCTTTACATTTCAAGTTGTTTTGTTTATTACCAAATATATAATATAAAATTGTACTATGTTAGTAATCACATTTCTTATGCTAACAAACACTTTCTAGGAATTATTTTCTCATCTATTTCTGTGAAATCTCATTACTAGTAATCGATTCCGCGGAATTGATTTCATTTCCATGTATCAGTCGAGGCCTAAATGGTAGTCTTAGCGTACGACATTGTACGTAGAGAGAACCAAGTTGAAGTCTATTCGTTCATCATTGTTAATAGGGGTGAAAATTCGTGTCATTGTGTCGTACTCGTGTCGCACTATCGTGTTTTTATGTTATCTATCATATTTGATCATAAATATGACAATAAATGTTATTTTAACTAAACTATAATTTTGTGCTTTCGTGTCGTGTCGTGTTGTACCGTGTCTTATCGTGTCATTTCTCTCTGTAATTCGTGTTTATAATTGTGTTGTGCTGCCATCGTGTCGTGTCATCTATTGTCACCCCTAATTGTTAATCAATTTTTTGTCTTGGTATCTTTCAACTATTGATTTGATGCCAGAATAAGTCAATAAATTGCGTTATTTAATTCTAAATTTTTTATTAATGACTTGTTTATTACTACACAAGTTTTTGTTAAAATTTCTTCAGTTTTTAAGAGTATCGCTAATGCAATTTTCTAGTTTTTCTTATACGACATGTTTAAACAAGAATACTTATTTTCTATCTGGCAAAATTTATAAAATATAGAGCGTCATATTTTAAACGTGTTACAATGCAAGACTTCTTTTAGAACATTCTTTCAAATATGACAGTTTTTGTTTTAATTACAAAAAGAGATATTTAAAAAAAAAAACATACATAATAACCCAAATCATATCTTAGCCTTTTTGATTAAAATATCAAAAAGGAAAAATCGATCCTAACTTCCGAAACAAAAATTAAAAAATTTAAAAGATAGTTCGAATTTTGAGCATTTTAATGAAAATGTGGATAGGTTTTTAGGTTTTATTAAATTTTAATAATGTTTTAATTGCAATTTCAAGAAAATTCTAATTTTTAATTATTATTTGATGACGTGGAGGAAAGACATTCTGTAGTTGATCCTCTATTTTCCATACTTTGTGGAGGTGGAAGATTTTTCTAGCTGCAACAAGGCAATGTAACGCTTTAATTCGTATACTTTGGGCGCCATTCCTTGAGTGAATCGCTCCTCGAAGTTTGACTATATCTCTATGGCAGTGGTGGTGTGAGACGCACCAACTTGTAGTTCTTTACAAATCGCGTTGATGAGCCAGAATTTGACAATGGCGTTGCAATGTATCCAAGACTGGAACTACTTACGAAGCCCTGGAGTGCATTTAGGAAATTAATTACTCCTCCACGTAAACTAATTATCTCCAGTCTCACTCAAGAGTTGCGTGACAAACATGAGGCCTAAATGATATGAAGGGTGGAGATAATAGGGAGACTTGGTATCGATAGCGCTGCTTTGGGAGTTTGCAACATTTGTCGTGGTTTCACTACTATGGGTTGTTGGCTCGCCTACCATGGTGGTTGACACGGATTAGGTTTGGCTCTAATACCATAAAGAGAAGTGAGAGAACTTTTGTTACTTTCATTGATCAAGAAGGCTACGTATAAAGGATTGGGATCCTAAATTTTGTGACTAATTCCTACAAGCAAACTATAAATACAAGGAGTGTCTATATATACAAAGATCCAGGATAGACACCTAAAATACTTCCAATAAGGGTTGCCACCTACTCCCATGCTGAAGAAAAGTAGGGTTAATTGCACTTACAGCCTTGTACTTTGCTTAATGTCGCACTTGGAGATTTGTGATTTCAATTTTTGCACATTGGAGTTTAAGCTCGTATTTTTGTTGCAATTGTGGGTCAAAAGGGAGTTCTTGTTACTTTTTGGATACAAAGTAGTCAAATGTCATTCACATGCATTTTTGTTAGGTTGTTTCACTACTGCTGAAAAATCGTCCGTTACTGGCGAAATTTTTCATCGGTGATTTTAAATCACGGATGGAAATTTCCATCGGTATTCTGTCGGTAACTGATTGATAGTAATTACAGATGAAATGGCCAACAACGTCGGTAATTACTGACGAAAATTTCCATAAGTAATTTCTTTCCGTTGATAATTACTGACGGAATAGTACTCCTTACTTTGTTTTCTAAGGATGATATGAGATGAGGACAGGACTAGAAGGCGGGTAACATGTTTTCTAAGGATGATATGAGATGAGGTCAGGAACTGGAAGGAGGGTAACATGTTTGCCCTATGCATGATTATAACACTAGTCAACAATGTTGGCATGAGTTGTAATATGACAGATTGGAGAAATTATAGGAAGAGGGATGGAAAGAAATCATTTCCTTCTCACTAGTGCATAATTATAGGAACCAAATTAGTATAGCCAAAAATAGAAGATTTATTCTAGTCTATATATTTGTAATTAACAATTGTGTAAATAATATGAATGAAATACAGAAAAGTATTCTTAACATGGTATCAGAGCCTAACCTTAGGTCTGGCCCTTCTCCTTCCCGAAAACTCTAATACTAGCAGTTAAGTTACTTCCTCAACCATGTCAGACTCTGATACAGAGCACCACACTGGTGTCTCTCAGTCCGATACCATGTTTATTGAATTCACCACAAAAATTATTGAAGCTCTTAGCAAAGTCCAAACACCAACCCTGTCCACCGAACCCTCTGCTGCTCCGATTGGCATCAAGTTGAACGACACCAACTATCCCCTCTAGTCCCAAGTTGTCAAGATGTATGTCTCGGGCAAAGACAAGTTGGGATATATCAATGGCGACCACCCACAACCATCAACAAAGGATCCTTCATTTCGCAAATGGCGCACCGACAATGCCATTGTTAAAGGTTGGCTAATCAATTCAATGGATCCCTCTTTGATCGAGAATTTCATTCGATTTTCTACTGCTAAAATGGTTTGGGACTCTATTGCTACCACCTATTTTGATGGTAGCGATACGTCTCAGGTATATGACCTCAAACGCCGTGTAACGCAACTTAAACAAGCTGGAGGCTCCCTGGAGCAATACTATAATGACCTCCAAGGATTATGGCGTGAGATTGACTTCCGGCGTCCTAATCCAATGGAGTGTGAGGCTGATATTCACAAGTACAATACTATCCTTCAAGAAGACCGGGTGTATGTTTTCTTGGATGGCCTTGACGACCGTCTCGACAAAATTATGGGCGATGTGATGTAACTTCGTCCATTCCCTACTGTTGAGCAAGCATATGCTCACGTCCGCCGCGAAGCAATTTGCAAGAATGTTATGATTAGTGGAAATGCAGAGACTATTCTTCCTGGTGCTGTTCTCGCCACCAAAGGACTTCGACTTGGGCCAGCCAACTCCACCCTTCCCGTGCACAATGGGAAGCAAAAATCTCGTACGACATCCAAAGGCTTAAAATACACCCATTATGGCAATCAGAAACATACACGTGACACGTGCTTTAAGTTGCATGGGTATCCTGATTGGTGGAATGACCTCCAAGCTAAGAAACATCGTGACACATCCAGCAAAGACGAAGCTCTCGGTACCACAGCAGTGGCTCATGCAGCAGCTCAGTTGTCTTTTACACCACCAGTTGCCCACGGTTTGGATATTTCCTCCTCTCCTGACTCAAGTAATCTTGGCTGCGCTTGCTTTAGTTCACATGATGATGCTGAACGTGGTATATGGCTGCTGGATTTTGGCGCCACTGACCACATGGCGTTTGATGCTAATGATTTCACACGAACTTCCTTACCAAAACGTACCAATATTGCCAATGCTATGTTGTTATTTCACCTGTCACTGGGGCAGGAACTGTGACTTTAACCCCTACTCTACAGTTGCCTAATACGTTACTTGTTCCCTCACTTTCTCACAAGCTCCTCTCAGTAAGCCAACTAACATATGACCTTAATTGTATTGTGCTTATGTACCCTAATTTTTGTCTTCTCCAGGACATTCTCACCAAGGAGATCATTGGGCGTGGTACTAAAAGAGGGGGGCTCTATTTTATGGATGACTTTAGTATGGGCAGAGCATATCATATGCAACATGTTGTTGGTGTCAAAGAGAATGAGATCTGGCTTTGGCATCGTCGTTTAGGACACTTGTCCTTCACCTACATGAAACACATATTTCCGGATTTGTTTTCTCAATTGAAGCATATTGATTTTCAATGTGAAACTTGCATCTTAGCAAAAATTCATAGTGTTTCTTATCCGTTGAGTATGAATAAAAAAGATACTCATTTCAGCCTAATACATTCCGATGTATGGGGTCCTTCTCCAATTACTACTGTGTCCAGGTTCAGATGGTTTGTTCTATTTGTTGATGATTGTACCTGCATGACTTGGCTCTATTTACTAAAACATAAAGATGAAGTTTTTGGTGCGTTTAAGTCATTTCATGCAATGATAGTAACACAATTTTCAGCGAAGGTTCAAGTGTTTCGATCACAATTTTCTGCTAAGGTTCAAGTGTTTCGATCAGACAATGGTGGTGAATATGTTAATCACCAATTTCATGATTACTTCAAACAGCATGGAATTCTCCATGAAACATCTTGCACCCAAACTCCTCAGCAAAACGGTGTTGCCGAGCGAAAAAATTGGCACATTCTTGAGACTGGCCGAGCTCTTTTAATCGGTGCCCATGCTGCTCCACGGTACTGGGCTAATGCGGTTACTACTTCTGTGCATCTCCTAAACCGAATGCCCTCTAAAGTGTTGGGTTTCCAAACTCCATTACAAGCCCTTGCAGCCCATACTCCCATACCCTCGGTCTTGATGCTTCCCCCATGTGTTTAGGTGCGTTGCTTACGTCCATCTCCATAAGAACCAGCGGACTAAACTAGACCCGTGTGCTCGTCGATGCGTATTTTTGGGGTATGCACTACATCAATAAGGCTATAGATGTTATGACCCCACTTCTAATCGCATATATGTCTCCATGGATGTCACCTTCATGGAAATCGAAACTTACTTCCCACCCAATTCTCCTCTTTAGGGGGCTGGAAAAGAAGAGTTGAAATGGATGGAACTAGACTGGCCAGGCTTGTCTGAACTAAATGTGGAGCCGATGCAATCAGTATGTGTTCCTTCAGCTCCTGAACATCAAGAAGTCAATCATGAAGCTGCAATTTCTTCCCCCTCTGTAGTACCCGACACTAGTACCATTACCGAAAGGAAAGAAAACAATTGGGTGCAAGTGGGTGTTCTCTATCAAACACAAAGCTGAGGGATCTATAGAGAGGTACAAGGCAAGACTCGCAGTAAAAGGGTATACATAAACTTATGGTGTAGACTACAAAGAAACTTTATCACCCGTAGCTAATCTAAATACTATCAGAGTGTTGTTATCTCTTACAGCAAATTTAGATTAGCCACTACATCAGTTTGACGTGAAGAATGCATTTCTCCATGGTGATCTTGAAAAAGAGGTGTATATGGACATTCCTCCAGGCTACTCAATAATCACGGGAACAAATGAGGTGTGCAAGTTGCAGTGAGCTTTGTACAGTTTAAAACAATCGCCGCGGGCATGGTTTGGGAGATTTAGCCTGGCAATGAAGAAGTATGGTTTCAAACAAAGTGACTCAAATCATACTTTATTTCTTAAAAGACAGCAGGGCAAGGTAACAGCTTTAATTGTCTACGTTGATGATATGATTATTACCGGAGATGATAGAGAAGAAATATTACGTCTCCAAAGGCAATTGGCAAGTGAATTTGAAATGAAAAATCTAGGTGGGCACAAGTATTTTCTGGGAATTAAAGTTGCCAGATCAAACCAAGGAATCTTTTTATCCCAAATAAAATATATCCTAGACTTATTATCTGAGGTGGGATTGTTGGAGTGCAGACCAGTAGATACCCCGATTGTCCAGAATCACAAACTTGGGATTTATCCAGATCAGAAACCAGTTGAGAAAGAGAGATATCAACGATTAGTTGGCAAACTGATTTATTTATCTCATACTCATCCAGATATTGCATATGCTGTGAGTGTGGTGAGTCAATTTATGCATTGTCCAAGTGAGGAACACATGGAAGCTGTAACTCGCATACTGAAATACTTGAAGTCGTCCCCAGGAAAAGGGCTCCTGTTTTCTAAGAATGATCACCTAGAAGTCAAGGGCTATACAGACGCAGATTGGGCCGGGAACATCTCAGATAGAAAGTCGACCTCAGGGTATTTCACATTTTTTTGGTGGAAACCTTGTGACATGGAGAAGTAAGAAACAAAAGGTTGTGGCGCTCTCTAGTGCAAAAGCAGAATTTCGAGGGATGGCCAAGGGTCTGTGTGAACTTCTTTGGTTGAGAAGGTTGCTAACAGAAATTGGTTTTGCACCCACATCAGAAATGAATCTTTATTGTGATAATAAAGCAGCCATAGATATTTCACATAATCCGATTCAGCACGATAGAACTAAACATGTGGAGGTGGATCGACACTTCATCAAACATAATCTCGAGAGTAAAATAATTCAATTCCCATTTGTCAAGTCTGAAGACCAGCTAGCAGATGTACTTACCAAAGCCGTGTCCAGCAAAGAGTTCTACAATGCATTAGTCAAGTTGTGCATAAGGGATCCGTATGCATCAACTTGAGGGGGAGTGTTGGCATGAGTTGTAATATGACAGATTGGAGAAATTATAGGAAGAGGGATGGAAAGAAATCATTTCCTTCTCACTAGTGCATAATTATAGGAACCAAATTAGTATAGCCAAAAATAGAAGATTTATTGTAGTCTATATATTTGTAATTAACGATTGTGTAAATGATATGAATGAAATACAGAAAAGTATTCTTAACAAACAACACTCTTTCTTATTTTATGCTTTCCC
This sequence comes from Platycodon grandiflorus, assembly GCA_016624345.1. Lineage (NCBI taxonomy): Eukaryota > Viridiplantae > Streptophyta > Magnoliopsida > Asterales > Campanulaceae > Platycodon > Platycodon grandiflorus. The sequence continues at coordinate 25,330,810 of CM028369.1, forward strand.
AAAGTAGTCCAAACTATGTTATGCACGCACTATTTCATTGTTTATTTATGTTGTCACTATGAAATCATAAGGCAAATTGTGAATGGTAGATCAAAATTTTCAAATCTAAACCCTATACTCTCATTTCTGAACTAGTTCTAATGCTTATATATATATATATATATATATATATATATATATATATATATATATATATATATATGTACCTTCTTTTTTTCTTTTTTCTTTTTTCTTTTTTTCGTTCTACTTATGATAGTTGTCCAAGTAGACCAAGGCTTTGCATGCAAAGACTTTGTGGTCAACCTCTAAACCTTCTTTCCATTGCTTCAATCTTATGTTCCTTCCAGGTAGGTAGGAGTGATTACGGTCCGATTTGATCCATTTTTTGCCAAAAAAATTAGATAATCAGAACCAGACTAATACTCCGATTCTTGAAAAATTCAGAAACAAAACAAAACCAAGATGTATGAGAACCAATACTTTGATCCGGTTCTAATTTCAATTTTTTGATCTGGCAAACAAATAATAAAATCTAATATTTTATACGACAATTAAAAGCACTAAATAATGATAAAACGTTGAAAATACAAACAAGGTCACAAAAGAAAAAAAAAATAGTACATTGATCAGTCAACAATTAAAAAGGTTTGAGTCATATATTACAATTCATTCATGCAATATAAACTGAAATGAGAAAAAAGTATATTCAGCAACATCAAGTCTGTGTTTGTGTGTAAATGACAGAGAGAAATATCATTAAATATTTATACCTAGTGTTTGGGTTAAGGTTAAATTGCAATTATATTTTTTAAACGTCAATTTATTATATTACATATATCTAATACAAATTGGTCCAGTCCGGTTCAAAACCAATCTAATATTTTTAAAACTGAAACCGAACCAAATGATCGATTCTACTAAAAATCAGAACCAAAACCAAACCAAAAGTGTTAGTTCGGTTCACTTGTTTTTGGTTTGGTCCAATTTTAGAAAAAATCTGCTGACCCTACTTCTAGTAGACCCAAATGAAAAGATACACTTGAGTATTTTTAGTTAATTTGACTAATCTCCTAACATATTTTTATTCATAGAGAAAGTAAAATAATAAATTTTGATAACTACACTTAAAGTACTAGTATAATTTACACGTTTTATAATAATAATTATTATTATTATTAATACCTTGAAAGACTACAACATAATATACGGCTTTGTTGCCCACTTTATTCAGTAATGTTTTAGTTGAATGTGTCTCTAAATGAGGATAATTTCTTATTATTGTTAGACTAAGTTTTGAAGATTGCACAAATTTTGCTTCCCTTAGGCTTCATGGTCCATGTAATTCCAATTTAAAAAGGTACCATTTCCATAACTCCTTTGCCTTTTCTTTTACAGATTAATGTAAATTTTCTTTCATTTTCCTCCTTAAAATCACCTCATGAGCTTCCTCCAATGAAGGAAGGCCGCCTAAACTGGAGCTTTAGTTTGTCATATTATCTTGAATAGTGATAGCGATCCCAAATCCATATTTTCTATAAGGCAAGACATGTATCACTTATACCAAATGAATCACATATATATAATAACCTAATAGAAAAAACTAGATAATAGTATTGGAGATGCTCTAAAACATGCATGGTAAGAGATTTCACCAAATCAATCTTCTTCTTTTCTTTTTTGCACCTAATGAATGCATCAGCTGAGCAAGTTTAGTACATTTGCCACTGTCCAACGAACGACAACAGCTAAATCTTGGGGGCATACATTTACAGACCTCTTTTCTTCCATGAGCTCAACCTCCCAGATTACGAGCCATACATTTCATGTGCTTGATCTTAAGCATGACACAACTAACAAGTTATGTGAAAAATAGGTCCGAAAAGCTGTAGAACATGTTCATTTCTAATCATGTTTTCTTTTTTTCTTTTTTTAGAAGTTATAAGCTGTACTGAAAGAAACCCAATGCTTCAAATTTGTGAAAAAGGAGGGAGGGAGGGGGGGGAACAAACCCAAAAATAAGCTAATTAGGTTGAACCAAAGACCAAATAACAAATAATATCATCATCAAGGTCTTAATTTTGGGTATAAACTGAACATAAAAATTAAATTAATCCCCATCAGAACAGAGAAGCAAAACAATAACAGAAGAACTGATCCTAGTCTAGAATTCTTTAATAAGGAGCATTTAAATTAGCATTCCATTTCAAACTAAAACGGATCTTCTCGTCAGAAAATGTGGATTTATCTAGTAAAGCTTCCCAAGGAAGAGGCTGCCACGCATTTTTTGAATTTTCATAAACCTCAACTTTAATGCCCTTTAAGTAATGTCGCCAACACTTGGTCTCCTGATCAGAACTGCAACAATTTGTATTTCTTGTGGCCATTATTAGCTCATTGCCAAGGAACTTTATGAAGTCAACACAGTCCGGGGCAAGCCGCCATCGTGTAGAGATGGTGGTAGGACGAGAACTGGAAAACAAGGTTTCAACAAAAGCAGCAAATAAAGAAGATGACTGGTTTATCTCTGGCAGAAAATTCTCTAGAGGAAGTGGAATTGCTGTGAGGTCCCGATCAGTACCGAATTGGACTCCTTCAAGCCATATGTAAAATGAAACATTAGCTCGGCTTACGCTTTTGAGCAGTTCCCTAAACTGATGGAACCATGTAATGTCAAACCATGTAAGATCACACCAGCCAAAGTCAAAATGATCTATGTATATATAAATCATTAATTCTTCTTGAGTGTTGACGAGAGATAGAGACAACACGTTGTCACCAGTGTACTTAAGTGTAAGCAAATTGGGAGCATCAATGTTTGCCTCCATTAGGTCCTTGCAGTAATCCAAGTGCAAGTGCTTAAGTGAGCGACCTGAAACGTTGATCCTTTCGAACCCATCGCATAAGATTATTTTCAAAACCTCAAGAAGGGGAAATTTCGTAGTAAGTTGGTTAAGTAAACTGTCAGTGATGATCAGCTTAGACAACTCCAGATGTTTGAGATTTAGAGCGCAGCCCACTTTTAAATAACAAGGTACTTTGAAAGAACCCCGATACTTGAGAACATGAAGACTTGGCGCATCTTCAATTGTAACATCAATCGCCTTACCACGTGAGTGAATATTGAGTATCTTGAGTTCACCCAGATTACTTACCAGAAATTTCTTGAACCCCAAAACTTTATAGAAGACAACTTCCTCAACTGAAGGGCAGCTCAAGAATAGTTTATGAAGCGTCCCATCATCGATATAGGCATAACAAAGATTTAGTTTTTTTAGGAAAGGGAAGTTTATTGCATTGCTAGCAAAGTTTTGTGGAAATTTGCATCGGTCAACCCATAAATCGGTCAACGCTTTAGCAGACTTACTAAAGATTTTTTGAGGCAAAGTGTAGGGTGAAAGCTTAACCGAGGTTAAAACGGAGATGCCAAGCTCTTTGACACCGTGATCTAGTGCTGTTCCTATGGATTCATCGAGGAGAAGGTAAGCGGATTCTTGATCGACACGGAATAGTAAAATCTCAAACCTGTGTATGCGTAAATTGTGATTGCGGTACCTTAACAAAGTGTTGTTGACAAAATTGAAGAATTCATGCCTTTTGTTTTCTTCAATTTCTTGGGACTCAAAGAAGTGGTATTCACTGAAACAGAGATAAGGGAAGGTAGACCAAGCTTGCAGCCATGTCTTGGATAAAACACTTTTTTGTGCTGCTTCTACTGTGGACAAGAAAGAGAGTATTTGGTGAATAATGAATTCGGGTAGCTCTGATATTCTGTCTCTGTTCCTTTCCATGGCGTAAACTGCTCCTCTCTCCATCATCTATCAAAGACTTAGAAAAAAAAAAAGAAAAAAAACGGCGGCTCTTGATTTCGGGACAGCAAATAATCTCTCTCTTATTATCCACTTTCAATACGAACACGTATTTATAATGCCTGCAACTAGGTATCCTGCCAATGATGGGCTAACCTAATACTAATCGAACAAGGATTAACAACTTTTTCTTATTATAATCCCATTAGAACAAGGATTAACAACTTTTTCCTATTATAATAGAAGTAATAAATAAATAACTAAAACCCAAATTAATTAATTAACTTATTAGACTTATTTAGAGCCAACAAAGTAGGTTTGTATTAGGAGTATCATAACTCGTCACACATGACACAACACACAGAAAGCATATCAAACAGCAACCATGTCAACAAAAATTCCCTCCCTCCCACCTCCTCATAAAACAGAAATGAATCATGATACCATGAACCCCTCCTCCTATGACCCACCATCACCACCACCACCACCACTGCCCAAAACCATTCGTAAATTGATCATCGAAGTCGTCGAGGCACGTGACCACTGACCTCCTCCCTAAGGATGTTCTCAGCAGTTCCAGCGCTTACGTAGTGGCTCATTTTGATGGCCAAAAGAAACAAACCTCCACTGTATCCAGAAGCTTGAGTTCGGTAAGTACTGATCAATAAACATTTGCGGAGCTGTGGAGGAAAGTGATGATTGATGACGAATCAACATCCAAAAAATTCTAAAACCCCAATTTCACGGCAAACTAATGAATACCTATTTGTAGAAATTATGATCGAAAATTCGAACTTAGGGTTTGTAAAGATTTTGTATAGAAGTCATTGTGGAAAACCATAGTAGTCCAAGAAATATGGCTTCTAGCAACCAGTCTATCAAACAATTGCAGTGCAACATCCATTCGCCCTACTTTTGCATACATCCCCAACTGTTCATTCACAACATGAAGATTATTTTCAATACCCATTTGCATAACATGAAAATGTATAATCTTGCATAATTCAAGACAACCCATCATACCACAAGCCCTCACTACTAAAGGGAAACTGAAACCATCAGCCCTAACCCCAAGATTTCTCATTTGAACATTAACCCTAAGGGTTTCTCGATACTCACCATGCATTATGCCTTACATTAGCCCTAAAAATTGAATTCCAAAGTAACAAGTTAGAACGGGAATCAATTGGAACGGCTTCAAATACTTTCTAGGCATCATTGAGAAACTCAAATCTGTTGTACATTGCTACGCATCTAGATGCCAAGAAGGCGAGTGTGACCCACTGCAGAGCAAGATTTGGGTGTGAATTTGTCTCATTTGTTGAATGTTGATGCGTTGACTAAGAAGGTGATCCAAGTAGTCGAGAAGCGCATTGTGGGTTCTACTGATTTGGGCTCCGTTAATGTTCGTTTGATGATGATTGTGGGTATGATAGACATAACGGTGGGGAATAGAAAGGAGAGAGAATTTGAGGTGATGAATATATGAGGGCTTTGAAATTGAAATGGAACGCCTGAAAGAACCATAAAGCATGAAGCAGCCGATAGAGCCGAAGAGGCAGATGGAGGTGGAGATGGCGGCGAGTTGATAGTGGAAAGAGAAGAAGCCGGAGATGGTGAGTTAACGGTAGGAGGAGAAGCTGGGGGGTTTTGCAGCTGGAGACGGTAACTAAATGGTTTTTTTTTTTTCTTAATTGTGTTAGTTAAGCTAAAAAATTATTACTCCCTCCGTCGCTAAATTATTGTCTTCCTTTCTTTTTTCGTCCGTCCCAAAATAATTATCTTATTTGAAACTTTCCTTTTTATAATATCATTTTTATTATTTTACCCTTACTTTTTCTTTCCTACTTTAATTATGGGTTACATGCACATAGGCATTAAAAGAAACAATACACTTTTTCAATACTATTTCAATATTAATAATCAAGTCATTTAAATTTTTTTAATCCGTGTACCGGGTCAACCCAGACAATAATTTATGAACGGAGAGAGTATTATTATTTTCAACTCAGCATCTTTATTATTTTCAACTCAGCATCTCTGTCCACTATAGAATCACACTCCATATTTAATATGGGTATTTTAGTCCTTTTAGGTAAATATTAACGTCTAAACTTACGCTTGAATCACAAACTGTAAGGCTAAAAATGCAAGTCGGGATAAAATTAGAAAAAGTCAAACATCAGGTACCTAATAAAAAAAAGTGTTCAGTTCAATGATCAAATTATTTATTACCTAAATATTAAGTAGAGATTTTTTTTCCCTAGTTTCTACCCTGTCTTTAAAAAGGTTAGCTGATTATTGTTTATAAAAAGTTAATAATTTCTAATTATTTTTAGTATTATTATACGTAATAAAGATAATTTCAATAAATATAAAAATAAATTAACTGTGTTTTGTGGTGAAGTGGTACTGAAAATTGTCCTTCAAAATTGAACGAGTTTGATCCGTACTGCCGTAGCACTCTAATCAAAATATATGTAAACATTAACGTGATGTGGACCAACAGTTAGAGCCCGTTTGGTGTCGCGTCTTGAAAATGTAGTGAGCCCGTTTGGTGTTGCATTTTAAAAACGCAGTGTTTTAAAAATGCAGCGTTTCTAAAACGCAGATTATTTAAAATGCGACTTTTTTCTTTATAAATGCGTTTGAGATATTATGTCAAAACGCTGCTTTTTATTCCCTACTGCGTTTTAAAATCTGCGTTCTAGGAATTCCAGAGTTTTAATGCGTTTTGAAAACGCAGCGTTTTCTACCGCAGCATTGAAACGCTAAGTTAAGGAATAAGCTGCGATTTAACCCTATATTTTGACCAAAATGCGCGAACAACCAGAAAATAAACGTGATTAATAAATGGAAAAAGAATTGCACAAACACCAATGAGGAGAGAAAATATAGGAGAGAGAGTCTGAACTAAACACCAACTCTATTTCCAGCATATTCAGACTCTTCCTCCTATATATTTCACTCCTAATTAAACTCTCCTTCCTATATTTTCTCTTTGAATATCAAGTACTTGATGCGGAAAGATTTGGAAAAGTAAAGAAAAAAAAATTAAAAATAAAAACTTTTCTATTTCTTAGATTGTTTTACTTTGATGAGGAAAGATCTCGCAACTGTTTATCAGAAAATAATATGAGTCAGTAGCCAAATAAAAGCATAATTAAGCATATATACTCTTAGGAGTGTACTCAAAAAATATAAGCAATAACAAATAATACTTTTTAGATTTTAACATTAATAATTTCGTGTTAAATATTTTATTTGATCAATTTACAACAGATTAATAATATAAATTAAATAATTAAAATAGTAAAATTATATCAAAATTTTGTGTATGCCTAAATTTTATACGTGAAGTAAAATACATTTAACGTTTTTTATGTATATTGTACAATTTAATCCAAAATAACTCGCTAATTATTCCTTTTTCCTTTACTTCACTTTATCTCACCATATTTTTCCCAAAAATTATTTTCTCCATAAGTTTTCCAACCTTCAGAAGGAGTACTACTCCAGTAACATGGTTAATTTAAGTGGTAGCTAGACTTGTTCTAAACGAACAAGTACGTGAATTAAGTGTTGGAAAAAGTGTGTAAATATAAAGGAAATTATGCAACTTGTGGCATGATTTTATTAATGATTTGTTTGTCGAATGACAAAGATGATTGTAGAAATATGTTCAACTCCATGAGAACATCGAAATGATATTTTTATTTGTCCAAATTGAAGTTTGGATGAATTAACAAAGACTTAAATTATGGAGTCGGAAGTGGGTATGTCCCACATTAGAAAATTAACAAAGATTTGGCTAGCCATTAGCCCACGTTTTGTTAATTTTATTTTGAATTCGTAACTATCAGTCATTGATTTTACAGAGTGTAACTCCTGAATCAATTCAGCCTTAATGCTATGAGTAAATGGGCAAATCAAAACGTTTTAATTTCGACCTATAAATTGAGATCAATTCAACAGTCTCAATACACACGAAAAAATTTCAACAATTTCCATACTCTTTGCATTTGCATTTTGTTATCATGCATCTTCGTTTGGCCTCCCATTTGTTCTTTGGTGATACTGTCGAAGCTCACTTCAATTCGCCGAAATCCTAAGTGTGAGGTTAGTTCGGTTGTTCCGTCGTATCCTGGGAGATAATCGCTCACGAGCAAACCTCCAAGCACTAACAGAGTGGAGGGCGAATCCATTTCAAGAAAACTGTGCATAGCACAAGCCTCAGTTACATCAGCGGCCTACTTACTTCAGTCACCTACTTACATCAGCCAATTAAAAGCATCACCCAACCAAAAGCATTAACCAACCAAAAGCAACAGCCAACCAAAAGCATCAGCCAGCTTAAGTAGCAAGCCAAAGCATGAGTCGGCTTAAACCATCGCCGGCTTTAGCAACCAAAGAAAGCATCAACCCGCTTAAAGCATCACCAACCAAAGCTTCGTCTTAGCGACCAACCAAAGCATCCGTCCTTGTGTTTCATCGACAAAGTTGATCGAGTAACTATTTAAATTGTGCATTTAAATTGTATTTTCAATTCTGTAATTGTATTATTTTCCATACTACATTTCTAACTATCTTGAAACAGAATCCTAAGAAAGGAAAAATACAAATTACAAATTTGTGGAGGCTGACTTTGTCATATTGCAGATATGACAAATACCTCAAACACTGCTATTCCACCTACTGGAAATGAGACAAATGTGACACCCACTTCTGTGGCTCCTAATGAAACGGTGACTATTCCAAATGTGAATGTGGCTGGTCCGAGTATGTCGCGGATAGTCACTACTGTAACTGTGCCGGTTAATCACAGTGAGAAACCTTAAAAGTTTGTTGGCTTGGATTTCAAGCATTGGCAGCAAAAGATGATGTTTTACTTTACTACCTTGAATTTGGCAAGGTTCTTGGCTAAAGATCCTCCCGAATTGGGTGAGAATGAAACAGATGCTTAAGCTGTGACTGCGGTAGAGGCTTGGAAACATGCTGATTTCCTTTGCAGAAACTACGTACTGAATGGGTTGATAGATTCATTGTACAATGTTTAAAGTTCAAAGAAAGCGGCAAAGGAATTGTGGGAGTCTCTCGACCACAAATATAAGACCAAGGATGCGGGTTCCAAAAAGTTCATTGTTGACCGCTTCCTGGATTATAAAATGGTGGACTCCAAAATTGTTGAAAGTCAAGTAGAAGAACTGCTTGTGATCTTGCATGAAATTTATGCCGAGTGGATGGCTTTAAGTGAGACTAAGTAGCTGCAATCATTGAAAAATTGCCACCGGCTTGGAAAGATTTCAATTATCGAAACACAAGAGAAAGGAGATGAATGTCGAAGGACTTATTCTCCGTCTTCGCGTGAGGAAGACAACAGGTCTTGAAAAGAAATTGTTCAATACGATGGCTGCTAAAGCCAATGTTGTAAAGCATGGCCAAAGCTCCAAAGGAAAGAAAAAGGCTGTGCAAGCTAGGAAAAAGGTCAAATTTGGGACCTAAAGGAGGAATTTCCAAAAGAAATTCACAGTGCTACAATTGTGGGGGCACCGGTCACAAGGCTTCAACGTCCAAAAGCCAAATAAAATCGTGAAGCAAATGTGGTTGATGACATAGCTCAAGATGTGTCCAATATGAACCTTACTGATGTAATATCGGAGGTGAATCTTGTGGGTTCCAATCCAAATCAGTGGTGGATTGACACCGGTGCTACTAAACACGTGTGTTCCAACAAGGAGATGTTTAGTACCTTTGAAACTGCTGAGAATGGTGAGAAGATCTTCATGGGAAATTCTGCCACTTCTGATATCAAAGGTCAAGGGAAAGTGGTGCCGAAGATGACGTCCGGAAAGAAGCTGACTCTCAGTAATGTGTTGTATGTGCCAGATATCAGGAAAAACTTGGTGTCCGGATCGCTGCTAATTAAACATGGTTTTCGCATTGTTTTTGAGTCAGATGTTGTGAATTTGTCAAAGAATGGAATATTTGTTGGAAAAGGGTATGTAACTGATGGGCTGTTTAAGCTTAGTGTAATGGTTGTTAAACCACAAAGCAATAAAAAGAATAACTCTTCTGTTTACTTGCTTGAGTCTTCCAATGTATGGCATGGTAGACTAGATCATGTTAATTATGGTACCTTGTATAGATTAATTAACTTAAATTGCATATCAAAATTCCAAATCGATTCCAAACACGAGTGTGAAACTTGTGTAGAGGCAAAGTTGACTAGGACATCATTTCATTTTATTAAAAAAAATAGTTCAACGAAATCACGTGGTGGCAATAAGTACTTTATAACTTTTGTGGATGGTAGCACACGATACTACTATGTGTATCTTCTCAAAAGTAAAGATAAAGCTGTAGAGAAGTTCATTCTCTATAAAAATGAAGTTGAGAATCAACTTAGCAAAAAAGTTAAGGTGCTAAGAAATGATCGTGGAGGTGAGTATGAGTCATCGTTTAAAGAATTTTGTGCTGAACATGGAATTATACACGAAACAACAGCACCTTATGCACCTCAACAGAATGGTATTACAGAACGCAAGAATCGAACACTAAAAGAAATGATGAATGTCATGTTATTAAGTTCTGGGCTACCTCAAAACATGTGGAGGGAAGCTGAATAAGATGCCACGTACTAAGAAACAAGACAAAACCCCTTATGAGTTGTGGCATGGAAGTGTGTCATCCTACAAATTCTTGCGATTGTGGGGGTGTCTTGCTAAGGTTGCTATACCTACACCTAAAAAGGTAAAAATAGGACCAAACTGTTGATTGCATATTCATTGGTTATGCACAAACAATAGTGCCTATCGATTTCTTGTGCATGAGTCTAAAATCTCAGACATACACAAGAATACGATAATAGAGTCGAGAAATGTATCGTTCTTTGAAATGTATTTCCATGTAGAACAATTGAGGAAGCTAGCTCTTCCAAACAGATACATGATTCAATAGAACAAGAGAATGATGAGGGTGAAAAAGAAGAGTTAGAACCTAGACGGAGTAAAAGAGCTAGGGTGGAAAAATCCTTTGGTCCGAATTTTCTAACCTATATGCTAAAAAGTGAACCTCAAAGCTACAAAGAAGGTGTGAACTGTTCTGAGGGACCATTATGGAAAGAAACCATTAAAAGTGAAATTGATTCCATCTGTTGTATATTATCTAGATTTGCTTGTATCCATAACCTAAGACTAAGCCAAGGTGACTAATAGGCCTGCGTGTCTGTTAGAGTGACAACTCGTACTTAGACAATTGCTTGTAATAGCTTAGGATTATTTATATTGTACTTAACTTAGTCTCCAGAAGATGGCCTTTGTATATCAGTCATCTTCATTAGCAATGTCTATCAAGTCATCAGCCAAGTTCGTTCCAGTCAAGCTTTATTAGCAATGCATGAAGACCTAAAGATCGTCTGATCAAGACTTGTCTGAAGATGTGCCTCAGTTACCAGCAAAGGTCATCCTTGACTTTCTGTGTAACGATAACCTGCAAGTACCATTTAATGGACCATTCCATTTTAGGCAGACATCTCAAAAAAGGGCATATTGCAGGCAGTACTTGTCTACTTATTTTTAGCAAACCTGCAGGCAAAGGACTAAGACCACTTGCCTCTGAGATTTCAACAGCAAGACATAGTGCATTTAATGTAAGTCTTTTTGCATTAAATGCACCTAATTCAATTCAAATTCAAGACTAAAATTCCCCAACAGCCCCAATAATTCTCTGGGTATAAATTGAAGACTTCATGAAGCATTGAAAACAACTCCAACAACTTGAACTACTGCAATCTTCATCTTCATTTACTGCTAGTACATTCAAAGCTTCAAAGCAAAAATCTGTAACTCTTTCTTTAAAGAGCACCAATCTTAGACGCCTAATCTTTATTGTTCTTCATTGATTGCAATCCTTTGCATTCATAGCACACGAAAGTTGTATCTTTCTAGATATTAACTTTCACCATAAAAACTTGGTTAAAATATTTTTGTACACGATCCATTAGTGATCCTTGTGATTATTTTAGTGGAAAACATAGTGCACATTTTCAAATGCAAAGCTAACCACTTTGGTAGTGGACGTAGCACTTATTCATAGTGTGAACCACTTCAAATACTTATCTATTTTACTTCATGCTTCACTGTTTTGTTTAATAGCTTGAAGTCTTCCGGTTTCAACACCGCTTGAAGAACTGTAATCTTGGCTCAAGATCAACCATCTTGAACTTGTCCTATACTTCACACTATTCCGCTGCACGCTGCAAATTATTTTCTAACTCTTTTGTGAAATAATTTTATTAATTAATTTTAAAATTAGACATAAGTTATTCAACCTTCACCCCCTTCTAGCCTATTTGAGCACCTTGAGACCTAACACCATCTTACAAAACCACACTTGGGAACTAGTGGATCGCCCTCTAGGTAATAAACCACTAAGATATAAGTGGATTTTTAAGAGGAAAATGAAGACAGATGAAACAATTGATAAGTATAAGGTCAGACTTGTAATTAAAGGTTACAAACAGCTAGAAGGCCTTGATTACTTTGACACATATTCTCTAGTCACAAGAATAACCTTAATAAGAATGGTACTTGTAATCGCCGCGTTGCGAAATCTTGAAGTACATCAAATGAATGTAAAAACTGCATTTCTAAATGGAGATTTAGAAGAGGAGATTTACATGGAACAACCTGAAGGATTTTCTGCACCAGGGCAAGAAAACAAAGTGTGCAAGTTGATAAAGTCTTTGTATGGCTTAAAACAAGCACCAAAACAGTGGCATGAAAAATTCGATAATGTCATGATAGAAAGTGGATTTCAAATAAAGGAGTGTGACTAATGTGTTTATGTAAAAGACACTGAAAATGGCTATGTCATTTCATGTCTTTACGTAGATGATATGCTTATCATTGGAAGTAATGATAAGATGATTAAATCCACAAAAGACATGTTGAGCTCGAAGTTTGACATGAAGGATATGGGTCTAGCTAATGTAATCCTGGGAGTTAAGATATCTAGAATCTCAAATGGACTTTCTTTAATTCAGTCACACTACGTGGATAAAATTCTAGAGAAATGTAACAAGGATGACTTTGATATAGCTAGAACCCCGATAGACATGAGTCAACATCTATCGAAAAAATAGAAGTGAGCCTGTGTCTCAAGTAGAATACTCCAGAATCATCAGATGTCTGATGTACTTAATGAGCTGCACTAGACCAGACATTGTCTATGTTGTTAGCAAACTGAGTAGGTACACGAGTAATCCTAAGCTGATGACTGGAAGGGTATAGTGAGAGGACTAAGGTACTTAAGATATACTCGTGATTATGGATTGCATTATATGAGACATCTGGCTGTTATTGAAAAATACAGCGATGCTAATTGGATATTTGATATTAAAGACTCAAGGTCCACAAGTGGATTTGCATTCACCTTGGCAGGTGCAGCAATATCATGGAAATCTTCTAAACAGACTGTAATAGTCAGATCCACTATGGAATCTGAGTTCATAGTCTTAAACAAGTGTGGTGAAGAGGCTGAATGGCTATGTCAGTTTTTAGAAGATATTCCAAGTTGGACAAAACATGTGCCAGCAATTTGTATACATTTTGATAGTCAATCAGCGATTGGCAGGGCACAGAGCAATATGATGGTAAGTCTAGACACATATGTTGAAGACATAATACCATTAAACAACTACTCTCAATTGGTACTATATCTATTGACTATGTGAAGTCAAAGGATAACTTAACGGATCCATTAACCAAAGGGTTAAATAGAAAGTTAGTTGCAAAATCATCGAAAGGAATGGGACTTAAGCCTCCAGAAAAATGAGTTGATACAATGGAAACATAACCTAGATGACTGGAGATCCCAAGATCTAAGTTCAATGGGACAACCTAATTGTAAAAAGACTCGTAGTATCACTTCTCCATTCCGTAATAGTGATGCTCGTGGGTAAGAGAATAAGCAAATGACTTTTAATGATTCTTATGCGTCGGAAAGTCGAGTGGAGTAAAACGGGTTACTCTGAATTAAGAATCACCTATGTGAGAGAGAAGTGGGACCGCTTCGAAGAGAATTGGGTGAGGCTCAATTCTTAGATCCTCTCACAGAACCAGGCGTATGTTCAAGGTCATGAATGAACATAGCTATGAGAATTGAATTGTGTTAGGAAGATTCCTGTGTGAAATATGTGGTCGTTTACACAAAAGGCAAAACAGTTCAAAGACATCGCGTCTACTCTGCTAGTAAAGTAAACATCCTATGTAGGTTTTAACTGGTGGACTTTATCACTAAAATTCGTCAATTTTCTTTATGTGGAAGATTGTTGGAAAAAGTGTGTAAATGTGAAGGAAATTATGCAACTTGTGACATGATTTTATTAATGATTTGTTTGTCGAATGACAAAGATTATTGTGAAAATATATTCTACTTGAGAACATCGAAATAATATTTTTATTTGTCCAAATTGAAGTTTGGATGAATAAGATATTAAGGCTTAAAGTATGGAGTTGGAAGTGGGTTTGTCCCACATTGGAAAATTAACAGACTTGGCTAGCCGCTAGCCCACGTTTTGTTAATTTTATTTTAAATTCATAACTGTCGATCATTGATTTCACAGATTGTAACCCCTGAATCAATTCAGCCTTAATGTTATGAGTAAAAGGGTTAAATTAAAATGATTTTGTTTAATGTGCAAATCAAAATGTTTTAGTTTCGACCTATAAATTGAGATCAGTTCCACAGTCTCAATACACAAAAAAAATTTAACAATTTTCATACTCTTTGCATTTGCATTTTGTTATCATCTTCGTTTGGCCTCCCATTTGTATTTTGGTGATACTGTCGAAGCTCACTTCAATTCGTCGAAATCCTAAGTACGAAATTAGTCCGGCTGTTCCGTTGTATCCTAGGAGACAGTCACTCACGAACAAACCTCCAAGCACTAACGGAGTGGAGGGCGAATCAGTTTCAAGGAAATTGTGCATAACACAGGCCTCGGTTACATCAACAGCATACTTACTTCAGTCACCTACTTACATCAGCTAGCCAAAAGCATCAGCCAGCCAAAAACATCAGCCAGCTTAAGCAGTCAGCCAAAGTATTAGTCACCTTAAAGCATTAGCCAGCTTAAGCAACCAGCCAAAGCATTGGTCCGCTTAAAGCATCAGCCAGCTTAAGCAGCCAACCAAAGCTCAGTCAGCTTAAGCATCAATCAGCTTAAACAGCCAACCAAAGCATCCGTCCTTACGTTTCATCAACAAAGTTAATCCAGTAACTATTTAAATTGTGCATTTAAATTATATTTTTAATTTTATAATTGTATTATTTTTCATACTATATTTCTAACATTAAGTTGAGGTATCCGTAACTTAGTTAAACTGTAACCCTCCACTTACCAACTAAACAAAATAAATAAATAAATAAAGCACTACTTCCAATATATAATGCTATTCGTTGTCTAACATCTACAACTTTTTTGAGAAAAGACTAAAGATTAATCGTCTCGCACAACTCAAAAATTCCAAAATTACATCAAATTCAAAAAATAACATAAATAAAAAGAATATAAATTATTTATAATAACTATAAAAAGGGTGCGCTATTACCGACCTATATATATAAGTGGGTTAATTAACTAAAATCTATTTGTGTACGGTATTCTGTCCGCTCTGCATTGTACGGAGAATGAAGCCAAAGCAGCTTTGAGGTTGCCTTCTATTACTCGTCGTTAAGTTTCTGTGTCTTCTTCTCTTTCAAATACTGAATTTCTTAATTATTTCTAACTTTCTTTTTAATAATTTTTTTTTATTACTGCACAAGTTTTTGTTGAAATCCTTCAATTTTTACAGTTGTAGTTGTATGTAACCATCTTTTTCATTGCTTACAGTTTTACTAGTTCTTGAAGACATAATAAATTCAAGATTTGGTGGTATTTTCCAATTGTTGGGGTCGTAAAAAAATTTCGTAGTTTATGATTTTTAAAAGCACTTGAAGAAAGAACTGATTCAAGATTTGGCGTTATTGGACTACACTTGCAGTTTCTCAAGTTCTTGAAGACAGAACTACTTGAAGATTTACAGGGAAGAGTACAACCATGGCAGAAAGTTCAAGAGCAAGCAATTCTAATGATTACGGGAAAGGATACCCTCAAGAACTGAGAGACGATGCTGTGGCAGGTTTCACCCTTTGCCACATGAAGAACACAGAATTGGAGTCTGAAACAGCCGTAACTCTGGTAAATATGCATTACCAGTATATGCCCGACTACACCAAAGATCACCGTCTCCCAGATGGGACACCACCAGTGCAGAAACTGTATGGACTTATTGGAGAATTCAGTAAGCCTTACACAAGGCAACTGACTGCGACCGATTTAAAAGCACGTCAAAATAGACTTACTATCAGGAAAGACTTTGCTCAAGAAAATTTGTTGCCGATGCTAAAATATGGTGAGAAGCTGACTTCAGGGATTGACGTGAATACTTATGATTCGGAAGGGCATGAGTATAAGATGATATTCAAGATTTGGGATAAGAAGACTTATGTGCTTAATGGGAAAGAGTGGAAAAAATTCGTTAGCGACCATGGATTAATTCCACAAAAGGATTCTGTTAAAGTGTGGATGTTTCGCCATCTTCTAACTAAGAAGTTGTGTTTTATTATCATTCCGCAGAGGGAAGGTGATACAACTACAAGTGAACAACCCAAAACGACTACTCAAATAGATCCTACAAGAAAGGGTACAGATTAACCACCTAAGATACATAGAAAAGAAGAAGTGCGGAACAAGAAAGTTTAAAGATCAAGAAGCAAGAAAAGAAGAGATAGATGGAGTAAACATATTCGTATAATGGAGTAAACTGATTCATCCTAGGTTGCTAGGGATAGTATTGTAAGTAGGTTTTATAATTGATTATTTGTTTTTATCTGGGGGCAGTAATTTGGTTTTTCTCTGCTTATATCACTTTATCTTTTGTTTTCCTTGGAACTATTCTCTCTAGAATATCTATATACGTAATTCTTTGTGTTTTCCATCACTTTGATAGCTTTTCTTCAACACTTATCACACACTAGAATATTATATCTTATCTATTATGTGCTTCTTTCAAGTGTTAATTCTATATAAAGGTTTATGTGTAGTAACTTAGATGTTGCTTTGTGCGTAGCAGCAGATATGAAGCAGAACAAATATTTAAGTATATAAGCAATATAATATAGGTACTCTTACGAAATACTGAAAATTAATATAGTTCGTAGGTCATAACAATATCTAAAGAGTTACTCAATTGAACTTGTTTTCCAACACGATTGTCTTACTTAAATTCTTAAAAGGCTATAATAAAAGTGCATACACGTACGACCTTACCAGCTAAACTCAAAATAGCATCAGAAGCCTAAACAGGATATATTCACCTTTTAGCGTTCCACTTCCCTCGTAGGCATTTTCGCACAATTGACAATTTTGACTTCAAAGTACCCTCCCTTTCTTCCTCACTATCTTCGCTATCCAAAACAATCACTGTCTCAGGTTTCGATGATTCGTCTCTGCTTTCTTTGATCCCTTCACCAAGTCTTTCACCATGATCCTCCTGTAGCTTCATATGACACTTATTTATTCCTTCCAATTGACCCAGAGGTAGCAATGGCAGCTTCTTAGCAGCTGCATTTGCATCTTTCTTCCCTGACTTCTCTTCATATTGGTGACCAGTCTGTGATGTCTTTGGTGACATAGAAAATGCTGTAAAAGGACAATTGGTGTGCAAAAGAACAGTACTTTTATTTGGAGCAATGTTCTCCTTGTTATCCTTGTCTTCTTTTCGAGGAAAGCTTAAAAATCCCGAAGAGCATTTCTTACCAGCCAACCCTAGCTTCTTGCGTCTTGGATTAGTGAAGTCATTTACTAGTCTTTCAACAGAATCCTTTTGAGGCTCTATTTCAATTGTACTAATAGCCTTGGGCTCAAGCAACTTCCCCTCTAATACTTCAGAATCAGTCTCATGGGGCAACATTTGAGGCATTGTGATTAGGTTTTTCTGACAATCACCACTTTTTGACCAGGATTCAAAGGTTCTAGTGGCCTCTTCTGGCCTCTATATAGTTTCTTCAAAATGCTGATTTTTGGTTTGAAATTTTGTTCTTCATGGTGCGTTTGATGTGGCACCACATTCTCCTCCTGATAACTTCTGGTATTGGTTTGACCTGAAGACCCCACTGCTAATCTCCATGTTGTCCCAAGTAACTTGTCATGATCCTGGTGACACTCATTCAACATATCTTTTGAGCCTTGTTTTGGTCCTTGGACTCCTAACTGGTTGTCTGATAGATGGGGAGAAGATGCCTCCTTCACTTCCTTATCACTGTCCCTCGGATTTGACCCTGAAGACTCCAATGACAACTTTCTGCTGACCCCGGTAGCTTCTTAAAACCGGCAAAATACTCATTAACATCACGCTCTGCCAAATCTACTTCTTTAGCTTCCACCTGTAGAAAGTACTTGCAAAGTTTAAGATGTACTGTAAAAGTAACTAGCAAACCCTTAAACCAGTAATATTCTGAATTAGTTTATACCGTGCTTGTATTTGGGTGAGCTTGAAGGTTGGGGTTACAGCTTCCATTCTCTCTTCCACCACACCTTGCATATTTCTCAGTCAAAGACCTAGCCTTATGGTCAAAAGCTTGTATGTTATATTTGTACTCCTTGCTCTGCACATTACTCCCAACAGTTTGTTGTTATTAATGCTTCAATGTAACATCTATGTGTAGTATGGTCCTACCCTTTATAGATATGCCCACTCACCGCTTCACACATTAGGCCATCATCAGGGTTGGGTTCACTCAATAACAATCCAATGCTTGTTAGCACAGTTGAAATGTTCAAAGATGGTTGCCATGCACCCTGATTCAGTTTCGAATCAGATCCTTGTTAAAACATAAATAGATGAAATTCGAGAATTTTCAGCATAGTAATAAGTAATTTTATTGCTTTGCAGAATCTATAGGAACGTAGCAAAAAGTTTACTCTATCTTGTTAGTTAAATGGTATCACAAAACCCAAAGTTCACTTATTTCAAATTATTTTATGAAGTTCGACTAGCCATTCTTGCTCAACCAGTAATTGAAAAATATATATAATTACATTTCACTAAGTCTAGAAGGGTACTGAAGATGTCCTTGTGCCATGCCTGTAGTGCTACTCCCTCCATTCCAAGCAAAGAGTCCACTATTTTATTTTGGGATGCTTAAAGAGTACATTTTAAAAATTATGCCTACCATCTCCAAAAACCGTTCAACTTTACCCTCCACATATGCTATATACATCTTGACTATGCTCAAATATTTTTGTAATTATGACCAACTCTAATACTACTTATATATCCATTATATATCCCTTGACTAGAGTCTCAAAATTTACTGCCTCTATGACCTAAAAGAAAATCTGTAACTACCTCTGCCCCAAAATGAGAGTCCATTGGTAACAAGTTGAGAATTATAGATCTGGTCACCTGATGGCGTGTCCTGCTATACTCCTTTTGGATTAGCAGAGATCATAACTGTAACTCAAGATGAGTTCTTCGTAATAGCAACATGAATTTAACCATGAAACTATTATGATTTCATGGATTAGTTAAGGCACGTGTCAGAAATAAACATTTGATTTACCAGTTGGTTCATCCACGAAGCAGTTGCTGTTAAATTGAGGGAGGAGCTATTTTCAACCCCAACCCCCCAAATGCTTATCCATCCCCTCCCTTTATGGAGAAATTCAATCTATGAATGTTTAAAATTACCCCTAAATAAAAGCAACCAGTTTAAAGACATCTTAAACCCCACAGTTTATCTTTCTGCAATCTACCTCTCGTTCCGTCCTCTTGCCACCTTGTTAAGCCTTGAATAGAAAAGCTATAGGAAGAACTACAACAGACGGTTCTTGTTCTTTAATGGTGTATGTCCCTGTTAAAATTTCCATTTCTACTTGGACTTTTATACTACTTATAGTTTAATTAATCACAACAAGAAATTAAATATTCCCGTGATTCTAATAAATCTGAATTCTCTGGTGCATGTCTTTTAATGGTGATCTCATTTTGACCTCATGGGGCAGCTGGTTGGAACACGGTGGGCTTCATCCACTGGGATAACAAATAACAGACAATTCCAATCTTGGTTTGGAGGTGCAGGTGTTATGTAGTATTGAACAATTAACTAATGCTCCCCATGGCTACAATATCTGGTGCTTTGAACACGGAAAATTGCCAGTTGTTAAGAGAGGGAGTAAGAGCACGAACACGTAACAACTAAACAGTCATAAATCTTATGTGACTCAGGTTCTTTTTAGTGATTAAGTTTTAACTATATGATATCTCTAGGCAAATTGTAATTTATTACCTACTTTGTAATTTATATATCAAAACTTAATTTAGCAGCTATAGATAAGGCTATAGTAGTACTGTAAAAGTTGCAATCTTTTTCCTTGATCATGAAGCTCGTGTAAGCCGTTGGGGATATTAAAGCCCTGAAATCTGGGTGTACATCTTAGTAGATTAGTGGAATTTATATTAATATCAAAAACAAATAAGTAAAAAAAATTTTTAAAATACTAGGAAACAGTAAATTGGCAATATATAGTTATTAAGTGGTTGATTGAAGATAGAGGTAATCTTGTCCATGTCTAACTATATTATATTTATTACTTATATAAGAACTGGATAAGTATATAAAGGGTAGGAGATAGCCCACCCCTGAATGGAGGCTGCCTACACAAATTTGTAGGACCTATTCACAAAACTACCGAGGCAAGTTCTTAGGTTCAGAGTACGTTTCTGGTGTATACACTAAATTTCAATATATAATCTTTCTTAGAACAAAATTTTCTAAACTGATGCAAGGGACTCTACAACTTACTCAAAGAATACAAGTCCTAATAAGGTTTGTTGTTTAAGTATATCCAAGCTCCTGTCTTCCTAAAGCGAGTATTTTCAATTAAGTTATAGAAAACTTCAATTAATCTTTTGATTGAATTACAATTTGAAGCCTCCTCCTAGATTCGATTAACTCAAACAAAGAAAATTAAGATATAACCTGGTATTTAGCTTAATTTTCACCACACATTTTGGATAGTTTCCCTATTTTTCGTAGTCATCTCTTGTTATGGTCTACCTTCTCCAAAATTGTTTTTAAATTAACTTCAAACATAAGTAAGCAAACTAAGAGCTTCGTGATCATTTTAAATGTTTAATTTTCTGAAAACATAACAAAAACACTTTTGGATGCACATTTGCTTGGGCTGTAAAACACTTGTAGGTTCACTATTTCGAGAATATAAACAGAGAACAATTTCGCAAAGAAAGCATCAATTGCAGAAAATTTAATAAGTCACCTTGGGAGGAAGATTCAGAATGTCGAGACAAATCCTGCCTCCATTATCAATATTTGGGTGATATATAGGCGTAGCAAATGTCACAATCGGAGGCTGAAATGGATACCTACAGTCCCCAACAGTGAAAAAACGGAACAAAAAAAACACCCTCAGTTCATCACACAACTTACACCCACAAAATTCATTTCACAAAATGATCTCAAATAATGCATAGAATTACTAAATGAAATGGAAAATCAAAAACATGCCTTTCAGGTATTTGAATAGTAATCTTGAAGGTCCCCTTCTCGTAGACAGTGCCTTCTGGGCCTTGAATCTCTGCAAAAACACAATGAAACACAATAAGTGTTTGTTTGGCTGGCAAGATTGTCGATTCCATTTCCGTGCTACTATTATAGTAGTATAAGTTTCGTTTCGTTACTATTAATAGTTCAAATAGCACGGAAAGGAATTGTCATTGTGGCGTAGCAAACGCACTATAAGTATATATAGAATGAGAAATGTGGAAGACTTACCGGCGTGAATGGTGGAGAGAGAGAACGGAGAGAGGCCGGAGTCAGGGGAGAGGAAAGGGAAGGAGGCGCCGGGAGGTGGATCGGTGAGGAGAAGCTTGAGCTCCTTCTGCATTCGGAGGTTGAGTCTCGCCGCCTGCGCCATTAATTTTCGGTTTATCGATTTTGATCGGAAGTTGAAGCTGGACAGAGAGAATTGACTGGTAATTAGGGATTTGAAAATTGATTCAGCTTTGAAGGTGGGAAAAGGGAAATTGGGGGAAATTAGAAAATGCGCGGGCTTTCAGATTTTCAGTTTTTAAAAAGAAAACTAGTTTTTCATCAGGGGTATAAGTCCGAACCGCCAAACCGCCGAATCGAATCGAATCGAACCGAATCGGTCAGTTTGGTTCAATTTTGGGTTATAACGGTTCGGTTTAGGTTTGAAAATTTTATAAACCGAACAGTTCGGTTCGGTTTGCGATTTTTGGTGCCAAACCGAATCGAATCGAACCACCATCATTTAATTTTTATTTATTTATATATATATATATATTATTTAGTAATCAGTAGTAATTGAATTTAGTAAGAAATTTATTGTTGTTTGCCAACATTTTGATTGAATTATTGTAATTTTAAAGTTAATTTTTTGACTTTTAATTATTTAGTTTATGTTAAAAGTATTTTTTTGATATTTAAAAGTTTTTTCTTTTTTGAAATATTTAAATAATTAAACCGCAGAACCGAACCAAACCGATCGGTTCGGTTCGATTTGAAGTTTGTGGCGGTTCGGTTTGGTTTGAAATACATGTGGAACCGTTAGGAGGTGGTTCAGTTTGCGGTTTTGGCTCAAACCGAATCACCTTTACCCCTAGTTTTCCACCCATTGGTTGAATGGATAGACATATATATTTTTTAATTAAATTATATTCAAGCAAAATAATGACAAATAAAAAAATTAATACTCCTAGAATAAATTAAGAAAAAATAATATTGGAGGCAACTACTTAAATAAAAATACTTTTTTGTATTGCTAATATTATAGATTTTAAAAAAATTCGTTATACACAACATTTGTTAATTATCATGTCTTAGAACAAAATATTCGATGTAAGAATTTTATCTATATAAATAAAACAACTAAAAAGTTTAATGACAAAAATGTATAAATAGTTGTTAATTATCAGAGTTTAGAACAAAATATTTGTAGTAAGAAAATATCTTAACTATAGTAAAAAAATTATCACTCTAAGATTTTTAAAGTAATTTAAACAACATTTAAAATAATAATATTAAAATTTAAATTTTTTAGTTATTTGCAAATATTATCAATGGTAACTTTTTTTGACATACATATTCAGATTCAGAGAAAGAAAAAACAAATGTTTAAATTTTTTATTTTTTTGCGAAAAATCTGATTCACTGTTAATTTCTATGAAACTTTATGTTGTAGAAAAATAATCTAGAAAGCCTAAAAAATAATAATAAATGCCACTACGGAAATAGCCTTATTGTGTTCATTCCTATGTGTTGAAAGGAATTTTAAAAAATTCAAATATAAGTTTTCTTTCATATGTTTTGAATATTTTACTGATGAATGTCGAATATTTTTTGTTATAATAACTTCTTATCAATTGAAATTATCAATAAAATATAGATTTGTATATTTTCCTTTAAGATCTCTAAAAATTTCAAATATGATTTTTTTTTTTTTTAATATCATGAGCATGTAAGAGCAAACACAATCTAACCCACAATCACGCTTAGTAAATTAGTAAAATGGAGCTTTCTATATGTCTTAGTCCATACTTTATACGTAATTAATGGGAATTCAGATCCTCTGTGCCACACATATGTGCCCCTCCCTGTGCCATAAGGGAAATCCAATATTGGATTTCGGTTGAATTTTTAAATTCAATATTGGATTTCCCTTGTGGCACAGGGAGGGGCACATAGGTGTGGCATTGAGGATCTGAACTGAACTAATGGGACACACAGAAAACCCTTTATTCATAAGAAAGTAAGAAAGTGGGCCAAATACTTACACTGAAATGTCATGTTTACATGCTACATAGGCCCAAATCTCTTTTCAAGCCCAATGTAAACTAAAAACCCTAATTTCAGCCACATTTAAAACCTACCAAAAAAAGCTCCTACCTAACTTTTCACATCCAAAAAAATAACATGAAATTGCTGGTCGGTCCACTTTTTGAAACTTGTTTTCTCTCCAATTCACCCTTCTTTTTTTAAACCGCTAAAAGGCACTTTGAGAATTTTCTTCCCAAAATGCCCTCAACAACATCGTTGCTTTAGATTTGAGGTTCGAATTGATATATAAATGATTTCAAGTTGTTAATATAGTCTTCCCTCATGTTTCGGTATCAATTTTCATGCATAGAACACGAATTTGATCAAATTCGAATTTTTTGAGTTCATCCCGTTTTTCTTTGTTCTTGAGCTATTTTGGCCACTTTAATCTATGTTTTAAGCTTCGAATTTGTTTAAAATCAATCTTATATTGTTACTCTAACTTAGTACTACATTTGTGCACAATTTTTCTGCCAAAAAAAATACTATTTTCGAGATCCAAATTGAGCTTGGCAATGTGCTGTCCGAAAACAGAGTGAAATGTTCTTGGACTGATTTTGGGACTTTAATCAATGATTTGAGTTTGAATTTTGTATAATACTGAATTTCATACTGTTATAGGAAGTCAATACCATATTTGTATGTAAATTCCCCAACCAAAAACAATCATTTTGATCGATTTTAATATTATATTAAATTGGGCATCAGGATGCCTTTAATTCACCAATCGCAGTATGCTGGGCAACGCAACGGGGATCGACCTAATTGGTTGCTCATCGCGATGCCTTGGTTGCTCATCGCGATGCCTGTGTTGCTCATCGCGATGCCTTGGTTACTCATCACGATGATTAACTCACGCGATGCCTTGGGTTACTGATGCGCTCGTGTTTTTCTTTTATTAATGGCATAATCGTCTTTTTGCCGCAAAAATATATTTTTCTGATTTAAAAAAAATGAGTGGACTGAAGCAATTACAAATGTTGAAAAAGGGACCGGCCTGTAATTCACCCAAAAAAAAAAAACAAAAAAATCTCTCAGCTCTTCTGCCTCCAACAAAACTAAAGCCTAGTTTTTAAGGTTTTAGCATTCAAAATCATTTACCCTAATAAACCATAAAGCTCTAAACTTGGGTGAAGGGGCTAAGATAGCAGCGACATTCATCTCCTTCAAAGCAAAATAACTTGTTTCTAGCTTTTCCCCAAACCGAATCTTTCTGAAAAGAAATGAGAGATAATTAGGGTCGTATTCCTCAACTCAATCTCACACATGCGAATGCCAAAATGACTTTTTGATGCTCTCTTGATATTTTCCAGTTTCTTTTTGTTCCAGCAAGTGCAAGGCAAGTCATAATAGACCCTTTTTTTAAGCTATTTGAGAATTGCATACCCAAGGATATGTCCATCTCCTATGGTGTTCATATTTGAACGACCTCAGCCTTCAGCTGGACACGTGGTAGACATCGCGGCCTCATAGCTTCCAGCTGGGCAAGCGCCGAGGTGACATACGCCACATCGATATGACGACCTGGAAATCACATTGTGACAAGTCGCCTACCTCATCAGTATACTCTCCCAGCACGCTGACACAAGGACCTACAGTGCGACCTGGGGACACCCCAGATCGATCGCATAGCATCAAGCGACCTGGACATATACCAGGCCGACCTTGGCTACATCAACTTCGAGCGACCTGGGTACATACCAGGCCAACCTCAACCTAATCCCTCTCAGCTCGGCAAAGCAGAATCCTCTGCGGAATCATCTCTTGCCTGGGAAGAGTCCTGCTACAACTCTATATGCATTAGTCCTAAGCATACAAGGAAACGTAATCTGGAAGACATGGGAATTGATCATATCTCCCATTTCGAATCCAACTAGGATTATGACTTACCTCCTTATAAATAAGCACCCTCACAGACCTCATAAGGTACATGCAAATTACTTGCTTACATACTCTCTTAGCTTTACCTCTCCTACGAAGTATTGCTAATTCTCACGCGCTGAGGGTTATTGCTGGGACAACCCAGCACCCCTTACGGTGTTCTTTGTTGATCACAGGTTCAAAGCTACCTACACTTCAAGGACAATCTCTGCAACACAAGTCGGAATCCTACTAGACTACACACGTGGATCAGACGCGGTCACATACAACCTTTTTTGCGTGATCAATATTCATCATAAAGACTTTACCTTGTAGTTAATTCATGTATTTGTTCTGTTTCTTAATTCATCTCTCATCTCCCCAATTCCAGTACAGCTAAAAAAAATCTCAAAAGTTAACGGGATGTTTGTATTTACAAAGGAAAGTCTCAAAAACATTAAATGAGAATTGTCTCAAAAACATGTGTATGTATTTAATTGATTCAGTCACATGTGTATTTAATTAATGTTCATATTCCAAGGATATTTGCTTATTTAATTAATTTTTAAAATTAATCTTGCATTAATTATGTTTTCAATACATGACCAACCACTCATTACATTGTAATGACTTTTCATTTTTGATACGATGATTTTGGCGAAAAATTACTATATTTATCTGGGTTATAAACTCAGTTGTTATTATAGTATATATATATATATATATATATATATATATATATATATATATAGAGAGAGAGAGAGAGAGAGAGAGAGATTTAGGATAAAATGTACCGAATGTTCCTGTACTATGCTTTAAATGCAATTATATCCCTCCACTAGTTTTGTTCATTCATGTACTCCCTACGATCTTAAAAAGTGTACTATTTGACATGCTATTAAATCTATTATAAATATTAGTATATTGTGTGTTTTTCATGTATATAAAGTGAAGCCTATCAATTAAAGTTGGAATTAAATTAAGAATAAAATGATAAAAATAAATTCTAAAAATAAAAAAAATAGAAATTAGATATTTTTTTGAACAGCCTAAAAAGGAAAGATAAACTTTTTTTTTTTACGAACCGAGGAAAGTATAATTTTTATCGATTTCTGATCATCTCTTTATCTATTTTTTTCATTAAATATGTGTTATCTCACCCATGTTGCCATCAGTTGTATGACATGCTTCGAGGAATATCTTCGTTCATCTACTCTTTCTTATTAAATTTATTAATCAACCACAATTATTTTAGGCAAAAATTTAGAAAAGACCGTCTTACGAATATTTTCTGTAAGATAAATCTTCTTAACCTGACTAACCATGTATTAGTGAACTGTGCTGTAAGAGAGTGAAGCTCTACTCATGCATTTACGAACTAACTCATGCATTTACGAACTAGTGCTAGTTGTATATATAACAACTTTTGAAGTTTTAGTAGTCAAAAGGCATTAAGATGATTGGGAGAAAAAATTTTATGGTCTTGAAAGATTACGAGCATGCCACGTGTTGCACTCCAATAACGATAAATTATAGTGTTAAAATGACTTAAAAAATAAAGTGTACTTTATACCACTTTAGCACTATAGTGCGTCATTATTAATCATCATGTGATGCTTCGAGATCTTGAAATATTTACTTTGATGATTGGCTACATATTACGTGTTCATCTGAATACCAAACGACTTAATTTTTGGTCCAGTAATGCTGCAATATAATGAAATTATTATGCCTTTACCACCTCAAGCATGAAACCTCCATTTTCCCACCCGCCAATAAGGTTGTTAATGGATCAAATTTTGATCTTAATCCGATCCAAATCTGATGTTATTTTTAAAATATGTATTGAACTTTTCAATCGGATTAGCCAATTGTGATCCAAATCTGATAACTCGATAGTTTAACAAATTGGATTTTGGATTTAGGGTGATCCAATCCTTTGACAACTTGATCTGATATAATATAAAAAAATATAATAATAATATACATACAAAAGTTACTTATGTTGAGCTTTTAGTTATTAATAATTACTATTTCAACTGGATATAATATCTTACTAACATTGTCAATTATGTTTGTGAAAGCTGGAAACATGATTTTTCATGTTTATTTGATCTTTGATTGAGTAAAATATACATTGATATTATTTTTAGAGACCG
Source organism: Platycodon grandiflorus (assembly GCA_016624345.1). Lineage (NCBI taxonomy): Eukaryota > Viridiplantae > Streptophyta > Magnoliopsida > Asterales > Campanulaceae > Platycodon > Platycodon grandiflorus. The sequence continues at coordinate 25,358,597 of CM028369.1, forward strand.
TAGTAAGAGTTGTGTTTAGAGTTGAAAGAGGGAGTGTTTTTCAATTTATATTTTATTTTCACTAGACCATCAAAGTAGGGTCATTTATGTTAAAACTTATTTAAACAACAAGAAAAACGACTATAAGGCCTTAAAAATTACTCCCTCCGTTCATAAATTATTGTTTTGTTTGACCTGACACATAGATTAAAAAAAAATAATTGTAACGACCCGAGCCCGAAGCCCGGTCCGTCACGCATAGCCCACGCACTGGCCCACTAAGCACCTGGGTCTACTAGCCCACCACAAGCCACCCAAAAGTCCATGGATAGGTTGGTGCCCAGTGGTAGTGGGTGGCCACTTATAAGGCACACACAAGTCCCACATCTACCCGATGTGGGATATCACAATCTTCCCCAGTCCCCCCACATCCATCTACCCGATGTGGGATATCCCAATCTCCCCCACTTGAATCCTTGATGTCTTCGTCAAGACCCAAAGGAGGCCCAAAGGATCGGCACCCCGGACGATGTGTTCCAACACATTTCTGGCCGGGACCCGCTCTGATACCTTTTGTAATGACCCCAGCTCGAAGCCTGGTCCGCCACGCATAGCCCACGCACTGGGCCACTAAGTACCTGGGTCTACTAGCCCACCACAAGCCACCCAAAAGTCCATGGATAGGTTGGTGCCCAGTGGTAGTGGGTGGCCACTTATAAGGCACACACAAGTCCCACATCTACCCGATGTGGGATATCACAATCTCTCCCAGTCCCCCACATCCATCTACCCAATGTGAGATATTACAATAATTAACTTAATTATTAATATTAATATAGTGCGTAATTTATTTTAGTGACTTGACCTCACTAGCATATGAATTCAAGTAACACATGTTGAAGACGAAGCGGGTTAAGGTACTTTTAAAACAATTTTGACAAATTTGTTTACAATAAAGATTTGGAGGGTCAAGTCGGGCAGCAAAAACTGAGTATAAGGACCATGTGCATAAGAATTTTGTGATAAGAACCAAACTCATAGATTTTATCAAATACGGGGACCAAAATATTATTTTATTATTTAAACATGTGATGAAATAATTTTGGGATAAGTGCACCATTAGTCCTTGCAGTTTACCTTTTTCTGCAACCTGTATTTGGATTTTGCACGTGATTGGTCTAACTACGATACTTTTGCATGCCAGTGACGGATCCAGGATTTTGATTTCGGGAGGAGGGGTGACAAAATAAATTACTAAGGCTCTGTGTGGTGGAACGTGTCTCCCATAACACAACTTATGTCCTCTTTTTTTGTAATTTTTTTTCCAATGTTGAGTTTTTAGAACGAGCTTTTTGAAAAAGTGTTATTTAGAGCGATTTGGATAAGAACGTTTCGTTTTGATCTATGAGATACGAAAAATGACTATTGAATTGATTTTTCAAACGCATTTAAAGAAAAAAACTCATTCCATGAAAAGTTACATTCCAAAAAAGTTATGTATGTTTCCATAACGCTGCACGAGACATTCTCTAAATACACATAGCTATTCAAAAAATATATAAACAAATAAGCATTTTTTAAAATTTCAATAAATACAATGCATATTAACTCAATTCATATTCAGAGAGTTGTTCAATAAATATTCAATAAGAGAAGTCTCATACTAATTAAACAATACTCGTAAGGAAAAGAGCAAGTTAGATACAAAGCTCAAAAATATGTATATAAATGCTTTGAAGCGTTTGTATAACATTTTACTACAGTGTTGTATCATATAACAATTTAAAACATTTTCTGTAATGAAATTCTATGAATGCATCATTAACTTTCCATAACAATATAACATGACATCATCGTGTTTTCAAAACCCTAATCCAATTTATAATTGGGTGGAGCTATTAACACCCCCATCCCTCTTAATACACCCGTCCTCCTAATACATCCACCATAAAAATTTCACACCAAGCTAATTTATTAATACATCACCCTTATGTTTTCTAAACCTAACCCCCCACACACACGGCAGAAACCCTCCCTCTCCCCCAAAACTCAAGACTCCCTCATCTCCCTCACTTCTGGCAGCCTCCCCTCTCTCCCTAATTCCCTCTTTTTTTTCTTCTTCTTCTCATACCTACCCTCTTTCTCCATCAATCTATGTTCCCTCCCTCATTCCCTCTTTTTTTTTCCTTCTCCTTCCTCCTCTTTGAAAACCCCTTGAAAAAAATTAAAGATTTCTTGTTCGGCCCTGTCTAACCGAACATCATGATGGTGGGTTTGGGAGAGGGGAAGAAGGAATAAATGGAAAAAAAAGGGGGGGGGGGAGAGAACTGAGGCAACAGCGGGAGAGGAGAGAAGGGAGGGGAACTGGAAATAAAATGGGGGAGGGGGGAAAAATAACGCATGAAGGAGAGAGAGAGAAGGGGAGGGAAGGGAAAAAGATGTATTGGAAAAAAAAAAAGGAAAAGGGGTATTAATATATTTTTAAATAATGACAATTTTGTAATTAATTTTTGGGGAGTGTATTTAGAGGAAGGGGGGGTTGTTAATAGCCATCCCCTTTATAATATTAGGGGTTAATGTATATAAGATGTCCGTTAATATAATAAATATTTAAGTCTAATTTCTAAACACTAAGTTTCAAATAAGATTAAAAAAATAGGGAAAAAAATTATACCATCATATTGTCTTTAGAAATTAGGGTTTGATTATTGAGTTTAATTTAGTGATTAAGACGGAGATTATCAAGAGACAAAACTCCGAATATGATTGATGCTGCCACATTGTGCCAATGGAGAATGTTAGTTCGGTGCGGGAGCAAGTTGACAATGGATTGCTTCTTCACTCCCTCGAAGTTTGAATCAATGCGAACATGGGAGAAGAAATATATCATTTTTCACCGAACTCTAAAAAAGGGAGACTAGCATATTCACATTTAACCACCTTGGCTTTTCATTAAATCACAAGTATTGCACCCAATATTGATTATACGCTTGAATCTTAAAACCAACACTTAATTTTGTTATATAATATTAAATTTTCTTATTTTAAATTTAAATAGGGAATAGTATGTATTTTTTTTAGTTTTGTAAACCAGTAAGTGATGTGAACTCGACCAAGATCGAGATCGAAGAAGTTTCAACACGCTCGAAGAAGCTCGACAAATGCAGCAACGACGGAAAGGAAAAGATAGGTTAAGTCTCCTTCGACCCACTATTCGCAATTGAATAGGAACCTCGGGGTGCAATCGAGACCCAATAAACGCAATTGTCTATGAACCACGACTACAGAACGCCACAAACTCTCGGCTCACGAGTTTGATGAGTTCAAGGTGAGTTCTCTCTCAAGAATCTCAGATTCTCATTATTCTCTCAAGAATATGTGAAATAAAATAACTTAACTTTGATTCAATCTTGTGTATCAATTACAAGGATGATCATGACCTTTTATAGGCTCAAAAGACTCACCAAGGACTCACAAAACATACAAAAAACGTGCTCTAGAAAACCCCAAAGGTTGTTGGTGAAAACTAGGTTGATTTGGTCAAAGAAAAACATAAATTTAGCTTTCCCATTCATTCTGACCAGTCTTTGGTATTTTGGGCTTAACTTTGTCTAGAGATATCGAAATTGAGATACGTTTGATGGGTTGGAAACTAGACTTCTAGGGCTTTCCAACCATATATTATACACCAATTTTTGAGCTCTAGAACATCCTATGTGGCCCGTTGAAGTTGACCCAAAAATTCTAACTTGTAGTAGTTTGTTTATTTTTATTCTTGTTTCACGAATTATTCAGACTTTAATTATGTAAATGGGCTTCCAACATGCAAATGGGCCTTCTCTCTTGGTCTTGGACATCCTTGATTGTAGTCTTGGATTTGATCTCTTCTACGAGTGATATTAGGGCCTCTTGAATCTTCTTAGCCCGTGCTCTTGTCATAGGTCCTTCATTGATGCTCAATGGGTCACGACTATGAGCATCTTGACCTAAGCCTTGCTTTCCTTGATCCTCATCAGTAAGGCAGCTTAGGGCAAAAATAAATCCAAAAAAAAAATTCCAAATGGGCAATATATAAATTTTAGGGGCGTAGAAAGTGCAAATCATAAAAACTTTTAGCGCAATAAAGATGTTTTTTAAGAGTTCAGGGGGTACACCGCCCCCTTATTCCGTTCAACTGATCTGTCCCTTGTGCATGCCAGTCGTTCCTGAGATGAATGCGTTAGATTGTTGACCGTTAATTGATTTTTGGAAGGTAAATATGTACAAACACTTACTTTAGTCCTAGAACTTCTTATTTTAACTTTGTGACATAACTTCTCGTTCGTTCGTCCGATCAAAATGATTCAAAGTATTATAAATTTTGTTTTAAACAATCTAGGAAGGAATTGTATATTGTCATGCCTACTAACAATGAATCAATGCATTCTTGAACTGAGTATTATTTCTTTAGAAAGAGAAATAAAAATCAATTAAACTTTGATATTTCAAATTTGAAACAATTTGACTCCCAATTTTTTAAAATAAGAAGTTTGATGACTAAAGTAAGTGTTTTTACAATTTTTACCCTCCAAAAATTAAGATATATAGTTTCTATTTACACCCAAACAATTGCTGAGTACACCCAATGCCATATATTACTAAAATGTCGTTACAATTTTTGACTTAAATGCCCTTATTTGTTCGGTAAGGGTGCTAAACAACCATAGTACTGTTCGGGAAGGGTGCCGAACACCACTATGGGTGTTCGGTAAGGGTGCCGAATAACTTTAAAAAAAAAAAAACAAGCTCAACAGACTCGGTAATGGAGGTGGGCTTGACTGGTGTGAGTGGGGGGAGGGGAAATGAGGAGGAGGAAAGAGGGAGGGGAGGTGAGAAAGGGGGATGAAGGGGTGGGCTTGACCGGTGTGGGGGAGAAAGAGGAGGAGAAAAGAGGGAGGGGAGGCGGGCTGCAGGTGGTGGTGGAGGGGAAGGAAAGAGGGGGAAGGCGGGAAATGAGGGAGGAAGGGGGTGGGCTTGACTAGTGTAGGTGGCGGGGGAAAGGAGGAAGAAGAAGGAGGGAGGGAGGCGGTGCACCGGTGGTGGTGGGGGGAAGGAGGGAGGGTGAGGCGGGCTGCATTGCTTGGTGGTTGTAGGGGAAGGAATGAGGGGAAGGGGAGGCGGAAAAGGAGGGAGGAAGGGGTGGGCTTGACTAGTGTGGGTGGCGGGGAAAGGAGGAGGAAGAAGGAGGGAGGGAGAGGCGGTCTACACCGGTGGTGGTGGGGGGAAGGAGGGAGGGGAGGCGGGAAAGGAAGGAGGAAAGGGGTGGGCTTGACGGTGTAGGTCTTGGGGGAAAGGAGGAGGAGGGGAGGCGGGAAAGGAGGGAGGAAGGGTGGTGGGCTTAACAGAGAAAGGGAGCGGGCTGGGTGGGAGGAAGAAGGAGGGTGGGGTGTACTCAGTAGATGGGTTAATTTTGGGAAAAATGTTGTAAGGGTATAATAGAAAATTGAGGGGGGTGTACTTAGCTTTTTAAGTGGTGAAAAATATTGAGGTGAGGTGTATTAGGTAATGGGGTGTACTCAGTAAATTATTAGGTGCAAATAGCAACTCTCTTTGAAAAATTTGTTTACAATAATGATCTAGAGGGTCAAGTCGGGAGCAAAAACTGAGTCTAAGGACTATGTGCATAAGAATTTTGTGATAAGAACCAAACTCATAGATTTTAACAAATACTGGGACCAAAACTTATTTTATTATGTAAACATGTGATGAAATAATCTTGGGATAAGTGCACCATTGGTCCTTGCAGTTTACTTTTTTCTGCAACCAATATTTGGATTTTGCACATGATTGGTCTACCTACGACACTTTTGCATGCCCAGTGACGGATCCAGGATTTTGACTTTGGGAGGAGGGGTGACAAAATAAATTACTAAGGCTTTGTGTGTTGGAACGTGTCTCCCATAACACAACTTATGTCCACTTTTTTTGTATTTTTTTTTTCCAATGTTGAGTTTTCAGAACGAGCTGTTTGAAAAGGCGTTATTTAGAGTGATTGGGATAAGAACGTTTCGTTATGATCTATGAGACACGAAAAAATGACTATTGAATTGATTTTTCAAACGCATTTAAAGAAAAAACTCATTCCACGAAAAGTTACATTCTAAAAAAGTTATGTATGTTTTAATAACGTTGTACGAGACAATCTCTAAATACACATAGCTATTCAAAAAATATATTAACAAATGAGCATTTTTTAAAATTTCAATAAATACAATACATATTAACTCAATTCATACTCAAAGAATAGTTCAATAAATATTCAATAATAGAAGTCTGATACTAAACAATACGCATAAGGAAAGAGCAAGTTAGATACAAAGCTCATAAATATGTATATAAATGCTTTGAAGCATTTGTAACTATAACATTTCACTACATCAAGGTGTTGTATCATATAACAATTTAAAACATTTTCTGTAATGAAATTCTATGAATGCATCATTAACTTTCCATAACAATATAACATGACATCATTGTGTTTTCAAAACCCTAATACAATTTATAATTGGGTGGGGCTATTTACACCCCCCATCCCTCAAAATACACTGATCGTCCTATTACACCCACCATAAAATATTTACACCAATCTAATTTATTAATACACCACTCTTATCCTAAATAATTCATTTTTTCTAAACCTAACCACCCCCCCCCCCCACACATACACGACATAAACCCTCCCTCTCCCCTAAAACTCATGGCTTCCTCATCTCCCTCACCTCTGGTAGCCTCCCCTCTCTCCCTCATTTCCTCTTTTTTTCTTCTTCTTCTCAGACCTAGCTACCCTCTCTCCCTCATTCCTTCTTTTTTTTCTTCTTCTTCTTCTCAGACCTACCCTCTCTCTCCATCAATCAATGTTCCCCCTCATTCCTTTTTTTTTTTCCCTTCTCCTTCCTCCTCTTTGAAAACCCCTTGAAAAAAATTAAAGATTTCTTATTCGCCCTGTCTAACCGAACATCATGATGGTGGGTTTGGGAGAGGGGAAGAAGGAGAAAGGGAGAGGGGAGGGGAAGAAGGAAAGAAAGGAAAAAAAAAAAAGGCCGGGGGGGGAGAGAACTGAGGCAACAGAGTGAGAGGATAGAAGGGAGAGGGGAGGGGAACTGGAAAAAAAATAAGGGAGGGGGGGGGACGAATAACGCATGAGGGAGAGAGAGAAGGGGAGGGGAAGGGAAGGGAAGGGAAGGGAAAAAGATGTATTGGAAAAAAAAGAAGGGAAAAGGGTATTAATATCTTTTTAAACAATGAAAATTTTGTAATTAATTTTTGGGGGGTGTATTTAGAGGAAGAGAGGGTTGTTAATAGTCATCCTTTTTATAATATTAGGGCTTAATGTATATAAGATATCGGTTAATATAATAAACATTTAAGTCTAATTTCTAAACACTAAGTTTCAAATAAGATAAAAAAAAAATAGGGAAAAAAATTAAATCATCATATTGTCTTTAAAAATTAGGGTTTGATTATTGAGTTTAATTTAGTGATTAAGACGGAGATTATCAAGAGACAAAACTCTGAATATGATTGATGCTGCCTAATTGTGCCAATGGAGAATGTTAATTCGGTGCGGGAGCAAGTTAACGACGGATTGCTTCTTAATTTACTCCCTCGATGTTTGAATCAATGCGAACATGGAAGAAGAAATATATCATTTTTCATCGAACTCTAAAAAAGGAAGACTAGCATATTCACGTTTAACCACCTTGGATTTTCATTAAATCACAAGTATTCCACCCAATATTGATTATACGCTTGAATCTTAAAAATAACACTTAATTTGTTATATAATATTAATTTTCTTATTTTAAATTTAAATAGGGAATAGTATGTATTTTTTTTATTTTGTAAACCAGTAAGGCAGCTTAGGGCAAAAATAAATCCAAAAAATTCCAAATGGGTAATATATAAATTTTAGGGGGGTAGAAAGTGCAAATCATAAAAACTTTTAGCACAATAAAGATGTTTTTTAAGAGTTCAGGGGGTACACCGCCCCCCTCTTCCGTTCAACTGATCCATCCCTTGTGTTTGCCAGTCGTTCCTGAGATGAATGCGTTAGATTGTTGACTGTTAATTGATTTTTGGAGGGTAAATATGTATAAACACTTACTTTAGTCCTAGAACTTCTTATTTTAACTTAGTGACAAAACTTCTCGCTCCTTCGTTCGATCAAAATGATTCAAAGTATTATAAATTTTGTTTTAAACGATTTTGAAATGAATTGTATATTGTCATGCCTACTAACAATGAATCAATGCATTCTTGAACGGAGTATTATTTTTTTAGAAAGAGAAAAAAAAATCAATTAAGTTTTGATATTTCAAATTTGAAGATAACAATTTGACTCCCTATTTTTTAAAATAAGAAGTTTGATGACTAAAGTAAGTGTTTTTACAATTTTTACCCTCCGAAAATTAAGCGAGTTGCTATTTACACCCAAACAATTGCTGAGAACATCCCACGTTGTATATTACTAAAATGTCATTATAAATTTTAACTTAAATGCCCTTATGTGTTTGGTAAGGGTGCCGAACAACCATAGTGCTGTTCGGGAAGGGTGCCGAACACCACTATGGGTGTTCGTTGAGGGTGTCGAACACCACTATGGGTATTCATTAAGGGTGCCGAACAACTTAAAAAAAAAAAACTTAACAGACTCGGTGATGGATGCGAGCTTGACTGGTGTGAGTTGGGGGGGGAAGGAGGAAGAGGAAGGAGGGAGGGGGAGGCGGGAAAGGAGTGTGCTTCACTACTGGTGGTGGTGGGGGAAGTGTGAGGGGGAATAAGGGAGGCGGGAAAGGAGGGAGAAAGGGGTGGGCTTGACTAGTGTGGGTGGCGGGGAAAGGAGGAGGAGGAAGAAGGGAGGGAGAGGCGGGCTACACTGGTGGTGATGGGGGAAAGGAAGGAGGGGAGGCAAGAAAGGAGGGAGGAAGGGGGTGGGCTTGACTGGTGTGGGTTGGGGGGAATGAGGATGAGGAAGGAGGGATGGGGAGGCGGGAAAGGAAGGAGGAAGGGGGGGTGGGCTTGACAAAGGAAGGGAGCGGGCTGGGTGGGAGGAAGAAGGAGGGTGGGGTGTACTCAGTAGATGGGTTAATTTTGGGAAAAATATTGTAAGGGTATAATAGGAAATTGAGGGGGGCTGTACTTAGTTTTTTGAGTAGTGAAAAATATTGGGGTGGGGTGTACTAGGTAATGAGGTGTACTCAGCAAATTATTTGGTGCAAATAGCAACTCTCTTTGACAAATTTGTTTACAATAATGATCTGGAGGGTCAAGTTGAGAGCAAAAAATTGAGTCTAAGGACCATGTGCATGAGAATTTTGTGATAAGAACCAAACTCATAGATTTTATCAAATATTGGGACCAAAATATTTTATTATGTAAACATGTGATGAAATAATCTTGGAATAAGTGCACCATTAGTCCTTGCAGTTTACTTTTTTCTGCAACCTGTATTTATATTTTGCATGTGATTGGTCTAACTACAACACTTTTGCATGACCAGTGACGGATCCAGGATTTTGACTTCGGGAGGAAGGGTGATAAAATAAATTACTAAGGCTTTGTGTGGTGGAACGTGTCTCCCATAACACAACTTATGTCCTCTTTTTTTGTATTTTTTTTTTCAATGTTGAGTTTTCAGAACGAGCTTTTTGAAAAGGCGTTATTTAGAGCAATTTGGATAAGAACGTTTTGTTTTGATCTATGAGACACGAAAAACTGACTATTGAATTGATTTTTCAAACGCATTTAAAGAAAAACTCATTTCACGAAAAGTTACATTCTAAAAAAGTTATGTATGTTTTAATAACGCTGCACGAGACAATCTCTAAATACACATAGCGTTTCAAAAAATATATAAACAAATGAGAATTTCTTAAAATTTCAATAAATACAATACATATTAACTCAATTCATACTCAAAGAGTTGTTCAATAAATATTCAATAAGATAAGTCTCATACTAAGAGCCCGTTTGGTCGAGCGTTTTGGCCAAAACGCAGGGATAAAACGCAGCTTATTTGCAAAAAATGTGTTTCAATACTGCGGCAGAAAACGCAGCGTTTTCAAAACGCAGCTGCGTTTTCAAAACGCAGCTGCGTTTTAAAACGCTGGATCCTAGCTTTTTCCCAAAACGCAGGTTTTAAAACGCTCCTAGGAAAAAAAAAACTGCGTATTGAAGTGATATCCCAAACGTATTTATAAGAAAAGACCTGCGTTTTAAAACACTGTGTTTTTAAAACACTGCGTTTTGTAAACGCTGTACCAAACGGGCTCTAAACAATACTCATAAGGAAAAGAGCAAGTTAGATACAAAGCTCATGAATATGTATATAAATGCTTTGAAGCGTTTGTATAACATTTCACTACATCAAAAAAAGGTGTTGTATCATATAACAATTAAAAACATTTTCTGTAATGAAATTCTATGAATGCATGATTAACTTTCCATAATAATATAACATGACATCATTGTGTTTTCAAAACCCTAATCCAATTTATAATTGGGTGGGGCTATTTACACCCCCCATCTCTCTAAATACACTTATCCTCCTAATACACCCACCATAAAAATTTTACACTAACCTAATTGAAGAGCCAGGCCCAAGGTATGGGCCCCGAGCCCAAGCCCAAGGTACGATATGGGTCAGTACCTACCACAGTGCGGGCAAACTCATGTTATCGGATAGCTGGGACAGCTTCCTAGGACACTTGCGACCACGGCTCGTCTACAAGGATCAGGATGCAACGAGCAGGATAGCCCTCTTCGCTGACCGCTGGGTGGCACAAAGATGTGGGTACGTGGCAGAACGTCGAAGGCCGGACGTATCTGACGGTTACGCCCACTACTCCCAGCATTTATACCCACTACGCCAGCATTCATACCACTACTCGACAGTTACGTACGTGGCTGTTCCAATGAATGCTGGACCTATAAAAGCCTTGGATCAAACCCTAAGCAAAGGTACGCAAACATATATTAGCAATTATACTCTGCTAAATTGTGATTAGAGCTGGTAACTTACACTCACATCGGAGTGTCCTAGCAGGGCCAACCCCTGCTTTCACCAAGTGTTTTGCTCTTTGTCTTGGCAGATTTGACTTAGCCCAGATATCTAGACACATTGACAGTCCGGCCCATCAGATGACACTTTTGTGTGGCATCACTAATTTATTAATACGCCACCCTTATCCTAAATAATTTATTTTTCTAAACCTAACCCCCCCCCCACACATGGCAGAAACCCCCTATCCCCCCCAAAACTCACGGCTCCCTCATCTCCCTCACCTCTGGCAGCCTCCACTCTTTCCCTCATTCCCTCTTTTTTTCTTCTTCTTCTCAGACCTACCCTCTCTCTCCATCAATCTATGTTTCCCTCCCTCATTCCTTTTTTTTACTTCTCCTTCCTCCTCTTTGAAAACCCCTTAAAAAAATTAAAGATTTCTTGTTCGACTTGTCTAACCAAACATCATGATGGTGGGTTTGGGAGAGGGGAAGAAGGAGAGAAGGGAGAGGGGAGGGGAAGAAGGAAAGAAAGGAAAAAAAGGGGAAAGGAAAAAAAGGGGGGGGGGGAGAGAACTGAGGCAATAGAGGGAGAGGAGAGAAGGGAGAGGGGAGGGGAACCGAAAAAAAAATGGGGGAGGGGAGGGGGAAGAATAACGCATGAGGGAGAGAGAGAGAGAGAAGGGGGAGGGGGAGGGGAAGGGAAGGGAAAAAGATGTTTTGGAAAAAAACAAAGGGAAAATGGTATTAATGTCTTTTTAAAAAATGTCTATTTTGTAATTAATTTTTGGGGGGTGTATTTAGAGGAAGAGAGGGTTGTTAATAGTCATCCCCTTTATAATATTAGGGCTTAATGTATATAAGATATCAGTTAATATAATAAACATTAAAGTCTAATTTCTAAACACTAAGTTTCAAATAAGATTAAAAAAATAAGGAAAAAAATTAAATCATCATATTGTCTTTAGAAATTAGGGTTTGATTATTGAGTTTAATTTAGTGATTAAGACAGAGATTATCAAGTGACAAAACTCCAAATATGATTGATGCTGTCAAATTGTGCCAACGGAGAATGTTAGTTCGGTGCGGGAGCAAGTTGACGACGGATTGCTTATTCACTCCCTCGAAGTTTGAATCAATGTGAAAATGGAAGACGAAATATATCATTTTTCACCGAAATCTAAGAAAGGGAGACTAGCATATTCACATTTAACCACCTGGCTTTTCATTAAATCACAAGTATTCCACCCAATATTGATTATATGCTTGAATCTTAAAAACAACACTTAATTTGTTATATAATATTAATTTTGTTGTTTTAAATTTAACTAGGGAATAGTATGTGTTTTTTTTTTAAATTTTATTTTGTAAACCAGTAAGGCAGCTTAGGGCAAAAATAAATCCAAAAAATTCCAAATGGGCAATATATAAATTTTAGGGGGTAGAAAGTGCAAATTATAAAAACTTTAAGCGCAATAAAGATGTTTTTTAAGAGTTCAGGGGGTACACCGCTCCCCTCTTCCGTTCAACTGATCCATCCCTTGTGCATGCTGGTTGTTCGAGAGATGAATGCGTTAGATTGTTGACCGTTAATTGATTTTTGGAGGGTAAATATGTACAAACACTTACTTTAGTCCTAGAACTTCTTAATTTAAGTTTGTCCAATCAAAATCATTCAAAGTATTATAAATTTTGTTTTAAACGATCTAGAAATGAATTGTATATTGTCATGCCTACTAAAAATGAATCAATGCATTCTTGAACTGAGTTTTTATTTTTATTTTTAGAAAGAGTTATAAAAATCAATTAAGTTTTGATATTTCAAATTTGAAGATAACAATTTGACTTCCTATTTTTTAAAATAAGAAGTTTGATGACTAAAGTAAGTGTTTTTACAATTTTTACCCTCCAAAAATTATTTGACGGTCAAACATCAATCGACATTCATTCCAGAGAGAACTGATGTACAAAAATATTATATTTAGACCAATCTATTGTCTATTACTAAAACAAAAACCACTGCTATCATGTGGAAGCACTAGGTTTAATTTTTTTCCTTCCAAAACAAACCTCATTCATTTCTTGCTTGATTCTTAATCTCTCTGTCCATTAATTTTGCTCTTTTTTCTCACTATTTTTTAATCTCTTTATTATTTTTATCTTTTTCAACATTTTGACCTTTCGCTTTTAAGTTCCAACCCACAATATTCTATCACTAATTTATACATATCTAAACCATAATCATTTATTTATTCAACACAATTTTTTTTTATTATTTTCAAACCTATTCATCTATTCTGTTATTATATATATATATATATATATATATATATATATATATGAGAGTATTCAATGATTACTCTATCTCTCTAACCATCAATAGTTATTCTTATATTAATCATTAGATCAAAAATAAAAGGTTGTGATTAATTGTATTAAATGACTCACCTACTTGTATTAATTACATTTTCTAATTAACTATTAAATCAATCAAAAATCAAAAATTAAGATTTAATAATTAGTTAAAAAATACAATTAATGCAAGTAGATGAGTCATTTAGTGTAATTAATTATAACCTTTAATTTTTAATTTAATAATTAATATAAAAATAATTATTGATAGTTAGAGAGATAAGGTATCCATTAAATATTTATTATATAGGGACTTATGTTGCACCTATCACAATAATGTTACCGTTCGAGATAATTAACACCTATGAATTAATTGATTTGTTGAATTCGTTAGATTCCATACCAAACTCATACATGCAGAGACTGTAACGAGAAAAAAAGTTGAACATCTCTCTCTCTCTCCCTCGTTTCCCCCACCCCACCACCACCACGCACGCCACCTTCTCTCTCTCTACCCGGTCTTTCTTTTCAAAAATCAAATTCTTTTCAAATACACAAAATCCCTCCACACACACACTCTCACGAACAAACTATCGCCCTCTTGACTCTTTCTTATTCACCGTACGGCAGGCCGGCAGGCATGAACGATTGTTTTCTAGAATAACCAGCGAGGGAATCAGATTAAAACCCTAATTCGGCGGTGGTTTAGAGATAGAGAGAGATGAACGCGGCGGTTGGGAGACAAATGCAGAGATCGGGCTCCACCGGCCACCACCGCCACCACCAGCACTACCACCAGCGTCAGTACTCGGAAACCTTTCTCGACGCTAATTTCAACAACAAATGGGCTCAATCCACCGGCCTCCACTCCTCTAATCCCACTGTAAACTCATTTTATCTTATAATTCATGATTGTCATTTAATTTCGCTGGTATGCGTATGTATGTATGTATATACATGCGCATGCAAGTACTTGTGTATAAGATTAATTTCCTAATTTTTAGTCCATGGAGTAGCTTTCGCAGTCTTCAAATATAGATAAAACATAACAAATTTTGTGGTGGATTCAAATTGCTAACTTGAATTTTAAAAACAGAGAAGAAATGATTTAACAAATTGATGTATTAATGCAGTATAATTTTCAATGGACAAGTTTAAGGAAACTGTACTTACTTAAATATTGGGGTTCTGGTATCTAATATTCGCTCCTTTCCCTTCAAAGTGGGTATGTTTGAAAAGTCAAATGCATAAGGGTATAGGAGGAGAGGTACATTTCTGCCATTTGCATTGGATTTCTAACCATTATAACAAAATAGGAAGTGGAATTATTTGAAATGAGACTGTTTGCATGGAACTTCATGGAAAAGGAAATTAGGTCTCTTTGAGCACAATTGAGGGATTAATTGTTATGAATGGTGTACATTTTTATAATTTAAATTAGCTTGAGAGCCCTATATTTCGGTACTGAGTGCTTGAGGATTTGCAATGGTTGCAGGACTTTGGGTTATATGGCAATAATGGAGTTGATGGTTCGAGATTGAGCAGGAATGTGCAGAGGGTTGGTAATGCTGGAGGAAATGAGGATTCTTTTACTCCTTCAGTTTGCTCGCGCTCCTCAAGCTTCAGAATGTATGGGAGTGGGGAGCAAGTGTCGCCAAGTGAGCTCAGCCCTGGCTTACTTGATCTGAATTCCTTTGACACCGAGCTCTTACCCGAGGTGTGTCTAAGTCTATTCTCTCTGGCCTGCTGTTACTTGTTTTATACGTTGTGGCTTATGTGTATTCGTATCTATGATCAATAAATCTAATCTTGGCACAGCAGAAACACAGAGCAAGAAAGAGTTAAACCTGAAATCACAGCGCTTGCAAGTTGCAAGGCTTTTCTAATTGACGTGGCTTGAAGAAGAGAAAAATACAAAGAGTGGCATTAAATAACCACTAAATTGAAGAGGAAAACAAAACGTGTTAAATGAGAAAGCTCACATAATTGAATAAATGCACAGTGTGGCATTAAAAGATAACGGAATACTTAAGCAAAGATATTATGGCATAGAGTACACTGATATTTCCTATTCAAACTCTATTTATATTCACAAGTTTTTGCAGCCAAATTCCTATCTTGACATAGATCTCTAAAGCCCCAACACTCATATAGTAATAATATGTCATAACTTAAACTCGTGGAATAACTCAAAATTACAAAATTAACCCTTTTTTTTTGAAGCCCAACAGTACATACTTTTCTCGAAAATGAAAATTAAGGCTTGGCTGACGAGTATAGCTATAACCCTGAATGCAGAGTGAATAACTTGCTTGTAAAGGTGAGCAAATAGGAAAGCTGGGAAAAGAGCTTCAGATTAGTCAGAGATCCAAAGTGATGAGTTTTTAAAGCTCTGATGTGATTAGATATGAGCTCCTTGAGTATCGACTGGCATTTCCAAATTGAGTATACTTTCAGGACCTGAGTCTGTTTCATGTATACTCTAAATGGAAAGGAAAATAAACCTCTATTTAAAACATTCTTTTCCTGTCTTGTTTTCTTTGATTTCTAATGCTTCTTGCATGTGAGATGGGAGAAAGCCCTTCCTATTGTATTTGGGCGGTCAAACAATTTATGCTTGTGGATGACCTGCCAAAACTCATCACTAGGTCTTCGAAACCCTGGGATTGCTCACAGGGAAAGAGGGTTTAAACTTTATGCATGCTCAGAGTTGTCATTTATTATGAAAATAGATATTACGTTTTGCTATCAATGTCAAGTTAATTTAAACTTGATATGGACGAGTGCGCTCATATATTAATGCATTAATGCCATTGTTTGATATATGCAGGTTCATAGCCAAAACAACAGACATGTACTAAACCAGCCTTATAGCAGTCAAAGTTTTGATAAGTCCGAGGCATTTGTTCCGTCAGAAAAACTTGATAATCGGTCTCGTGGTTTATCTGAGAACAGCCTTCTTAAAATCCTTTCAGCAGATAAAGAGAGGGCCAGTACTGTTGCTAAAATCAAAGTTGTGGTACGCCTTTTTCTCATTGTAATTAACAAGTGTAATTCCTTAACCTTCCGGCTCAGGTTCCAGTCCTTTTAACCCTATAATCAATTGCAAATGCCAAAACGATTGACAATGGTTTAATTTAAATATGGATATTGTCGGGATTCATAAATCAGAAAAAGGTGTGGGGTTTTCAGTTAGTATATGTCTACTTGATAAGCCAAGTTTCATTGTGTTGATACCCTTCAAAATTCCAAAAACTCTTTTCCTTTTTTCTTCTTCTATATATGATATATTGATCTATTATGAGTGCAGGTACGCAAGAGGCCACTAAATAAAAAGGAAATAGCAAAAAAGGAGGAAGACATCATATCCATAAGCCCCCAAACAAATTCTCTTCTTGTTCATGAAACAAAACTCAAGGTAAGTTCCTGGTCAATACAGCTGGACGTGGGCCCTATGTTGTGCTTGTTTGAGCTAAAAAGAGAAAAATTCAATAATTAAACTTGCAGTTATTTTTCTTGTAATTCACAGTTCCTAAATACTTCATCAAAATTGTTAATATTATGTTGGAGACTGTAATCTCTTCTTTTAATATGTTACCACAATTGATCAAATGATGTTTCTTCTATTTAATATGGCATTACTTGGTTATTATAATCATTTGAGAGTCGTGGTTTTTTGGATGCATGTATGAAATGGTTTGTTTGGAACCAAGCAAAACGTGAAAATGAGAACTAGATTTAAAAAAGTATTTGCATTGCTAAATTTTAGCATTCAATGATGAAGGAGCACCATTTTCGGACATTTGTAGTATATAATTACAATTCAGTTAGATATTTCAGTGCATTTGTAGCTTTTCTCTAGATATGGCCGTTGCGATGCATGACTTTAGCCCTTGGAGATGGGAGATTATTGCATATATTAGTGAGTTTCCTTACCCTTTTTGTGAACGTTAGTGTACTTGTTCAATTTAGTTTCCTTTCATCAACTCGGGCATTTGGCTTGTCGAATGATCTTAATCTCAACTTGGGACAATAATGACCTTGTTTCCATCCATTTCCCAGCCAACCTCCCACGTGCTTCTCTCATTTCCTATAATTACTCTGAACTTACTTCTCCTTTGTAAAGAGTACAAATGATCAAGAAAAAGTTATCGTTTGCAGAATTTAATTTATTCACTTTTTTGCAGGTTGACCTTACTGAATATGTTGAGAAACATGAATTTTTATTTGATGCTGTGATGAATGAGGATGTTTCCAATGATGAAGTGAGTACATGAAGTACTCAAGTCTAGTGCTCCATATTTCTAGCTTACTATGTCATATACTTATATCTATTCTTTTTCGCTGTAGATATACTCACAAACTGTGGAGCCTATAGTACCTATAATCTTTCAGCGAACCAAAGCAACCTGCTTTGCTTATGGACAAACAGGCAAGTGCATTGGTCCATTTTGTGATACTAATTTGGAACATCATTATAGCCTCTAATACAGAGGCATCCCAGTGGTCCTCGAGTCGCCAATCCACCTGTGCGCTTGGATTTCAAACATATATCATTACAAGGCCCATGGGATTTGATTCAAGTCATTTGACGCGTTAGACCGATATTGACATGGAGGGCATCTTTTCATATGTTTCAGAGAATCTTGTATGACTGCAAAAATAGCTGTGATCGTTACATGTGTTTATTTGCTTATTTGTTGTTTCTTCTTGAGTTATAAAAAAGCCATGCCTAATACTGGTTTGTTTATTGGTACTACTCAACAGTTACTCACTCCTAACCAATTTAACATGTGATATAGTGCATGTCATTTATTCACAAGAATACAACAACTTGAAGATTTAAATGGTTATTATCCCAAAATATTTATAAAATGACAACGTATTGCCAACTCTACTCTTCTGTTTCGCATGTCTATGACTGGCCCCTAATTTTATGTGTCTTCTATCTCCGTAATTCCTGGATATATTTGCTTCTCTAATTTTTATTCTTAAACTATTAGGTAGTATTTATGGATGATAATGTCCACTTTCTTAGTGGAGTAGATATTAGAATGGATAAATATATTGTGTATTTAATGTTGCTTACAAGCTAAGTATGCAATGTTTTCTTTATACAGGTAGATACGATTTTGTTCAGACTTCAGAATAGAAACTAATTTAGCTTAGACATGCAGAATACTCTCATACTCTCTCTCTCTCTCTCTCTCTCTCTCTCTCTCTCTCTCTCTCTCGTGCACCCACAGTATTTATTACTTAAGTACAGCTAAATCTTCTTATCCAAGTTCAGTATGTGGATGTGCTATGAAAATCAGCATATTCTTGTTTCGTAGTTTTATTTTGGCCAAAATACGAAAAACCCTCCAAAGTATACACCAAATCCCAAAGTACCTCCAAGCCTAAGGTTTGCCCCATAACCCCATGTGATGTTGCCAGTTAGTCCCCTGGCTGTGATGGCTGTTAGAAAAGTAACGGAAATTCATCATGTGCATTGGATGAGGGGGGCAATTTGGTCTTTTCATTCCTTTCTTTTCCATGAATAATCACCACCACCGCCGCCACCACCAAAACCACCACCACCACTACTTTTATTACTATACCTTTGAGAATGATATCTAATTGTACACAATTTTTGATAAAGAATTGAATCAAATGAGAGGTTCTTACATACAGAAAATTGGGATCCACCAAATTAGTGCAGAGATACCCAAAATCTTAAAAACAAAATTTGAGGGGAAAATCTAGAAGGAAAATCAAAACTGATCTGAGATCTCTCTCTCCCCAACATCGATTTCTTCAAACCCATCACCAACTTGCCGACGATTCCAAATAGAATCTAACTACGCCTCCCTCATCCCCCAGTTCACAATTCCAACCATACTCATCTTCAAACCCTAACCCTAACCCCCAAAATCACAAGACTCACAACCCAAATGCTAAGATGGTGGCTAGACCAATCGCTATTTTCGTCCTTACCTCGAGATCTCATGTCGTCTTCCTCTATTTCCTCTCGCGCGAAGAAACCCAACCCGCTGCTGCGTTTCTCGCCTCTCCCTATCCCTTCGTCAATTGTGCCTCTCGCTCCCGTCGCCAGGAACCGATGTCGCCGCCCTTGAGTCATTCTAGGTTGCCCCTTTCTTTTCAACTAATCTTCATGATCAATGTGTTGCCTTTGAGCCCTTGAAGCCCACCACAGAAATTCTTCCTTCTATTTCAACAAATTGGAGTAGTAGGGAAAACCCTACCTAAGATTATTTTGTTTTAGGGTTTTGGAAAAGAAAGGAATGAAAAGACCAAATTTCCCCCCTCGTGCAAGGTACGTGATGAATTTCTGTTACTTTTCTAACGGCCATCATGGCCAGGGGCTAATTGGGAAAATTGGCAACATTGATTGAGGTTATGGGGCAAACCTTAGGCTGGAGGGGGACTTTGGGATTTGGTGTATATACTTTGGGGGGGTTTTTCGTATTTTGACATTTTATTTTCCTTTTTAATCTTTTACCAAGAACTTTTATAAACTTTTTAAAGTTATTTAAAAACATTGTTAGCTGGCTTTGAATTAATCATGATTTTTTTTAAAAATTTAAATTTATTATTATTTTTTTCTCAGGGAGTGGAAAGACTTATACAATGCAACCACTTCCCCTCAAAGCATCCCAAGATATTTTCAAGCTTATGCACCACAATTATCAGAACCAAGGATTTCTGTTGTTGGTTAGTTTCTTCGAGATCTATGGAGGGAAAGTTTTTGATCTCCTTAATGATCGGAAGTGAGTGAACTATCTTGGAATAAAGAAAATCTTCTTTTGGTATTTCAGTAGCATTTAACCCTCTGAATGTGAACACAACATTTGTAGGAAGCTTTGCATGAGGGAGGATGGAAAACAGCAGGTCTGCATTGTGGGCCTGCAAGAATATAGGGTATCAAATGTGGAGACAATCAAGGAATTGATTGAGAAAGGCAATGCCTCGAGGAGTACTGGTACAACTGGTGCAAATGAGGAATCCTCACGATCGCATGCTATACTTCAGCTTGCTGTCAAGAGATTCGTTGATGGCAATGAATCAAAGCCTGCTCGAGGAGTTGGCAAGCTGTCATTTATAGATCTGGCTGGAAGTGAACGTGGTGCAGATACCACTGATAATGATAAGCAGACGAGGTGGAGCCTCTCATCTAACTTGGAGAAAGCAACAGCACTATAAATTGCATTAGAATCAATGATCTAATCTTGTTTATACATTGTCCTGCAGAATGGAAGGTGCTGAAATTAATAAAAGCTTACTAGCTTTAAAGGAATGCATTAGAGCTCTTGATAGTGACCAGGGACATATTCCATTTAGAGGGAGTAAGCTGACAGAAGTTCTTAGAGATTCGTTTGTTGGTGACTCCCGTACTGTTATGATTTCCTGCATTTCGCCGAACTCAGGATCCTGTGAACACACTCTAAACACGTTACGATATGCTGACAGGTACTTACGCACATATCTCGTGTTTCATTTTAGGAAAAATGACCTATTTGACAAGTGTGCTTCTATGTTTTTCTTACAAATCTTTAAAGCTTACTATGTTTTCCCGCAGATTGACATGCATACCTTGGATTTGGTTTGCGAATTGCCCCAAAACTCTAATGCTGTCCATCTTCACTAACGGGAATGCTGAAGTGGGATTATAGGCCCCAGTTTTAGCCCAAATTTTCCATCTTAACTTCAATTTTCCAGCGAATATTAACGTATAAGTTGGAAAATTGGGTTAGAAAAGCGGGGGGCACTAGTGCAATATCAGCATTTCTGTTAGTGGCGATGACGGTGTTAGGTTTAGGGAAATTGAAAACAAAATCTAGAGAACGCATGCCAATCTGCAACATAGTACGTGCAGAGATTTCTAAAACACCAGAAAGTACGCTAGTTAAATAAATTATTTTTTCCTTAACTATTGGTTTTTTTCTTTGTGATCAGAAATTATTAATGACTTCTATTTTTTAGGGTTAAGAGTTTATCTAAAGGGAGCAGCTCTAGGAAGGATCCATCATCTTTATCCTTAAACCTTCGAAGCTCAATTGCATTTCCTTTATCTTCAGTGTCACCAACCTTACCAAGCTCGGAAAATAATAAATTGGATACCCGGCCTGAAAGTAACAGGTTTGGATGGTCGAAACAAATTGATAGGGAATCCTCCCAATCTTTTAACATTGAGCGTGTTCCGAGTGGAAGGACACAGAGCAGTTCATTGTCAACTGTATTTACAGATGATTACAAGGGCCATCCAGGTGTTCGAGAAGAAACGATGGAAGATGATTTTGTGTACCCTGAGGAGACCTTTAAACCCACAGCATTAGAGGGTTACATGCATAAACATGGCACTCCGATGAAACCAAGGGATATAACAAGCTTTGAGGGTACCAACTTGCATTCCGATGATGACCTTAATGCCCTTTTGAAGGTAATGATCTGATTGGAGTACCCCTTTTCCCATTTTTATTTTAGTTGCTAATTGAAGGATTGGTTGCTTTACTGTAGGAAGAGGAAGATCTTGTAATAGCTCATCGGAGACAAGTGGAGGAGACGATGGATATTGTTAAGGAGGTTAGTTTCTTTCTGCATTGGCTTATGCAAATGTAAGTTGCACCATGTAATTAGCTTCATGTTTATACAGGAAATGAAATTATTGGTAGAAGTTGACCAACCAGGCAATCAGCTGGATGAGTACATTTCAAAATTGAATGCCATTCTCTCGAAGAAGGCTGCTGGAGTTCTGCAACTACAGACTCGCTTGGATAATTTCCAAAAGAATTTGAAAGAATACAATGTTATAGCCTCTTCTTCAGGTCGTTGATCAATCATATCAAGTTGATCTAGAATGAAACTGTAGGAGGGAGTTGCGATGATTAATTTATATCCTTTGTTAAACTTCTTTCGCATAGAAAACGACGAAGTTTTCCCTTTTTTTTTTTTTTTCTTTTTCTTTTCTGATGTGGTTTGTTGGAGTGAGGCATAGATTACCTGCGTTCTTGTGCTTTGGTGGGTGCTGCTTGAGTTCGACCACTCCGAGGTCAAAGGTTCAAAGCTTGTTATGAGCAGAACAGTGGTAATATTTTTAGCAATCAGAATTCTGTTGTAAGCTGTGGTTACTGAAAATTTGTCAAAAGCTTTGTCTGTATAGTGGACGCTTCCCTTGTAGGGGTAACGGGGAGCATCTTGCATCAGATCGTCCGTTTGTCTGTATATTTGGCATTCTCTTGTAAAAGCTCAATCAATATACCTATGATTTGGTGCTGACAGTCTGAAACTAGTTTTGAGTTAAGAGTTACTTAACAAGAATCTAATTTTGCTTATAAAATAGTTGTTATCTTATGTGTTATCTAGTTGAATTTTCTTTTTAACTCACAGTGGATTGTTGAATTTACTTTTTAACTCATAGTGGATAGTTGAATTTACTTTTTAACTCATAGTGGGATTGTTGAATTTACTTTTTAACTCATAGTGGATAGATGAATTTATTTTTTAATTTATTGTGGAGCTCATAAGATGTCAAATAAGATGATACATAATATCCCAAATAATTTTGTGCACAAATTAGGTACTCTATCTGTCTTGAATAAATGTTACTTATTGACAAAATATAGGAATTATCCCGATTAAATGCTCCTTATTGACAAAATATAGGAATTATGAAACGTAATTAATGATGGGTTGTTAAATATATCTTGACGATAATATCCATAACATTAATTGAGTTACTATTCTAAAGAAGTAGATTTCTCTAGGATGTGTTATGTTGATATGAAGTTTTAAAGATATATTAAAAAAATGATAGATAATTTATATATTAAAAGTCTTTATAAACATTAGTTGGGACATTTCAGAATAAAATGTATGCATATTTAATTGGGACCGAGGGTGTAGCTATTAGCTGCATGTAGCATTACTTGTTTGTTTTTTAAAGCGTTTGTGCTGAGCTTGCTTGTGTGAGAGTCCAGCCTGCAAAGGACATCGTTTAGCTTGAGAGAAGAAGCCCAAAGAGCATGATCATCCCAAACTCCTAGTCCCTAGATGGTAAGATCAAGCTAGCCCAATACTTTCGGAGCAAAAAAAAAAAAGAAGGTATTTCAGTTTATTACTATAAAAATTGCTTTTGTTATAAAAGATAAGAAAGTAAAGTAAAGATGTAGATGAAATATATAATTTTATTTCAGAGGGAAGTGTATAATACAAACCGAGAGAGAGAGAGAGTACAAGGAAGGGAGAAGGAACTACTTGGGAGTAAATGAAAATGAAAACATTAGCTAGCTACTTATAGGGCCTGTTTGATTCAGCTGATGAGAAATGACTTATGACTGATGACTTATTGCTGATGACTTATGACTGATGACTTATGACTTATAACTGATGACTTATAAACTGGTGTTGTTTGATTTAACTTTTCAAAGTGCTGATGAGCTGTCTTTAAGTTAGTGTGATTGTTTAATTGATAAGTTGAAAAATTGCTGAATTAAAATATAAGACTAAAATACCCTCATCATTAAATATTCTTTGCATCATTATTATTATATTTATTATTATTTACTATTAATATATATTATTAATATTTACTTTTATTTTTATTATTATCATTATTCACAATTATTTATTTATTTTTACATTTATTTCAATTATTATGTTTATTTATTATTATATTTATTACAATTATTATGTATTACTATTATTATTTATTACTACTACTACTACTACTACTACTACTACTACTACTACTACTACTACTACTACTACTACTACTACTACTATTATTATTATTATTATTATTATTATTATTATTATTATTATTATTATTATTATTATTATTATTTACTACTATTATTATTATTACTATTATTATTTACTACTAATATTATTATTATTATTATTATTATTTACTACTATTATTAATAATATTTTTATTATTTACTATTATTATTATTATTATTATTATTATTATTATTACTACTAGTATTAATATTATTAATATTATTACTAATATTATTATTATTTACTACTATTATTATTAATATTATTATTATTTACTACTACTATTATTAATATTATTACTTTAATATTATTATTATTTACTACTACTATTATTAATATTATTACTTTAATATTATTAATATTAATATTATTACTTTAATATTATTAATATTATTATTAATTAATAATATATTAATAATAATATTACTATTAATTAATAATATAATAATATAATAATAATAATAATAATATTACTATTATTAATATTAATAATAATAATAAAAATATTATTGTTATTATTAATTATATTAAATTAATAATAATAATATTATTATTATTATTATTTATTTATTTATTTATTTATTTTTATTAGGGGTAATCTTGGGATATAGAAAGTTTTACTAAAGAAGATGACTTACTTGTTTTTTAAAAGTATAAATAAGCATCATGTTTAGTGCTTGTGCTTTAAGTGGCTTGTACATGACTTATGACTTATTCACTCATAAGTGAAATCAAACGCATCTAAAATGACTTATGATAAGTCATAAGTCATAAGCACCTGTCTATAAGACGAATCAAACAGGGCCTAGTAGGGCGATATGACTTCTTCTGTAAGCTTCATCAAGCTTTTCCAGTAAGCTTTCCCTAAAGCGTCTTTAGTAAGATTCGTTGAAGCTTTCTCAGTAAGCATCGTCATATGATTTCTCTTGTAAGCTTCTATTAATTGGCTTCTGGCCAAAAGGGTATCCACAAATATATATTATAACACTCCCCCTTGGATGTCCGTTGCCAAGGAACATGCCTCGTTAAAACCTTACTAGAGAAAAACCCAGTGAGACAAAAAAAAATTCTAGTGAAGGAAAAAGAGTACATAATTTCATTGCACCAAAATGCTCCCCCTGAAAGAAATATTACTTAAGATCCCTCAGTCGATGCATTCCAATATTATATACCAATTTCTCAAACCTTGAAGTTGGTAATGACTTTGTGAGCAAGTCTGCAGATTGTCACTTGAACGAATTTGTTGAATGTTTATATCACCATTCTTCTAGAGATCATGAGTGAAGGAAAACTTTGGTGAAATGTGCTATGCTCTATCTCCTTTTATATATCCTTCCTTCAGTTGAGCTATGCATGCAACATTATCTTCAAATAAGGTTGTTGATCCTTCCTTTTCTGAAACCAACCCACATGTCTGTCGAATGTGTTGAATCATTGATCTTAGCCAAACACATTCTCGGCTTGTCTCATGGATTGCTATTATTTCGGCATGATTTGAAGATGTAGTAGCTAATGTTTGTTTGGTAGATCTCCATGATATAGCTGTACCACCAATTGTAAATAAGTAGCTTGTCTGAGATCGAGCCTTATGAGGATTAGATAAATAAATACCCTGCATCTGCATAGCCAATAAGTTGTGATCCAAAAATCATATGGATAAAATAAGCCCGTACAGGTCGTTCCTCGGAGATAACGAAGTATATGCTTAATTCTATTCCAATGACTTTGGGTTGCATTGGAGCTATATCTTGCTAATAGATTGACAGAGAATCCAATGTCTGACCTTGTATTATTAGCCAAGTACATTAGTGCCCCAATTACACTAAGATATGGTACTTTCGGACTGACAAGTTCTTCGTTATCCTCTCGAGATCGAAATATGTCCTTTTTCACGTCAAGTGATCGAACAACCATTGGGGTACTCAATGGATGTGCTTTATCCATGTAAAAACATTTTAGGACTTTTTCTGTATAAGTTGATTGACGAATAAGGATACCTTTATTTAAGTGCTCGATCTGCAAGCCGAAACAAAATCTGATTTTCCCTAGATCTTTCATCTCAAATTCCTTTTTTAAATAATTAACCCCTATCAGAAGTTCTTCAGGACTACCAATAATGTTAAGATCATCAACATCCATAACAATTATGACAAATCCCGAAGCAGATTTTCTTATGAAAACACATGGACAAATATGATCATTCTTGTATCCTTCTTTCACCAAATATTCACTTAGACGGTTATACCACATTCGTCCAGATTGTTTTAATCCATATAAAGATCTTTGTAATTTAATTGAATAAACTTTTTGGGAGTTTGAACTGCATGCTTCAGGCATCTTGAATCCTTCAGAGATCTTCATATAAATATCATTGTCAAGTGTGCCATATAAATAAGCAGTGACAACATCCATTAAACGCTTATCAAGCTTTTCATGTATTGCCAGACTAATAAGATATCTACTGTGAGAGAATATGTCTCCTCATAATCGATTCCAGGTCTTTGCAAAAATCCTTGTGCTACAAGTCGTGCTTTATATCTTATAACTTTACGTTCTTCAGTTCATTTTTGCACAAAGACCCATTTATACCCTACTGGTTTTACACCTTCAGGGGTACAGACTACATGTCCAAAAACCTCACACTTACCAAGTGAGTTTAATTTTGCTTGAATTGCGTCTTTCCATTTTGGCCAATCATTTCTATATCGACACTTGTCGATACACTTAGGTTCAAGATCCTCGTTATCTCCCATAACATTAAGCGCTATACTATACGCAAAAATGTTGTCGACAACTACATCCTCTCGGTTCCATCTTTTTCCCGTAATGACATAATTAATCGAGATCTCTTTATTCTCAATTATTTCGGTACTTCGAACGAGTTATTTGATTATTTATGTTTTGGGTCTCTTCAGGAGTTCTAGTTACCTCGATGGGGCTCTTTTCCATGATTTGTTCCTTTTCTCTTTCGAGGATTTTTGTCTTTGGATTCAAATGGTCTACCATGCTTCAGGTGTATCTTAGACTCATTAGCTAGAGAATTAACGGGTTGTCTGTGGGACATCAATTCGTATAGGAGCATTTACAGCTGGAATGTGTGACTTTGTTATTCTATTTAGGCTAGTAAATACATTTGGCAATTGATTTACTATTCTTTGCAAGTGGATTATCTTTTGAACTTTAAGTTCACATTGCTTTGTACGAGGATCAAGATGGTATGATAATATGTTCCACTTATTGTCCTTTTCCGTGATTATTTTCTCCCCTAATGTTGGAAAAACTTTCTCGTCAAAATGACGGTCGGCAAGCGTAAAAATATCTCTGTTAATGGTTCAAGGTATTTAATAATAGAAGAAGAATCATACCCAACATATATTCCTAATCTCCGTTGGGGTCCCATCTTGGTGCGTTGTAGTGAAGCAATTGGAACATATACCGCACACCCAAAAAATTCTTAGATGAGAAATATTTGGCTCCTGATCATAAGCCAATTATAAAGAAGAGAATTTGTGATTACTTGTTGGCATGATGCGTATAAGTGCTACTGCATGTAAAATAACATGCCCCCAAACTGCAGCAGGTAGCTTTGTTCTAAGTAATGGTCTAGCTATTAATTGAAGTCGTTTAATAAACGATTCAGCTAAACCATTCTGTGTGTGAACATAACCAACATGATGGTCGACATCTATTCCAATCGATGTGAAATAGTCATTGAAAGCCTGAGATGTAAATTCACCAGCATTATCAAGACGAATTTTCTTGATAGCATAATCTGAAAATTGTGCTCGTAATCGAATTACTTGAGCAAGCAATCTCGCAAATGCCAGGTTGTGTGTTGATAATAGACTTACATGTGACCATCTTGTAGATGCATTTACTAAAACCAGAAAAGATCTAAATGGTCCACATGGCGGGTGAATCGGCCCACATATATCACCTTGAATGTGCTCTAAAACTTTGGAGATTCAGCTCAAAATTTAGCTGGTGATGGCTTAATTATTAATTTGCCTTAAGAACAAGTAGCACATAAGAATTCATTAGATTGGATGCTCATGTGAATTTTCAACAATTCTCCGCATTAAATAATAATAAAGTCATTGTACCCTTTCAAGTCATTAAATAATAATAATAAAGGTTGGGGTAAGGTCTACGTCCCCTCCAACCTTTAAAATTTTTTTTTTCGCATTATATTTGATCCGAGATGCCCCAATTGGTCATGCCAAATAATAAAACTTTTTAAATCAATATACTTCTGGTTTACTATCACATGTACTTCAATTGTGCTAATCTTTGTATAGTACAATCCAGAGGAAAATTACCTGACACAATTTTTGTAATGCATAGATATTTCATATCTCCTTCACTTACTGTCTCAATGTGATATCCGTTATGACGAATATCTTTGAAGCGTAGCAATTTTCTTTGAGACTTAGTTGAAAGTAGCGCATTTTCTATATTAAATTTTGTTCCTCTAGGTAGAACTATGTTAGCTCTTCCGGAACCATTGATTATCTTTGTACTACCACATATTGTACTAACATTAGTATCATTTACTATCACATGTGAGAAATACATTCTATGTTTGAGTATCGTGTGCGTTGATGCACTGTCTGCAAGACACGTATCATCATCTTTGATTTGAGAAATAGCCATATATTCTTCAAGAAAAACAAGATAAATAAAGTATAAGAAAACACATATATTTACAAGCAAAAGTTTGATTAGAAATAACATACAACGAGAAAACAAAACATGAGAAGAAAACTCAAGTCAGAAAAACTCACTAAAGAGAAACATTAAAAACTGGATATATTAATTATTCTGGGCTTCTCCACCATCAAACAGGTAATCACCACCCATTTCTGGATTGAAGAAATCTGACACATTCATGTGTGTACTTGTAGATGGATCTTGGTTCATATCATCATCCTGGTAGACGGATGTAGTAGCAATGTCAGTCTACAGAGTGGTATAAACCTAAGAGTAGTGGCAGATCTAGAAAAAAAATTCAGTGGCCGGGGTCACAAATTTTGACTTTTACATAAAAAATTAAGAAATCATAATTTACCCCCACTTCCTAAGGTGCATCCGCCACTGCCTAAGAGCATCACCAATGCAACTATGGATTTGATCTGACGTGGCTGTGAGTAATTAACACTCTCAATCACATGTGACATTTTTTATCTGTTCTTTCGCATTCAATCAGAAGAGACCTCTCCAATGCAAATGTGAATTTAATTCAAAAAATAATAACTAGGATGTCTCCACATCCTCAACTAGAATATGAAAAATTCACATTCTCATCCACAATGTGAAAAAAATTCGTTATCATGTCATATTCACAAGGCTTCTTCACATTTGCATTGAAAATATTTTTTTTTCCAAAGAAAATGTCAATCATAGGTGGCACTTATTTCTTTTCACATTCACATTGACATTGGAGATGCTCTAAGAGCCCTACAGACTTGAGGATTGAGGTACAGTCATACAGGTAGAACAAGGGTTACGAGATTAATGAGGGGAGATGAGCGAATTCCCAAAAGTTGGGTTTCCCAAATCTCTCAAATTCCAAATTAACATGCCCGCAGTTAGTTTTACTCCATTTGTTTTAAAAAAATTATCATTTTAGAGTTGTGCACAAGTATTAAAAAAATTTGTAGGTTGACAAATTTACTCTTATTAAATATTTTTAATTTTTGTGCTACGATTAGTTGAAAAGATAAATTAGAAGAAGATAACCATTGGGAAAATATAAAATATTTAATGAATAGATGATTATTGTTGAGAATTGGGAGAATACAAAGGTAATTAGGTAAAACATACATTACAAACCTAAAATAACAATCATTTTGGAATAAATTTTTAGAGCTAAAACGACAAACATTTTGAAACTGAGGGAATAACAAAATATGTGTATTATTTTTCTTACGATATTTATTGCATTTTAAATTTAAGGGAGTGTCTATTTTCACTACAATATTTGCTTATTCACTACATTTATTAAAATTTAATTAAGTTAATCAATGTTTTGACATAATTGTCCTTCAAACTCACCTTATTTTTAAAAATCTTGTTTCTCTTTCTAGTTTTTGTCATTTATTTGTCATTGCAAATAATATCATATTCAATCATGCTTAAAAATATAAATAATTTTGTATGCAAAAGAATTAAAAAATATAAATGAAACATCTAAAAGAAAAATAATATATATGTCTAATTTTCTTCGCTTACAAATAAGAAAAAATTGAGTAATGTTATGGGTCCCTAAAGAGTACCAAATGATGTGTCAGCTGATGTGGCAGCTATTATGGTACAAAAAACAAAAAATAAAATTATAATTAATGCATCACATCAGCTGATACATTATTTAGTGCAAAAAATTTGGTACTCTTTAGGTACCTATTGCATTACTCAAGAAAAAAATACAAATGACAAAATAAATCAAACAAAGGAGTGACATGACTTATAATAGTATTAAATTATGCAGTACAAATTATGAATTTTAAAGAAATAACTTGAATACAAAATTAATTAATGAATATATATTTAGCGATCACTTAAAAATATTTTACAATAAGTTTGACAGTTATACAAAATCATTAAGTTATTATGACATAAATTCAATTTGCTTCAAAAAATATATATATTTGAAGAAATTAAATAAAAAATGATGGATATATTTGATTTTCTTAGTTTTAACAAATAAGCATAATTTATTTCAAAAAATTAAAAAAGCAAAAAATTAATTGTAAATTATTGAGAAAAATAAAAAAAATTTATCGACTTTAGGTAATGATGGGCGTAAAACGCACATGCAAGCAAGATTACCCGGCCGTATCAAGTAATAAAGTGTACCTAAGTACGAGTATCGATCCTACAGAGAATGCACGTAATTTTCACTCCAACTAAGTACTGAAATTGAGTTAACTAATTATATTTGAGCGAAAGAAAATGAAATTAAAAACTAAAAACTAAATAATAAAAGAAAGTAATTAATATTTACACTATCACGAAAGTGGTTTGACAACATCAAATCAAGATTTAAAAATAGAATTGTGATATTTCTAGTCTAGCTCATGTTTAATTTAACTCTCTCTCTACTTTTTTTTAACTCAAGTCTTGGTAGTCGGACGCACACTAATATTTACTACAGACTTTCGCAACGTATAGTAAACCTAGCTACCACTTATCCTAGCTATGGACACCATCGCAAACATAACATAGGTAAGAACATAGCCGCGTGGTAGATCAAGCACCCAATGACTATCTATGCATTATCTCCTTTCGGTCTCACGTCACGCAAACAATTATTATGATTTTTTGAATTAATAGGAAGGGATGTTGCTTCGTATCCAATAATTCTAGAGTGATCATCTAACAATTGGCTAAACCAATAAAAGCATTAAGTTCATATAATAATGACCAAGAACATGGGCAATTATTCATAAAGAGATATTCTCACTATTTTTCTACAAGTCATGACGGTAGCCAAGAAAAGGAAATTAGTTAACTAATTGGCTTTCGCTTCATATAACAACCCTAATTTCTCCTATTTCGCGAATGGCTAAGGTGGATCGATCGCTAAACCATTAAAAGCATTAAGTTCATACAATAATAACCAAGCACATGGGCAATTATTTATAAAGAGATATTCTCACTATTTTTCTACAAGTCATGACGGTAGCCGAAAACACGAAATTAGTTAACTAAGGGCTTTCGCTTCATATAGCAACCCTAATTTCTCCTACTTTGCGAATGGCTAAGGTGGATCGATCGCGTGTCAAAAACAAGTTCTCAAAATGGCTATCGATATGTGTCACAAAACACCAACTATTAAATTGATTGGTCCGAAACGTAAAACATTTCTAAAATTATTTAATTAGTAGCTAATTAATTAAAAATATTAAACCCACAAAATAATAATCGAGCATGATTGTATACTAAATAGTGAGAGAGATTAAATTAAAACATTACAACAAAATAGAAAATAATCGCATTTCATAAATCATTTAAGCAAAAAATTAATTCCATAATTTAAAAGGTATTCAACCATAGAAAATATCATAAATATAGATTGAAAGAAGTAAACCAAACATTGCCGAGATCTGGGGTTGAAATCACTTGCAATTGCTTCATTGACTCTTGATTTGATGCTCTAAACCTTCAAAGGTGATCAAGCTCAATGGAATGGAGAGAATTTGGGTGAAAGAGGGGTTACTACCCCAAAAGGGGGCTTTTGCCCCGAAATGGGGACTTCTCCTTTGATTTGGGGTTGCCTTAGAGATGTTAAAGAGAAGGCTTTAGAGTATTCGACAAGCCAAAGACAAAATTAGAATTATACTGAAGATTGAGGGCTAAAAAGGGGAGGAAACGGAGTTAGGTCACGACTGAAAGGCGTGTAATCCACAAGGGGGACCACGGGTTAGAGTGTGAGAGGAAGTGGGCTGGAGAAGCAGAAATGGGTCAGATCTATGGGCAGAAAGACGCGGGTCAGCCGTCTGGGCAAGGGGCGGAGCGACGTGGGAGCCTAGTGTTAGGTCCAAGGATTGCTCAGAGAATAGGCTAGAGGGGGGGGGTGAATAGCCTATACATGATGTATTAAAAATTCATCCAATTTTTATATTTAATAAGACAAATGGATGAGATGATTAATACAATTAGGTCATCTTCCTCATACTAAGCTGGCCGAAGTTAGAGTGATCGGACATCCTAGATCGCGATGTAGATCATGGACATCTGAATCGCAGATATGAAACATGCGGTTGGAAGATATATGTTGAACTTAGGCGATGAAAATAAGATTTAGCGGAAGAATGAACGGCATAAGTTTAACAATTTAGATTAAAGTAGCTGTAAAGGTTTGGTTTAAAAGAGCTTAACAGTTAACTATAATCGTATTAGATGCATCATTTGCTTTCCTTAAATAGATTACACAAGATAAGACAATTTATACAAGAAAGAGAAATCAAGGCTGAATGTAACAAACATATATATTATATTAAAATTCAGCAGAGGTTTACTCAGAGGCAAACATGCTTAGTACATCAACCTAGACTCTCTATCCTAGCAATCTCCTTAGGAAAAAGAAGGAGAAATGAAGAAAGCGAAATCAAATATATTGAAAATACATTAGAAGATGTACTTAATATTTATTAAGTTATCTTCCTGTAGTTTCAACTCGATATATTTGTTGTGAGAATAGAATTTTAGGTATTGTTCAAATAACGAGTATTTGAACAATAGAGTGCTAAGCACTCGACCAAAAATGATGACAACTTGTTGCATAATCGGCACAACTTATAATGCAATGTAAGTCTGCCGATATGAATGCAATCTGGACGTTTAAGTTCTGACTCTTCATCGGACATCTTCAAGCTTGATCTGGCTTCAACGATCTGTAAGATGCTTGGTCTCTTTCTTGGATAATGGAGTTGAGGCCAGAAGAGCGAGTTCTTCGAAGGAAGAAGGACTCAAATCAACAAAAGGTTGTTGATCAAGCGAGCTTCTCGGCCTTTGGATTTTCTTCTCTCTCTCTCACAAAGTGTTTGTTCTTACACTTGTGATTTCTTACTCTGAAGGAGTGGTTCTGGATTGAAGAAATGAAGATCAATACCACAACCTTTCTCAAGCATAAGCATACACTTCTTGCTTTCTCACCCTTATGCTATCTGGAAATGAGAATGAGAGTCTTCTTATATAGCTGGAGAAGAAGAGATGACCGTTGGTGTATTGAATAGGTTTAAGCCCGTTGATGATCTGAATCTCATAATGCATCAGAGTACATTTTTGGATCGATGGGCAAAGACCTTCATTAGGTTTGAGTTTTGAAGATGGTCCGTGAAACAGTGGGACAGAATTTGGACGTGTCGAGCTTAGCTTGGATGCGGTGACGATTTGGACGTATCATTGCCTTGGCAGTGCGGCGTCCGTGCTTGGCCTTTTAAAATGAAGCTTTGAAGGCTGCGAACACTGCAGAGGAAATGTCTCTTGGATAATCGTGAAGGCGCAGACATCGATGCGTATCTTGGATTTGTCGACAGATCTTGTAACGGATCTATTTTGACTTGTAGCGAGTTTGAACAACGACCGATGTTTCTCGTGATCTTCCAATTTCTCTGCGGTTGTTACGATAGCGACTTGACCGATGATGAGATCTGCCATTTTAGAACTGGCGATTGTAGAGATTATGGGTGATCATGATGTTCCTCTTTGTCTTAATCGGCTTCTCTGCGGTTGTTCGATGAGGACTTGGGCGATCTTGAGATCGCCATTATAGAAGCTGGCGATTTGTAGAGAGAGCTAATAGGCGATCATAGCTAAAGGACATGTTTGCTAGTGAGACATTTGCCAATGGTCACGTCAGCTGGCAATTGAAGAGCTAATCCATATGAAAGTTGTCATCAATCTGGTAGGACAAAGACTAGGATATGTACAAAGACTTCCTAGTCTAATGACCTATGCATTGTTTCAACAAGCGCCACACTAACCGGTGCGCGCCCTTTTAGCCACTTGTGAAACATGCGTTGTAATGGGAACAAGCAAATCACCGTGTTGGAATATGCATACATATATATCGGTGATTTACGGGCATATTCCTAACAATCTCCTCCTATTTGCTTGGGACCATTACTACTACTATTGACTTATACATACAGCTCTTTAAAGCAGTTGCTCAATCCTTAGTAATAACATGCCACTAATGAATATTCATTTTATATCACGGCATGCCCTAGGTTGAACTTACAAGCGATAGCGTATGTATAGTCACCTATTGCTAAGTATTTGAGACTCAATAAATGAAAGAACAAATACGAAGCAATAACTGAAATGGTTTTAGGCAATTGATAATATTGCCTTAAAAATGTGTTTCTTGCATTGTATTATCTGGAGTAGCTTAAGCAAGATATATAATATTCTTAATTTCACAATCTTATAATAATATTCTTAATCGAATTGATTAAGCATCTTCATCTGATGATTTTGGGCAATTTTACAATCTCTCCTCCTTAATGTTTGTTATGTAATTTTTAATCAATCTTAATCAATCTTTAATCTCTCCTCCTTACTAGTTCATTGTTTATTTGCAATTTTCCCTTCTTTATGTATAATGATAATCTGTATGTATAATGTCAATCTTATTACAATCTCTCCTCCTTAATGGTCACAAGCTAAAGATAGATTGATAGTTATCAAATAAAATATTGAGTATCAGAAACTAAATATGTGAGAGAACTGACTTATGGTAATTCATAAGGTATGAATTGAGACATGTAGAGGGAAGGAGGTTTGGTCATTAAATCTTGTCTTTTAGAAATGCCGAAGTGATCGGCTAAATGTAATTCAGAGAATATAGACATATCGAGTAAGTATTTCTATTCGACAGATGGGCAATTGTCAAAAGATAAACAAACTAAGTATGCTATGTGGATCAAAAATCTTGGGATGTAGCAAGGCATTTATCAAAATGATTTTCCTTCTCAGTGTGCGAATAATGTATAATGCACAGTTTTCATGTATAAGAAATACATATTAGCTGGAGAGAGTAATATATCAGGTTGAGAAATTTTGTTCCATTGCTTGTAAAGAGGTTTTACAAGAATGTAATAAGACAAGTTAAGTAGTAAAATGTTCAAAATAGATTCCTCCTTAAAGGTAGTTCTAATTGAGATAGAAGAGTAGGGGCTTGTGTAATGAACCTTGAATGTACTTAAGAGAGTTATGAGAAGATATTTGGTCAAGAAAGTAAGTATAACACAATGAGTTTAAAAGAGATTAAATTAGTCAATTCATAAGTCATGAAGAGCCTAAGACTTTCGTTATAGGACGATGTTGTTGAGAGGTATGTTGACTTTTCTTGGATGCATGAGATATACATCCAAAGATGACAAATAGAATATTTAACTTTCTTTAATTAATAGGCCAAGTGCTAAAGTCTGTTCATCATATCCTTGAGAGAACATGGATGTGCAAAGATAATTTTAGATCGTAATAAAAATGAAGTGCAAGCATAAAAGAGTATGCAAGAGGACAAGTTACGATAACGCATCAAATATAGCTAAACAAAAACAGAATATATTACATTTATAACACTAATATAGCAAAAGAAAGTTTGAAGAAGCGAAACCTAGCTTGTCATCCTAACTAAGTAGAGTTAGAAGATGAAGGTCTATTTTACTAATTGGAGGGTATATTGACCGCTGAATTTGGCGCGAGTTTGCATTTGCTATTTGATGCTCCCGAATCGAGTTTGCTCAAGTTGAGCATTTGAGGCGATGGGAGCAGATGGAGTGTCGGCGCTGCGGTTGCGGTAGGGTTTCTTGTGGGAATCCATGGAATGAAATTGGATACGTCATTCCGGGATCTCGAAGACGATTTCTTACACGAGTGATTCGACGAGGTCGTTGAATCACGGTGGAGAGTGGCAAGAAGAACCATCATACGTTGACGCCATTCGGTGTGGGAAATGGGTCGATGAGGAGGACTAGGCAAATTTGGTGAACACATGATGCAAATGACGTAATGGTGGAGAAATTTTGAGGTAAGCGAAGTCGACGTTGTAGTTGGACAGAAGATGAAGAAGAGATGATGAATTTATGAAGGTTATCATTTATGCATCTCTTCGAAGTTTTGAGAAGATGAAAGGGTTTCTTGATTTGAGGAATGTGATTGGACGTTTTGGGGGCTTAAAGGAAGAAACCGCTTTTAATGACATAGTAATGATGTTCGATTTATGATTATGTCATTGTGCGAGTAGTTATGGCTAAGATATAGGCGATCTAGGAGAAAAGTGAACTTATATTATTTTCAAACAAGAAGTTTAAAATTATTATATAAACAGATTAATTTATTTGCCTTTATTGTGGTATTACAGGTACATGAGTTGAGATTTGAATATTTTGTTACGTGCCATAGACCATTGTTGTATAGGATGCACATATTAAAGATT
The DNA here is from genome assembly GCA_016624345.1 of Platycodon grandiflorus. Classification (NCBI taxonomy): domain Eukaryota; kingdom Viridiplantae; phylum Streptophyta; class Magnoliopsida; order Asterales; family Campanulaceae; genus Platycodon; species Platycodon grandiflorus. Next base: position 25,395,693 of record CM028369.1, read on the forward strand.
TTCTTTGGATATTAAGTTTTGGTTAAAATTTTGTTCCCATTGAGATTTTATATGGATGAATGAAGAATTTGATGGGATTTCAAAGATGTGGATATGATCGCGGTGTATTTGGTATTTGCTAAAGTAAGAATGTTGATACCAATTGTTGTATCCATTATTGGCGTGTGTTTAATATCGGCTAAGGTAAGAACAGTGATACCAATTGATAGACTCTATTTATAATGGACATCAATCTATTTAAGATTAATAAGGCTTAGTAAGAATATTAAATAGATCAAGTAAGTGAGATATTGAATGTGTACCGAAGTGATGTCCGTTCTTCTTCGTTCAATAGATCTAGGCATTCTTTAGCAAGGGAAGAGATCTGGGACGATTTGTTACGAAGAGAGTGAGACGTAGCCTATATACGGCGGGGGCTATATAGGTCATTCACTCTTGAGGAAAAACTTAATATTTGAAAATATCGGTCTTCCTAAGAATTCTTGAGTTTCTAGCTATCTTGAGGATAGGACGAGTTACTAGAGATTTTTAACTACATCTTTTGACAAAGAATCACATGATAAGGTGTAGCGAGTGTTTTGAATTCAATCGTATACCAATTAGTTGTTGAGCCATTATAATGGGAACAACTAATCATGCCTTTATAACTACAATCTCATAAGTTACATAAGATTTAGTAATTGTCATAACTAAGAACACAAAGTCTTTGTTGAACTATCTTGAAAGATGTAAGCTCTTGATGTTTGGAAAGTTTAACAAAAAAATCCTTTTGGAAAATTCAAAAGCCTTTGATTTTATTTTAATTCAGCGACTTGGTTCAAAGCAGATTTACTAATAATCTTGATCTTTTAAGCATGAAGGATAGAGATTGAGTAAAAGCAGATTCCTTGATAGGTTGACATGAGGGTCATGAAACTGCAGTCTGCCTATGTTGAGTGACTTGAGGTTTTGGCAGAACTTGAATTTAATCATTGTGAAATGATCTAATTCAGAAAGGCAATTATCAGGGAGTCTAAGGATGAGAGTTAAGCAGTGGTAAGAAACCATAACTCGATATAGTAGTTGTTCAAGAATGGTTTCGATGGGGTATCGGCGAGTTGTGTCTAGGCGGTGTGACCATTTCATTAAGGACAATTCTTTTAATCACCGAAGAGAATGGAGATCATAAAGAATAATAAGTTTGATCAACACACTTAAGACACGTCAATTCATGCTATCAAAGGAATGCAGACAAGTAGATAAGCATGAGAAGAAGTTGCAGAACTTGTATTCAATAATCCAAGTAGTTTTACACGGTATGTTGCAGGGATCAGCTGATTACAAGAACAATACAACTGGAATTTTGACTGAACTGCAGATTACATGAGAAAGATACATAATGATTCAATTTACAGTATGATATACATGTTACAAGGTTGTGTCCTAGAAATCCTGATCCTAGACATTAGATGAGGGGTCATCAGTCAAGGATTTAGAAGGAGATGGATATCAAGATGGCCGTGTTCTTTTTGATCTCCTCCAACTCTCGGGGAGGCGAACAAATTCACTTCTTCGGTCATTATGAAAGCACCAAGAGTGATGGCCACCGAGGATGAGCTGCTTTGACCATGAATCCCCTTTGATAAGCTCGAGGATGGATGGTGGCGGTTAGCGATTCGTCATCCTCATCAATTCCATATTAGCTACTTAATTGAACCGAATTATCTCATCGGCCATCTTTGAAGTGATGGTCGGCATACTTCCATATAACCGAAGACTTGTTGCACATGGCAATATATCAAATGTTTTCCAAACATTTGACACTTCTTTCGGGATCTTCTCGTGAAGTTCACGTATGCAAGCAGACTTCCAAAGGTGGAATAAGTATGTGCTAATTGATTTTCACATGATTCATCTAAACATTTTAGAGTATCAATGAGATTGATAACTAAAAGTTAGAAGAGAGAATGAAATCACTCTTCTTGGCATTAATTAATGGCTTTCTATCTTACCTTTTAAACTAATTGACTAAGAATGTTCTTAAGTGTTCGACAACCATGGTTTGCGCATATAAATCATGCTTGACAAAAACTTTTATGATTATCGGACGAGACAAAAGAAGATTTCTTTATCAATTGTTTTCTTAACAAGATTGTGGAACCATAATTAATGATTTACGTACACAAGACTTGATGCAATTTCTCTCATGTTTGGTAGCGTGTATAAGAAAAGATTTTAGAAAATGATTTTCACGACTTATGAATGATATTGAAAATATATTTTGAGAGAAATTTAGATCAGCTCTTGTAAAGTATCAGAAATAAAATCGAAACAACTCTGAATGAATATGAAGAAATCATACCCCGTTGTTGAGGAATTGACTTGATCGATTCTTGGGACTTAAACTTAGTAACATTTTGAGAGATTTTGAATCATGGATTTGTATCGAGAGTAATCTATAGGCGGTTGTGAGTTTTGTCATAGTAGAGATTGGATGAAGAAGGAGCTCTACTTATACTCACGGAGGTCGGACGAAGGGTACTCAATAATGGAGCTTCTTGTTGAGTTGTCCTTCGATCACGCCTTGACAGGATAGGTGTGAAGTCTAGATATTCTCTAGTTTCTTGGAAAGGATTGATAATGACTGTTTTGTCGTTTTTCCAAGATTTTGAAAATAGTCTCAACTTTAATCGAAGCAGTCAAACTTCGAAAAGTGTGCCTCCACCTTTAATAGACTTGAGAGAGTAGGTCATTAAAGGATTTTTACTCCTATAAGTCAGCACATAAAGCGAGCTTATGAAGTGTTGGTTGGCGATATGGAAATTCACCAACCTGCAGGGTTTTAGAAAAACATTTGAAATCGGTGATAAGAAAAATGCGATTAGTTTTTGAAAAACCATTTGCATAAGACAAGTCATACAATCAATACATATATATCAATAAAAGTGCAGTATGACAGGTTATTATGCATTATGTCTGATAATATGTATGAGCATATCAATTTAGCAGACATGAGCACAGGTCATTGGAAAGCAAATAGCTAACTTTGTTTTGTGTATGCATGAGAGAAGGTCTTTATCAACTCCTTTGGACTTATCAGCAGATTTTTCACCTCATAGTTATAAAGTCCAGCAGGTGAGGATTTTGACCTTGAGTGAGTGAAGGACATGAGTGAATTCTCATGAGTGATCAGCAGTCCTTCATGAATCAGCAGCCATGTTACTATCTGCCGATGGAGAGTGATGTTGCATGTTTGACCTTTTCTGTCATATGAGTTCCTGCCTAAAGTACTCATAGAGAAAATTAGCAACATTTATGAGCTAAAAATAGCTCCGAAATCCAATAATACAAATGAGACTTAATAAGCATGATAATTGAATAATCATTCAAAATACGGCTTATAAGTGTAACCCAAAAGTTAAGAGATTAGGAGTGGGGTTACTTCCTCATTAAACTCTTTGAACGCGTTTGCTCATAGTTGTTGAAGCACCGGATCTAATGTTGAGCATAGGTTCTTTGAGTGTATTCTTACCCTAAGCTTTTCATTGAAGGAAGACAATTTCATCATTGATGTCCTTAGGCCAAGAACTTATAATCTCAGTGATTTTGGAGATGACATAACTTTGATTTTCTTTGAATTTCCTCTGAAACTCTTCTTATTTCATTTGCTCTAAATTTTTATAAAAAGTTTTCTTGAGAAGGTGTTAGATTGGAGCAATCGTTAGCCTTATGTCAAGAGAGCAAATTTTTAGAAGTGAATCTAAGTAATTCATCTATCATGTATGAGTTTAACCCATTTGCTATAGGATATACCAAGATTTAAAAGATAGATTTATGAAACATGCATGATCCTTAGCAAGTCAATCTCCACTATAGTACTTCTCTTCATGATATCAATGAAATTCTGATATATGATAGATTTTCTTATAGTGATCACATAGTCATCACAATATTCTTTCTCACATGTTTTGAAAACAAAATTTATTTTGATTTGGAGAAGGTTTTCAAAAGGCTTCCAGGTTTCTCAGTCAAAAAGGTTTTTGTAAATTAAAGATTTTGGAAAAGACTCTTTTGACTATGCATCTAATCGAGCGGCAGATCTAAACTCTCGGGTTGTTAAGCCTGGAAAAAAGATTACAGAGTACCTGCTCTGATACCAATTGTTAGGTCCAAGGATTGCTCAGAGAATAGGCTAGAGGGGGGGTGAATAGCCTATACATGATGTATTAAAAATTCATCCAATTTTTATATTTAATAAGACAAATGGATGAGATGATTAATACAATTAGGTCATCTTCCTCATACTAACGCTTAGCCGAAGTTAGAGTGATCGGACATCCTAGATCGCAGATGTAGATCATGGACATCTGAATCGAGATATGAAACATGCAGTTGGAAGATATATGTTGAACTTAGCTGATGAAAATAAGATTTAGCAGCGGAAGAATGAACAACATAAGTTTAACAATTTAGATTAAAGTAACTGTAAAGGTTTGGTTTAAAAGAGAGCTTAACAGTTAACTATAATCTGTATTAGATGCATCATTTGCTTTCCTTAAATAGATTGCACAAGATAAGACAATTTATACAAGAAAGAGAAATCAAGGCTGAATGTAACAAACATATATATTATATTAAAATTCAGAGGTTTACTCGAGGCAAACATGCTTAGTACATCAACCTAGACTCTCTATCCTAGCAATCTCCTTAGGAAAAGAAGGAGAAATGAAGAAAGCGAAATCAAATATATTGAAAATACATTAGAAGATGTACTTAATATTTATTAAGTTATCTTCCTGTAGTTTCAACTCGATATATTTGTTGTGAGAATAGAATTTTAGGTATTGTTCAAATAACAGTATTTGAACAATAGAGTGCTAAGCACTCGACCAAAAATGATGACAACTTGTTGCATAATCGGCCGACTTATAATGCAATGTAAGTCCGCGATATGAATGCAATCTGGACGTTTAAGTTCTGACTCTTCATCGGACATCTTCAAGCTTGATCTGGCTTCAACGATCTGTAAGATGCTTGGTCTCTTTACTCGATAATGGAGTTGAGGCCACTGAAGAGACCGAGTTCTTCGAAGGAAGAAGGACTCAAATCAACAACAAGGTTGTTGATCAAGCGAGCTTCTCGGCCTTTGGATTTTCTTCTCTCTCTCACAAAGTGTTTGTTCTTACACTTGTGATTTCTCACTGAAGTGGTTGGATTGAAGAAATGAAGATCAATACCACAACCTTTCTCAAGCATAAGCATACACTTCTTGCTTTCTCACCCTTATGCTATCTGGAAATGAGAATGAGAGTCTTCTTATATAGGAGAAGAAGAGATGACCGTTGGTGTATTGAATAGGTTTAAGCCCGTTGATGATCGAATCTCATAATGCGAGTACATTTTTGGATCGATGGGCAAAGACCTTCAGTTAGGTTTGAGTTTTGAAGATGGTCCGTGAAACAGTGGACGAATTTGGACGTGTCGAGCTTAGCCTGGATGCGGTGACGATTTGGACGTATCATTGCTTTGAGGTGCGGCGTCCCGTGCTTGGCCTTTTCGAAATGAAGCTTTGAAGGCTGCGAACAACATCGAAGAGGAAATGTCTCTTGGATAATCGTGAAGGCGCAGACATCGATGCGTATCTTGGATTTGTCGAGACAGATCTTGTAACGGATCTATTTTGACTTGTAGCGAGTTTGAACAACGACCGATGTTTCTCGTGATCTTCCAATTTCTGCTTGTTCGATAGCGACTTGAATGATGAGATCCGCCATTTAGAAGCTGGCGATTGTAGAGATTATGGGTGATCATGATGTTCCTCTTTGTCTTAATCGCTTCTCTGCAGGTTGTTCGATGAGGACTTGGGCGATCCGAGATCTGCCATTATAGAACTGCTGATTTGTAGAGAGAGCTTATAGGCAGTCATAGCTAAAGGACATGTCTGCTAGTGAGACATTTGCCGATGGTCACGTCAGCTGGCAATTGAAGAACTAATCCATATGAAAGTTGTCATCAATCTGGTAGGACAAAGACTCGGATATGTACAAAGACTTCCTAGTCTAATGACCTATGCATTGTTTCAACAAGGCCACACTAACCGTGACCAGCCCTTTTAGCCACTTGTGAAACATGCGTTGTAATGGGAACAAGCAAATCACTGTGTTGGAATATGCATACATATATATTAGCTGATTTACAGGCATATTCCTAACACCTAGCATGCTACCACCGCATTAATGAAGATTTTCCCTAATTGCTTCGGTGCCCCTAGCGTTTCAGATGAGGCTGTTGAAGTCCAATCCTCCCAGACTTTGCATTTTAGTCCTCCGTTAGCCTCCGTTAGCCCATTTTGCCTTGAAACTCTAACAGACTTTGATAAAAAGCTTCAAAACTCAACTTTAAAGTCCAAAATTGCCTCGAACTTTGTGATAAACTCCGTGAATGCTCAAAATTCTTTGGAAACCTACATTAATGTACAAATATACAAATAATAATATTTTCAAGGCATAACTAACTCAAAAATAGCACAAAATAAAAGAAAATTAAAGAAAAGTTCGTGAAAATCTTGAGCTCATCAGGTAAGTACTTCATCATTAAACAAGGTAAGTATTTGAAGGGCAATTGTGTCATAACAATGACTAATTTACTTAACCATTACTGAATGTAGTGAATAAGTAAAATTTGTAGTGAAAAAAAAGAGTACTCCAGTACACTTGTTATGTTGTGATTAGCCATTAATCCACCAGACCAAACATATATTCCCTTCGTTCTTAAAAAAAGAGTTTGACTTGACTATTGACACACATATTTAAAAAAATTAATTAATTTGATTATAAATATTACCCTCTCTGTTTTAAAATAAGTGACGTTTTAGGTTTATAATGCATATTTTTATCTAATTTACCCTTTTATTCTCTTGAGTTCTAACAATTATTCATATTTTCATTAAATGTGTTATTTTCTTCCAATAATTATCTCTTACTAATTTATCTTTCTAATTACTCTTAGAATTGAAATTAATAATATCTAATAAAGGTATATTTATCAATTTATAAAATTTTTAAATATATGTGCATAATTTTAAAACGATTTTTATTTTGAAACGTATGAAGTAAGATGTTGTTTGTTTTAAAATAGGACCTATCACTTAAAGTAGAAGTTAAATTAATAATAAAAAGTAAGGGCAAAAAATTATAAATAAATACAGTACTTCTTTTGAAAAAAGTAAACAAAATAAAATAAAATAAAATTTTTTTTGCAGCGCGCTCATAATTATATTTCAACGTCAGGAGGAACTGTCAGTCTATCGTTGGACTCTTCCAATTTAGTAATTGCAAATTCATGCTATCTGTTGGGCCCTACAAATCGTGGGCATTATTTGTATCAGCAATTCATGTTGAGACTTTCCACTTCTATCCCGTCGTTTTCAATATTTTTATTAAAATATAACAATACTCTATTTATTTCCTCAAATAGTTGTTATTCTAATTTTTTTGTTTAAAATATTTCAACCAAAACCTAATATAGTCACTGACTTACTAAAACGGGAATCTGGGATCTTCTTGACCTTCTTTTAATCAGCCTATACTCTAGACTTTAATGTGTATAAGTCATTGGTTATATAATTTAGTTACGATACTACGTTTTGAGTTTGTAATATTTTTAAAACGTAAATTAAACGTAAACTTATTAATTAATTTAATGTTTAAATTCTGCGGTAGAAAATAATCTTAGTTGCGTTTACATTTAGAAATTTCTAGCTTTTTTAGATTTTAAAACGTCTAGGGAATAAGCGTTTGACATAATATCAGCAATTTATAAAAAAAAAAATATATATTTTAAATAATCTGCTTTTAAAAGCTTCACCAAATTTTCTTAGTTACGATACTATGATTTTGAGTTTGTAATATTCTGTAGGTTTAAGTATTTGTGTCGTTAAGTTAAATTTAAAATTTAAAAATTTTATTTTCTTGAGAGTAATAATGAACTTGATAAAGTAATAGCCTACGGCTTTCAAATTAATCTTAATATAAGCTTAATCAGTGAAATCAAAGAATAGAAGAAATTTAGTCATTTAAACTAGAGGTCTTGTGTTGGGTGTGATAGTGCACGTACATACATACACATAATTTCAGCAAGTTCGGACGCTAATTGTTTATGATTTAAAGAAATTAATTACGTCTTTCTATCGGCTATATCTTTTATGAATACATGCAAGCGCTAATGGTAATAATATATTCGGTTCGAACATTTGGGCATACAGAAAACTTGCGTGAAGAGGTTTCCACTTCATGAATACCTTGATGACTAATTTTGAATCTTCGAGTTGGGAATAATTTTAAAAAAACTAAAATATTAAAAGATAAAAATAAAGAGTGGACATTATTTACGAGGCCGTCGTTGTCATTGTGAGTCGGTCACTCACATGATACGCAACACAAGTTGATGGTGGAAACTTAATTTAATTGGACCTTTTTATTTTATGAAGGGTAAATTACAAATAACCCCCTTCAACTATGGGTTGAGTTTGAATTGCCCTTCTCAACTACCAATTGAAACAATATGCCCCCCTCAACTATAGCATTTTTTTTAGTCGTAGCTTCTGTTTAAGCATTATTATTTGAGTTAACGTAAAATGCTCACGTAAGATTCATGTGACTATTTTTAGGCATTCTTTTTCACTATAGTGTCGTTTTAGTGTTTCAATTGACTATATTATCATTGTTGTTCTAAGACCCTCTTTGTAAATAAAGATAATTATTAAAATAATTTTTTATCTTTATTTTAAATATTATGGTAAAAATTATACGTATAGATGGTGACGTAAGTCTTTAGTGGACAAATTTCGTAAATTCAAACCGCGGTGTCTAAATAGAAAGTGTAATTTAAGAAAAGGTTACAGCTGAGGGGGGCACACTGCTTCAATTAGCAATTGAGGGGGCAAATCAAACCCAACTAATAGTTGAGCGGGGTTATGTGTAATTTACCCTTTTATTAATTTATAAACTTGATGAAAGGGCATTTCCTGTTTTCTAATCAATTTTGTGTATTATTACACATTGCTTGAGTCAATAATTTCATACGAGAAACTACTTAATTCAGTAACTAATTTCAATTATTTTTCAGAATATAGAGTATATTCCTTCGTCTAAAGTAAGAAATTCTCATTTGAAAAAGTGACAATTTTTAAAATCGTAATTCCGATTCTATATTTCTTAATATACACTAAAGTGACATATTTTTTTTGTTTTTAATTACTTAAGAATCTTGTGTTCTAAAAAATTGGGACAAAAAACATATAGGAGTAAAGTAAATCGATTTCAAAAGCTAGTTGAATTCTAAAATGAAAATTGTATTTACTTTGAGTATTTGATAATGTTGTGTATTAGCGAAAGTAAACAAACAATCAATTGAACGAATATCAATTATCAAGCAATTGTGAATTGGAAGAGAAGAGAGAATTTCGGGTTTAAAGGCTGTTGTATATTCTTATTTCAATCTTATACACGTTTAGAGTTACAACCTATATCTAGAATACAAGACGTAGCCCTAATTATACTAACCAAGGAAAACATAAACCGTTGAAGTCTGCGCGGCGCGGTTGGCGCGGCGCGACCGCACCACTCCAAGTGACGCAACCGCGCCAATATTAGAATGCCATCCAAAGTCCCGCGCGCCCGCTCCAATTCCAGAACTTTCACTGCATTTCGTGTGCCTCCAAAAAAATTCTTACTTTGTCTATCCCATAAAAAAATACCCACTTAAAAAGTCAATATTTTAATCCTGTACTTTACAATCTCTATATTTTCTTTAAATTACCCTAGAGTTACAATATATATATATATATATATATATATATATTGTATAACAGATAATATAACTATCATGCTTACGAAAATAGAGGAAAAGACTCGAAAATGTAATGGAGTTTTTAGCTTAAATTTCATAAATGTGATTACTCCCTCCATCCCGGATAAATGTTCCTACTTTCTATTTTGGGATATCCCAAATAATGTTCCTAAAGATTTTTGATCTACCTATTTTCTATCATTCTTCCTAATATACCTTTAAAACTTCATTTAATATAACACATCCCAAACAAACTCAAATATTTAAAGTAGTTGAACTCAATTAATGTTTATGGGTATTATGGTCAGAACACATTTTACAGCATATCATTAATTATGTTTCTTAACTCCTATATTTTATCTACTAGGACCATTTATCTGGGACGGAGGGAGTATTTTCTATGACAAACTAAAATAGAAAGTATGACTCTTTTTTATGTAAATCAAAATTAGACATTCCTACATTAATCTTTATGTTCTATACTATTCAACATTTATTTTCAAGACATGGTCAGATTTCTTTCACACTTTCTAATTACTTAGACCAACCAATTAGAGACCATGCATCTCTTTCAACCAAAAAGAACTTGAAAGAGAAATCTCTTTTGGGTAGATAATTCTAGTTTTGACAAAACTAAGGGTGTTTCTAGTTCTTTCATCCTCCTATATATGTAAGATTTCACAAGCATGATTGGTCGCCAAAACTTGCCTACATCTTGGGTAATTAAGCTTTTTCAAATGATGGTATTAATTCTAATTAATTAGGTTTTGATTTTAGGATGTTGACGCATTGTCATAAGTCTAGGGTGCAAGACATTAATCACACTTTTATATTTTCAAATGATGACATCACTTTATATTTAAGTCGGCTTGTGCGAGTTGAAATTCATTACCGACCAAATAAAAAAACATAAAATTAATATTGCTAAGTCTTGATGTTAAGAAACTTATACTCCCTCAATTACTAAATCACTGTTCAGTTTGACCTAGCATTTAAGAAAAAAATTAATTGAATGTATTATAAATAGATAAAAAAAACCATAGAAAAAAATGTATCACGAATATTTTCTGTAAGATAGATCTCCTTGAACCGATTTGCCGTGTGTTGGTGGGATGAGTTATGAGAGAGTGGAGCTTCGTCTTACGAATTAAGATATGTACGATTTCGTAGGAGACCTACTCATACAAATATTTTTGGTGTGTTTTGTATTTTACTTAAAGTCCATGTGCAAATGAGACACATTATTAAAGTAGTGAGCAAAGTAAAGATAAAATACTAATTTTTTTTTTTCATAAAAAGAAAAGTTTAGAAATTGAACATTATTTTGGAACAAACGTAAAAAAAAAATAAAACAGTTAATGTATTTAGGAACAAAGGGAATATGAATGTTTGACTTGATAAATTTTCATAACAATGATTCATTTTACTTCCATTGTCTATTTAATATTGATAAAGGTAGTCAAAAGACTGAACTACCAGACAATGAAAGTTTCAGGGGTAGCGAGTGTTAAACTGTGAATGCCATGGGGGCTAAATGTAAAGAATATTTAATGATGAGGGTATTTTAGTCTTATATTTTAATTCAGCACTTTTTCAACTTATTAATCAAACAATCACACTAACTTAAAAACATCTCATCATCCCTATGAAAAGTTAAATCAAACAACACCAGTTCATAAGTTATAAGTCATAAATTATCAGATACAAGTCATCAGTCATAAGACATTTTTCATCAGCTAAATCAAACAAACTCATCATACTTTATACTTTAACATAAGTAACGTATTTAGATATTTCCTCTCTTATTTTTTTCATTCAGACCAACTTCTTATTTTTCTTTCTATTTTTTTTTGTTTGTTTTATATTTCATTCTTTCTTACCTTAGTTTTGTTGTTAAATATGTATTTCTTAAATTCTCAAAAAAAGGGATTCCCAAATAATTTGTAAAAAAAAAAAAAAAAACTGCCTAATTTCTTACTTCAGTTACCATTAAGGATCTCCTAACCATCTACAAAATCTTATCTTGGGGGAGGCGATTCAAATTATTCGTTAAGATTGGATGACAGTTAGGATAATGAAAAAACTACAATCCCTTTAAAATTAAACTGATAAATTTGTCAAAAAAAAAAAGGGTAAAAATACAACGACAAAATAAATAAATTTTCCGTGTTAAGACGCAAAGTGTCGTTCCATAGATAATTTTATTTGTTAATCTGGAGTATTCTCAACTGCTTTTATTGATAGAGTAGTTGAGAATTAAACTTGTGTTACAAATTCGATGAAGCCTAAACAATTTTCGCTTGATCAATTATTTGCCATGAATTCTAACTTTTAATATTGTAAATAAATAGCCAATTAGCAATAAGATTGGTTTCATTAAGTCTTTTACATTTTTTTAGCTTAGGCTTAAATATTAATTTGGTCACTCTACTTTCACTAAAAATTCATTAAGCTCACTTTGCTATTTTTGTTCACACTTTAATCACTCTACTTGAACTTTTTCAATCAATAAGCTCATTGATTAAGTGAGCTTATTGATTCTCCAGTCCAAGTAGAGTGATTAATGTGTGAAAAAAGAAAGTACGGTGAGCTTAATAAATTTTGGGTGAAAGTAGAGTGACCAAATTGATATTTAAGCCTTTAGCTTATTATTATTGGCTTTTGCTCTTCAATTCTTAAATGGACGATGATCAGTGGTCCCCAATGTTTTTGTCCGGGCTAGTAATTGATTAATTATATTATCAAATCATAAAAATGTTTTATTTCATTTTCATTCAAAATAAAATAAATATTTAAATCTTGTTTTTCTTATAAATTTTTGCTCAAAAATCAAATTTGGAACTAAATTTATACTAGATTTTTAAAAAATGTAATCTTAAAGTCCGTTTGGTGTAGCGTTTTCAAACGAAGTGTTTTGAAAACGGCGTTTAAAACGCAGATTATTTAAAACACGACTTTTTTCTTTATAAATGCGTTTGGGATATTATGTCAAAACGCAGATTTTTATTCCCTACTGCGTTTTAAAATCTGCGTTTTGAGAAAAAGCTAGGAATTTCAGCGTTTGAAAACGCAGCTGCGTTTTCAAAACGCAGCTTTTTCTAACGCAGCATTGAAACGCTAAGTTATGGAATAAGCTGTGTTTTAACTCTGTGTATTGACCAAAACGCACGAACAAACGGGCTCTTAGTATTACTATTTACATAAGAAATACGGTATTTAGAAAGCTGGAATAACCAAAAGTACCACATTAATATACTTTTTTTTTTTAATAAAAAAAATCTATGTGAGATTTTTATTGATTAAAAGAAAAAATCAAGGATAATGAAGGGAGTTAGACCATCACCAATGCAAATGTGAATATATTTTTGATGAGGCACTTGATTTTTTGACATTCTATTTAAGGCTGTGGATATATCCTAATCAACATTTTTCTTATGAAATCGAAAGATTCTCTTTGTCTTCTATCGTTCTTGTGGTGGGAGCACTAGAAAATTGCAAAGAAAGTCCCTCGGTATTTACAAGGCACCAAGGAACACATGGTCATGTATAAAAGGTCTAATTACCTCGAGGTTATAGGATATTCAAATTCAAATTATGACAGATGTGTTTATTCGAGAAAGTCAACATTCGGTTATTTGTTCCTTTTAGCTGGAGGAGTGATATCATGGAGAAGTGGAAACTAGACCGTAATTGCTATATCTACTATGGAGGCTAAATTTATGGCATGCTTTGAAGCCAATATTCATGGATTGTGGCTACGGAACTTTATTTCAGGACTTGGATTTGTTGACAGTATAGCCATGCCGCTGAGAATTTATTGTGATAATTTTGCAGCAGTCTTCTTCTCGAAGAACGACAAGTACTCTAAAGGTGGTAAACATATGGAATTGAACTATCTGTCGATCAAAGAAGAAGTGCAGAAATATAGAGTGTTTGTTGAGCATATTAGCACCGATCTTATGGTAGCGGATCCGTTAACAAAGGGGTTACCACCTAAGACATAATTTCATGGACATGTGGAAAGGATTGATATCATGGATAAGTCCTTGTTAGCATGATAGTTTTGTATGTGTATACGTATGCATAATAGTGATTTGTTTTTTTATGTTATGACACTTTGATATCATTTATGAAAATGTTTTCTGCTTACTTACATTGTATTGTTTTAATGCATTATTGTTTCATGGACATTTTGATATCATGTATACGTATGCATAACAGGTCTAATCATCTTCTGAGGAGGCTATATGGTTGAGGCTTATGTTTCATATCATTATGGTTAAAGTTTAAGTTAAAATTGATCTTGTAACACATGGGAGGGATCATGTCGATTGAATGATGTGTGACTGTCATGATTCAGTCAGTTTTAATTTAATTAAAGAAAAGTCCAAATTGATATTATGGAGGATTTAATAATATTGCGTATTTAAAGTTGTTATTAAATTCTCAAGTCGTCATATGGGTCAAGTGGGAGAATGTTAGATTATTTCTGGAAAAAAAAAGTGTCCCACATGACTTATTGTTTAATTGGGCTTTAACATTAAAGGGTGCACTTTGATGGTTTAGTGAGAATACATTATTATTAAAGCTTTTAAAAATAATAAAAGAAAAAGATTCCCTCTACCTCTACCTAAAAAAAATCTTAAAGTTGCAAACCCTAATTATTCAATTTAAAATTATTTTCACGTCAAAGAGAGAAAAGAGGAATGACCTAGGGTTTCCTTCTCACCATCAAAAAGACATTAAAGCAAAGGCAAGGAGGGAGAAAAGTTCGTATATCAAAGTATTCAATTTCAAGTAAAGCATGAATCAGGTTAGTATTTAAACTCATGTTCATAGAATTATATGTTTAGTGATTATTATGTATTCCAAGATTTTAGGGTATTATAGATTATGAATTCATGAAATTAAAGTAACATGAATTTCCAATTAAATCTTACACATTTCACTTGTTTATGCTCAATTTGCAATGATGTGAATGGATTATTGGAGATTTAGGGTTTGTATATTGTTGAAACTCGGAATGAGATGAATGGTGGGTGTGTTTGAACGATATTGAAAGGAATGAATATTGTGGAAGAAGGTATGAGTGTATTAAAATTATTGGGAGGGGGGTGTACTTAGAGCTTTTTAGATGAAATAAAAGTATAAAACAAAGGGAGGATGTACTTAGAGCCCGTTTGGCGCAACGTTTACAAAATGCGGTGTTTTAAAAACGCAGCGTTTTAGAATACGTGATATTTTAAAAATGCAGTCTTTCCTTATAAATACGTTTGGGATATCACTTCGATAAGCGGCTCTTTCTTTCCTAACAACTTTTTAAAATCTGCGTTTTGGAAGCTCAGGAATTCCGTTTTAAAACGGTTGCGTTTTGAAAAAGCGATTTTTCCGCAGTATTGAAACACAATTTTTACAAATAAGCTGCGTTTTATCCCCTTTTAAAAACACTCGACCAAACGGATTCTTATTAACACTAAGGACATTTATATTAAAATTTATAATGATATTTTTGTAATATATAAATTGGGTGTACTAATAGCTTTTGGGAGTCGGAATAGCCTCACTTTTTAATTAATAACTTGACTTTTAATGAGTAAAGAATTTCTTTTGTAAATACTTAATTTAATTTGAGAATAGTGACAAATTAGTTTCGTTGACATTTGAAGTGACCAAAAGCGTTGAAAATCTAAAAAAAATATATGTGGCCCCCTACCTTTGATTGCAATAGTTTAATGTAAATATTTTTTCTGAAAAAATAATGATATTAACACTTTAATTTTCGATCAAAGAATTCTGAATATCTTGTATCACCTAGATACTACTGTACGAGAATTTAGAGTCCGTTTGTTTGTGTATTTTTGCTAAATATAGGGTTAAAATGTAGCTTATTCCTTAGCGTTTTAATCTTTGCGTTATAAAAGTGCGTATTCAAAACGCATCTGCATTTTAAAACACTGAGATTTCTAGCTTTTTCTCAAAACGCAAATTTTAAAATGCCGTAGGGAATAAAAAGGCGCATTTTGACATAATATCCCAAACACATTTATAAAAAAAAATCGCATTTTAAATAATTTGCGTTTTAGAAACGCAGCGTTTTTAAAATGCTATACCAAACGGGCTCTTAATACCTAGTACTAGTACTATAAATGTACTTAGGTTAGTATTAGATTCTAATGACAATTTTTATCGTTAACCATGTTTAGGGAAAAAAAAATGATTTTGTACTAGCCAGTACATCATATATCGTTGCCAAAAATTATTTTGGCAATCATTTTTTATGCGGAGTAGTTTTTTTTTTTATATCTTAAATTTATCCTAAAACTTTCAAAATTTTTTTAACGAGATTCGACCTTAATTAACAGCAAAGAGAATGAGATTTTAACCAATAAAATAATTACTGAATCTATGCGGAGTAGGTAGTGACCAAAAATCAAAATTTCGACTCCATAAACAAGGAGCAATGATTGGCCAGCAAAAAAGCAATATGATAATGTTGATGTTGGTCTTTCAACCTCCACTCCACTCCACTCCACTCGTGCAATGCTTCTCAAGTGTCATGCAATTTGTTAAACCTTTTTCTCATTACAATATAATATTGAGATTTTCAATTTTTTTTTTCTTTTTTCTTTTGAAAGGGTACGCCAATTGCAGCACGATCATATTGAATTTACGTAAGATATCATAATGTGTTAAGGTTTGTGAAACGCCCGTTATTCCATAAAATTAGAGAAAATGGCAAAGTCGGAAAATATTGAGGAAGATTGAACCCACACTTCAATGTTCTATTTAGGCTTGTTAATGAATCGGATTTTGGCCGAATTCGATCGATTTTGAGGAAATTTTTGGATATGGATTTATATAATGGTCCAATAACCTGAATTCAATCCGAATTCGATAATCTTTACTTAGTGGATTAGATATAAATTTAATTATATTTGATCCGTTAAAAACCTGATCCGACCCGATCTGAAAATAGAATATTTATTATTATACGCATGTATAGTATATACACTAATCATGAATATATGTAGGTAGTGGTATAATTTTTATTTTATTTTATTCATAAATTACATTAACGAGAATTTCAGATCGGATCGAATATTTTTTTTGGATATATCAACTAGTAACGTATTCGAATATGGATTGACATGCATATGAGCCGTCGAGTTATCGGATCGGATCAGATTAACAAAATAAGATTTCGAATTCGGATATACCTATATCCAATACATATCCGATCCATTTACAGACCTCGTTCTATTGTTGAGTGTGGTGGCTATCTAATCAAACATTAAGCCAATTCCTTTACTACGGCAACTAGTTTAACTACGAAGAGGAAATTGTGAATTTGTTTCTCTCGATTCTCATGTTTAATATACACACAAAACGTACATGAACACATGAGAATGTTACTTCTTGACCTCTTTGTCTCCATAAGACCTTAAACTTTTACTTTCTTCTCTTCTTAATTTGTAATTCTAAAAGAGTTTAAACTCATCAAATGTTTGAACGGCAAATTTGTGGAAATTAAATTTCATCACGAGTAATAAGATTATTATTCTCACTTACATTTTTGGTTCAACGAAAAATTATCACAAAATTTCATCAAAAATAATAAAGTAAATTAAATCCCCCACACACAAAAAAAGAAGAGCACAAACATACACACATGGGTTGACCCGACCCATCTTGACCACCATTTTATCGGGATTGTTCTAGTTTTGACCCGGTCCATCATTCGACACAAACCAACCCAACTCGTCTGACTCGATTGATAGGTCTAGTCGTACCCAAACCACGCTCACCTTCTACCTATATTAGTTTACTTGTAACCCTAATTCTAGGACTATTAACAAATCATTACGGTCCACCACATCATTAGTCTGCTTATTTAATTTTACAAAAACTTGACTATGATTATAAGTACTTAATTGCAATATGAGTTGGCAAAATTAATAGTGACACACACGAAATCTATATATAGTCATTAGTCTCGACGAATATGTTCCTACACTCCAAACCCTAACAAAAAATTAATAATAAACGTGGCAGCAAAATTGCAGGGACACGTATTTAGTCCGTTATATCATATGCAACAACTACATAGGATATAAACATTTCTAGGTTTGATCTTAATTAGTTTTCTTTAGGACAAAATAGAGTTAGGTAGAGATTAAGCACATATTAAAACATGTGCTTAATAAATCATCTTTCCTTAATTGTGATTATCCCTTTTACTTTAATAGATCATGTGCTTTAATCTTTCCCTACGTGTGATTATCAATTCTCTTCAAGAGTTTTTAACATTTTTCTTTTTTTACTTTGGGCAAATTGCACAAATGATCCCTGTACTTCTTGACCTTTTTGGGATTCGTCCCTAAACTAATTTTTGCAAAAAATTTGTCCTTGTACTAATTAAGTTAAACGCAATCGGTCATTCCGTCCAATGCCGTTAACTTAATATATGCAAGCATGTGCAACGCACGCGATTTTGCCCAAAGGTGAACTTGTCATTTTCTTAGATAAAGTACAGGGACCATTCGTGTAATATATATAAACTCAGTATATCTTTAAAAAAGAAAAAACAAAAACAATAATTTCTCTCTCTCATACATTTTGGAGACATTTACAAATGAAAGATGCCACGCCATCCACCACGAGGTTTCTCAGCGACTGACACCGACACCTCAGGCCCTTCTTGTGAATCTCCTTAAAGAAACAAATTGTTTTGATCAAATTTTTTTAATCACTTCAAATTCCACAATCCCATATGAGCCTTCTACCATACTTGGTCTTTTGTCCCACAATGGCATTAATAAGATCTCATTCATCTTCCCGCCTCCACTGGATTTAGTCACAAGGTCAGAAGAAAATAATACCTGTTAAACCGACAAATGATGGGAAAATTCAAAGTTTCAAAATGAAGTCGGGTGATGATGAATCTCTGTTGGTTGGTAAACATTTATATTTGAGTTCCATCTCATATCAAAAGCCTGATTACCACCAACTCCATCAATCTTCCTAAAGCTACCACGCTACCGCCATCCCAGCCGTGCTCGCCGTCATCGGTATGCACACGATCGTGAAAGACGAATATCCTCCTCCTTCCCTCGCCCTCAATCAAAGAACCTAGTCTGAAAGCACGATGGTGAAGCACAATCGTGGAAAACAAAAATCCTCGAGACCTCGAAGCTGAAGACACTTGGCCGCAGGGGGCGATAGAGACGGTGAAGTAGAGGTGTCGGGGGAATCGTGCAAGGAGAGTTCGTGGTGCCGAAAGAGGATGAAGAAGGAAATGGGGCACTAATGGAGAAAATTTAGGGATTTTGTTTATGAGGCTATATCGAATGGGGCACTAATGCGTTTGATGGCTTCTTTCGTTGATCTGTATCACTGTCGTTTAAGAATTTGACTTTGAATTGGTAACTAGTGATGGTAATTGGGTGGGATAACTGATAAAATTGGGTTTTAATTTTTAACTGGGTAAATTACACAAATGGTCCCTGTACTATTTACAAATAAATGACTAATTTACCCTTGGGCAAAATCACGTAAAATGCATGTGATTCTACTTAACCAAAAAAAATAGATGGCAATGGGTGGAAGGACCAAATGCGTCAAGAAATTGAGTTCAGGGACCGCTGGCGTGGGTTTAGGACTAATCTCAAAAAAGTCGAGAAGTACAGGGACCATTTGTGTAATTTACCCTTTTATTTTCTCTTTTAATAATATATCGTTGCCTTTAGTGTTGTCGTTTAAAGTATGGCTCTGTAATATTCTTGCTACAAAAGATATTTGATTATCCCGATTACATAATATGGAGAGTCTTACTGAGAGGGCTGGGGTTTCTAAAGCAGATGGTGTACTTACAACTTAATCACTAAACTTAATCAACAGCTAAGCTTTGATACCAATTGATGGATTAGGTGTTTGTGCTAACTTTTATTCCGTAGGTATTCCTTAGCTGTTACTCAGTTTTGGTAACAATTGTAGGACCAATTTATCACCTCTTATAAGTAGTTTGTTATTAACAATTGAAATAAGACAGTTTTCTAATTAATATAGTTCAACCTTTTAAGAATAATTAGGGCCTTCTTGACATAGACAGATTTGTTTGATAATAACACAATTCAATGTGATCACTGAAACTAATCAACTCTTAATATTGTATAATGTTTGATTTGTTTAAACAACGAAATATAGAAACAGTTTAGTTCAAGTACAAACAAGCATTCAATGTAATAGTAAGTGATAAGTAAAGAGTGAGGGATAGAGAAATTGACACAATGATTTTTAAGGTGGTTTAGATCTAATTATCCTACATCCACCCCTCACAGCCCTTTGGCTTTCGTGAGACAATAAGCCACTATAATTCTTCCAATTACACAGATAATTGAGGTTAAAGGAAAGATCTCAATTCCTTCTTAACTAGTTGGTTCTCTAACTAGGATCTCTACACAATACACAAGGTACACAAAATGGGGTTTACTTCTTTATAGAAAGACTCGAATGAAGTGCATTGTAGGCTCGATGTCATTGTGTGACTACTGCTTGTTGTCTAACTGTTCAATGAAATAGTTAAGCTATTGTGTTGCTTGGTTTGACAGTTTTTTGATGAATGATCCGGATCTTTTGGGATAGCAGATACTTCACAAATCAAGATATATAATTTATATTTCAATTTGTTCTCTAATTGAACAATATATGATAGTTGTTATGCTTTCATAATTACTTCTTTTAATAATCTCT
The DNA here is from genome assembly GCA_016624345.1 of Platycodon grandiflorus. NCBI lineage: Eukaryota > Viridiplantae > Streptophyta > Magnoliopsida > Asterales > Campanulaceae > Platycodon > Platycodon grandiflorus. Next base: position 25,416,270 of record CM028369.1, read on the forward strand.
CTTGTCTCTGTATCCTACTCTCGTTTGTTGATGATCACTCTTTATATGTGAGATATCTCTCTAAGATCATCCATTCTCTTGCTCACATCTCCTCTGTTTGATCTGTGGGAGAACATTATTTTGTATAAGGGTTGTTTGAAAAGTTTCTGTTATAATCTAGTCGTTGGGCAAAGGCTAGAGGATCATTGTCCAGCAATGAGTGCAGTCTATGTGGCACTCAATTTGCGGACAGCTTATAGGATTATTCTTTTAGGGTTTGGAACATTCTTTTAAGGTTCGTCTCAATAGCGAATCATCCAGTGAGTGTCAATCCATGTTACGTTCCTGAGACAAAACTTGGTCTTCCCTCTAGGCTGTTTTGTCAAGGTTGTTCGCTGTTAGCTGTTTGTTCTTCTTAGTTGGATGTTTCTTCATCCTGGGCTGTTTCAGCATTTTCTTAGTTATTTGTTGTTTCTTTGACAATAACTTTTGTACATTTAATCCTATTAAAATTGGTTTAAGAAAAATTATCCTAATTTAGTTTTGCAACATCAAAACTTACTAAAACTAAGGTCCTAACACTTACCACGAGAGTTTCCCATAACATATAGTGTGAGATTTGTTCAAGCAAATTGCAGAGATTATTATTGATAATATGATTGAAATTTGTAAATACAATAGCCCCTAGGTGTACCTAGAAAGCTTGAAAAATAATTAAAAATATCCAAATAATAATAATAATATTATAAGGTATTATAGGAAAATAATACCTTATTATATATAAAAACGAAAATTACAATGAAAAGAAGAATAATAAAAATAATAAACACAATTGCTCATATCTTGTTCTACATAACATATATTCTTATTTGAATTTTCGATTGGTGAGCCTAAAATAGGAAAAATAAATAGAACTAATTGCTGGCCGGTCCCCGGCTTTCACAGATTTTTAACCGCCTTAGATCCTCATTTTTGTTTCCAACCAGTAAAGTTCATTTTAAGTGATAAATTGGTCAATTGTTTCAAACCTACCCCCGTAGTAACCTAAAACACGTTTTAATCACAATCGATCTTCATTGGATTCACCGTTATATTAAAATCATTGTTATAATCGAATTCAAGCTGTTATAATCAAATTCACTATGATATCGAAATCAATGGATTTACTGGAAAATTCTGTCATGTTGTTGCTGAAATTCAGAGGAGATACAATTGTTTCAAAAGTTTCAAAGAATTTTGGTTTATCTGAATTAATCGAATCCATTAGAGGTAAATATTTTAATTTTTAATCGGATAATTGTACTTTGAACTACGCCGTAGGATCACACAACAATTGTTGTTTAACCAAAGAAAAAGATTTCAAAAACATGGGCAGCGGAGAACCTTTATTGAGATGGACTCTTAGGCTCCGTTTGTTTCACGGAAAATGATTTCCGGAAAACGTTTTCCTTATTTTCCGGTGTTTGGTAACATTTGGAAAATGTAGTCAATGTAAGATGTTTTCCAAGTCAACGAAAAATGAAGCTTACTTTTCCGGAAAATGACTTACGGATTCAATTTCCGTAAGTCATTTTCCAAAACTTGTTCATTCCAATTTTCTCCTAATATCACCTTTGCACATATGTTTTCCGTAAAAATTTCATGAGTTTGCCAAACACCGGAAAATGTTTTCCGACATATTTTCAAAAGATTTACCAAACGCTTGAAAATAGAACATTTTCATTTTCCGGAAACCATTTTCCAGAAATCATTTTCCAGAAGTTATTTTCCTTAAAACAAACGGAGCCTTAATTTATTTGCCTTTCCAAAGGTCATTTTCCTCCTTGGAAATGCATCCACATGATTCGCTCTATTTTTGCCATGCAATGTGATAGTCAATTCACGTTCCGTCATTGTTTTCGAGAGGCTAACTCTGTGGCTGATGGTTTCACTAACCATGCATGTGATACCCTCTCCGATTCTGATTTTGAGTCCTTGACTGATCTTCCCCATGCAGTTCGTGGTCATCTTCTTTTGGATGTTCAGGCTATTCCACATGTTTGGGTTTCTTAGTTGCTTTTATTTTTTTAAGATCTTTATGTATTTTGCTTTTAAGAGTGAATTTTCTTTTAGTTTTTTTAAGCCCTATGTTCTTGCTTGTGGTTAGGCTCCATTGTCCCCCTTCTCCCAGGGTAAGGCTTGGTTGTCCCCCTGTATTCTATTTTATTTTTATTAATAAATTTTAGCAGGGTGCCGCCCCTGTTTTCCTAAAAAAAAGAAAAAAATATTAAAAAAACATAGTGTCATTGCTTTATATTTTATCAATTTGCGTTATAATTGTTGATATTTTTGAATCTGATAATGCTTTGATGTACGGGATGAATAAACAAGAAAAACATGGAGATGAGATTGCAGAGAACCTACCCTATGCAACATTTACTATAGACAATGCACAACATAATGCATCAGTTGTACATCACGACGCATCAATTTTAACTTGCGATGCTTTGCAATGTAATGAGCATAACAGTCATATTTTAGCATCAGATGGTGGTGGGGTATTATCATCAGAACAAAGCATGTGTTCCAATTCTTCAAGTTCTAAAAGTGATGATGAAAGTGTCCTATGTTACGACATATGTCCTATTCAAACACGAAAAAACTCTCGAATTCTGGTTGGGCATCTCTTATTATAGGTGTTGGTCAAACATTTAAAGGTGCAATGGAAGATTTTCATACTATCCTGGTGTGTTTTTTAGTTATCACAGCTGCATAGCACGTATATTGTGGTTACAGTCACACAAATGAAGAATTACAATAAAAAAGTAAAACATGAGACACTGGTCATGCGTCGCGATGCACAATATTGTGCATCGGAATTGTGCATCGCGATGCACAAAGTAATGCATTTCGATGCACAATTGATGCATCGTGATGCACAATTGCACAAAATTGATGCATCGCGATGCACAAAATTGATGTATCACGATGCACAAAATTTGAATTACGATGCATCAATTTTTTGTATTGCGATGCACAAAATTTGAGAACCTACAAACGCTATTCATATTTCATTGAAAGTGATGCACCAAATCGCATCCATAACATATTTTTCAAATAATGCATTCAAAAAACATAATTTCTATGCATATTTATTTAGATTTAACTCTATTAATGAAGTTTTCAACAAAAAATTCAACCCTAAAATGTATTTGAAGTAGTAACAGAAGAAATACATACATGATACTTCTTTAACTTCTTGTTTGCTTGTTTTCTTTGATCTTGTTCTATTTGCTTTTTTCCTTGTGCTCTATTGTACTTTCGAAGACATTTTGATCTTGTTGTTGAACTCACGACAATGTTCTGAAATCTTGCACATGAGGTTGATTACCGAGAAATCGCCGGAGGTTTGAAGATTTTTGGAAGGTAAAAGGTTTTTAGGATATTGATTGTGTTAAATCGTCAATCAGGTAGTTGTTTTGGAGAGTGAAGGTTTGAAACCGTCAGTTTAGGGAAGCTGATGCATCGCGTCCGTGTTAGAAAGAAGGGTATAGCCGACATTTCACATAGAAAGTGCCTTTTTCGGTTGAAAACAAATATAGGGTCTTAAACTATTGAAAATTCTACAAAATGGACCAGCCCGCATTTTGCCCAAATAAATAATAAAAAATGTAATTCAATGATGTGCATATTTTGTACCCGTGATAAAGTGTACGGACCTCACTCAAGCAAGTGGACTCCCAATGAATAGTGGTCTAGTCCACTCAAGTATATATATAAAGAATAATTACGGGCCAGTAACATTCCTCAGATTTTCAACCGCTTTAAAGTCCAATACTTGTTTCAAATCGAAAAAATATAGTTTGGTGGATAAATGACTCAATTGTTCCAAAAATGCCCTTCCATTACTCATAATGTTGTTGTAGCTGATAATTCATCTTCCAACCATTGTTTACTTTTGCTATGGCCTTCATCTCTCTTGCTTCTCTCGCTCTCTATCTCTCTCTTTTTTTATTTTGAAAAACCTCACTGCCATCTCCGTCCTTTCCCATCCTACTTTGTTGTCTTCAACCCTATCTCAACCAGCTCCTCTACCTTCACCATCTTGCATCTTCCCCTGCTGTAATTTTTCTTTCTCTCTCTATTTATTTTTGTGAACCCCAAAACACTCAGCAACACCACTTCACCTTTTATTTAGCCATCTATCAATGCGTGTGTGTGTGTTTATTAACCCTAAATTTTCTTCCTCCAAATTCAGCTCATAGCTTCCCTCGATCTCATATATAAGATGATATATATATATATATATATATATCGAATTTCTGTATATTTGGTTCTTCAATTCCATTGAAGATAGGACTGAAAGCAACACAAAGAAATAATTTATTATTACAAAGCAAAGAAGATGGAGTAAGATCAACAACTGAATGCGACATACTTAAGGTAAACAATTAATCTCAAAAATAAAATGTTTGCATCGCGATGCAACAAAACAGTAGTTTTTAATACAATTTTGAGAATCGTGATGCACACTTTAATGCATCGTAAGTGTAATGTTGTGCATCGTGATGCAATTAAACTGTACTATTTAGTACAATTTTTTGAATCATGATACATCAATTTTTGAAATGGGCGTGAAGCCCATCCTACTTTGATGCATCGCAAGTGTAATGTTGTGTATCGCGATGTATCAATTTTATTTTGAGATGCATCAATTTTAAAACGGGCGTGAAGCCCAAAATTATGGTCGTAGTGCCCATTTTGATCTCTTAAGAAAATCACGAATGCATCAATTTTGCATAGCGATGCAAAATTAATGCATCGTGATGCCTAAAATTTGAATTATGATGAATCAATTTTATTTTGTGATTCATAGCGTGTTTGTTCCGTATTTTTTAAGGGCATAGAGGATATTTCGCAAAAAAATGTCTTTTTCCATTTTGAAACATGTATATGTGTAGACACCGGGATTTCGTACACCTACGATACACAAATTGTTTTATAAATAATTGTTTATTTATAAATAGACTAACACATGTTTTCATGATCATTTCAAGAAACAGTATGCCCAACAGGACTAACGACGTCCAACAAACACAACAAACTTCAATTAATTTAACATGAGGTTCAAAAACTGAAGAAATAAAGTTCAAGGGGCCAAAGTGCACAAAGAACAAATAATAGGAGACAAACAAAAATTGTTTAGTGCGCTGGGGCACCATACGGTGCGCCGCGCACCAAAACATCCATACACAAAAGTCAAGCCCGCAATGACAGTTTCTGCCACGGCCAACTATGCGGACTTCTTCGACAAAGCTTTACGGTCGAGCTCAGAAGGAAGCTTCCTCCTTTACGTGAGTCAGAGAGTAACCCTCTTTCTCTCTCTCTCTCTCTCTCTCTCTCTTATGTAAACACCCCCTTTGGCCTAAGAGAAAAAAGTTCTCTCCCTGGGAAAATTTTATAAACGGTTCCAATCCTCACTCTCTCTGTTTAGCCTGAGAAACCAAGACTTCTCTCTGGGAAAAATTTGAAAGATGTACACACACATACACACAACAAACACATACACAAACACACTGTGTTCCTTGAACACACCAAAAAATAAAAACGTAAGTCTTCCTTTTCTCATATCGGTAGCAGTGAAAGCACAACGATCAAGCTACGGGCTAGCTTGATCAAACCGAAACAACGGCCTAGAATGTGGCCCAAACGAATCTGTAAAACAACAAAAGGTGAGAACCTTCGGATCGTTATTTTCCTTCGTTTTGATATGTAAATACTTTGAATAATTTGTAAATGTGTATATAAATTAGTTTCGATGCATTTGATATGTAAATATACATGTTATATCCGTAAAATTTGAGTTTGAAGCTCTGTTTCATCGTTCGTTTTCATTTAACAGTGTAAAATCCATTTTTTTCGATTATTTGTTTAACTTCAATTTAAAGTTAAACTTGTATATTATTGTTAATCATGCTTTAATACACGTTAATACGTGATTTTATGTGAGAAAAACAAGCTTAAAACCTTGAAATTTTGATCCAAAAATTAAATTTTTAGCTATTGTCTTTGAAAAAACCAGTGCATGCTTTGGTGTGTGGGTGACACCTTTCATGCGCCGGGCACCAAACAAGGCAGACGACTGCCTTGGTGCGCTACGCACTATCTTTGATCCACGCATTTGGGCCTTCTGCAAAATAAATATTTTTGTATAAATGTCATTTTATGTTATTTTCGTTAAATAAATATACATTATATTTGTTTATTATAAATAAAATAGACATGTACACATTTTATAACGTAAATAGAGATGTAAATCTCCGTGATCCGTTTTCCTTTTAAGTCAAATTGCATAAAATAACAAACTCATAATATTTTAATATGAACATGCAATCATGAAGAGACCGAAATGGCGAATTGGGTGTCTAACACCTTCCCGATTCGTAATTTAGCCCCCGAACCCACAATCACAGTTTTTCTCACGTTATAAATGTGTATTCAACCCACTTAAAGACACACGTTATAAATGTGTCTCATTTTAACAAAGAAAGATACAGTTTTATCTCTCTATCCATGGCTAGAATCAGGGGCATATCCAGGATTTTGGTACCACGTGGGCTTGGTATTTCAAAAATATTGTAAACATTAATAACCTTGCAAAATAATTTTATTTATCGAAAAAAGAAGTTACATATAGTCAGTGACATAATAAGCCTTACTCATTACATACCTAATTATAAAAGAACTTAAGCTAACTCTATGAGAGATCAGAGATGTAAATGTTTGTTGTTTCTTTTGATAATTTGGTAGGAGATCAGAGATAACATTGAGTGAACGAGGGAGAGATGTATTTTGGATGAGTGCTGTAGGGTTTCTTGGAGATTTGGTGATTGATGGAGAGAGAGTAGGTAGAGAGTGAAGTCAGTGGGGGGTTTGGCTTGTGAGTTTGTGTTATATAAATTTTTAATTTTTAATTTTTTGGCAAATTTTGAGGTGGATTTGAGCTCCACTCACAAGGCCTTTAGATCCGTCCCTGGCTAGAATAATACTGATAATCACACCGAAAGATTTTGGCGGGAACCTCCCCCACCCATCACGGCTCCCTCCTCTAAATAAATGTCTGTTTTTATTCATGACAATGAAGAAAAATAGACTCATTTTTGGTTAAAAGGAGTAATTATGATATGAGTAGATAGTAATAGGCTTGCATTTACCTTCTAATCTTTCTCTCATTCTCGGTAATTCTTCCAAGCAAGCAGGGGTAGATTCAAACGGGTCAAGTCTAGCAGCTGGACCACCTGGATTTTGTCCAATTTTTTTTCAGAGATTTGTAAAAGAAATAAAAATTTGAATTTTATTTGAGGAAAAAATATAAAAACATATACGATTAATTTTTATAATCAAAAGATAAATTGAATAACTTAAATAATTGTTTAAAGTAATGTTATCTTGTTTTAATTGAAGAGGTATATTTTGATATTTTTTATCAATTAGACATTTGAAGATTGAGTATGATTTTATTTAGTTAGAGAAAATAAAACCTTTGAAAACTATAGTAAAAGTACAAAATAAGTATCGTTTCAAAATAAGTGGCTTTTCAGTTATTTACAAAAATTAAGGAAGTTGATGTTTAGGCCTTTTTGATACTCCATCCGTTTCAAAAAAAATATCGTTTTAGAGTTGTGCACACATATTAAGATATTTTATAGGTTAACAAATATACTCTTATAAAATATTTTTAATTTTTGTGCTAAGAGTAGTTAGAAAGATAAAGTTGGAGGAGATTATCATTGGAAGAAAATAAAGTAGTTAATGAAAAGATGATTAATTGTTGGGACTTGGAAGAGAAAAATGGTAAATTAGGCAAAACATGCATTACAAACCTAATACGACACTTATTTTGAAACAAATATTTTTAGCTAAAATGACACTTATTTTAAAAATGGAGGGAGTATCAAGTTTTTAAATTAAAAAAAAAAAAAAACCTTTTTATCATTTTATCATTAATTCGATTTCCACTTTAATTTATGGGCCTCACTCTCACTGTTTCACATAATTATTTCTGAAAAATACACACTATCCTACTCCCTCCGTTTTCAAAATAAGTGTCGTTTTAAAGTTGTGTACATATATTAAAAAAATTGTAGGTTGTCAAATATACACTCATTAAACATCCTTAATTTTTGTGCTAAGAGTAGTTGGAAAGATAAATTAGGAGGAGATAACTATTGAGAAAATATAAAGTATTTACTGAAGATAAGATTAATTGTTGGGACTTGGGAGAAGAGAATGGTAAATTAGGCAAAAACATGTCTTACAAACCTAAAACTACACTTATTTTGGAACAATTTTTTTTAAGCTAAAACGATACTTATTTTGAAACAGAGTGAGTAGTATATATACATGAATGCATGTAGCCTTCACACTTAGTATTGCCTTGAGACATGAAAAATTATAAATGCAATTTTAGTAATTCTATACAAAAAATGACAATTAATTATTTTGGGACAATTTTTTTCTTTAAGAAATTAAAGAAATACTCAATTTGGGACGGAAAGAGTATAATTCATGTGTTTTATTATGTAAAAGAAGATAATTAATCCTCATTAAATATTGATCCAAAAATTGGTCAAAAAATACAACACTTTAATTTTTTTTTTTCTTTACAGACAACTAGGATTAATAAATTGACGTTCAAGATTTTAAAACACCATTTTGTGCTATTGATACCTACTTTCTATTCAATGTTGTTGAAGCAAAAGCAACTCTTGAACAAACCGAGTTAGCAGACTATAAGGACCTTAGTTTTAGTAAGTTTTGATGTTACAAAACTATATTAGGATAATTTCTCACAAACCAATTTTAATAGAAATAAATGCACAAAAGTTGTTGTCAAAGAAATACTCCCTCCGTTTCAGCCAAAGAGTCCACTTTCTTTTTTTTTAAAAGTCAATATGTGACTAAATTAAATCAAAATTTTACACAGTTTACTTATGTTTTAGGAAATAAAATTTTATTAATTAAAAACTATTTTAAGAATACTATGGATTGCAACTTTCAAAACTTTGTAAAAATCACTAAATTTATGTTAATTATTGGTCAAACTTCAACTAAATTGATCGAAAAAAGTCAAAACTGGACTCTTTGCCTGGAACGGAGGGAGTAGTAAACAACTAAGATATAGTTGAAATAACCAAGCATAAAGAAACAACCATCTACGAAGAACAAAACAGTTAACAGCTAACAGCTAACAGCTTTGACAAACACAACCAAGATGGAAGAACAAGCTTTGTCTCAGGAACATAGCATGAATTGACACTCATTGGATGATTTGCTATTGAGACAAACCCTAAAAGAATGCTCCAAACCCTAAAAGAATAGTCTTCTAAGTTGTCCGCAAGTTGAGTGTCACATAGACTGCACTCATAGGTGGACAATGATCATCTAGCCGTTGTCCAATGACTAGATCATAATGAAAACTTTTCAAATAAACACATAGGTAAAGGAAAGTTCTCCCTACAGAAAAAATGTATGGATGATTTTAGAAAAATAGCTTACATATAGAGTGATCACCAAATACAAGAACAGGATATAGAGACAAGAGAAATTATTCAAAAAAGTTCTGCAAGCATAACAACTATCACTGTTCAGTTACAGAACAAATTGAGATATTTATATATATATATATATATATATATCTTGATTTGCCAAGCATCTGCCATCTCACAAGATCCAGATCACTCATCAACAAACTGCCAGATCAAGCAACTCAACAGCTTAACTGTTTCATTAAACAGTTACAAACTAAGCAGTAGTCACTTAGTGACATCAAGCCTACATCAGCTTCATTCGACTATTTAGAGTCTTTCTATCAAGAAGCAACCCTCCTTTATGTAGACATGCCCATTCGGTTTTAAAAATCGGAACTAAACCGATTTTGGAATTGCCCAAACTGTGAACCATCATGAACCAAAATCGGATTAGAATAGTTCGGTTCCAGTTTGCATTTCTCAGGAATGGTTAACCATCGGTTCCAAACCACCATAAAACCGTTCAAAAATCGCCAAATTTAAAATTTAAACGTTTGAAAGTTTAAATTTTGAAACCATCTCCTCCTACATGCTCCATGCCTGTACCTATTCTAACCTCCTTGGACATCAGACATGATGAAAGACTGGAGGACACTTGATGAAATGATGGAGGAGTCTAGCATAAAAAGCTTTGAATGTCAAAATTAACCTATTATATCATGATGCCTAACACACCCTAAGCATTTTTTTAAGTTTGTATTTTGATTATTAATAACATATTATAACACTTTTATTACACTTTATATTAGATTTTAAAAATTAAAAATAAAAACAAATGTTAAAAAAATTTAAAAATAATTAAAAAATTAAAAAATTGGGAAAACGGAACCGAAACCGACAATCCTTGGTTCGATTTCGGTTTGCCTTGTCACGACTTTTGGAATCATCAGTTCCGAACTAGAACCTGAACCGGTTTGGGCATGTCTATCATTGTGTACCTTGTGTATTGTGTAGAGAACCTAGTTAGAGAGCTAACTAGTTGAGAAGGAATTGACACTACTAGAAACACGCTAATTATTGTCGGAGAAATTTCTGTCGGAATAGTCCGACAGTAATTACTGTCGGATTTTTTAATATTACTGTCGGATTTACCGACAGAAATTTGAATTACTGTCGGACAATATCCGACAGTAATAGAGGTATATTCTACGAATATGCCTTTTATCCGACAGTAATTACTGTCGGAGTATTCCGACAGTAATTTTCGACAGTATTTCAGGGAATATTCTTAGAATATTCCATTTTTGAGCGCCAGAAAATGTGTGTCAAAATTACTGTCGGAAATTCCGTCAGTAAATACTCCGACAGTAAATTACTGTCGGATAGCTCCGACAGAAAGTCCGACAGTAATGTAAATTAAAAGCCCTAAATCGAAGTTGCTCCCCTCCTTTCTCAGATCTATCTCTCCACTCTCTCTCTCTCTCTATCTCTCTCTCTCTCTCTCTGTCTCTCCCCGCAGAACCTCCGTCACGCCACCTCCGCCGGTTTACCAGTGCTGCGGCACCGCCACCCTCTCGCTCTCCTTGCGCCACCGCCACCGTCACCGTCACCCTCTCTCTCTCTCTCCCTAGGTATATACTTGTATAAATTTCTAATTTTTTGTATTTAATTTTTAAATTTTGTTTGTTGTTTCTTATTTGTTGTTTCTATTTTTATGTTTTTTTTTTTTTGAGTTCGCCGCGCCACCACCGCCGCCGCGCCACCGTCCCTTCCGTTCGGTCTCTCTCTCCCTGCGCCACCACCGTTCGGTATATATATATATTTTTTTTGTTTCTATAGACAGATATTATTCTTTGCTTTTTCTTTCTAAATGATGTGAATTTCGGTTTTGGGTTGGAAGATCGCTTTGCTAATGTGCTTTCTATAAAACAAGATGGAATTAGGAAAACTTTAATCTGGTTACAGCTTTTCTTGGATTAATAGACTGAGTTGATAAGTTTTTGATTTTCTTTGAACATCGATCTGAGATGTTATGACTTATGATACATTATTCGTGTTTGGAACAGTAAAGATAAACTGAAACAAGCATACCTCATTCAAATTCTCTTTCTGTATTAATTAGATTAACCAAAAGAACTTAGTTGATATACTACAGGATTCTCTGAGTTGAATTTATATGTTTCATCGATATGGTTCTGATTCATAGTTCCTTATACGTGGATACTAGTCAGTCTAGTCAATTTAGTTTTGCTCTGACTAGCTGGAACTGCTGGACTTGATTGTATCCAAGCTAAGGATAGTAAAAAATGGACTCATCTTAATTGATGGCCTCATTTGGCCATTGTAGACATTATCTCAAGTGCTAGTAAAGGGGCATGTTATCAAATTTCAACAGTGTCCAACCATTGCCCGAAAAGAAAAAAAAAATCATTCATGGCAGATACAATTAGTCAATATCAGTGCAATTATGCATTAGATATGGTGTAGAAGTTGAATGTTTAGAATTGTTGAGTTACCCACTCGCGTAAAAGCCTATGCCTAAGCTGATAGAGTGGCCGAAGCCCAACGATATCTATCAAGCGTTCAAGCTTGACACTGCTCTCATGAGTTGTGACTGTTCACACGTAGAGAGATAAACAAACCAAACTTAGTCTCCTACAAATTAAATTGTTTGCTGTAGGTACCTGCACGTCTCTTTATCCCATTGATAATATTTGCATAGTAATCAATAGCAATCTTATGAGGTGTTAGGTATATTAACCTGTGGAGTCGGTATGAGATTATAAAATTTTTTGCAGGAGTTCTCAATTATAATCAAGTTTCTCGTAACTATTAACCTATAAGGTCCAAGTTCAATGTATCCTCTAAAACAATAATGACAAGAATTCTTTTTTATTTCTTTTCTTCTTCCAAGTAACCATCAAATTGAACCCAAGAAATCATCTTCTACAAAAAAAACAGTAACATGTATTTTAATGCAAAAATGGATTGATAAGCAAGCCGTTATAGACATATTCTCTAGCAACACAAAATGATGACTCACAAAAAACTGATTTTCACAAGTAATATGTTGATATTACTTGTGAAATGACGGCGAGATGGTTACTTGCTATTGAGAGTATGAATATGTCTCTATTGTATGTAATATGTAATATGTTGATATCAAGTAATATGTCTCTATTGTATGAATATGTAATATGTAATATGTTGATATTACTTGAGTATGAATATGTCTCTATTGTATGAATATGTAATATGTTGATATTACTTGAGTATGAATATGTCTCTATTGTATGTAATATGTCTCTATTGTATGAATATGTAATATGTTGATATTACTTGAGTATGAATATGTCTCTATTGTATGAATAATGTAATATGTTGATATTACTTGAGTATGAATATGTCTCTATTGTATGTAATATGTCTCTATTGTATGCAACATATTACTTGCTAGGTGAGACACCCCGAGTACAAGGCATGAATATCAAGTAATATGTAATATCAACATATTACAAGTAATATGTTGATATTACATATTCTCCATTGAGAGTATTATGTTGATATTCATGCATTAGTTGAACCACTTAATGTGTTTCACTTCCCTTTAGAGATTTAATGTCTCTATTGTATGCTGTAGCAGGATGGCACGAACTAGGAAGACCGCCGGGATGTCGCATCCGATCTTATTTCAACTCGACACGCATTACGAGAACTGAGAGAACTTGAGGACCAACTGAATGTGGCCCTAGGTGAGACACCCCAAGTGGAGCAAGTGACCCCACCGAACCCTCCTGCACCGACCCAAGACTCCAATAGGGAATGTAATCATTGAGAGTGTGTTACACTCTATGTTTCGACTAGCATGTGTAGTATGTGGTATTGGTATCCAATGATACCGATCCGTTCCGTTGAATGTATTTAGAGTTCGAAACTCTTATTATTATTTATGTTGACCTTGTGACTTATTGACGTGAATAGTGCATCACGAGCATGTTAACTTGCGATTCCGTTAGCTTTTTATATTGTCGGCTTGTGATAAAGCTGGTAGTGCAATTATCCATAACAGAGTCCTATGATTCGCGTGACTTCGAGGTGTTGCATTTATTGCACCCTTTGACTCAAGTCTATTCCTTAATTTGATGATGGGATGTAAGCTAAGAAATCAACTTTGACTTAAATCAATTAAACATATTCATCGATGATCATTCATTAATAAATTATAATATCTGGACACCAGTCGCACTTCGGTGGTTCTTAGAGTTATCAAACTTTAAGAATGGACGGGTAGAACAAAAGGATATTATTTTTCATTAATGAATTTCGCTTGTTTCTTTACCCTATAAACACTAAACCCTATCTAAACCCCTTAAACCCGATCTAAACCCTAAATTCTAAATCATATCTAAACCCTAAACACTCAACTCTATCTAAACCCCCGAAACTCTATCTAAACCCTAAACCATGCCTAAACCCTAAATATTATCTAAATCAGTATCTATCATTATATTCTCGTCATTCCCAGATCTAAAGACTCTGAGTAGTCTTGCAATATGTACCGTTTAGGCTCTTTTATTTTTTGTTAGAAAGTAAATGTCATGTGTAGAACGCTATTTGTATGTTACTTGTTATCATGAAGATGAGAGATTTTAATTTATGTTATGTATTTTAACTTAATTGTCATCTAAACTTAGCGTTAATTGTCAACATTAATATACTAATTTATATATAGACATGTCAGGACGAGCCGGTAGAGGTAAGAGTCGGACACCTAAGGTCCGACTTCTACCTACTTGCATTACGGGTACACACTACTGTACTGCAGGAGGAGCGATCCCGACTTGGATCGGCCCGAGGATGCACCCGACTCTCCCCACGAGCCGATGAGCGGGCCGGGTCCTCATCGACTCAGATCATGGACACGTAGAAGATGGTAGGATTATCGTTACCATCTCCAAATTTGCGAAGTAATAATATTTCGCTTTAAAATTTTAATGCTTGTACGACATTGGTTACATGTTAATTGCATATTTGTATAATATATTTGTTTAATATATATTTGTCGTTTGCGGGTATCCCGATCCGACCCGCTTCCTTGGACGTATTCTCGACGATGAGGCACGAGGAGTACGCCCACATTACTCTAGCGTGCCTACGGCGACCCGAGACCAATGGTGGGATGATTTTAGGGTAAGGATTCTAAGGATATATAAAATATGTTAATGTTTAATAATTTAATAATTTCTATCAAAGTTTATAATTAATATGTTTAAATTGGTTAAACTTGCAGCTTCATTATTGTTGGCTCGTGCACTCGACGCCGAGGCGCACGAGGCATTTAGGTTATGTGCGCGAAGAAGTTCCGCGACGGATTTACGGCATGAAGAAGGCGTGGAGAGAGGAGGGTGAGGGCTCCAAATTTCATCGATGATGTCTCGGCGCCGAAGTACATTATAATAATATACTTGATTTAATTTCATTCCTTAAATAGATGAGAGATTTTGTATATATTGTATCTCTATAACAATTTTAACATTTTCACAGTATACCGAGGTTGGGATTCCGATGACGAGGCTGCCGCCGATCGCAACAGGTATATAGCGGACGGGAGGGAAGCACACCTCGGGGTCGATCAACACCTCCGAGCACCACTTGCGCATGGTAAGGACTTTAATGTGTTGTATTGTAATTAATTAATACATGCTTTAATTGTTTTAGCGGTGCTTTAATTTGTTTTGTTGGGTAGCCATGTGGATGCTATGAAATCCATGGTGAAAGTGGCACCGATCGTGCAAATATGTTGTTTTATAAGGGGTTTGAGTGTAAATGTAGAGTTTCAGAAGGGTTTGAGTGAAATTAGGCCTTTATGAATTCCTCAAAACATACATATTATATGTTATTGTTTTACTTATGATTTAAATTGATTTGTTGCGTAGCCATGTGGATGCTATGAAATCCATGGCTGAAAGCAGGGCACCGGTAACAATTAGGTTGTTTTAGAAGGGGATTGTGTGTAAATGTACTGTTTTAGAAGGGTTTGAGTGTCAATAGGCTGTTTTAGAAGGGTTTGAATGTCAATAGGTTATTTTAGAAGGGTTTGAGTGTAAATAGGCCTTTATGAATTCCTCAAAACATACATATTATATGTTATTGTTTTACTTATGATTTAAATTGATTTGTTGGGTAGCCATGTGGATGCTATGAAATCCATGGCTGAAAGCAGGGCACCGGTAACAATTAGGTTGTTTTAGAAGGGGATTGGGTGTAAATGTACTATTTTAGAAGGGTTTGAGTGTCAATAGGCTGTTTTAGAAGGGTTTAAATGTCAATAGGCTATTTTAGAAGGGTTTGAGTGTAAATAGGCCTTTATGAATTCCTCAAAACATACATATTATATGTTATTGTTTTACTTATGATTTAAATTGATTTGTTGGGTAGCCATGTGGATGCTATGAAATCCATGGCTGAAAGCAGGGCACTGGTAACAATTAGGTTGTTTTAGAAGGGTTTGAGTGTCAATAGGCTGTTTTAGAAGGGTTTGAGTGTAAATAGGCCTTTATGAATTCCTCAAAACATACATATTATATGTTATTGTTTTACTTATGATTTAAATTGATTTGTTGGGTAGCCATGTGGATGCTATGAAATCCATGGCTGAAAGCAGGGCACTGGTAACAATTAGGTTATTTTAGAAGGGTTTGAGTGTCAATAGGCTGTTTTAGAAGGGTTTGAGTATAAATAGGCCTTTATGAATTCCTCAAAACATACATATTATATGTTATTGTTTTACTTATGATTTAAATTGATTTGTTGGGTAGCCATGTGGATGCTATGAAATCCATGGCTGAAAGCAGGGCACTGAGTGCAAATATGTTGTTTTAGAAGGGGTTTGAGTGTAAATGTAATGTTTTAGAAGGGTTTGAGTGTAAATAGGTTGTTTTAGAAGGGTTTGAGTGTACAAAAGCCTTTATGAAAGGGTTTTTCAGTTTAAATAGGTTGCTTTAGAAGGGTTTGAGTGCAAATAGGTTATTTTCGAAGGTTCTGAGTGTAAATAAGTTGTTTTAGAAGGGGTTTGAGGGTCAATAGACTATTTTATAACGATTTGAGTCTTAATAGGTTGTTATGAGAATGAATTGAGTTCAAATAGGCTGTCTTAGTAGGGTTTGAGTGTATATATAGGTCGTTTTATTGTTTTCTTATAAGTTGATCGTGTTATAGCTTAATATGTGTTCTTTGCTAATTTTAATTCATTATATTTGTAGAATCAATACTACGGTACCGAGGTACCGATGACGATTTATTTGCCGCGACCCACACCACTCCCGCTCCTCCCGGTGCCGATTCGCCATTGTCTTTGTCGATGATACGGAAAGAGCATTTGTAAGTATTACTTAAAATATTTTAATTCTATTTTGTTTATTAGTTAATGGTAAATGTTAATATTAATGTTTTTATGTTTTTGTGACACGTAGAGCCTATAAGGACTCTATGTCCACGCAGTCGCCGAGGGCTTGTCCGCACGACCCCGAGGTGCAGACGCCATTTGTCTCCGACATTTGGCATTCGGTCACGGAGTCAAGGAAGAAGAGGGAGATCGCCTCTACGGCTTTGGTGACCATGGCACCGCGTTTAGACCAGCGGATCGACTTCTTCCTCGGCGACCACGTCTCGGTCCTCGGAACCGGGCCCCGAGCGTGCCCCGCTCGAGAAGACGCAGACTCGAGCAAATTGCTGCAAGAAGAAGCCGAGCAGATGCAAGAAAGTCGAGGAGGTGCAGCAGACGCGACGGATGCAAGACAGGAGGAGGAGGCGCACTGACGCGACAATGATGCAAGAGCAGAGCACGAGGCGCAGCAGACGCGAACCGATGCAGAGCCGAGCAGCAGAGCATGCGACGACGGTTATGGGCAGCAATGTCTACTAGGCGTAATATATTTGACCCCCCTCCACAGTAGACACATTTATTTTAGTACTGTATTAATATTTTAATTTGTATATATATTAATTTTAATTTAGTTTATGTTTTAGTTGTTGAATTAGTTTTGTTGCAGAGTGGTGTGTGTGTGATTTGTGTATATATAATTGTTATATCAGTGCAAAAAAACAAAATTTTAAATTTTAAATTTTATTTTTTATTTTAATTAGAAATTATCGGAAGTTCCGACAAGAATTAAAATACTATTTTAATAATTGTTTATCGTCGGAATATCCGACAAGAATTATCGTCGGAATTTCCGACGCATTCTACCACTATTCAAGTGTCGACATCGTCGGACGATCCGACGAATTACCGTCGATATTACCGTTGGATAATCCGACAAGAATTACGAATTATCGTCGGATTATCCAACAAGAATATCCGACAAGAATTACCGTCGGACGACTACCGCCTGATCTTGTCCGACATCGTCGGAATATAATTACCGTCGAAGGTTTACTATCGGAAACTGTCGGAGCGCTTCCGACAGTAAATTCGTAATTATTGTCGGAATTTTTGAATTACTGTCGGAATTCTCCGACAGTAAAGACGTGTTTTCCAGTAGTGTGAGATCTTTCATTCGACCTCAATAATCTGTATAATTAAAAGAATTATAGTGGATTATTACCTCATAAAAGCAGAGGGCTGTGAGGAGTGGATATAGGGGATATTGAAATCCGAACCATTCAATTTCTCTATTCCTTACTCTTTACTCATCGCTTACTGTTTCATTGAATGCTTGTTTGTATTTGAGCTTAATTGTTTTTTATATTTTGTTGTTAAAACAATCATCAAACTGACTACTTGCTGCAATCAATCACCACAACACATCACACACATAAGATAAGATCATAACTTGTCTTGAGATAAATGATTAAACTTAATTCCGCTGTGTACAACTCTGTTTTATTATCTTAACTATTTTGACTAACCTTAGTTGTTTTATCATTTCATTTCCAACAGTTATTCTTTTATCAAGAGTTGATCAATCTCAGTAATTATATTGAAAGTGTGTTATTTCTAAACAGTTTAACAAGTCAATCTGTTTCAAGAAGGTCCTTAACTGTTCTTAAAGGTTAAACTTCATTAATCTTGAAACTGCTCTCTTTCAGACTATTAACTATGTCTGTGTATAAGGGTGATATTTCAATTGGTATCAAAGCTAAGTAACAGTCAACTGATACACATGATCTCACAGTTGATATGAGAGCTTAGTTGTTATATACTAAAGCCTATTTCAAAACCTGCAACCGTTTCTATTTGTGCAACAAAGTGTGAATCAAATTTCTCCCTTTCAATTGATATCAAAACTAGGTAACAGCTAAGGGATACCTACTAGATAAAAGTGAGCACAAACAACTTGGACTCTCACAGACACTTTCAATTTTTTGTAATATGTTAATTATATTTCATTGTCTACTGTTGAATTTTTTTATTACTCTAAATTTCGCACCACCTGAAGCAAAATCCCAAATCCGTCACTGCAAGCTAGTGGTATATTTGACTTTGAATATGTATTGTTTTTTGAATTTTAATTTATCTAATGTCCTTTAAGCAAATTCATTCATACCACTTGATTTATTAGATTAACATTACTACTAGTAGCGAAAAACTAGGGGCGGAGATTAGGAATGACAATGGGGCTGTTCGGGGCGGTTATACTTTATACAATCCCCATTCCCCAATTAAAATTCATTCCCCATACCTACCCCATTCTTCATCGGGGTATTAGTTTCTTCCCCCATATCCATTTTTCATGGGTAACGGTTAATTGGTGAATGCCCATGGAGAATTATTTAAGTTTTTTCTGGCTATTAAACCTCTAACATTAAATTGAAAATATTTTTGTTTAGGTAGACATAATCTAACGATTAACGTTAGTAAAATATTTAAGAAAAAAACTTATAGAAAACATAACAAATCAAGTTCAAAAGACTTAAAATATACAATTTCTGTATAAAACCTCATCATAATCAAATTATTGAAACTAACATGTCTAAAATAATTAAGTGCATAGGTAAGTGTGTATATTGCAAACACACCACGAGTTACAAGAACTTCTTGAGATTATAAGTATATAAATACCATCAACAATCCTTCTTAAAAGTGTAAGGGTGTGTTTGATATTGCGATTTTGTAATTTGATTTTCAATTATTGAGTTTTAGTTTGTAATGATTGTAAACAAAAGTAAGAGTGATAAAGAACTATGATTAAAAAGAGAGAATATTCAAAGCCACAACAAGTTATCAAATCGAGTAACGAAAAAAAACCTTAGGACAAAAACAACTCCAAATTTTAAAGAAACATTCCAAAACTTCAAATTAGTTTTCGTTCTTCCAAATTTCAAAAGTCTTAAACTAGAAGGATGAGAAGTTAATGTGTTAGCCCCGAAAGGCTCAAATAGACTATAAGGGGAGATTGAATAGCCTATTTCCTATTTAAATTTTTTTGACAAGTTTTACTTCACAAATCAGTAGATAAGTTAAAATATAGCTAGTGGCGGAATAACTTTTGAATAATAGGACAAGACAGAATGGCTTATGTCTTGCAGACAATATTAGTTGTTCTTCTGGGAAAGATGAAAACAGAGAATAATAAGTGAAAAGAAAATAACATAAGTGCAGTCAAAGTAAAGAACAAGTATTTGAAGTGGGTCATACTATGAATTAGTGCTACGTCCACTACCAAAGTGGTTAATTTTGGATTTAAAAATGTGCACTATATTTTCTACTAAGATTTATAGCAAGAATTACTAATGGATCGTGTACAAAATATTTAACCAAATGTTTTCAGTGAGAGTTATAATCTAGAAAAGATTAAACTCTCGTGTGAAAGATTCTGATTACAATCAATGAAGAGCAATAAATGTTGGAATCTAAGTGTAGTGCTTTTCACAGAATTAAATTCTAGAATATTGCTTTGAAGCTCTTAAATGCATTAAGTACTTTGAGGCTTGAGAGTAGTTGAAGTTTTAAGAGTGTTAGCTTGATTGTTCTTCAATGCTTCAAATCCTTCTATTTATACTTGGAGAGATTGATATAGCCGTTGGAGAGATCTTCAAACTTGAGATTCAAATGGGTACATTTAATACAAAGTTATTAAATGCACCCAAATGTTTGTCGAAATCTGATTGGGGAAATGAGTCTTCCAAGGTTGACTACTTGGTGTTGCAAACTTTGCTAAAAATGGTTAGACAAAGTGCTTTTTACACAGTGTTTTTTTGGGGAGATACCTGAAAAGGAAAGATTCAATAAATGAACCACATGCTTAAAGTTGCGGCAAAGTCAAGGAAAGACATTGCTGGTAACACAGGCAGTTATTCAGAACTTAGTCTTGATGAATCGTTCTTCAAATCTTCACACATTGCTGATGAAGGTTGGCTGGTAGATAATGACCGATAACTTAAAAGACATTGCTGGTGAAGGATGACTGGTAGACAATGGCTGATAACTTCAAAGAACATTGCTGGTGAAGGATGACAGGTAAACAATGGCTATCAGCTAAAGGACATCATTGGTGCAAGAGAGTAATCCTGAGAGTAATCCTAAAATCTATTACAAGGCTTAAGTCTAAGTACAAGTTGCCACACCACTTGACGCGCAACCCAGTGGTCACTTTTAATAAAGACTTCGTGATGGATACAAACAAATCTAAACAATATTCAACATAAGGTTTACATACTAATTCATATAACTTGCCTAATTTGGCAAATAGAAGCATGTATAGAGGTAAATTATACTTAGTAATCTACAGTTTGGGGAACGTGGTAGGGAATGTAGCGGGGAATCGGGCGAATACTAGTAATATCATATCCAAACCATTCTCTAGTTTTTTAATTCAGTTATTTCCTGTTACCAGCCCCTTTTCAGTTAAATCAGTTAATAACCATCAATTTTGAGTCAATTCAATTCGGGTAGCTGCAGTTCGAATCAAAATTGCCCGCGGAGACGCCATAATGATTTTTTTTTTGGGGTAGAAAACAAAAGAAGGTTAGTGTATTAAGTGTTATTTTAACTACTTTTTGTATTTTAAATTTGAAATATTTTATATTTATATTCTCCCACCTCCCCAAAAAGATTATACTCTTGCTTTATTTGAAGACCAACGAGTACAGAATATTAACCACAAATAAAAAAGGTGCATAAGGATGTGAGTCTAGTTAACAAGTGCCCTTTGGTACTTGTTGAGATTTTGCAATCAGGATATTTATGATATTGAAAACTATTAAAAAAATAATAATAACATTCGAAAGTGTTTTCATTACATTAAAAAAATAATTTTTAATATAACCTATTTCTATTAATAAAAGCTTAGCAAGTGTTATAGGAATACTTGTTACTAATACCTCATCTTGATGCCTATTAGCAATACCTCAAGGGCTTATTTGGTAGCCGGGTAGAAAAAAATAGTACTCCTTCCGTCCCGGATAAATATTCCTAGAAGATAAAATAAAAGAATTAAGAAATATAATTAATGATGTGATATAAAATGTATTATGACGATAATACTCATAACATTAATTGAATTAAACTATTCTAAACAAATGGGTTTCTCTAGGATGTACTATATTTAATGAAGCTTTAACGGTATATTGGGAATAATGATAAAAAATTAGTATATCAAAAGTCTTTAGAAACATTAGTTGTGACATTCAAAAATAGAAACTAAGAACATTTATCCGGGACGGAGGAGTATTATTAATACAAGTACTATTATAAATCCAAGTACTATTAGCGCGCTCGCTATAAATTGTCATAAACAATAAATCTTTTTCCAACAATAATTTCACGTTTGGTCGCACTAGAATTAAATAAGAAAATTTTAACCATGAACCGAAAACAGGAAGATGAAAATCACACACTAACATACAAAGAAATTGAGAAAATTGCAAAAAAAAAATCCTGTACTAATTCACGTTTTGCAAAATAAGAAACGTATTTTTTTTTCCGACCTCTTAAACCATGAACTATTTTTTTTTTCAATTTAAACATTCTGTCAATTGGGTGTTAAAAAACATAACGGGAAGCTGATTGGGCCGATAACGGGGCATGGACGTGGCATGTGACGTGAAAAAACCCGAATTCCCTACAAATTTATTCCAAAACAAACCCTAAACTATTTATTGTATTTTAAAAAAAAAATATCTTGTTTACTTGCAGAATTTTTTAGGTATTTATATACCATTTCATCCAAAAACATTTACAAATCTCTCTATCTTCAATCTTCTCAATCCTCTTGTACTTTATTTTTAGCATCATGAATAATAGAGCAGTTCATTATCATTGTGGGAGATTGACTGTCATCGAACATCGTGGACAGATCAAAATTCAAGGAGGAGGTTCTTGTGAGTAAGTTATGTATTATTATTATTATTATTATTATTATTATTATTATTATTATTATTATTATTATTATTATTGTATTATTATTATTATTATTATTAATATTTAATAATAACAATATTATTATTATTAATAATAATAATAATAATAATAATAAAAATATTATTATTATTATTATTATTATTATTATTATTATTTATCATTATAATATTTATTATTAACTTTATTATTATTATTATATTTTGTTATGATTATCATTTATTACTATTATATGATTTATTATTAATATTATATTATTATTCATTAATAAACTATTTATTATTATAATTTGTTATTAATTTAACTAATATTATATTTATTATTATTATAATTATTTGTTACTATTATTATTTTTTATTAAAATTTATTACTATTATTATTATTATTATTATTAAAAGTAATCTTAATGATAATAATAATAATAACTTACTTCTAAGAACCTCCTCCCTAAATTTTGATTTGACCATGATGTTCGCATGACAGTCAATCTTCCACAATGGCAATGAACTGTTCTATTATTCATGATGCTTAAAATAAAGTACAAGAGAATGGAGAAGATTGAAGATAGAGAGATTTATAAATATTTTTGGGTGAAACGGTATATAAATACCTAAAAAATTCTGGAAGTAAACAAGGTTTTTTTTTTGAAATACAATAAGTAGTCTAAGGTTAGTTTTGGAATAAATTTGAAGGGAATTTGGGTTTTTTCTGCCTTGCCACGTCAAATGCCATGTCCATGTCCTGTCATCGGCCCAGTCAGCTTCCCGTTATATTTTTTAACACCCAATTGATGAAATGTTTAAATTTAAAAAATAAAAATAGTTCATGGTTTAAAAGGTCGGAAAAAAAACACGTATCTTATTTTACAAAACGTAAACTAGTACTGGGTTTTTCTTGTAATTTTCTCAAAGAAATTTAAATTAACTTGCAAACAATTAATGAATTGAATACAAGAATAAGTTGTGCATTTAACCTTGGATCTAAAGATGGATGAACAGATCGCGTACAAAACCCTTGCCTATATGAACCCTTTCTTTAAATTTAACTCAAATAACAAAATTTGAGTCAATCTTTCACCAAACAGAAAGGGAGAGAGCAATTGAAGAAGATGAAAAAGCAGAAAAATGGATAGAACTAACCTAAATTTCCACACGAAATCGTCACAATCTCCATTATTGCCTACTGGTGAGGGAGAGCACTGATGGATGAATTGCTTCCAAATGGGGGTAGAATATTTTATGTCGTGTTTTGGAGTTTATATATTAGGGTTAGTTTTGAGATTAAAAATGTTAGTCCTGTGTTTTTTTAGTAAGTGTGCTAAAAATACCACATATTCTCTTGGTATAATCAGCAAGAGTATAAAAACTTTATCCAAATAGTACTGACTATTAGTTCAGACCGCGTATTGCATATCAAACATCCGACAACTCGACTTATTAATTTTATATGGGTTTAAATTCAGCTATCAAACAACTCTTACGGCTATGTTTGACTGCTCAATGTCAAGCTCTAAAATTGGAATAAAATGAATAATTTGAGCTCCAAAAAATTTAAATTATTCTTCCAATTTCAATTATGAGCTTTGAAATTACGTGTCCAAATTTAACCTAAGAGTATTAGTATGAGAAATGTAAGTTGTAACGGCCTAATGCGCACATTCCCCAGCCCTAATTCAATATCATGAGATGGCATTTAGGGGTGTAAGTCAAAACCGCCAAATCGCTGAACCGAATCGAATCGAACCGAATCGGCCAGTTAGGTTCTATTTTGGGTTTGGACGGTTTGGTTTAAGTTTGAAAATTTTATAAACCGAGCAGTTCGGTTCGGTTTGCGATTTTTTGGTGCCAAACCGAACTGAACCAAACTAAACCGAACCATCACCATTTAATTTTTATTTATTTATTTATATATATATTATTTAGTAATTAGTAATAAAAAATTGAATTTAATAAGAAAATTATTGTTGTTTGCCTACATTTTAATTGAATTATTGTAATTTTAAAGTTAATTTTTTGACTTTTAATTATTTAGTTTGTGTTAAAAGTTTTTTTTAATATTTAAATAATTAAACAGCGGAATCGAAGCAAATCGAACCAAACCGATCGGTTAGATTTGATTTGAAATTTGTGGTAGTTTAGTTCAATTTAAAAAATGTAAAATCATTAGGTGGTGATTCGATTTGTAATTTTGGCTCAAACCGAGCAGCTTTACCCCTAATGGCATCCATGATCCAACGCAAAAATATCTAAAGCTGACCTGTATTAAAAAGCTTAAAGAAAATAAAAAAGGATCAAATCTGTCCCCACTCTCCCCACCTCTCGCCACCCAAAACCAAAATCGTTGGTCGTCCAATCTGAACGCCACGCTTCCCACTAGCTATACTTACCTACTTCTCCCCCTATATAACTTTACCCTGCTCCCTCACACCTCACTTCCGTCTAACTACTAAAACAAATTATTATTCTCCACTGAGCCCACAACACAAAAACCTCTCACCTCACTCAGTTCATTTCTTCCGCCATGGAAGCGACGGACATAATCGCGCCATTCGTCATGAAAACTTATCAGATGGTCAACGATCCGGTGACCGATAATCTCATAAGATGGGGAAGAACTAACAATAGCTTCATCGTCAACGACCCTTTAGATTTTTCTAACAGACTCTTGCCTGTTTATTTCAAACACAACAATTTCTCCAGCTTTGTTCGTCAACTCAACACCTATGTAAGTTACCTTCATTTCATCTACGTTAAAATCACAGTCTCATTTTTCCCGAAATAAGTGTTTATAAATTAATCGCAGAAAAAAAAAATGAACAGCTCATTTTGAGACGAAGGAAGTAACTCCTCCTATCGCCAATTCGTATTAGAATGTCTCAAAATAAGTGTCAAAAAATAGACAGCTCATTTTGAGATGAAGAAAGTAACTCCACGTATCGCCAATTAGTTTTAGATTGTCTCGAAATAGGTGTCTAGAACATAGACACCTCATTTTGAGACGGAATAAGTGACTCAAGTAGTGAAACCGATAGTTAGGAACAGTTTCTCATCCATTGTAAGCATTTGCAGATTTTTAATTTTTTTTGTTTTAAATTGTTTGATTTTTAGGGGTTTCGAAAAGTGGATCCGGATAGATGGGAATTTGCGAACGAGTGGTTTCTGAGAGGTCAAATTCAATTACTGAGACACATATCAAGGAAGAAGCACAGTCCAAGGAGTAATAATTATCCAGTATATAAAAAGTACGAAGACGGTGATGAGGAAGATATGTTGATTGAGATAGCTAGGTTAAAGGAGGAGCAAAAGGTTTTAGAGCAAGAGCTACAAGGTATGAACAAACGGCTGGAGGCAACCGAGCGGCGGCCGGAGCAAATGATGGCGTTTTTGTATAAAGTTGCAGAAGACCCCGAGATTCTGCCACGGATGATGCTGGAGAAAGATCAACGGTCGAAGAGATTCAAGGAGAAGAAGCGGCGGCTTTTGATTTCGTCTTCGGCTTCGCCTTCTTCGTCTGGTGTTGGAATTTCGAATTCGGTCAAGAGTGAGGAGGACGAGAGCGGGACGGTTGGGGCGTATTCGTCACCGGAGGCGAATTTTAGTACTGATACGTTTTGTCAGTCTTCGCCGTCGCCGGAGACACAGTCGATGGCGGCGTGGATGAACCGGAGACCGGAGGATGCTAATTATGGTTCTTTTACGATGGAGTCGCAGCAAATGAACGTTGTTGGCGGGTATGATATTATTAATACAAGTGGTGGTGGCGGAGATATGAGTTATTTTGGTGGTGTTTCGACGGTGGCGGGAGAGGTTAGACCACCGCCTTATCCATTCTCGCTATTAGGAGGTGGGTTTTAGTTTTTTTTTTTTGATTATCTATTGTAATACAAATTTTACTTTTTTCTTTTATTTTTAGTTTGGTTATCATGAATTTAGTATATATATTTTGGATATTTTTTATTGATTTTTTTTCTTATTATCTTATTTGATCCGCTTCTTTCTTGCCAATGTTGTTCACATCTCATTTCTCAGATTCTCTCACAAGCATTTCATTACTATTTTCTTCCTCATTACTCCTCCCGTTCTACTCAAAAAATTCACGTTTGAAAAGTTTAATAATTAAAAAATATATAAGTAATATTAAAATTAATTATAATTACAAAAATACTTTAACGTAGTTAAGATATTTATAGCATATGTAAAGGATAAAATTGAAAATTTTATAAAGATTGTAGGCATAATTTTCTTAAGTGGACTCTTTGGGCGGAAGATTCTAAAATGAAACGAAGGGAGTATTATCTTAATAGAAAATCTCCCATCAATATTTGACTTAATTATTACAATTAAAGTTCAAATAACTTTAAAAAAATTAAATAGATTATTTTTAAAAAGGGGTATTTTTTTATTTTCCAATGAAATTAAATAGATTACTTTTAAATAGAACCACAAGAGTAATAAAACTCTTATATGAGCAAATTTTCTAAAACCACGTTTTCACTTCAAATGAAGCAAATAATTTTGAACAAAAGAATACTCCATTTTTTCTAAAATTAATTGTTTCATTTCAAGTAAAATACTATTGTTTTAGAAAACATAATTATATAAGTTAGGTGAATTAAAAAAAACAAAAAATTAGCGAAGGTAAATAACAATAATAATATCAAACAAATTAATATTTCAAGTAAATTAATAAAATAACATCACTGTTGGTCAAGTCACTGAATCAATCTACTGTATTACAACATAATTCTAATCAGCGACTTTATCTTTCTTAGGTGATTTTTCTAAAATGTTGGGTAATATTCATATGAGTCTTTTATAAAAGATTTTTTTTTTTTGGTTTGAAAAATCACCAAAGAAAAGATAAAGACGCTGATTACTCGATGAGAGTGAATTTTTTTTTTTAGGTAATTTAGCGAAGCAATTTTGATTTTAAATTCGTACTCAACAATAACATAGATTAGGATAATGACACTTTAATTTTGTACACAACACACCAAATACTTCTTTATTTCACTTACATACTGTACATTGAAGCGCTGTGAGACAAAACTAAAATGCTAATAACATGGACAAAGCCATATATACACACACTTAAGTTAACGTTCTTCATACCTTTTTTGTTTTTTTTTTGTTTTTTTCCATAAAGTCCCGATCAAAAAGTAGGTTTCCTGTGAGATTCTAATTCGTTAGACAGTGTTACTTTTGCCTTTAAAAATATCACTTTGTATCTTAAATAAAAATTATCATTTTTTTTCATTTAATATGCAAACCGACACTTTTAAAGGCTATAGTGACGTTTTTACAAAAGAAAGTGACACTTTTAAAAAAAAAATATAATTTTTAATTAAAAGCAAAGTAACATTTTATAAAGGTCAAAAGTAACACTTTTAAGGCTAATAATGACGTTTTTAGGACAGAAAAGGAGTAGTTTTCAGTGATTTGTAAAACACAAAGTGACACTTTTAATACAAAAAGTGACTCTGTTTTACGGATCGTAATACGGTATTTTTTTAAGTGTTTGCCTTAAGGAAAAAACGTTTGACTAATTTTGGATGTATCGTCGGGTGGGTGTCAGAAGGTGAGACCTCTCTTAATGAATTTTTTTTATACATAATGGCTTAAAATCGAGACCTTTTACATAATAATATCAGCTTAATAACATAGCGGAAAAATCATACTTCCTTCGTCCCTAAATTATTATCTTGTTTGACTCGATACATGGATTAAAAAAAAACAATTAACTTGATTATTAATATTGATATAATACATGTATATATGACTCAAAATTAAAGTAGAAAAAAAAAGTAAGGATAAAATAATAAAAATAAATTTTTTTTAAATAAAGTTTTAAATAAGACAATTATTTAGAAATGGATAAAAAAAAAGACAATAATTTAAGGAGTACTGTATTTTAGTTTTTTGGTAAAACGGAAAAAGAATAATTACGCGGGCAAATCTTACATGCCATGAAGAAACAAATAGTGGTCAGGCGGGGTGATAATAGACAGCCCCTAATATACAAAAACTGGGCCTACAGAAACAGTTTTTTGGTCCACAGAACCAGGTCAGGCCCATATGAAGGGGCGTCCCCCCCTCTCCTCCTCGCACCTCGCTCCCCGCGTCCATATCTTCGACGGCCGCTAGTGGGATGGGCAAGGTTTGACCTGATCCTTCCCAAGACACCACGCTCTGAGCGCGTGAAAATCTCGAGAGTAGGTGTAACAGAGCTCCGTTGCGTTGTAAATCACAGGGCACACGTTGAGGGTTTTATTATCTTAAGTTGGCATCATTAACAACAAAAATGCAAAGATTAAGCTTGCTAAAAAAGTCGCACTAAATCTCCAATTAGATTCATTCACCTGACGTGACTTTCTAAATTGAGGAGGAGGGGCGTTTAGCCAATCACGTGACGACGCGCGACTAACGTGAGGGAGGATTACGTGGTCCCCGCCGCTTAGCTGTTGGTCCATATTATGATACACGTTCGAGCTGTTTACGGGCTCTCTCAGTGGGACCCAGAAAGTGAATGCGAGGAGTAAATTTAGTGTGTGAGTGAGTGAGTTGGGGGCCTACTTTTTGGTTCCTGACTTGGGATCAAAGGAAGGCTTTTGATTGATCGAATTTTGATTCGAATTTAATATTATTTTTAGGATATGTAATAATTTTTTAAATTTGATTTTTTAATTGTAATTTGAGTTTGATAATCTAATAATTTAATAAATTAGATTTAAATTAAGGGTATTTCGATCCATTAATAATTTAATCTAATCTGATATAAAAATATATTAATAATATATACATACAAAAGTTACTTACACCGAACTTTTAGTCATTCATAATTAATATATTAACTAAATATAAATTTTTCTGTGCACTATAATATTTTACTAACATTATCGTTTATATTTGTATAAATTGGGATCATGATTTTTTTTTTTATATTTGTTTGACCTTGATTGAGTAAAAAATACCTTAATATTATTTTTATTTAATATTTTATGAGGGTCGAATAAAATTCGAAAATAATCCGAGTCCAATCTGAATTTAAAAATTTAGAATATATATTAAGCTTTAAAATATCTAAAAAATAATTTAATTCAATCAAAATCTAATAATTTTTTAATAAATTAAATTTAAATTTGATATATTTGATCCGTTGATAGACGTAGATCAAAGCATCTCTCTCTCTCTCTCTCTCTCTCTCTCTCTCTCGTGTCTGTCCTATTGCCAAACTTTTTGTGATCAATTGGAAGCTCGTATCGTTTTTGTGGGCACACAGATGAGGTTGACACGTGTCGTAGAGTTAGAGCATGAAAATATGTAAATTAATGTTGACAAAAAAAGGTTTTTCTTTGGTAAATGTTTTCTTAAGTTGTTTATATTTTATGATAAAATTTACTACTACAATATTTTAAAATAGGTGTCATTTTAATAATTTATACAAACTTAAGTTTAATTATTATAGATAAATTGTAATAATATTTTTTTTTCTCTTACCAACTCTTTTTAATGAAAGTAGTAAACAAGAACATTTGACAAAATATGAAAAAATGTTTCTTGAAATCCTATAACGACACTTATTTTGTGATACATTTTTTTACTAAAACAACACTTATTTTAGGACGAAGATAGTATTTCAGTTTGGGATATTCTATGTAAAAAATTTATTTTTAAAAATTATGTTTTTAATTTTTATATTTAATTTTACCTTTCACATGTACTATAATCATCTCACTATATAGTACTCCTATTATTCTATTAAATTTACATAATGTATGAAGAGACTTCATATACATCATTTATTAAAATGCTTTAGGTTGAATAAACGTGTACACACACACACACACACACACATATATATATATATATATATATATATCTTACATTGAGAGATTATACGTTCATTTAAAATACAATACTTTTATGCATATTATAAATGAGAAGTATCGATCAATTATGTACTAAGAGCTCGTTTGGTGTAGCGTTTTGAAAACGCAGTGTTTTAAAAACGCAGCGTTTCTAAAACGCAGATTATTTAAAACGCGGCTTTTTTCTTTATAAATGCGTTTGGGATATTATGTCAAAACGGTGCTTTTTATTCCCTACTACGTTTTAAAATCTGCGTTTTGGGAAAAAGCTAGGAATTTCAGCGTTTTGAAAACGCAGCGTTTTCTACCGCAGCATTGAAACGCTAAATTAAGGAATAAGCTGCGTTTTAACCCTGCGTTTTAGCCAAAACGCGAACAAACGGACTCTAACTGTTACTAGGCATCACTATTTTCATTGGTACTAGTCTTTCCGTTTTTAGTAGTGTATCACCATTTATTCATGTTTTGTACTCTAGAAAGTAGCACCATTTAGGAGTGAAAAAAGTAAGATTTTATTTTTTTATTCTTTCAGAAAAAAATGTACTACCTCCGCCCAAAAATAAATATTATTTTAACCAAGTCTTTTTCTCTCATAATAAGTGTTATTATATGATTTCAAGAAATATTTGTTCATATTCTATCAACACTGCCCTAATTGACTATTCTCATTAAATAAGGTTGTTAAGAAAAAAGAAAAAAAAATTCATTCAATTTATCTACTATAAATAAACTTAAATAAGGGTAGATTAGTCTTTATGCAAGCTTTCTTAATTTATATGCAAATTATTAAAACGACATTTTGGGACGGAGGTAGTAAGATTTTGTGACGTCACAGCGAAAAAGCCAAAAGAATTTGCTTAAAAAGTGTTAATCGAGTTCATGTAATGTAGGAAGATATCTAAGTTAAATAATTATGTGCTCAACTTAAACACTACATCCCTTTGTATTAGAACTTCTATTTAGATTAGTGTTTTGATGATGCAAATCATGTTAGATTAATCCCCCTTTTGTGCATAGGAATATTGTAAAAAGAGTTTTACACTATTAAGAAAGGTTCAAGCTGTTAAACTGTTTGACAAACATGGAAACAACTAAAACAGCATAACATAACTGTTTCATGAAGATATAATAGTTATGATTAAAAGCATGTGATAAATTCCATAACGGTCCCACAAAGGACAAAACTGACTTTTCAGGGAAAGAAACCCTAATTAGCGCGACACTAAGAAGACCGTGAGAGAGTCTGTCTACGTAAGACAACGGTCAAGCAAGCTGACAGACTGAGCAAGAGCATGCAAGACATGTTGCTAACCCAACCGTTAAGCAACGGCCAATTCTCAATCAATTGTCTATATAAAAAGCACATCAAATGAAGAAAAAACATACAGAAGAGCACATATATAGCTTACTTACTCACAGTTCTTATTTTCCTTCAAAGCTTTCCAAGTCACATATACTGATTTCCACTCATCACCATATAACTCAATATACATCAAGAAGATTGCTCTCACAAAGTGCTCAATGCTCTCACAAAGATCATTGAAGACCAAGTTGTCAAGAAAATCTTTATCATCACTTCTAGACTATCTAAAATCCGATAGTAATTCACGGAGTCCGACAGTAATTTGGCATTTACTGTCGGAACTGCTCCGACAGTATCTGATAATAAACTTTCAACGCTAATTTATCTCCGACAGTATTCCGATAGTAATTACTGCCAGAGTTCCGACAGTAATTACTGTCAGTGTAGTAATCCGACAATAATTACTGTCGGTATCTCCGACAGTAATATGGTCGTAGACATTAACATTCTGTTAATTTACTGTTGGAACAACGTTAATTTTTTGACGAAAATCCGACAGTAAAATTAACCCAATTATTATTTTTAACGGTGAATTACTGTTGGAGCTCCGACAATAATAATTAAAAAAAATTTAAAGAATAATTTCTGTCGGAGCTCCGACAGTAAGTATTACAAAAAATAAAAAAATTAATTTTTAAAATTTTAAAATTAGTTTTTTTTACCTGATATAGCAATTATATATACACAATCACACACACACACACACACACACTGTAACAATAAATTATAATTAACAACTAAAACATAAATTAAATTAAAATTAATATATATACAATTTAAAAAATATTACAGTACCAAAATAATGTGTCTACTGTGGAGGGGGGTCAAATAAATACGCACAATAGAAGACCTAGTAGTCCGCTGCTCCATGACCGCCGCACGCTTCTATGATCGGCCTCCTCGGCTGGCTCTTGCACTCCGCCACCTGCTTTTGTGTTCTGGCTGGCTCTTGCACTAGCTGCTCGAGAGTCTGCGTCTTCTCGACCCGGGCACGCTTTGTAGCTGACTGCTGCGGATGACCAGAAGACGCGGTCGCCGAGGAAGAAGTCGATGCACCTTGTCTCAACACAACGGTGCCGTGGTCACCAAAGCCGTAGAGGCGAGCTCCACTCTTCTTCCGTGGCTCTGCAGTGACCGAATGCCAAATGTTCCCGACAAAGGTCGTCAGCACCTCAGGGGTCGTTTGGACAAGCCCGTCGGCGACCTGCGTGTCCATACTCGCCTTATAGTCATTTTGTGTCATAAAAACATAAAATCATTAATATTAACAATTTAATTAACTAATAAACAAAATATAATTAAAACATTAAGTAATACTTACAAAGGTTTTCTTTGCCGTCTCATCGACAAAGACAAACGGCAAATCAGCACTAGGAGGAGCAGGAGTTGTGTGGGTCGCAGCAAATAAATTAGTGTAGGGTACCTCAGTACCGTAGTGTCGATTCTACAAATATAATGAATTAAAATTAGCGAACAACACATATTAAGGTATAACATGATCAACTTATAAGAAAACAATAAAAATGACATATATATATATATATATATATATATATGGGGAAGTATTTAATGGTTACTTTTTTATTTAACCATCAATGGTTACTCTCATTATCTACCATTGGATCAAAAATTAAAGGTTGAGATTTAATGCATTAAATGACTCACCTACTTGCATTAATTGCATTTTTCAACTAACCATTAAATCTCAACCTTTAATTTTTGATCCAATGGTTGATAATGAGAGTAACCATTGATATATATATGGGGGAGTATTTAATGGTTACTTTTTTATTTAACCATCAATAGTTACTATCATTATCAACCATTGGATCAAAAATCAAAGGTTGAGATTTATTACATTAAATGACTCACCTACTTGCATTAATTGCATTTTCCAACTAACCATTAAATCTCAACCTTTGATTTTTGATCCAATGATTGATAATGATAGTAACCATTGATGGTTAAAAAAAAAGTAACCATTAAATACTCCATATATATATATATATATATATATACTCTCAAACCCTTCGAAAGCAGCCTATATACACTCAAACCCTTTTTAAACTACCTATTTCACTTAAAACCGTTATAAAATAGCCTATTTACACTCAAACCCCTTCTAAAACTACCTATTTGTACCCAAAACCCTTCTAAAATAACTTATTTACACTCAAAGCCTTCTAAAACAACCTATTTGTACTCAAACCCTTCTAAAGTAGCCTATTTAAACTCAAAACCCTTGTAAAGCAGCCTATATACACTCAAACCCTACTAAGACAGCCTATTTACACTCAAAACCTTCTTAAACAACCTATTTACACTCAAACCATTCTAAAATAGCCTATTTACACTCAAACCCCTTCTAAAACTACCTAGTTGCACTTAAAACCCTTTTAAAACAACTTATTTACACTCAGAGCCTTCTAAAATAACATATTTACACTCAAACCCTTCTAAAGCAGCCTATTTAAACTCAAAACCCTTTCATAACGGCCTATTTACACTCAAACCCTTCTAAAATAGCCTATTTATACTCAAGCTCGTTCTAAAGCAGCCTATACACACTCAAACCCAGAAAAAATAACCTATTTCCTTCTAAAGTAGTCTATTTACACTTAAAACCCTTGTAAAGCAGCCTATATACACTCAAACCCTACTAAGACAGCATATTTACACTCAAAACCTTTTTAAACAACCTATTTAGACTCAAACCATACTAAGACAGCCTATTTACACTTAAAACCTTCTTAAACAACCTATTTAGACTCAAACCATTCTAAAATAGCCTATTTACACTCAAACACCTTCTAAAACTACCTATTTACACCAACCCCCTCCCAAGGCAATCTTAGACAAATATATGTCTATGTTTTCAACTCAATCCCTAAACATAATAAGTAACAAATTACTTTTAGCCATGGATTTCATAGCATCCACATGGCTACCCAACAAATCAATTCAAACTGTAAGTAAAACAATAAAATATGTTATATATATTTGAGCAATAATTAAGGCATGTATTACAATACAACACATTAAAGTCCTTACCATGCGCAAGTGGTGCTCGGAGGTGTTGATCGACCCCGAGGTGTGCTTCACCCCCTCCCCGTTGAGCTTAGCCAGTTCTGCCTCTGTCGCTCGGTGACAAATCTAGCTTCCTCGGAATCCCACGTCGAGGTAAACCTTTGAAAATGTTAAAATTGTTATAGAAATAATATTTACAAAATGACATATATTTAAGGAATGAAATTAAATTAAGTATACTTATTATAATGTACTTACCGGCCCCAGATATCTTCCAAAATATACTCTTCTTAGTCCAATTATGCTTTACACCGAAATCTCGTAGTCTATCATTTGCAAACGTCTTCCCCCACCTGGTCTTCTGTAGTTTAGATACCTTTCCGTAAACAGCTTCACCGCTTAAACGTCTAAGCGCCTCATCACGCTCAACCCTATTCTTATTGAATTGCTGCTTTTGTGAACTAAATGAGTGGTTATCCGGTAGAAACTAACGATGGCAATCAAACCAACAAGGTTTACGAGAGTGCTCAAATGTGAACGACTTAGTGTCATCCATACAAATCGTACATGCCAGCTTCCCGTATGTGCTTCAACCCGATAACATCCCATAGGCAGGGAAGTCATTCACCATCCACATCAATGCGGCTTTCATTTTAAAATTTTCTTCTTTGAATGCATCCCATGTTTCCACTCCGTCTTCCCAGAGCATTTTCAACTCGTCAATCAAAGGTCGGAGATAAACATCAATATTCTTGCCAGGGCTAGTCGATCCAGGTATGAATAGTGACAAAAATATGTAAGGATCACTCATACACAACCATGGTGGGAGATTGTAGACCGTTGCTATAACCGGCCAACAAGAGTAGGACTTCACCCTAGGCCCGAAAGGAGTAAAACCATCCACGCATATGCACAACCTTATATTTCTAGCTTCGGTAGCAAAGTCAGGATGGGTTGCATCAAATTGTTTCGAAGCCAAACAGTTTGACGGATGAGTTAACACGCCTTCCTCGCGCGGGCTTTTCTTGTGCCAACGCATAGCTTCTGAATTAGCTTTAGACGCGTCGAGGCGTTGCAATCTCGGAGTCAAAGGCAAGTAACGCAACTGCTTATAAGGTTCATTCTTTTTGCATTTTGAATTGCCCCTCCGTTTCGGCTTATATCTATCTTGGCCACACAAGGAACACTTTTTCAAGTTTGAATCTTCCTTGTAGAAAAGCATGCAATTATTCTTTCACGCATCAATCTTCTCATATTTCAACCCAATATGCCCCACCATCTTCTTTATCTGATAAAAGTTCTCTGACATCTTATTCCCTTTCGGCAAAGCTTTTTTCAGTGCTTTCATGAGACGATCGAAACCAGCTTGACTAATATTGCAATCTGACTTGATGTTTAGGAACTCAGCCACAGTCTCCAAAACGGTCTACTCAGAGCCAGGATACAGCTTCTCCCTTGCAGACTCCATAGCATTAATGAAGTTATTAGCTGCAGGATTTGGCTCATCCTGACGTGCGTTCTCTGACTAGTCAAAATGAGCACCAGCAACATCCCTATCCATATCTTCTATACCACAAACTGGTTCATCGTTCACACTCGTATTTACTGGTTCAGGTTCAGGTACAGAATTCCTCTGGTGGTTATTTTTCGGCCTAGTCGCTACTAATTTTCTCACCGTAAGCTACCCACCGCTTGTATCAAACTTGAAATCCGTGTTGGAGAAGGTGCTTCTCAACAATCATCGAAGGGAAGTACTATCAATTTTTGCAGCTATCACATGGACACCTAATGTTATTACCACTCATGTATTTGGGGTTCGCTAGAGCAAATTCGATAAAACTCTTCAAACCTCTAATAAACTCATCTGTAATACCATTACGATTCGGCAACCTCCAATTATACATCCAACTGTGATCGTCAGTCGACATCACTCCTATTAAGCAACAAACGATTAAAACGTGATTGAATACACTATTAAGTAAACACAATTCATTCACGGCAATGTTGAGAATGGGGTGCCAGTGAGAAAGTGAGATCAAAGAATAGAAGGGGATGGGATGAGCTTGCAAATCAGAGACATGCAATGGAAATTGGTTTACCTAAAGTGCAGAATATTAATAGTGAGAAGAAAAAAAGAGGAAGAGGAAAGATAACAATAAAAATATAACAAATTGTAACCCTATCTAAACCCTATATATCGTATACCCTTATACCCTAAACTATACCCTATGCCCTTAACTAATACCTATACCTTATACCCTAAATATTGATAGACGAACCTTTACCAACAGTGGAGTATCCGAATGGGAAATATAAAAAATAGAACTAAACTTTCTCAAAAGATCCATCATCCAAGTGAAAAAGTGAATGCCACTTGAAAAAGGTTTTGGATTCAAGATGGGAGATCCTTCAATCGAAGTACCTCTTCCATTCGTCGTCGAGCAATTTCTTGATAAAATTTGTGTACGTCGTCATTTATCTCTGTTGCCGAATTAAGATTATTTAAGAAGAGGAATTATTGAAAGCATCCAGGGACAGCGTAGTTTTTTAAAAGAGGAATTCTTGATGTCATTGATAGCTGTCCATCCTTCATTGAAGCCTACAAATATTGCTGAGGAAGAAGAGTTATCAGCACTTGGGAGTGAGGTCAAAAAGGATTTCAAATTATCCTTATACTGGAGTTAAGACTAAAATTTAACAAAACTTAGTAGTATCTCTAGCATAAGGATAGTTTTTAACCCTTTTGAGCTCACTCCCAAGTGTTGATAACTCTTTTTCACGAGCAATATTTGTAGGCATTAATGAAAGGACGGACATCTATCAATAACATAAAGAATTCCTCTTTTAAAAAACTACACTATCCCTGGATGTTTTCAAAAATTTCTCTTCTTAAATAATCTTAATTCGGCAACAGAGATAAATGACGACGTACGCAAATTTTATCAAGAAATTGCTCGACGACGAATGGAAGAAGTACTTCAATTAAAGGATCTCCCATCTTGAATCCAAAACCTTTTTCAAGTGCCATTCACTTTTTCACTTAGATGATGGATCTTTTGAGAAAGTTTAATTCTATTTTTTGTATTTTTCGCTCGGATACTCCACTGTTGGTAAAGATGCGTCTATCTATATTTAGGATATAGGTATTAGTTAGGGGCATCGGGCATAGTTTAGGGTATAGGGGTATACGGTATATAGGGTTTAGGGTTTAGATACAATTTGTTATATTTTTATTGTTATCTTTCCTCTTCCTCTTTTTTTTCTTCTCACTGTTAATATTCTGCACTTTAGGTAAATCAATTTCCATTGCATGTCTCTGATTTGCAAGCTTATCCCATCCCCTTCTATTCTTTGATTTTCCTCACTGACACCCCATTCTCAACATTGCCGTGAATGACCTATATTCACATATAACGACATTGTAGTATAAACTCTCTACACACCAGACTTCATACTCAAATAGGTTGTGCTAGAGCAACTGCAACAAGCAACCGACTGCATCAACACGCGCGGTGCAGTGTGCACCTACCAGACAGTGGCCCATGATTAAGTGATTTCGTGTCCTATGATATCAAGTAAGCGTTAGATTTTAGGTTAAGGGTAGCGTTTAGAGTTAAGGTTTGAGGGTCTAGTTTAGGTTTTAGGTTTAAGGTTTAAGGGTCCAGTTTAGGGTTTAGGTTGGGGTTTAGAGTTTAAGGTTGTGATTAAGGGTAAAGGTTGGGGTTAAGGGTATAGTTTAGGGTTAAGGTTGGGTTTAAGGGTTTCGGTTTAAGGTAAAGAGTATAGTTTATGGTTAGGTTAGGTTTTAGGGTTAGGTTTTAAGGTTAAGGTCGTGGTTTAGGCTCAAGAGTAGGGTTTAAGGTTGTGACTAAAGTTATGGTATAGGGTTAGTGTTTAGGGTTTAGGGTTTAAGGATGTGGTTTAGGATTAACATTAGGTTTAGGATTAGGGATAAGAGTTAGGTTTTAAGTTTAAGGATGTGGTTTAGGGTTAAGGATATAGTTTAGGGTTAAGGTTGTCTTTTAGGGTTAGGTTTTAAGGTTAAGGGCGTGGTTTAGGGTTAAGATTGAGTTAACGGTTCATGTTTAAGGTTATGTGCGTGGTTTAGGGTTTTTATAATTTAATAATTTAATTAGTTAAAATTTAGGGTTTAATTAACTATCGGTATCGCACTAACATACGTATATCTAACCAAACAATACATACACCATTAAAAAGACGATATTAAGTATGTCGGGTTGTCAGGGTCTTACATCCTCCACCCCTTAAAAAGAATTCGCCCTCAAATTCCTACCGGTGTACCAAAGAAGGCATGGTACGTCCTTATTAACTCTTACACCGATCCTACGACACCAAGAGTTAGTTCTAAACCCAAACCAGTATGTCCTAGTACATCAAATCCCAAGACAACTTTCTCATGATCCTATTACTTTCAATGATTCACACTTTGCTTTCAATGATTCACACTTTGCTGCTACACGACTATGCTCAACCAAGAGACAATGTATTACCACGCAACGTCATGTATTACCCTCAACAATTCAGTGGTCCAATCAATAAACTTAATCACACAAGAACACGAAAAGAAAAGTACGTGGCGTAACCACCCATACTTACTATAAAGCACAACTGATAAAACCTGCGATAATACTAAACAAGTCTTCGGCGACACTACAGCCGGAACCCAACTAAGAAAAACCACAAGTCTAAGACTCGGGAAACAACAAACAACAATATTAACAACCTCTACGGCCACAACATGCCGGAGATTAACAAAAAAATTACAGAAAATAGAAAAATAAAAAATTATACATTTTTCATATTTTTTTAATGTACAAATTAAAATTACAGACAAATAAAACATAAATTAACAGAAAATAAAAAAAATTTAAAACAATTCAGAATAAATCTACACTACAAAAAATACAGAAATTAATTTTTTTTTTACACCTACATTAACAAAAAACAAAATAAAATACACATTTACGCAGAAAAACAAAAAACTCATAAACATACACATTTATATTGAATAAATTCACAAAAAATAAATAAATACACAAAAAAAAAATAGAAACATACATATATAAACATTCACATACATATACAAACAGAAAAAAAGAAAAAAACACAAAAACATACATACATATACAAAATAAAAAAAAGCGTAAATTAAAAACAAAATAAAAAATGTGCACAAAATACATACCTTAAATGTGGAGGCCGACGGCGACAGTGGCGAGATGGAGAATGGCCGGAGAAACTTCAACATAGAGAGGAGATAGAGAGAGAGAGAGAGAGAGAGAGAGAGAGAGAGATAAATTAGGGTTTAGGAGTTCAAAATAAAAAAACAATAAAATTAAGAAAGAAGGGGAAGGGGATGGGACTTACCGGAGGCGACGATGGCATGCGACTGGACACGGTGGCGCAGAGAGAGAGAGAGAGAGAGAGAGCGAGAGCTACAAGGGGACCCTGTTCGATTTGGGAATTTTATTTTAAATTACTGTTGGATCTCCGACAGTTATATCCGATAGTAAATCTCACTTAAATTACTGTAAGAGATAATTGCTGTCGGACGATCCGACAGTAATATTGATCACTATTTTCTGGTGGTTGAAAAGGAAATATTCGAAGAATATTCCTGCATTACTGTTGGAATAATCCAACAGTAAGTACTGTCGGATGAAAAAGGAATATTCGAAGAACATTCCTTTATTACTATCGGATCAATTACTGTCGGATGTATTCCGACAGTAATTATTATCTCGCCAACAAATTGAAAATTACTGTCGGATATCCGACAGTAATTACAAAATTCCCGTCAGTAATTACTGACGGAAGTAATCCGACAGTAATTGATCCGACAGTAATTAGCGTGTTTCTAGTAGTGTATATAGTTTTCCGCGGATAGCAAGGTACTTAGGGTCTATTCTCCTTATGTGATTTACTAAGTTGGTTTATGATTATGAACTTTTTCATTCCCACTAACTTTCTTTCTAGCTATTTTTCATACTTTTTCTTCAATTACCACAAAATAAAATTTCAAAATTCAAAATCAAACCTCTAAATTATGAAGCTTAATGCACCTTTAAAGCATAGAACATTTTATATTAGATCTAAGCTTGATGAAAGTAAAAATTATATATTTTAAAAATGATTACTCATTTTGGAACAAAGTGAGAGAGCGCAGTTTTGTTAACATTTAACTACGGGTTTCTATTTGATGACAATCAATCAGTATAAAAAATACTTAACAAACAGCTAAGCTCTGATATCAATTGAGAGGTCTGGTTCCTAAATTCTTTATTAAAAGATGTTTTTGTAATGCACAATAATGCTTAGCTATTTTGAGCTAAATTAATGCAGAACATCTGAGTATACTTATTTAATATTACAAGCAGGATCGATGTTCCTTAGTTTGTGAAAATATGGCTGAATAACACTTAATCACTTGAGAAAACTATTTGTTTAAAAGGTTCACAGTTTGGAAGTAAAACAGTTTAATTGAGTATATCGAGTTTGTAGTTTGTACAACAGAATATGTTTTTGGAAAGTGATATGTAAAGTGTTTAAAACAAGTTATGATCTTGTTTTAATAAAAGTTCAACTGGAGTGAGAGAGAATAACTTATAGAGGGGATTAAACACACATCCACAGATAAACAACTAAGATAAGTGCAGTAAGGTAAAGAGTAAAGGGATAGAGAAATTGACACAGTTATTTAAAGTGGTTTGGATCTCTTATCCTACATCCACTCCCCACAGCCCTCTAGCTAACATGAAGCAATATTCCACTATGACTCTCTTAATTATACAAATTATTGAGGTTGAAGGAAAGATCTCAATTCGTTCTCAACTAGTTGGCTCCCCAACTAGGTTCTTTACACAAATACAAAGTAAATAAAGACCCTGCACCCTCAATTGATTTTTTTCCCCCCACATAATC
The DNA here is from genome assembly GCA_016624345.1 of Platycodon grandiflorus. Lineage (NCBI taxonomy): Eukaryota > Viridiplantae > Streptophyta > Magnoliopsida > Asterales > Campanulaceae > Platycodon > Platycodon grandiflorus. The sequence goes on from CM028369.1 coordinate 25,458,317, forward strand.
CCTTTGTTGTAATAGCCGTTAAAAATACTAACGGAAGTTGACATGTTTATCTCATATAAGGGGTAATTACGTCTTTTTACATGCATTTATCATGTGGCTTGCACATGACTCTATCTTACCTCCAATCAACTCATTCATGTCTAGATTCTTTCTCCCTTCCTTTTTTCCTTCCTCTTAATTATTTGTCGTTTCCTCCCGTTATGTTAGTCTTCCATCACAACCAACAATCTCTCTCTCTCTCTCTCTCTCTCTCTCTCTCTCTCTCTCTCTCTTATGAGTCTTTGATTTCAAAGTCCTCTCTCTTTTATTATGAGTCTTTGATTTCAAAGATGATATGCCTTGACTCTATGGCTTGATGTGTTGATGGCACTGCAACATTTTGTATCAGAAAATAATGGTGGTTTAAAGTTGTTGTGGGAGTTTAGCGGTGGTGTTGGTTTTGGGGTTTTGGAGGTAGTTGGCTAATAACTGGTGCCAGACAGAGAGATTTCCATGTTACTAAATTATACATAATCTTTTGTCATGTGCTAGCTGTACACATGACAATATCCATTTGTATTTTTAATGACCTTAATAATAAGGGGGTTATGTGAGACGAAATTTAACATGCATGGAGTATTTAAGAGGGACAAATTTTGATCGAGGGTGTAAAGTAAAATTTGATAAGTACATTAGGAATTAAACCTATTTTGGCATAATATGTTTATATTCCCACAATACCTCTTCATGTAACATGTCATGTTATATGTTTGTCATGAACTATATATATTTATAACTTTATAAATCATGAGCTTAAACCCCAGTCCAAGTATAATTTGTTGATTTAGGCTTACATTGGTTTGATTTGAGCAAAATATTATTAGGGGGTTTAATTTTTCACATCTTTGTGTTGTTCATATGTCCCTTTGGGGGTTTATTATAAGTTTATTTTGTTCTTCTAATTTTACTTTCATGGCTTGAAATTGGGTTGCTATACATAGTCAATTCTAACCAATAGATAGATTTGAAGAAAAAAAAGAAAAAAGAAAAATTGAAGACTCTTCCAAGCAAATTCTCGAGCAAAATTTGTTTAAAAAGAGTTAAGTGTGTGTTTGTGTAGATCCCGGTTTCCAAACAGGTAGAGCTCAAGAATAGGCTAAGGGGGTGATAAACTTTAAATTTTTTTTAAAAACTTCGAGTCGTAATATAATTAATTGATTTGATAAATCATACAGAGTCATCAGTATGAATGATTGAAGAGTTTAAATCAGTTAGCAAGTCAGTTAGCTGATGTAATCAGCTTGACTGACCTCAAGCAATCAACTAAATTAGATAAGCATACTAACTAATTAGTATGAGCAACGGAAGTCCAAATATTAGTTGATCTATCAGTGATGTCATCAGTTGACTGATAGTTGGGTGACTAAAGAGATGTGAAAAGCGATAAAGAGATTTTAGTCACTCAATGCTTGCAGATGCTTTTAATAAAATAAATAGTTTAGACATAGAATAGTAATGCATGAAAATTCAATTCACATATAAGAGTGATTTACTTAAAGTAACAAGATAGACAATGATATATAAAACAACAAAACATAAGATTGAATTCAGCAGTTGACTAGAGAACAGTCACTGCATAAGATATTTCATATAACAGAATTTAGTCAAGTTATACATGCTGTTTAGCTAACTTGCCAAAGTACATATTGCAGAAAGTAAATTAATCTATTAAAAGGAGAACTTACAGGCAGTCTATTCCTAATGTGTTGCAAACGGAGTTATAGATGATTATTTTAGCCATTTGCAATTTCTCTTGCTATGTATCCAAAATCAACAAGAGATTCAAACGTCAGTTGACCTCATGATGATAAGGAAGACAAGGCAAGAGATATGAGTTAGAATATTAAAAGTGATACTCAAACTAAAAAGTTTGAACATCCTTTTTTGGGATATCCTGACTCATACGAGGTTGTGTAATCAAATCCACACCAACCATTACAAAGATTATTAAGGCTGTATGTATGGATAAGATATTGAGTGAAGAATTAGAATCTAGTCTAGACGCTAGCAGATTGGATCTCTTTGGACATTTCTTTCCTTCTTCTCTCTTTCTTCTATTCATACACTTGGCCAGGTGAGTGAAGTCTTCATCCTTCAATCTTTTAAGAGGTTGATGGAGATGAGCTTCAAGGGCAACTGGTAGATGACTGATTGGGCATGCTTGAATATACTTTAACTTCACAAGTGTATTGCTCTTGCACACCTCTTTCTTTCTTTTCTTCCACAAGCACTTGCTATGATATACTAGTTCAAGTATTTTTTACTATGTTCCTTAGTATATCATGAAATCCACCATATTTTGGCTCGACCAGATGCTTGGCATATTTATATAGAGAGAGATGAGGGTAGCCGTTGAGAGATGCTTTAATTCAACCGTTGGATTTTGTCTTGTAGTGGTTGAATTCAAAGTCTTGAAGACTGTATCCTGGATTTATGGCTTTTGAGGAAGATTTTGAGATCTTCCAGGAAATATTTTGCATCTTTGAAAAGTTTCAGAGAGTTGTCATATCATAAAGTACTTTTCTGGCAAGGGCCACGTGATGAACAATACTTAAGATCAAGTTTGTGTAAGAATATATATTTTTAGAGAATCTAAAAAAATATTCTTTTTTGTCCGTTGAAGTCTTGATCAACTGATGTGAGTTTCTGGGACTTGGGCTGGACATCAGTTGGTGAGAGTCAGTTTGAGCTTTACCTTGGACACAGTCGGTGACGTGCCTTCTTTGAGTTTTGTCAACTTTAGTAGCTTTAGCTTTAGTAGCTTCAGCTTTAGCTTCTTTTGTCAGTTTGATGCTTAGTGTCCTAGCGATATCCTTAGCAGTCTTGAGTCTTTGGTTATCACTCTATTTAGTTGTCGTGTCATAGTGAGTATGGATGGTTTAAGGCCGAATAACTGAGTATGTAGCACACAGGCTACTAATCAAATCTAAACAAGTTATCCTAACCTAGACAAGTTATGGTTTATGGTTACAAGTAAATCTTAAGTAAATAAGGAATATTCACTTTAGAGATATTATAATAAGTGAACTAGGTGAATATTCCCAAGTCCATCCCCAACAGTTTGGTTTCGCGATTTAGTAATTTTGATTTTAGTATTTTGAATTTTAGTTTATGATGATTAATGAAAAAGTAAGAGAGAGATAGAAAGAGTTAGTGAAATGGGTTGACATGGGAATAGAATATAGGAAATCGCTATTAACACATTATTTTTCAACAGAGGCACCCTACAATACACATTGGTTTGTACGTGTGCAATTGATTGAGGCTAATTATAGCTAAGATTTGTCCATCTATTAAAATTTTAAGGCCACGATCTAATTACAGAGTCCACATATGTGAAAATAGTTATACTGTTACACAACAACCCCTCAAGTCTTTCAGTTCAGCCCGAATTGCCTCTATTTTGCACAATTGTCTACTTAATCCCCAGAGTCTCAAGAATAACACTAAAAACCCATATTAGCTAATCCTTTTTGATACTGATTTTGTGATGGTCGAATTCAATAAATATTTTGAACAATCACTCCCTACAATACCTCGAACATACATTGATCCGATCTCATACTAACATCGTGTCATAGACACGAGCCTAATTTGTTTGATCCGGTCTCATACTAACACCGTGCCATAGGCACAGGCCTAAATGGCTAGTTTTGTACAAATAAAATAAGTTGTTGAGGTATTACATTTAAAAGTGCTAATAGCGATTCCCTTATGTAGAATATATTATGATGACATAAAATGACTTTACATGTAACTAAACTAGGCTTGACACCTGAATATAATATATTTGGTGATGCAAAACATGTTGATATACATTGTTAAGACCCTCTCTAATAGCTCAAACTTTTAGATATAGGTTGGTAACTTATCATGATATCAGAGCTCAAGTTTGGCAAAATCATGGGTTTAAGTATTTTCGCTTGCATTTATCACCCGAACATTGTGATGCCTTTGGTGAGGCCTGTTTGTTGATTTCTTTATCTTTATTACCCATGACATTGTGATGTCTTTGTTTGTTGATAACCTATACTATTGTGATGCCTTTGGTGAGACTTGTTTTCTTTATTACATGTACTTTTGTGCCTTTGGTGAGGTCTGTTTGTTAATTTCTCCATGTTTCAAGCATGTTATCTTTATTGCCCGTAATATTGTAATCCCTTTAGCGAGACATGTTTGTTGATTTCTCCACGTTTCAGGCCTATTTTTTTATTACCAGTAATATTGTGATGCCGTAGGTGAGACCTGTTTGTTGCTTTCTCCAAGTGTGGACAGGTCACACGTGCTGGAGGATTGTTGATATACATTATTGAGCCCCTCACTAACTTAACAAAACGCTACGTTTTAACTAGATAGAATATTTAAAATTAATTTTCATAAATCAAAAGGATCCTATATAAGCATTCCTAGAAAATCTAGAGGTCTTTACTTTATATATATATATATATATTCCATCCTATTGTTTAAAGGAACAACCTATATTCCCACTTTCAAAATAAAAAAAAAAGTGCTTATTGCTTTAAATAAAAGAATATTGATAGTCCATCTCAAATTTTATGCCTTCAATTATCCACTTCCCAAGAGCCTATAATCTTCACCTTAAAACATCTAAAGGGATCCTTTATATCACCTACCATTATATTGTGATTATATTAAGTTATACTTGTACAAAGATTCATAATTTATGCCTCTTCGATCACTAACTTCGGTACTAACACCCACTTAATCTCTTTCTTATATACGATAAAAGTGAGGTTATTGGATAAATATTCGTTTTATAATATAATTAAAGAAAACAAAAAACAAACGAAACATGGCAATCGATTTGGGCTACCAAGATGTGGTCCCCCTTTGTTCAAGCCATTCGAAGTAAAACCCTAATTTTGACTTTTCGATAGCTTCTGAATGCGTCATTGTTGACGTAAAAATGGTTATTTTATGGCACGCTTTTTATATACGTTGTAAACCTCAATCAACCAACGTTAGATCTTACAGAAAAGTGCATTAATCGAAAAGAAAGTTACGAATGCAAGAACTATTTAATAAAAATGTCGTACTATAAATTCTAATTATAGTAAGATCTTATTAAAAGCAATTTTAACATGGCAATTGGCAAAGGCTTCCAAGATGCGGTCCCCCTTTTCTGTTTCAAGCATCCGAAGTAAAGCCCTAATTTAAACTTGTTTATTGCTTATGAATGCGTCATTGTTGACATGAAATGGCCGTTTCTTGTACAATTTTTGAATAATTCTATATAAACTCTAATCATAGTTAGATCTTATAAAAAAAAAAGTGCATTTGTCGAAAAGAGAGTTGCAAAGTGACAACTGTCTAATAAAAAACTTTTAACTAACAAAGCAATAATTTCTCTTGCCCCTTAAAACTTAAGTTAAAGCAAAAATTTATTGACTCTATTGTAAATATTTGTATATTTCGTATTTTACTTTAAAATCTAAGTGGAAGTAAAACCTAGTAATAAAAAAAGTAAACGTAAAATAGTAAAAATATTTTCCTAAATAGAAAAATTTAGAAACTGAATAATTATTTTGGAACGGCCGAAAAAGAAAAATGAGACAGTTATTTAAGAACTGAGGAAGAGGAAGTAATTAAATTGAGTGGAATATATAAATGGTTAGCAAAAGGAAGTTTTACAAAGGTTCCTTAGTAGATTGCCCTTTTGTCTTGTTGGCTTATGGGAGTGGGAAGAGGTAATCAAAATAATTTAACTTCTTGTTTTGGAGAAGATTAATTGAGCTTCTAATTGGCATTACAATGGTGGTTGGTGGGTAGTTGTACATTGGATTGAGTGGGCGAACTCTTGTCACCCAAATCAGATTCTAACCTAATTAAGTTTAACCAAGTGATCGTGGAAGCGAGCTTTGGTGTGTATGGTTCAGCTCGTTTAGTACGAAACGAACTCTCTATACAAAAAGCTTAACTTAGGCTCGTTTACTAAATGAACACCGAGCTAGAGCCCGAGCAGAGCAAAACTCCGTCTAGCTTTAAAACTATAATAAATACACTTTAATATAATAAAATGATGTAATAATTATATTTCGAGGCATATATAAGTAAATATATAAATTATATAACTAATTAAAAATCTCAAAATTTTCACTAGTATGCTTATATTTCTAAAGGGACTCAATTGAATCCATCCTACTTGGCGGGGTGATCATCGTGACACGTGGCAAGCTGGGGAGGCTAACTAGACAGAGCAAAGTACCAGGAGGACCACTGCACGACGAGGCGGTCACGATCTCCTGGACCTGCCACCACCGCTTGACAACGCAATGAGACAAAACGGCTTTACTGGTTGGTCCCCTCTCGTTGACCTTTTCTCCAAGGCTTCAGCCTATAAATACTGGGGTATTTCACTCACTTTTTCTCTATTCACTTTTTGCACATACATTGCTCTTTTCTTGCTCACAACATTATTGCAAGATATCAACATAGCTTCATTCTCATACCAAGCTCTGTGAATCAAGCCTTGTATTCAGATTATATACTCATTCTCACATCAGATGGTGATAGGTGGAACACTCCCGGCTCCCCTCATGGTGTTTCACTATTGATCTCTGGTCACAGCTTCATCATAACTCAAGAACAACTTAAGAACTTACCCAAAACAGTCCCCACAATATTTCATCTGGCATCCTTCTAGACTACACTTAGCTCCTACGTGGAACCGACGTGGTCACCAACACTTTTTGATGTGATCAATTTCTTTGCTCGTGTAGATTGTGTGTGTCCATAAATATATGCATGCTAGTCTCATCGACCGCAAACTTCTAAAGGTGTTCACACAAGAAGAGAGAAACTATTATTGAACAAAAATGATAGGTTTACAATTATTTCTACCACTATGGTAATACTTTGTCTTCAAGACAAAGTGCATGTGAGGTGCATGTCCATTATAAGGTAGAGTTGTTATCATCGTGGTAGAACTAGTTGTAAACCTAACAATGTTAATTATTGAATAATAAGATTTTCAACAACACAATTATAACTCAATAAATTCCAAAAATAGGCTCTGAAGAGACTTAAATTAAAAATTTTTTTAAATATCAATCCTTATGACTAGTCAACAAAAATAGGTTAGTTATCTAGAAATCTATAAAACTAATACTCCCTCAATTCATAAAAAAATCCTATCTTTTTCATTTTTTCCGTTTCAAAATATATATATATATATATATATCTTCCTTCTAACTTTTATTATTAAGAAATTATTTTTACTAATTTACCCTTACTTTCTTTGCTACTTAAATAATGAGTCTCATTTGCATATGAACTTTAAAGACAAATACATAACATATCAATATCTATATTGAGTCAATTAATTTTTCTTAATCTGTGTCTCAAGTCAAACACGACACTTTTTTTAAGAAGAGAGGGAGTAAAACACTTCTTAAACATGTTTTTTCGGCCTCAAAATGAATGTCGTTGCACATGGTCAATATGAAGCCGTTGATTTGAATACCGATAATTCATACTCCATTCTTCTCAAAATGAGTGTTTTTTTTTAATTTTTTTTTCAGGAAAATAAATAAGAAAATTGAATTTTTAGTACTTTTAGTGGTAAATATGCAAAAATATCATTAGTGTGCACCTCATAACATTGCAAAGAAATACTGAGCATGATAGTTGATAGTGGTAAATTTAGTTACTTCGTTAGAATAAAATAGGACAACTTTTCTTTTAAGTATACTGGTTATAGAGCCCGTGTTTTGCACGGGTGTAATTTAACTTTTGTGTTTAATTGATATATTTTATAAATAATTTTATATAAAATTATCATTATTCAATATAGGCGTGAACGTTTAGTATAGTATTTTTGTTTCAAAATAAATTTTTTTTATTAGTGGTCAATATATGTATTTTCATTTTTATACATTTTTGTTGGGTTGCTTTTCCTTTGCTTTGTTTTTTTCTTTTTGTTTTCATCTTGTACTTAATAAAGATATTTTGGACATATATTTGAAGAATTTTTTAAAAATTAAAAATAAAATATTTACTTTAGAATTTATTAAAGAAAGATATTTTTTCTGAACAAATGTGAATTGTTTAAGGATTGAATATAATTATATTTTATAAAATTATTTTTGAAGATCATTCAATGATTAGAAAAAGTTTAGTTGGATACTATATTTACAAAATAGTTTATTTTTTATACACTGAAATAATAATCAAAATAAGTGAATATTATAGTACATGGGTCTCGTGACCCCACTTAACCATAATATATGTAGTTTTCTAAAAACATACATATAATATAATTGGTTCAGTTGGTTAAGGTGAGTATGCATATATAAAAGGTTGTGGGTTCAAATTTCATTACAAATATTGTTTTGCTTTTCATTTGCTTTTAATTTCCTTGTCAATACCTAAAGTTCTTCACCTATTACTATTCACTATTATATATACTCTTTATAATAGGTAATATTATTAGGTAATATTATTATCTAATGACTTCCTCTCCTAATAAATAAGAATTTGAAGAGTCAAGTTCACCAAAATGAAGATTTAATAAAAATGATATATGTGGCAAACTCATAGGCTTCCTCACCAACTTTAATATATATATATATATATATATGGATTTTTTCTAACACTTGCCAGTTTAGAATAGAAAAGATTACGGGCCTTCCTTTTTGGAATCAACTGTCAATTTTTGGGCTAAGCCGGATCGTAGTAGTGATAAAGTCTTGATCCACTGTTCAACATTACTTTCTGTATAACCTATCATGAGACCTGTGAGATTATCAGCCAAACTTTTCGGCCTACATTGGGCTCATTCTGAGCAGTCTTAGTATTAGGCTTCCTACCACTTCGTCTTTCTGCTGTTCTTAAAATTTAGAGTTCATTTGAAAGGCCGTTGAGACTCTTCCAAAATATGGCAGCCTCTATTTTAACTATAGACTGTGGCTGCTGAAAGCCTAAATTTAAAAAGGAGAAATTGCTGACGGGTCTACTTTTAAAATATTTTAACCCCTTCAGTTTATTATTATTTTTAATTAAAAAAAGATATTTTGATAATTTTCTTCTTAAAATGTCCCCGTCTCTTTCATCCAAACCAACTATGGCTTTCTATAAATGCCCCCGCCTCTTTCATCCAAACCAACTATGGCTTTCTGTAAATGCCCCCACCTCTTTCATCCAAACCAACTATGGTGAATCTTCTTTTCTTCCTAAAATTTCTCCGGTGAATCTTTCCGATAACTTTTTTCTAAAATTTCTCCGGTGAATCTTTCCGATAACTTTTTTCTAAAATTTCTCCGATGAATCTTTCTTTCTTCTTAAAATTTCTCCGGTGAATCTCCTTTCCTAAAATTTCTCCGTTGAATCTCTCTTCCTAAAATTTTTCGAGTGAATCTCTGTTTCCAGTCCAATAGCTTGTAACGAAGAAAGTTGATTTTTGTGGATATAAGAGGTGATCAATTACTGGGGGTCAAGTCTGTCTAATTTAAGAGATAAATGTGAAGAAACATAGTGAGAGAAAAATCAAAGCCGATGCATCTCAATGCACAAACTGATGCATCGCGATGCATGATTTTGAATTATGTTTCCATCGCGATGCATGATTTTGAATTATGTTTATATCGCGATGCATGATTTTTGAATTGCGATGCATGAAACTTCTTCCTAAAATTTATCCGGTGAATCTTCCTTTTCATTCTAACAGTTTGTTCCTAAAATTTCTCCGGTAAATCTTTATTCCTAAATTTTCTCTAGTGAATCTTCCTTTTCATTCCAATCTAATAGCTTATAGCGAAGAAAGTTGATTTTCGTGGACATTCGGGGGTGATCAACTGCATGCAGATATCTTCTTTCTTAAATTTTCTTTGGTGAATCTTACTTCCTAAAATTTCTTCGGTAAATCTGTATCGCGATGCAGAAACTGATACATCCCGATGCATCGACCTTGAATTGCAATGCAGTGGTGAATCTTATTTCCTAAATTTTCTCCGGTAAAGCTGCATCGCGATGCAGAAACTAATGCATCCCGATGCATCGACTTTTGAATTGCAATGCAGCGTGTGTCTGATCAAATTTCATTAATGACATTTCTGTCATTTCTTCCCAAAAATGTTTTTTTCTGATTTTAAAAAAAGTATGATGGACTGGAGCGATTACAAATGTTCAAAAAGGGACCGGCATGTAATTCACCCATTTAAAAGTGCTATCAAATCAAATTAGGCCCAAAATGAAGGAAAGTTAAATCAGAAAATTGCTGGCCGATCCACTTTGGAAAATTTTTATTCTCTCCAATCCACCATTTTTTTAACGCACTTTCATAAAATTGTTCTTAAAATGCCCCACAATAACATATACAGTAGCTTCTTCCTAAAATTTCTCCGGTGAATCTTCTTTTTTTCCTAAAATTTCTCCGGCAAATCTTCCAGATAACTTCTTCCTAATATTTAATTTCTCCGGTGAATCTTCCTTTCTTCATAAAATTTCTCCGCCCAATCTTACAGATAACTTATTCAGAATATTTTATCCAACTTTTACTTTCATTTTCAAGGTACTGTAACGGGTATTCTTGTGATCGGTTTAATAGGTAGGAATCCAAAGATGAAGAGAGAAACAAAGAAGAGTTTAACCACCAAATTCGGGATGGATTGGTGTGGTTCCTCTACGCCTAGGCCAAGCAGCTCTAGATTCGGGGGCTCTTGCTCTAGCCGAACACGAGGGAAAGATCATCTTTTTATTCCAATAGCTCGTAGCAAAGAAAATTAATTTTTGTGAATAGCCTTTATTTCCATTCCAATTGAACACTAGTGAATCTTACTTACTAAAATTTCTTCAGTAAATCTTCCTTTAGCTGCATCGCGATAATGGAATTAGGCATCGCGATGATGGAATTAGGCATTGCAATTGGGCATCGATTCCTAAAATTTCTCTGGTATATCTTTCTTTGGCTGCATTTCGATAATGGAATTAGACATCGTAATTAGATATTGAGTCCTAAAATTTCTCTAGCGAATCTTACTTACTAAAATTTCTTTGGTAAATCTTCATTTGGCTGCATCGCGATGATGAAATTAGGCATCGCGATGATGGAATTAGGCATCGCATTTGGGCATCGGGATGATGAAATTTCTCTGGTAAATATTTCATTAATGGCATAATCGTCTTTTTATCCCAAAAGTGTATTTTTTCGATTTTCAAAAAAATATGATGGATTAAAGCGATTACAAATGTTCAAAAAGGGAACGACCTGTAATTTCAACCTAGTTAAATGAGCAAGGCCCATAAAATAGGCACAACCTTTTCAAATGAGATTGGACCGCACACCATGAATCCATTAGATCTACTTACTGCCTTGATTGGGCTTCTTCGGAGTTGCCTGGGTCAATTGTGTAAAAAGTCAGTTGTGTAAGTATTTGTACTCTACAACACCTAAATGCTTGGTATTGTATACACTACAATGTTTTATTTATTTATGGATCATTTCCCTTAGGCTTCATTTGGTTAAGTGAAGAATGCTAGAAAGTGAAAAAAAAAAAAAAAGGTAGAAATTTTCAAATTTTTTTGAAGTTTAGTTAGATGGAAAGTTGTGTTGGAAAGTAACTTCCTAATTTTTCGAAAAGCTTCCGCTATATTTTCTCAAAAATGCAGAAAAATATATTTTTCTGTGAAAACAGTCGATAAATTTTAGGTTCCTACTTTACCCATTTTGTTGGACTTTTTTTTTGGTCAATCCATTCACCAACTTTTTATGTGAAATAAATACTCGCTCGTCCAAAAAAAAAAAAAAAAAGGTCATTTTTCTCTCTATAGTTTGTCTCAAAAAATTAGTTTCATTTTTAAAAATAGGATTACCTCCGACCCAAAATAATTTTCGTTTTAGCAATTTGCATACAGATTAAAAAAGCTTTCAAAAAGACTGATTTACCTATATTTAAGTTCATTTATTGTAGAGAAGTTGTAGGGGTATTTTTTTTCTTTCTTCTTACCAACTCTCTTTATTGAGAATAATAAATAAAGACAACTTTGATAAAATATGATCAAATATTTCTTGAAATTATATAACGATAATAATTTTGGGACAAATTTTTCTTATTAAAACGACATTAATTTTGGAACGGAAGTAGTAATAATTTTTAGTACAATTTGGAGAAGGTACAAGTAAGTACTACAATATTAAAAAAGTTTAACTTATCAAAAGGAACTATTATTTGGGACAATGGGAAGTTATTATTGAGTTTATTAAAACATAATTTTTTTCCCGAAACTCCATACTTGTTTTTTCTTCTCGAAAATCCATAAATGTAGACGTTTTATTAAAATATTTAATATTAACCAGACATTTCTTATTATTCATTAAAGACTTGGTGGTTGATGAAAAATTATAGTTATTTAGCCTAAACTTATTCCAAACAATTAATTTTAAGGGTCTTTAAGAAATAAATCTTTCGAAAATGACACTACCTCCTTCCTAAAATAAGTAACGTTTTAGCAATTGTACACAAATTAAGGAAGCTTTTAAAAATACTGATTTACTCTTATTTAAGTTTAACACTTCAATTATTGTTGATAAATTGAATGAGTATTTCTCTTACCAACCATCTTTAATCAAATCGGATCCTTTATTCCAAAATGGTGTTCCATCTCCTATTCCAACCGTTGGATGTGCGCCACATGTGCATAAAAAATCACGGGGTAATTAATGTTGTTTATTTACATGCACATGTGGTGCACATCCAACGGTTGGAATAGGAGATGGAACACCATTTTGAAATAGAGGATCCGATTTGCTCTTTAATGAGAGTAGTAAATAAGGACATTTTTGGCAAAATATGGGCAAGGGATTCTTAAAAATGATTTTTTTTGCTAAAACGACACTTATTTTAGGCCAAAATATGAATTACCCCCCAAGGTTTCCACCAAATTCTAAAGTGTCTCCCACATAAGGTTTGCCCCAGAAACCCATCTGATGTTGCCAATTTTCCCAGTTAGCCCCCTGGCCGTCATAACCGTTAGAAAAGTAACGGGAATTTATCACGAGCCTTGCACGAGGGGGGGCAATTGGGTATTTTCAATAATTCTTTTGACACTTTGACCCCTTTAGTTAGTATTCTGTATATATAACGAAAAGACCCAATTCCCCCGTGCAAGGCACGTGATAGATTCCCGTTACTTTTCTAACGGTCATGACGATCAGGGGGCTAATTGGAAAAATTGGCAACATAAGACGGGTTTCTGAGGCAAACCTTATGTGGGGGGGGGGCACTTTAAAATTTAGTGAAAATCTTGGGGGATAATTCATATTTTGGCCCTTATTTTAGAATAGATGTAGCATGATGTAAAGACTCTGAAAATTTTACTCTGAAAATCCTCTTATCAACCAAAAAAATGCAGAAAAATTTATGTTCTTTTCATTTTCATTTTTTTTATTTCACTTTCCTCCATTATTTTCATGCTAACCAAACAAAGCCTAAAGAAACATCCCACATTCCCACTTTCAAGCTCTCCTTTTAATGCCTTTAATTAACCACTTTATAAGAGCCTCTAATGATCTTCTCAAACCATCTACAGAAATCCTTTTTATCACCCACCATAGTATTGCAATTAAATTAAATTCCACCCATACGAAGATGGATTTATTTTATGTATACCTTAACTAATTTCGTTACAAATACTTACCCAATATCCTTCTTATATATGTAAAGTTAAGTTAATGGGTGATTTGTTCGATAATATAATTAGGAAAAAAATGTAAAGAAAATGAAACATGCCGCATTTTAGAAGCGGTCCCCCTTTGTTCAAGCATTTGATTGAGTTAGAGCCCCGATCTTAACTCGTTTATTGGCTATGTTTTTTGAATACGTCATTGATGATGTAAATAGAAATAGTCGTTTTTTGTACGGTTTTTGCATAAATTGTGAACTCCACTTATAGTAAGATCTTTACGGAAAAGTGCATTATTCGAAAAGAGAGTTACAAATCCGACAAGTGGCTATTAAATGAATTAGAAAGTGGCAAAAAGTGATTAAGACTTAAGTGAAATTGATTATAATAAGGGTTTGCCAATGAAAGTTTTACGTAGGTGGAAAACAAAGGCTCCCACGTACGTAAGATTGTCTTTTCTCTGGGATATTAGGGTGGGAAAAGAGATAATTAAATAGGTTTATAATTTGCATTAATTACAATAGTGCTCGTGGATAAAGCCATGTGGACCGTCCCTTCAATTTTAGAAAAAAGAAAAAAAAAAAAGAGAGGTAGAAAACAAAAAGAATATAAAGAAATCCTTTTCCTTTCACAAAAAACACAATCGGGCCATTGTACTTTGGGGAATGTTGTAATTCGGCCATTGATTGTTTGAAAATGTTATTTGGGCCACTGTACTTCAGTTATCTTGCAAGTGAACATATTTTTTGGAGGGATTCAAAACAATGAGATGCTGTAACCTTTATCTACAAGTAAATTATTATTCGGATCATATTATCCCTCAAAAACTGAGTGGTTGGGAGGGATTCAATATAATGATTGAACTTAAAGACAAATACAAAGAGAATAGAATAAACAATAAGTGCTCTGAGTGTTTGTTCTTTAATGAAAAAGCTTCAAGGATTCTTGAAGTGTTACGAATGTTTTGAACTCTTAAATGCTTCGAATAATAAGGTTGTTGGAGAGTGTTCTTTGTTGCTTCTGCGACTTTATATAGGCAGAGCTAAGTTTTTGGCCGTTGGAAGCTTTTGACTTTGCGTTAAATGTTCTGTAGACGTTGGAGTCAAAATACGCGAACATCTACTGTAACAACAAGTAAAAATGCAGCGGAATAGAAATTAAAGAATAGTGAGATGTAACATTTATCTACAAGTAATAATAATTGTAGATGGGTCAATATGGCAAAAACTTTCACTAGAAAATCTTGTAACAAATTACAATTAAGAAAAACAAAAATCAACTAGTGAAACTATTAAAAGTTCATAAGAGAAACAAATCACACTTGTGATTACAGTCAACCATACAAAGATGTAGAATCTTATTGATTGTCTAACGACAAAAACAGTGGACAAGGAACTGTATCCAAGTTTCTACACTTAATGAATTGAATGTGATAGAAGATGTTTCAGCGTTCTTTACCACATTGAATTCTTGACAGTATATGAGTGTTTGAAACTTCTCAAATATGAAATCTCTCTCTATGTCTCGATGTCTATCTGTGAACTCCTCTTTATATAGAGCTTGAGAGAACCTTGGAAAGTAAGAAAAACACTAACAAGGAATGTTAAGGTTAGGAAATAATATCTACCATATTTACTCTAATCAAGATCCTAGAATTAAGTAATATAAGTCAACTAATATATACTATATTTATATCAATCATCCTCTAATAATCTAATCAATCAAGATATACTAAAATTACAATCAATCACAATCTTGATTGATTGACCTCAAATTTTACCAAGAAAGGCAAAAGTAATCAATCAATCAATTAATTACCAATTTATCAAATTGACACAAATCAAAAATTGAGAGAGGATTTTAAAATCCAACATACACTTATCCATTGTTGATCATTTAGGATTATTAATATTAGTACACTTCAAAATTCAAGTTTGACCAACTTGGTAGGATGTAGCATTGATCTTCATACTATGAGTCACTCTATATCTCGTGTTTATCTTGCTTTCATTACATGTTATATTTTGGCCAATTGATCAAAGCTTTAAGTATTGTCAAATGACTTAAAGCCTTAATCAGTCAAAAGACAAACTTCAGTCAAGTCTTGTTTATCAGCTGATTCTTTAAACACCAACTGATCAACTGATTTGAGTAAAACCTATTTTCCACTGCCAAAGTTTTACAAAAGTTTTAAAACTTCATAAAAAGATTTTATATGACTATTCATCCCTCCTCTAGCCTTATTAGTTGCCTAAGTGGACCTACAACTACATTATCACATTTTACTTTAAACTAATTCATATTTGGACATTATTACCCTTTACATACTTGTCATTTGAAGTGGAATAATATGTTTTATTTTCAAATTACTTTTTAATTCTCAACACATTAATAAATAAGGTAGTTATTTTTTTTAATTTTTATTTTTTATAAATAAATATAGTTAGTCAATTATGTTTATAACTCGCATCTCATGTTCTATTATCAAAAAAGGCCGAAATACTATTTCCCCCCCAAAGTATCCACCATATTCCAGTTTACTACCCATATTCCATTTTGTCCCATTACCGTATTCAATGTTTCCATTTGTCCCAATTTCACCCCCTGGGATGGATGGACGTTAAAAAACATTAATGGATGTTTGACACGTGCTTTGCACATGACAAGTAAAATTGAAAAGTTACTATATTGCCCTCTAATTAATGGAAGTTGGTCCCACTCCCTCCACCGACCCAAGCACCGGTCCGACCGCGGTGCCATTTCCACCAACCTGCTGGCTGGATTGAAGACGAATCCGACGGGGCTGTCGAAGTAGCAGAGTTGGAGGGAGCTATCGTAATGAGTGAAGGCGTCGCAGTTGGGGTTAGTCACGGAGACGAACTGGAAGAAGGTGAAGTTGATGGTGTCGTTGCTAACGGAGAAGGTCGGGAACTGGACGACGTTGAGGGCAATTTGCCACCAAACGAATGGTTATGGCTCCGGCGATGGCGGTAGCGGCGGCGCCGTACATTATGTTGCGGTTGATTGTAGGGTTAGGGCTAGAGATAAGGAGGGAAAGGTGATAGAGAATGGGGATAGATTAATGGAGCCGGCGCGTAAGAGAGAGAAAAATAAGGATGAAATTAATGGTGAAAATCAGGTCTCGATTCTGGTGGTCCCGATGCAATTTACGAGTGGATTTGTGAATTTCCATGGGGGATGACGTGTTGTAATGCTATTGGAGTGAACGAGGTGAAGAGTAAAAAATGTGTTTTTCAGCCAACGAGTTACAGGAGCTTCCGACCATAGACAGGGGAAAAGGAATATTGAATAGGTTCAAAATGGTGGTAAAGAAGGAAGGCAGGTGAATGCAAGTGTGTCACTGGGTCGTAGTTCATCTGCTTTTTCGAAATACCAAAGCTCGACTCTGCTGGGCAATTCTTCCTTTTATTGATTATATGCAATTCTTAAGGCATTGTTTGGCTAGTGCTCTAAATGTTGGGTTCTTGTTCCAAAATTTAACCAATACTATCTACCTCCGTCCCAAATTTAACAAATCCCATTTTGTACCCCCGATTAAAATGACCAAAGTAACCCTTACATTACATGCACATGTCAACTTCCGTTAGTTTTTTAACGTCCATCCGTCTCAGGGGTGAAACTGAGACAAATGACAACATTGGATACGGTAATGAGACAAAATGGAATACGGGTAACAAACTGAAATTTGGTAGATAATTTGGGGGGGGGGGAATAGTATTTTGGCCTTAAAAAATAATATATTTAGGTATTTGTCTACCAAAATTTTAGAAAATGTCGATTTTATTAAAAAAAAAATTAATGTAACAATATTATTTCAATAAATCAATTCAATAATAGCAATATGGTAGGTATTAAATTGATTATTGGTTTCAGTCAACTCAATAATAAAATTTTAAATTAATTGTATAGGTAGGTAAAAGGTAATAAAATCTTACGATACTATATTACACTTTAGTTTTACCATTGGAATTAATTTTTACTATTATATCCTTTAAGTTTAATATTAGTTTATTATTTTAGTAACCAAAGATCGAATATTTTCTCAAAATTCGGTAGACAAAAAATATCCTTATTTTATTACTCTTTTTATTATGCAACATGACTTCGGTCATGAGCTTAATTGATTAAGTATATCTTTAAAGTGAAAAAAAAATAACTATATTGATCATTGATGTTTTGAACCATAAAATAATGTTATAAGGTAATTAGAAATGTAATTATATTAGTCAACTTAATATGGTAAGTAATTAAGGGGTAGTTTTATCCAAATATAATTTATTTTGAAGTAAAATGTGATAATGTAATGGATAAGCAAACAAATAGTGAAAATAGCCTCCTTTTATTTATTTTAAATGTTTAATTAATTAAGTTCATGACTAAAGTCATGTTGCATTATAGAAAAACTAATTAATATCATAGGAATATTTTTTGTCAACCAAACTTTGAAAAAGCGTGTGATCTTTGCTTATTGAAATACAAAATTCATTGTTAGATTTAAATGATTTAATTGTAAAAAAGTAATCCTATAGTAAAATTATATTGCATTATATTATCATAAAGTTTTAATACTTTTTGCCTGCCCATTACGATTGATTCTAAATTATAAATTTTGAATTGATTGAAACCGACAATCAATTCAATACCTAACATATTGCTATTATTGAATTTCTTTTTAAAAATATTTTAAATTAAATTAAAGTTTTTTATTTTAGTAATAAAATATCATATATTTTCTAAAATTTTGATCAATAAATGTTTTTAAGTTTTTTTATAATGAAAGATGAAACAAGTCATAAGCATAATTGAAAAACCATACTTATTAAAAATAAATATAATTAAAAAAGTAAAATTACCTCATTTGTTGATATGTTAGGAATTAAAAGGTAATTTGAAAATAAAAAATATATTTTTCCACTTCAAATGGCAAGTATTTAATTAAAGGGTAGTTTTGTCCATACATATATTTGTTTAATGTAAAAATTAATAATGTAGTAGATTAACAAAGATTGTAGTGAAAATAGTCTCTCCCAATAATTAATTTTATATTATAATCACTAATATTATATACCAAACACATTAAAAGAGGCTACACACGTTTGCATATTGTTAATCTTTGAAGCTCATCATCATCATTCAATCATGGAGTCCAAAAGATGAGAGATTGATCAAATTGATCTCCATTATCAACCTTTGAAAAAAAATAAAAAAATACAAACTGTATTCCATTGAGAATTTTTACATGAGAGCGAAAATATATTCATCTAACTAACTCTATTGTGCTACCTAAGTATATATACAGTCCTTGGAGATGCCAACTCACACACTCGACACCCTTTCACTTATAACATAATGAATAACCTTACACCAACTTGCATAACAACTTGGAAGTTGATAACTTAACCTATGCACCCTTGGGTCTTGACTATGATATTGAATCTTTAAAATCTTCATGTCGAGTAACAGCCCCCATCAATTTGTGAGTGGCAAATAAGTTTTTCACTCGCAACATGGATAACAAGTGAGAAAATGGAGGAATGACCTTTGGTGAAAATGTCTGTAGGCATGTGTAGAAATATGAGCAGTGGTAATGATCCATTGTTGAAGCATTGTTCGAACAATGTGACACTCTATGTCGATGTGCTTAGTACGTTCATGAAACACTAGATTGGCAGCAATGTTGACGGCAAATTGATTATCACAATGTAAAGGGACTGAAGTGATAGAAGTAATACCAAAATCATGAAGAAGAGCGGGAAGCCATTTGATTTCATAGCAAGTGTTGGCCATACTCATATACTTAGCTGAAGCATAGGACCTATTAACATTAGGTTGCTTCTTACATTTCCAAAAAATCAAAGACTGGCCAAGGAAGATACAAAACCCTGATAGTGATTTCCTGGTGATAGGACAAGAAGCCCAATCATAATCACAGTAGGCTTGAAGTTGTAAGGAATGAGTGGCAGGAAAGACAATACCTTGACCAGGACAGCCTTTGAGATACTTAACAAGTCTTAGGGGTGCATGACAATGATCTTCAGTGGGCATAGCCATGAATTGGATAAGAATGTGCACAACATATGATATATTAGGCCTAGAGATAGTAAGATAAATCAGTCTCCCAATTAATCTCTTATAGGAACACCAAGATCCTTAATAGGAAACTTGGTATGAAGGTAGACCTTAACTTGAGTAAATCATGATTTGATCCAGTGATTAACAAATCACCTACATAGACCAGTATGACAATCTGAGAATAAAAGTTAAAGGAAACAAAGTTTGATCATTAAAGGATTGATGAAAGCCAAATGCAATGAGAGTAGATGAAAAATTCTCAAACCACTGCCTGGGGGCTTGTTTAAGCCCATACAAAGACTTATGCAATCTACAAACAACTGGCCTAGATGATGAAGAAGGCAAAGGATCATGCTTATAACCAGGTGGAAAATCCATATAAACCTCTTCATGTTGATCAACATGAAGGAAGGCATTAGAGACATCCAGAGGCGGATCCACTCTTATGGGTGGGGGGGCAAGCGACCCCACTCAAAAAAAAAAATAAAAAATTAGCTTACAAAACTGTAATTTTTTGGATAGTGACCCCACTCAAATTGTAATTTTTTGGATAGTGACCCCACTCAAATTTATTTTTTCCTTTTTAAGTCACGAGCAGTAGCAAGAATGAGGTAGATATTAGTTGTGAACTGTGATTTCTAAGTTTTTTATGTGATAGTTAAATATTGTGACCCCACTGAAAATTTTTTCTGGATCCGCCACTGGAGACATCCATCTAAGTAATTGGCCAACCTTTGACAGAAGTTATTTTAGCCACTGGTGAAAAGGTCTCAAAATAGTCACGACCTTCAGTTTAAGTGAACCCCTTGGCAACTAGACTAGCTTTATACATGTCAATAGTTCCATCAGGATTATATTTGATTCTGAAAATCCAGTTGCATCCCACATGTATGCTTAGTAGGAGGTAAGTGTTATAATGACCAAGTGTGATTTTGCTCCAAAGCTTGTAATTCTCTAGACATAGTTTGATACCACAATGGATCCGTGACAACTTGTGCATAAGTTTTTGGTTAGAGATAGAAGAATTGTTATAAGAGAAGGCCTTATATGCAGATGAAACATTGTCAAGGTTAGAAATTTGGTAATAGGATATGGTGTGGTGAAGGAAGTAGCAGAAGTATTAGGCTGTTGAAAAGTAAGTGGTAAGCCTGTATAATCTTTGAACCTGAAAGGAAGCACTGTGGATCTCTGAGGTCTAATAGATGGAGGAATAGAAGGAGAATTATGTGTTGAAAAAGAATCAATAGAAGGCTAGGCAGGAGAGGATTCTGGAGGATTAATAGAAGACACACTGCCTTGTTGTTCATCAACTGATATAGGAAAATTAGAACAAGAGGGAAACAAAGGATTGTTAGAAATACTGGAAGATGGATTAGATGTATAATAGAGGCCAAAGGGAAAAATGGTTTCACAGAATTAAACATCCCTGCTAGCCTTTTGGACTCTCTAACGCTCCGAGCACTTTTATGCGGGTCATGAATCAGGCCCTTTGTCCTTTGATTGGTTCTTGTGTCGTCATTTAATTCGACGACATTCTAGTGTATAGCAAGTCAGAAGAGGAGCATTTTAATCACCTTTGGGCTGTTCTTCTTATCCATTGTTCGGAAAAAAATTATGTGGCTCCAGCAAACTGTAATTTCTTGAATGATTATATTCTATTTTTAGGCTACCGTATTTCGGGTGCAGGTATTAGTGTTGATGATCTTAAAGTTGCTGCTATCCGTGACTGGCCGATGCCTACCACTCTGTCCGAGGCACATAGTTTTCATGGCTTGGTGTCTTTTTATCGACGCTTTATACCACACTTTAGTACGATATGGCCCCTATTATAGTTTCTATGCATGGCAAATCTTTTACATGGAGTGAAACAGTAGATGACGCCTTCCAACTAATTAAACAAAAGCTCACCAATGCTCCACTTCTTGTTTAGCTAGACTTCTCCACTCCATTTGAGTTATTTTGTGATGCTTCTAAAGTTGGCATCGGTATGGTGTGAGCACCCTGATCCGCAGATCGTCCCTGGGCCTTTTCGCTCTGGACTCCTGAAATAAATGTTGTGATAAATGTGAACAACACATTTATATTTTAAAAACAGAGTCCCCACTCTCGTTTATATAGGAAACGGGAGAAAAACTTTAGATTATGGGTTCGAGGGCCAAGTTACGATTTGGGAAGGTTTTACGCACCCAATTTGCCCTTTCAGTCTCTACACATTTGTATGCTCATATTTAATTATTGCAAATTTTTTATTTACAAAATATATATTGCATGTATTTACAATGTATTTGAAATAATTACATATATTTAATTACTTATCTAGACTAACGAACGAAAGGGGTTACCTTCTGTCGTTTTCCAAAAATCGGGTCACGTTCTAGGCCGTTGTATTATACCGGATCAAGTTAGCTCGTAGCCTGACCGTTGTGCTTCCACTGCTACCAATCGAGGAAAGGAAGACTTACGTTTTGTATATGTTGAGATAGAGTCAATACTCTTTTCTTTCTCAAAAAGAGGCTTGATAGAGAAAGAGATATTGTGTGTGTGTGTGTGTGTCTCAGGGAGAGGAGTGATGGTCATTGTGTTGTTGAGGGAGTTGGTTGTTCTTTGAAAGAGAGCTGAGAGCCTCTTTATATAGGTAGCCTGGGAGAGGAAACTCTCGGGGGTAAGTTTGGAGGAAGCTCCCTTTTGCCTTCAAAGTCTTCAGCAGCCGACGGCTAAGCTTTGAGGACAAAATCTTGGTTTGGTGCGCGGCGCACTTTGCATGGATTCCGTGCGCCAAACCCTGTTTGGGTGTATCAGCACACTAGAAATGTCTTCAGCGTACCAAACCCTGTTTTTGGCTTTTCCAGGCTTTGTGTCTTGCACTTTGGCCCTACTAAGCTGTGTATCTTCAGTATAGACCCTTAATGTTGATCTAACAGAAGGTTGTTTGTGTGTCAGACGTCGTTAGTCCTGTTGTATCTTCGAGTTTGATCCTTGATGTTGATCTAACCGAAGTTCGTTCTATTTGTTGGACGTTGTTGGTCCGTTGTGTTTGTTGTTTCCTAAAATAATCACAGGAACATGTGTTAGTCCATTTGTAAATAAACATTTGTTTATTGGACAATTCGTACAATATAGGTGTATGAATTCTGGGTGTCTACAGAGCCCCTCGACTACGTTTATTTAGAAGTAAGCGAGCGTCGTCGAAAAAGATAGACATCCAGTTTCGTATTAGCAATTGGATGGTCAAACTCTACATCAGAGTTTGTGCGACCATGTATATATGTCTGTGGGTGACAACATGTATCAAAAAGCGGCCGGGTCTTCAGGGGAGACTACCTACGTATCTCTATAAAGAGAATCAGGTCAAAACGTAGTTCAAATCTCTTCAGGGAAGAAATTTGATTGTTGGAATCTGCTGGGGATGGGCGACAAGGTTTGCCCTGTGGTGACCGGATCTCCAGGGGAGGCTGTCTATGTATCTATACAAAGAGAATCAGGTCAAAGCGTAGTTTAAATCTCTTCAGGGAAGAAATTTGATGTGAACTGTTGTGTGTGGGAGTGGTTCATTTCCGGACCCCGGGTTTATACCCATTGGGAAACGAACAAAAGAAAGCTGTACCAATGCAAATTGAGGCAAATTTCAGTTTAGGATAAGCTGTAAATTGACATAAAATAAAGATACTGTTTTTGTGTAGCGTTTGGGGGACGGATTCTGAACTGTGTTGGACGACAGGGCCGTTGAGCGGTTGATTTCCATATGCCTCAGGCTTAAACCTGTGGGGCAAACGACCAGGTAACTGGGTGTGCAAACGTGTGTGAATGCACTGCAAAGTGGTGTCCAGGGGACACTTTGTTGGGGATGATGTGCACGACCATTGGTGATTCATCTACTGAGATATGCTGTGTAGAGTCCCATGGGGATTCTGCTGGAGATGATGGATTGGACAGCAGGGCCGTTGGGAGTAGCTCCACAGGGGATTATCCTTGAAAATATGTTGATGACGGACTTTCGTTAGGGCGTTCGGTTAACGACCGTTAGTGGGACGTTAAGTTGCCATTAGAAGGACTTAGGGGTACAAATCGCAAAATGCTGAAACTTGGAAGGAAATGGGAAAATTTCCTTTCTTTAAAAGGGAGAACACGACAACAGCTTGCTGTCGTTCTTCTTCTTTCTCTCCTCTCTTCATTTCTTCTCCTATTTCTTTCAAATTACTTCTGAAATCACTCAAATTTTTCGAGGTTTATCGCCCCAAAATTTTTTGTAGCGATAGTGGCGAACAATTCGGATTCAGAAAATGAGATTCCTGGCAATGTGGGTGCCGGTGACGAACAAGCCGACGAGGTGATGGTGCGAAATCGGGTCCGTTATCCGTTCTTGGATAGTAATCAGAACGATATTCATCGTGACCGAAACAGTCACATCTCTTCTTTAGATCCACCCGCGGTGAGTTTTCGAAAAACCCATTTGTTCCGTAAAGTATGCTAAATTTGAAATTTTTGTATGATTTGCTGGGTTCTTGATGTTAATCCTACAATTGTTAGTATCCAAGTAGCAACTATATGTTGTTGCATGTTGAATCTAAGCAAAAAATGTGAATTTATACAATATGGGTATAAACAAGTATGTATGTTTGTGGATTTTGCATGTTTAAAGTGCCTACTTTAATTGCAAATTTGAACATGTTAGGATAAAAATTTCTCGAAATCGAGAGTATGTATGTGTAGAGGGATGAACAAAGATGGAAACCCCCAAGTTGATTTTGTTGGGGTGGCTCAAAATGTGTGAATTTTTTTCACTTGAAGTTGAGCGAAAGTCGCACACCAACTGTTTGAAAAAAAGCTTCAATGAAGAAAAGTGAAGAAAAATTCTCACTAAACATTTGAAAACATTTTATTTTCATCCCGGGATCCAGGGGATGGGATTTGGAGGATGTATGAAAAAAAAAAAAAAACTTTCAAGTTTTTTTTTTTTGCATGCCAAATATGAATGACATGACTGAAATGTGCATTTATGAAAATGACATATAAAATGTGCGCGTGTACTTTGCGCTGACACGCTGGAATTTTGTTTGTTTCGCAATCACAGAGGAGGATTACTCGCATCTGGGCGAACGGGGACATGGTGAGGGAGATCTATGATCGACTCCCTCAGCTGATTCAGGAGAGGGTGAATGGTACCTGTCTTGGTACGTTCATCCAGAACTTGGGCAGCTTCATCGGCTACAACAACATCCATGAGGTGTTGCGGTGCTTCTGGTGGGACACTACCCACACCTTCCACCTTCTATGGGGCGAGGTAACTATGACGCCTACTAATTTTTCTGCTATCACGGGGCTCCCAATCGGTCGGGGCTGGGCTATTGAGCCAGACTTCCAGCTGCGACATTGTCTTGATGCCGTTGCTCAGCTGTTGGGGTTTACTCCCGTGTATAAGAGCTTTGACGAGATTTTCATCAGCTATGTTAGGGAATGGCTGCTTCAAAATGTGGACCTTGTTGATACAGCCGATCGGTTTGCTGTGACCCGATTCATTCAGGTTTTCTTGTTCTTGGCATTAGGGATTACCCTTTTTGCCAATGCTTCCTCAACTCTGCGAGTATCTTTACTCGGCTATCTGAGGGGACTGCGCCATCTGGGCGACTTTGACTGGGGGCAGGCTGGCCTAGCGGAGTGTTATTTCTTTATGGATCACGCCAGTTGGAACGTCACCAGTAGCGTAACTGGCTACAACGTGGCTTAGGAGGTAATATTTGGAACAAAAAAATTTATTTTAAAACTTGTTTTGTCATTTTAAAATAGATGCTTACTCATTGTTTTTGATGTGACAGGCTTGGGCTTATGCGGTGTTCAGCTTTCACCCTTTCATTCTCCGTACCAGGGTGATGACCCTGCCATTTGTGGTGAACTTCTGGACTTTAAATCGGAAGTATGCTTAGAGGGTTCCTGTTCGGCCTGACACCGAGGTGGTTCGGACTGCGATTATCAACTCCAGTCCTAAATCTATCATCTTTTTGCCATGGGGTCAGCTGCCTGCTTCCTTTAGTCCGGCCCAAGCGGCCAACGGTTGTCACATTTTGATGGTGTCCATCATGTGCGACTCTATGTAGCTGGGGGATCGGGTCAATCGCCAACATGGGCCTAACGTGGGCCAGCCTCTAACACTGCCTTCACCATCCTCGGGATGATGACACTTGACGTGATGCCGAGACGCGAGTGGTATCTTGCGAGGGAGGCCATTGATCCACA
Source organism: Platycodon grandiflorus (assembly GCA_016624345.1). NCBI lineage: Eukaryota > Viridiplantae > Streptophyta > Magnoliopsida > Asterales > Campanulaceae > Platycodon > Platycodon grandiflorus. Next base: position 25,484,318 of record CM028369.1, read on the forward strand.
TAGATATGTGGAGATGGATTACGGGGTATTCGTATAAACCGTGCTGTATCCTCCTCTTCCTCCTGCTCAGGAAGCGGAGGGTCAGTTTCCCATTTTTGTGGGAGAGATCGGGTCGTTTGCGGGGTGGATACACTATCTGGAAGTCCCGCGGACGATTGGCTGTGGAGAGGGGGAGAACTACAGGGAGGAAGACCTTAGCGGTGGTGAGATTCCACCACACGACTATCTTTCGCGAGGGAGAGATCTGGTATATTTCTGTTTACCCTGTACACATGCTATTTACCTATTTTATCTACATGTATTTGCATATTGATAAAAAAATGCTGTATGAACAGGTGCCGGCCAGCTCCTATCAGAAACTATTGAGCAGATTTTACAAGTTGTCCGATCTATATCGAAAGCTGAAGGCTGGGGCCAGTGATTTCACTTGTCGAGGTGGTGCAGACGCGACTGGGACGCATCGTAGAGGTGGCGGGAGCGGAGGCTTCAGGGGTGCCAGCACAAGCAGGTCAAAGAGAGGAAGATAATGATTTCCTTTTCTACTATTTTGCTTTTCTTTATAAAAGAATGTATTTGTAAACAAATTTTATTTATTCTGTACATTGCTTATTATTAATGAGAAGTGTAAAAAAGAAAACCTAGGGTCTTAATTCTAATTGCTTTTAATTACACAAATTGTGCAGTGGGACCAAAAATGGATATTTGGCCGAGGCGGCTAATGGTTGATGCATAATTGATGGCCTTCGCATGGGAGGAGAAAACATTGCATTTGTAGCGGCTGCTACACTATAATGATAGGCCTCTGCCTATTTGGTGAAGAATCACTCCTGGAGTGATAATTAGAGACGTCCCTCCCCGTAAACATCGGTTTCTTATCGAGGGAAAGATGGAGACTGGAGAGCTGGACCAAAAAAGTCTAAATGTATGGTGTGGTGCGCGGCGCACCAGGCTTGGTGCCCGCGCACCAGCCTTGTCTTTTCTGTACTATTGCTGAATTCGATCTGTTGTGACATGTCAGGTAGACTGTAGGTTGCTGTAGTCTGCCCTCAAATTTACTTCATTTGCTTTCTCTTGGCTTATAAAGCCATAAGCTTCCTAAGGTCATTTATAAAGCCACGACCTCTCATGCTTTCTTTAGAAATTCAGACGACGTGAATTGCCAAGCCATCTCGATCAATTGAAAAAACTTTCCTTTCTCCATCCTGAAAGCTTCCCCTGCATATTTGGCGAAAATTTTCCTTTCGACAAATATTTTCAAAATGGATCACCCTTCTGGTTCTCTGGAAGATTTTTCCCGTTATGAGAGCCGCTTGGACTCCATGGTTCGGCTTCTGGACATGGATGACAAACTGATCATTGGCCAGGAGTGCGGCTTCTTGTGTGCATTCTGGTGGATTGATATTCCGATTAATTGGGACATGATACGAGCTGCATCTCATTTTTGGTTCGTAGAAAATCATCTATTCAATTTTTCGCTGAACGAGATGTGTCCCACTATTGAGGAATTTTGTGCTCTTACAAGATCGGCTTTTGTTGATCAGATTATTGTCTCTGATCTCACACAAACGTCCGAAGTGGCTGCACTCGAGCTGCTCTGATTTCCCCCTAATGATACGAGGGCGATGGTCAAAGATAATCTTTTCGATCTGACTATGCTTCCTGACATTTTCTGAGACCTTTTCTACTGTCCAAGATACACCCGACGTCATCTGTCGGCTATTTTTCTGTGCCTGCTAGGAAAGTTGTTCCTGAGGAGCTACAACGGCTTTATTGATGTGCGGGCACTCAACATGGTCCTACAATGTTGGGGGAACCAAAAAAGTATTATCCCCATCATTTTGGCTGAAACCCTGCTTGGTCTGGATGCTTATGCAGGTGGTGAAGACTGGTTCCCATTCGGTAGTCCTCTTCTTTTACACATGTGGCTGGAAAAGTATTTTAACAGAATTGCTCCCCCTCCTCGAGTTCCGACATTTCATCCAGCTGGATATGACTCGAGGCCACATCACTGGGGTAACTTTCCCTCGGAGGCCATGTGGGTTAACCATTTTTCTCGTGCAACTTCCTTTGACATTTTATGGACCATTAACCATTGGCGGATCCGAAGATTTGCACTGAGGAGCGACAGATTTGCACATGTAATAGAGGCCGAACTGCGCACAATCACATTTTATACTCCTTCCCGTATATTGCGGCAGTTTGGCCTGGATCAAACGATACCAGATTTGTCTATGATTGATGTTGAGGTCGGGGACCTTAATCCCGAGCTATGTACCCTACTTCATGACATGTGGGCAACCACCGTGTATGGCCAGAGCGTCCCAATGGGATTCCCGCAGAACTAATTTTTGAGCCGAGATTACATCACTTGGCTCGTGCCTTGTGTGGGATCTCATTCATTCCATATTGCACCTACCGTAGAACTCATGCTTGGTCGCTCCGTGACCAATGGAGCAGATGTACGGTTGCAAGAAATCGGGGATACGACTGAAAATACAGGTGTGGATACCCGTCCTTTGCCTCTACCTCCTGCTAGTAATAGGGGGAACGTGTTTCGGCCTGGCGAGGACTTTGATGATGCCGAATCGAGTAATGTCGGGAGCATTCGAGGAGCTGAAAGGAGGCGTGGCGGACTCCGTAGGAGATAGATTACAGTGATGACATATGTAAATGTATATAAAATAGATTAAGACGGAATATGAATGCATGTAAACTTATCTATGTATTCTTTGGTTGCCAAACCGAGGACTTTGTTATAAATTAAAAGTGTGTTTATTATTATAATGTGAGTAGTGGTTTTTCCCTTTGTGAGCATAACAATATGACAGGGGGAACAAAACAAATTAAAATGTGTAAGTAAACGACCGAACCCGAAGGCTGCCTACGTATCTTATGGAGAGAATCAGGTCGGATCGTAGTTCAACCCAGATTTGCGAGAGACGAAGATTTTTATTTTTTTTCTCCAATGTTTTATCTCTCTCATTTCTTTTTTGAACTTTATTTTTTGCCTAGGTCGCCCTTTCGGGTTTTTGACCTACCGAGTTTGTTTAGAAGAGGGAGAAAAGTATTTACAAACAGAAGTAGAACTAAATACACTATAGCTGATCGGGCAATTACGCGTAGTGCTTCTTGAGCTTGTCCATGTTGAAGGGCTGAATGAGATCTTCTCAATTTTTGTTGGTGAGGAAGACTGCGCTGCCTGGCTGTATGAACTTGACTACGTATGGTCCCATTCATGGTGATTTCCACTTTCCAAAGCTGTCAATGTAGCTAGGAGGCTTTTCTCGGAGAACCAAGTCGCCTAGTTTGATGTCTCAGGCTTTGACTCGTTTGTTGAAAGATCGAGCAATCCTCCTTTGATATGCCCGTGTATGCTCTAAAGCCATCAATCTCCTTTCATCCAGGAGTGCCAGTTCGTCGTACCGATGCTTAAGCCAATCAGCTTCAGCCGCCTCAGCTTCTATCATTACCCTCAAGGAAGGGATTTCAACCTCAATAGGCAATACTGCCTCTATATTATAGGCAAGAAAAAATGGGGTAGCCCCAGTAGACGTACGAATAGAAGTACGATAGCCCCAGATAACGGCAATTTGTCGGATCGTAGTTCAACCCAAATTTACGAGAGACGGAGATTTTTATTTCTTTTTCTCCAATGTTTTATCTCTCTCATTTCTTTTTTGAACTCTAACTTTTTCCTAGGCCGCCCTTTTGGGTTTTTGACCTACCAAGTTATTTTTTTTAGAAGGGGGAGAAAAGTATTTACAAACACAAGTAGAACTAAATACACTATAGCTGGGTGGGAAACTACTCGTAGTACTTCTTGAGCTTGTCCATGTTGAAGAGCTGAATGAGATCTTCTTCATTTTTATTGGTGAGGAAGACTGCGCCGCCTATCTGTATGAGCCTGACTACGTACGGTCCCATCCATGGTGATTTCCACTTTCTAAAACTGTCAATATAACTAGGTGGCTTTTCTCGGAGAACCAAGTCGCCTACTTTGATGTCTCGGGCTTTGACCCATTTGTTGAAAGATCGAGCAATCCTCCTTTGATATGCTCGTGTGTGCTCTAAAGCCATCAATCTCCTTTCATCCAGGAGTGCCAGTTCGTCATACCGATACTTAAGCTAATCAGCTTCAGCCACCTCGGCTTCTATCATTGCCCTCAAGGAAGGGATTTCAACCTCAACAGGCGATACTGCCTCTATATCATAGGCAAGGGAAAATGGGGTAGCCCCAGTAGGCGTACGAACAGATGTACGATAGCCCCAGAGTGCTAATGGCAATTTGTCGGGCCAATCTCTCCCGGTATCTGCCATTTTTCGAATGATGTTTTCCAATGTCTTGTTGACTGCTTCTACAGTGCCATTGGCCTGCGTCCTGTAAGGTGAAGACTTGTGCTGTTGTACCTTGAACTCATCCAATACTCGGTTGACTTTTCCCTCGAAGTGTGTACCATTATCGGAGATCATTTCAAAAGGTACCCCAAATCGATAAATGATATTTGTCTTGATAAATTCTGCAACCTTCTTAGCATTCAGAACTTTGTATGAAGCGGCTTCAACCCACTTTGTGAAGTAGTCAACGGTAACCAGAACGTACTCATGGCCGTTCGATCCTTTCGGGTGCACCTGCCCTATGACGTCATTTTCCCATATCGAGAAAGGCCACAGTGCTGTAGAATTGTATAACATGTGAAGAGGTAGATGTTCCAAATTGGCAAACCTCTGACACTTATCGCAAACGACGCACCCATCTGATGCAGTCAGTTTCTATTATACTCGAGTAATAACCTTACCGGATTACTTTCTTTGAGAGCATGTGCCCATTCATGTGCGGACCACAAGTGCCGCTGTGCATCTGATCCATGACTTGTTCAACTTTCACTTGATCGATGCAGAGGAGGTTAAGCCCTTGATAATGCCTTTTGTACAGATTGTCACCACTGATTACAAATTGGGAAGCCCATCTTCGTAAGGCGATCCTGCCTTTTCTCTTAGTGCTAGGTGGATACTCACCTTTCCTTAGCAAATTCCAAATATCTAGGTACCAAGGCCCATCGGCTCTTTCTTGGTCCTTTTCAATGGCAAAACAAAATGCTGGTGTATGTTTTGTCCCAATGACGTAAGGTTGGACATTGAACTCAGCGGGGATCTCAACTAGTGATGCCAAAGTTGCCAGAGCGTCCGCGAAGCAATTTCTATCTCGGGGGAGATAGTGAAATGATATGTACCTAAATTTCTTTGCCAATGCTGTCAGGCGGGCATGATACAGCTGCAGTCTAGCATCCTGCGTCTTCCATTTTCTTTCAACCTGATTTATGATCAAAGCTGAATCACTGTATACTTCTAATTCTTTGGCGCCCATTTTCAAGGCTTCCTCCAAGCAAGCTATACAAGCTTCATACTCGGTAGTGTTGTTGGAACATTCAAATTCTAATCGTACACCCAAAGGCGTATGTGTATCAATGGGATCGATTAACAGTATTCCTATACCATAACCTCTCTTGTTGACGGCTCCGTCGAAGAAGAGTTGCCATTTGCATGTGATGTCATTAATCTCAAGAACCCCATCATCAGGAAAATCGGTTCTTCAAACCCCTCTGCTTCTATTGGCAGGTCTGCCAACTGATCAGCTATTATACTTCCTTTGATTGACTTTCCTCTTGAATAAGTTATATCGAACTCATTCAGCAGGAAAGACCATTTAGCGAGCCTACTCGAAAGTGATGGCTTTTCGAGTATGTATTTGATCGGGTCCATCTTGGAGATCACCTTTACGGGCAATGTTTGCAAATAAATCTTGAGTCGCTGCGTCGCCCATACCAAACTTATGTAACTCTTCTCAAGTGCGGAGTAGTTCAATTCGCTGCCCTGCAACTTTCTACTGACAAAGTAGATGGTGTTCTCAGCGTGGGAATCTTCCTTTTCTTATGCCAACATGACTCCAACCGCGATGTCCGTGACGGTCAGGTATTACAATAAGCATTTCAATTTGTGAGGAGGAGCTAGAACTAGTGGACTAGCTAGGTATTTTTTGACTCTTTTAATTGCTTGCTGGCACTCTTCGTCCCATTCTCTATCCGTATCCTTTTTGAGGAGCTTGAACAGAGGTTCACACATAGATGTCAGCTGCTGAATAAAATGACTGATGTATTGTAATCGGCCCAAAAAACCTTTGACTTCACTCGAAGTTGTCGACTACGGCATATCTCTTATGGCTTTGACCTTTGCAGGATCCACCTCGATTCTATTGTCGGTTACTATAAATCCCAAGACTTTTCCTCGGGTGACCCCGAATATACACCTGGTGGGGTTGAGTTTCATCCGGTACTTGCGCAATCTCTCAAAGAACTTGCGAAGATCTCTCAAATGAGCACCGTCCGTGTCTATTGAATGAATAATCATATCATCCACGCACACCTCTACTTCTTTGTGAATCATGTCATGAAAGGCATGGGCATATATAAGTTCCCCAAGGGGTGATGAAGGAGGTCTTCTCCTGATCTTCTTCCGCCATCTTGATATGATTGTAACCGAGCATTCTATCCACAAAAGACCGTATCTTATGTGAAGCTACTCCATTTACGAAAATGTCAATGTTGGGTAGAGGAAAGTCATTTTTTGGAGATGCTTTGTTGAGATCCCGAAAAGCCACACAAATCTGAACCTTGCCATTCGGCTTTGGCACTATCACAATGTTGGACAACCGTATCGGGTATTCGACTACTTTGATGAACTTGACTTTCAACTGCTTGATGATTTCCTCCTTGACTTGCAGGGACCATTCAGGCTTGATTCTGTGGAGCTTCTGCTTCACCGGCTTGGCGTCGAGGTACAGCGAAATCCGATCTTCAACGATTGTTGGATCCAACCCAGGCATATCTTCGTAAGACCAGGCAAACACATCCTGAAATTCTATCTACAGGCTGATCAGTGCTGCTCTTTCTTTATCTTGCATGTAGCTTCCAATCTTGACCTTTCTGACTTCATCATTTAGCCCCAGATTGATGGTGGACAAGTATTCTTGCAGAGCTTCCAATCGGCGCTCCCCTCGTTATAACACCCGCCTCATTTGCATCATTTCATCATATATGGTTTCGTGTATATTTTGCATATCTCATAACATCATTTGCATCATTTTATCATAAATGATTTCATGTGTTTCGTATGATATATTATTGTTTAATTCTTGTAATATATCGTGTTTGAGACGTGTTACGAGCGAGGAGTGATCGGACCTAGAAAAAGAAGGGAAAACAAACCGTGTTGGGACTCTTAAGCCTTGGCACGACCGTGGAGCCATGTTGGCACGGCCGTGCGAGGGCTTCCAGTGGGGTTGACATCGTGACTTGAGGTTGACACGACCGTGCAGCCATATTGGCACGGCTGTGCGAAGCCATCCAGAGTCCAGACTTACAATATAGGGTTGCCACGACCGTGCAGCCAGGTTGGCACGGCCGTGCAAGTTTGGCACGACCGTGCAGCTTGTCTGGCACGGCCGTGCGAAGCGCGAATAGCTCAAACAAGTGGCTTTCAGCTCGCCACGTCATCAGCCAAACTCTCTCTCATTTTCAGCCATATAAACACACAATGAGAGTTCATTTTACTCTCATTTTTCCCTCCATTGCACCATATAACCTAGGAGAAGAATAGAGAGAGAGAGGTGAGGGTTTAAAGAGAGAAAGTAGAGATATCTTGGGTTTGTGAAAGAATCTCGACGATCCGAGCACGCCGTAGCGAAGGTCTCGACGAGAGGAAGCTTTCATACCGATTGGATTTCCGTTTTCTTCGCTTTTTTTGACGAGTGGTAAGCTACTACCCCCTCTTCTTCATCTTTTATGTCTCATATGACATTTTAAACTTCAAATGAGTAGAGTTACCATGCTAGAAATGTGAACATGTGATTTTGCTATGGAATGTAGTTTGGGATTGTGAAATATGTTGTAGTTTGTAATTTGTTGTTGGGAACTCGAATTTGGGCATTAATGTGCTAGGATTAAAGTGCAAGGCCACATTCGTAACTCGACAACATTAGTAACCTAAAATGACTCTAACGGAGTCGGTTAGAGTTTGACAATGAATGTGACCACGTGTGTGTTTTGTGAGCTCTTTGGATGCTCGAGAGACCCGTTGGGCGATTGGTTGTGCGATACACGTATAATGGTATTGTGTTGGATTTGATATTGGCATGATATGGCACACATTAGTATGTCGTTGTTATGGTTGTTATACTCCCTACTTTGGAGTATAACACTTTTATTTAATGTTAAGTAAACACCTACTTGAACATTTGGTTGATTGGTTTAATGTGTCGAGTAAACATCTACTTGAGCATTCGTTAAGTCCATGGCATATTTGTTGGAGGTGTATTAACGCTCGGTTATTGCGTGAGCCGGGGCTACGTAATAGCCGAAGGCCAATACACTGGGCCTCGCCCTACCGTTGGCCACGGTAGGGGTTATAGCGCTAAGTGTTGTACGAAATAAACGCGACCTTGGTAAGTTATACCGTGATTGTTTCTCGGGTCGTTGGGGACCGAGTCTTCACGTCGACGTGGATACGGAAAACGGTTCACTTGGGTTTTGTTATTTGGTTCGATGATCGGGTACGACATCAACGGTTTCTTCATTGGTATTATTGGTTGGTTGGTTGGAAGTTTGTATGTCGGAGGTGTACCTCGACGGTATCCTTTTATATGTGTTATATATCGCACTTATGTGAGTTGCATGCTATGTGACTTGTGTTATGAGCTATTTAATGTGATGATGATTGGAACGGTTATGTTATGCCAACCATGTTATATGCAATTCTTATTACTGTTGCATCTCGCATGCCATATTGTTGCATTAGTAGCTTATTGAGTTTTATAACTCACCCCGTCCATTGTTTATTGTTTTCCTTAGATCCCGAGCCTGCAAGAGACCCTCAGTGATCGTTCGTCCCCGGTGTCGTCGTCAGTCATTCTTTTGGTAGTGCTCCTTGAGCCTTGGTATTTTCTTTTGGTGAGGCCGAGGGTACATGTGTTATCTAAACAGTGTAAAGTTGGGTAGAAGTCCCATACATGTTGTTCATTTGTATTCTTTTGTAGATGCCGACATGGATGTCAGGCTTTTGTAAATGTTACTTACTTTTATATTCCGCGCACTCTGATAATGTTATATGTTTAGTCCCGAGCTCCTTAGCTCGCGGGTTTGTTGGCTATGTTATGTGATCGTTTCCGGCTTTTGTATGCCGTGACGTGTTGTTTTGGTTTTAAAAATAAACATACATTTGCATTACAGGGTTTTTGCACGAAAAGTGATTTTGAAATTGTGCATTTTTGTGTCCCGTCTCACGAACCGAACGAGATTTCACATAAGATCTTGGGTCGGGTCATGACACTCGTTGTTTGATCATCTTGGCTAATTCAATTAAAAAGTCTTTATCTTTTGGATCCCCATTATTAATCGATTCATTGTTAACAGGATGATTTATCATGTTTTTAGTTAATTCATCTTTCAACACATTCGCAACCAAGGAGTACACAGAAACACTTGTATTATCATTATTGAAAGGAAGGACTACAGGTCGACCACCTCATCGAGGTCCTCACAGGTGAGATACTCGATTTTGGCATCGAGAATAGAACCGATTGATGACCAGCTCATAATAAAAGGGGAAGAAGGGGGTAAGGTGTATTAGAAGTGCTGCACCAGGTCCTCGGTCTCCAGCAATGGTCCCGTAGTAGTGTACCAATTTTGAAGCGGATTGTATACCACTGTCTCAAATTCTGCTACTGAGTCCTCTGTGCTATCAACTGCTTCGTCGATCAGTCCCAGAAAATTGTCTCCCATGAAGTTTTCTCCGAATACGGCCAGGGCAGAATCTTCCTGATCAATAGTCCATGTGTTCTCGACCGTCACAACCTTGTAAGAGGTGTCCCGAGGGCCAATGATCATTTTTTCCATTTCCTTTGCTATAAGGCTGATGTCGTTGAAGATTTTCCATCCGAGGTGCATCTTTTTGCTGTTATCTATCCATGGCTCAGGGAACATGAGGTAAGCCATGGTTCCTCCGTGTTTGACAAAGTATACATTCAGGGTCTTCCTGTAGGGGTTCATGGGAGGTTCCATGTACGGTTGGTTCCTCTGAGCTGCTCTTCCATTCTTGTCCAACTTCGCGGTGTTGGCTTGTATCCCAGCCCAAAAGGTGGTATGCATTCTTTGATGTCATCTTGTATCAGGTTAATTCTGCCTTGCTGACTCTTGCCCAGCCCTAGTCCTGACATGTAGCCTATATTGCAGATCATGCAATAAGGGACTATCTTTCTAGGTTCCACAGCTTTCTTGTCACTGATGTTGGTTTCTTCCGTGTGCTGAATTGCATTCACCCTCGCCTGAGGGATTACTTCGAATCCGCTCAAAAACATGCCAGTGTCATCGTGCTCAATCTCGAGAATAGGAATATCCCCTTTCTCTTTTGATTCCATGAGTTTGTTTGACAAAATAATGACTATGTGATCCTCGTGGATAAACTTCACACATTGATGGCGTGATGAAGCTACCCCTTTCACGCCATGAATCCACGGACGGCCTAACATTAGACTAAAAGTAGAAGGGATATCCAATACTTGGAACTCGATGGGCATTTTCAACGGGCCAATGGTTAGCATAAGCGTTACCACCCTGAGCACACATTGACTGGTGTTATCATAGGCTCGCACTAATTGCGATGATGGAGCTAGGTACAAAATCTTTATTCCCAGCTTGGCTAAAGTTGTTGTTGGACAGACATTCAAAGATGAACCGTTGTCTACCAGAACCTTTGGTGCCCTCTTTTCTTGGACACCAACAGTAATGTGCGATGCATAATCATGATCGATACCTCCCTTTGGTAAATCAAGGTCGGTGAACATGAGAACGTTCCTAAAGTGGATGTTTTCAATCATTTGCGTCAACTCGTCGGGCGAGGTTCTAATTGGAATGATAGCTTGACTTAATAACTTGGCTAGGCTGTCACGGTGGGTCTTGGAGGAACATAGAAAACCCCAAATTGAAACATTAGCTTGGGTCTTCTTCATCTGAGTGAGGAGAGCGTCTTCAATGTCTTTAGCCCCAGTATCCTTGGTACTAGTATTAACTTATTTATCTTTCCTTGACGAACCACCCATATATTGAGCTGCTTGGTATGCTCTACCAGATCGAATGAGATGAGAGACATCGCCTCCTATCCATGAGGCTTTTTCGATGTTGTTCACTTCTGCTTGGGAAGTATCCTGGGCACTGGACAAAATGTCGCTCCAAGAGAGTATGTTGCATTCGAAATTATCCTCCTTTGAAGGCAAAGGGATTAAGAGGTTTGACAATGGAGCACTGCCAATTTTAAATTCAGCAGGGGAGTTCACATCTTCTGTTTCAAACTAGATGGTATTGACATGGTTAGCTGGTAAAGGATTGTTCACCACATTAGGCATGGGGTGTGATTTCTCAATGATCTTGTCATCGATCAGATTTTGGATCGCTCGCTGGAGCACGAAGAATTTATCAGTGAGATGTCCGCTAGACTGAGGGTATTCACAATATTTTCCATGGTCCCATGTGGCAGGCAATAGGTTGGGAGGTCTGTAACCCTCGATGGGTTTGAGGACTCCTTGTGCTTTCAGCCTCCGAAAAATCAACGATATAGGAGCGTGCAGTTCATCAAACTATCTATCATTTCTGCAAAAATTATTTCTTACACCTCTATTATTGTTGTTTCCTAATGCATTTATAAACCCATCAGGTGAATAATTGAAAGACATATTTCCATAATTCTGAACAGATGGTACAACCAGTAAAGCCATAGTCGGAACATTTCCTAACATATTTACAACGGGCGTAGATATTGTTGATGCCTTTTCTTTGGAATATCGAAATGAGCTTGGAGGGGGATCGACCTTGATCTGTTTGGTAGGGATCTCCGTGTCGATACGAAATCTGACGTCTAAGATTGCAGAGAAATCAACATAAGGAAGGTAACGCATACGATCCAGATAAATCGGTTGAAGGTTTCTCAAAAGATTCTGACTTGTTCAGCTAGGTCAGGCCTATCCAGGGTTTGAGCAATCTTCTTTCTCCACCTCTCGGCGTACTCTGAAAATGTCTCATTCTCTCTGTGTGCACGAATCAAGATCTCTCCTGTGCTTTTCCCAGTTACTGTTATCTTTGTATCTCTTCTGAAACTCATCTTCGAGTTTATCCCAGGTAGCAACCACAGTGCTGTCTACACACATCAACTATTGCTTAGCAGCCCCAATTAAAGTTAAGTGAAAATTAGAGGCCATTGCTTGAAACTTGCCCTCTTTCTGCTGCATAGCATGGGCGTAAGACCTAAGATGGACAATAGGGCATCTTGTCCCATCGAACTTCTCTATATCGGGCATTTTAAACTTTGGTGGTAAAATGGCAGCAGGCTGGAGCGTCATTGCTCGAGCTGTGAATTCACCTTTGTTTAAGACTTTCAGAACCATGTCTTTTAACTCTCTGATTTCTCCTTTGTTTGCAAGTTCAGCATCATTGGTGTCAACCATAGCTGTGCCCGGGAATTGTCTTACTGGAGGAACTGGATAAGGTGGTACGTAGCCGGCAAATGGATAAATGGTTTGGCTGAAGGCTGAGGGTTGTAACTGTTTGGGTTTAGATGTGGACTATCCTAGGTTGGATTGGTCATGTAAAATGGGAATGCATTTGGATTAGGAAAAGGAATGTTGGTAGATGGAGATGTGATGCGAGTTGTAGGAGGTGTAGTAGTGTTTGGGATTTGAATTGTGGTAGTCTGAGACTGGTGATGGATGTTTGGATTGACATTTGGTTGAAGTGGAAATGTATTAGGGTAGGATAGGTAAATGTTTGGATATGGGAGATATGAGTATGGAGAGTAAGTATGCGGGTATGTAGGATAGGTGTTTGGATTGGGTAGACTTACATTCACGCTTGAGGGTGATGGGTCAACAGTTCCTGTAGAAATGGGCAAAGTCATGTATCATGTCCCGCAGAAGTGCTATCTTCCTGATCGGCCATCTGATTCCAATGCAGACTTTCTGTACTTGACTCTGAATCTTGGCTTGAAACTCTTGTCAATTTCACAGTGCTAGTCCTCCTTCAATTCAAGGCCAGGTTTCTGAAAGGTTGGGATATGGGTAGGAGTTAGGTTTTGAAAGTGTTTCTGGGTATAGCACAATTTCTTGTTCTTCTTTTCCTTTTGAGACACGACTCACCCTATGAAGGTTGGACAAGCAACAATGCTTTGTTTTGACTTGTGAACTATTCCTAGAACAGTGGATTCTCTCGCCAGAATATAGGACCTTCGTATTCCACCTATATTTTGACTCCTTAAGATTGGACAGATCTCAGGCAAAGGGCCTATATCCTCTTCAGAATCCACCATCCAAATTGTATAGGTATATGTCATTGACTTTTTTGTCAGTCCTGTGCATGAGGACTTTGTTTGTCGACCTTTTGATCCTTTTGATTTCTATTTTGGGAGAGTAGGATTCTTTTTGATTTTCGGTGTTTATTTCTCAACATCTTTTTTTTCTTTTCTGTGATGATCAAACAGACTTTTTGTCGGTCGACGACTCTTTTGATTTGATTTCTTTTTGTCTTTATGCACAGGAATGACAAAGGATGTTTGTGACAACAAGAACCAACCGGTCTTTTGAAGTGTCCTATGAATCCATATGACTTACGCGTGGCTATGCAGGGTTAGGATGACTTATTTCCTGGGGGACGATTAGTAATCGCGCGGAAAGGGATAGTGTCGGCTGAAGGAATGCTGGGCGCATGACTTACCCAGTTTCACTTCAACGTGGCTATACCAGTGTTTGAAGCTTGGTAACAGTTCGGAATAAATGAGTGCACGTGTGTGCGTAGTATCTAAGAGACTCTTTTTTACAATTATATGTAAATGGAAGGTGAGACAGATATGTATAGAAAATAAGAGGGAAATATGTTCATTTTTCTGATTCATGTGATATGGGTTGTGTTTTGTTAACAGTTTGAAAACAACAGGAAAAGGAAACACATCCACAGGTCGAAGGCTTAAAGCCTCGAGGAAAGAGCAGGAAAAGAAATGAAAAAAGTTAAAATTCTATCCTATTTCTAATTATTATATTTGTGTCCTATTTTCCAAAATAAAAAGAACATAAATAAATGTACAACAGAATAATGGGCGTTGATGCCCGAATAAAATGTACAAATAAAGAATAAATGAATTTGTACCTGCAGAGGTGAGTATGAACAGAGTAGTATATACCACACAAATACCATTTTAGTCATTTTATATCAAACAAATTTGCGATATTTAAATATGTGAGCATGCAATTGTGTATAAAAAATGAGTCTGGCTCTCTTTTTTATTTATTTAAAATCAAACGTCCCCAGCAGAGTTGCCACTGTGAGCGCCCCGATCCGCAGATTGTTCCACAGGGCCTTTTTCGCTCTTGATTTTATGATTTGATAAACATGAGAAAACATGTTCATCTTTGAAAACAGAGTCGATACTCTCGTTTTATAAAGTAAACCGGAGAAAACTTTAGATTATGGGTTCGGGGGCCAAGTTACGAATCGGAAAGGTTTTACGCACCCAATTCGCTCTTTCGGTCTCTACACATTTGCATGCTCATATTTAATTATTGTAAGTTTGTTTATTTACAAAATATATATATATATATATTGCATGTATTTATAATGTATTTACAATATATTTGAAATAATTACATACATTTATTACATCTATTTACATATCTAAACTAACGAACGGAAGGGGTTACCTTCTGTCGTTTTACAGAAATCAGGCCACGTTCTAGGCCGTTGTATTATACCGGATCAAGCTAGCTCGTAGCCTGACTGTTGTGCTCCCACTGCTACCAATCGAGGAAAGGAAGAATTACGTTTTATGTGTGTTGAGATAGAGTCAATACTCTTTTCTCTTTTCTTTCTCTCTTTTCTTCCTCAAAAAGAGGCTTGGTAGAGAGAGAGATTTGTGTGTGTGTGTCTTAGGGAGAGAATTGAACATTTTTAGAGAGAGCTGATCATCTCTATTTATAGGAGGCCTTGGCTGAGATATTTTGATGAAAACTCTCGGGGCCAAGAAAGGAGAAAGCTTCTTTCAAAGTCTTCAGCAGCCGGCTGCTTTACTGTTGAGGAATGCTGGTTTGGTGCGCGGCGCACCTGGCATGGTGCCTGCGCACCAGACCCTGTTTGGGTGTATTGGCGCACCAGAAAAGTCTTCAGCGCACCAAACCCTGTTTTTGGCTTTTCCAGGCTTTGTGTTTTATACTTTGGCCCTTCTAAGTTGTGTATCTTCAGTTTAGACCCTTGATGTTGATCTAACGGAAGGTTTGTTTATGTGTTGGACGTCGTTAATCCGTTGTGTCTTCGAGTTCTACCCTTGATGTTGATCTAACCGAAGTTTGTTGTATTTTTCGGACGTTGTTGGTCCGTTGTGTATGTTGTTTCCTAAAATAATCATTGAAACATGTGTTCGTCCATTTGTAAATAAACAGTTATTTATTGGACAATTCGTATAATGTAGGTGTACAAATTCTGGGTGTCTACAATTGTACTACTGGAGGAGCTGGATAAGGTGGTGCATAGCCGGCAAATGGATATATTGGTTTGGCTGAAGGCTGAGGATTGTAACTGTTTGAGTTTAGATGTGGATTGTCCTGGATTGGATTGGTCATATAGAATGGGAATGCATTTGGATTATGGAAAGGAATGTTGGTAGGTGGAGATGTGATGCGAGTTGTAGGAGGAGTAGTGGTATTTTTGGGATTGGGATTGTGGTAGTCTGAGACTGGTGATGGATGTTTGGATTGACATTCGGCTGAAATGGAAATGTATTAGGGTAGGATGGGTAAGTGTTTCGATATGGGGAATATGGAGAGTAGGTATGATAGGTATTTGGATTGGGCAAACTCACATTCACGCTTGAGGGTGATGGGTCAGCAGTTCCTGTAGAAATGGGCAAGGTCCTGTTATCAGCCCCTTGACTTTGGATAAGGGCTGAAAACCTATTGAATATGACTTCCATGTTCTGGTCCATCCATTGTTGCATTGCTGGGGTTGGAGTGTATCCTGGAGCCCCTGTATCATGTCCTGCAGAAGTGCTATCTTCCTGATCGGCCATTTGATTCTAATGCAGACTTTCTGTACTTGACTCTGAATCCCAGTTTGTAACTCTTGTCAACCTCCTAGTGCTAGTCCTCCTCCAATTCAAGGCCAGGTTTCTGAAAGGTTGGGATATGGGTAGGAGTTAGGTTCCGGAAGTGTTTCTGGGTACATCACAATTTATTTGTTCCTCTTTTCCTTTTGACACGACTCACCTTATGGTGGTTGGACAAGCGACAATGCTTTGTTTTGACTTGTGAACCGTTCCTGAAATAGTGGATTCTCTCGCCAGAATATAGGACCTTCGTATTCCACCTGTATTTCGACTTCCCAAAATTGAACAGATCTCAGGCGAAGGGCCTATATTCTCTTCAGGATCCACCATCCGAATTGTCTAGGCATATGTCATTGACATCTTTATTAATCCTGTGCATGAGGACTTTTTCTTATCGACCTTTTTTGATCACTTTTATTCTCTTCTGGGAGAGTATGACTCTTTTTTGATTTTCGGTGTTTATTTCTCAACATCTTTTTTTTTTTTTTTTTGCTGTGATCAAACAGACTCTTTTGTCGGTCGACGACACTTTTTTGATTTGATTTCTTTTTGTCTTTATGCACAGGATTGACAAAGCATGTTTGTGACAATAAGAACCAATCGGTCTTTTTGAAGTGCCCTAGGAATCTATATGAATTACGCGTAGCTATGTAGGGTTAGAATGACTTACTTCCTGGGAAACGATTAGTAATCACACGGAAAGGGATAGTGTCGGTTGAAGGAATGCTGGGCGCATGACGTACCCAGTTTCACTTCAACGTGTCTATACCAGGGTTTGAAGCTTGGTAATAGTTCGGAATAAATGAGTGCACGTGTGTACGCAGTATCTAAGAGACTCTTTTATTATATGTAAATGAAAGTGAGACAGATATGTACAGAATAAGAGAGAAATATGTCCATTTTTTTTTCTGATTCATGTGATGTGGGTTGTGTTTTTTTTTAACAGTTGAAAACAGCAGGAAGGGAAACACATCCACAGGTCAAGGGTTTAAAGCCTCGAGGAAAGAGAGGGAAAAGAAATGAAAAAAGTGAGAATTCTATCCTATTTCTAATTATTACATTTGTGTCCTATTTCCCAAAATAAAAAAAAGACATAAATAAATGTACAGACGAATGATGGGCATTGGCCCGAATAAATGTACAAATAAAGAATAAATTTGTACCTGCAGAGGTGAGTATGAACAGAGTAGTATATACTACACAAAATAACATTTTAGTCATGTTATATACAAATCAAACAAATTTGCGATATTTAAATATGTGAGCATTCAATTGTGTATAAAAAAAAATGAGTCTGGCTCTATTTTTTATTTATTTAAAAACAAACGTCCCCAGCAGAGTCGCCACTGTGAGCACCCCGATCCGTAGATCGTCCCTGGGCCTTTTCGCTCTGGACTCTTAAAATAAATGTTGTGATAAATGTGCACAACACATTTATATTTTAAAAACAGAGTCGCCACTCTCTTTTATATAGGCAACGAGAGAAAATTTTTAGATTATGGGTTTGGAGGCCAAGTTACGATTTGGGAAGGTTTTACGCACCCAATTCGCCCTTTCGGTCTCTACACATTTGTATGCTCATATTTAATTATTGCAAGTTTGTTTATTTACAGAATATATATATATATATATATATTGCATGTATTTATAATGTATTTACAATGTATTTGAAATAATTACATATATTTATTTACATATTTAGACTAACGAATGGAAGGTGTTACCTTCTGTCGTTTTACAGAAATCGGGCCACGTTCTAGGTCGTTGTATTATACCGGATCAAGCTAGCTCGTAGCCTGACCGTTGTGCTTCCACTGCTACCAATCGAGAAAAAGAAGAATTACGTTTTGTGTGTGTTGAGATAGAGTCAATACTCTTTTCTCTTTTCTTTCTCTCTTTTCTTCCTCAAAAGAGGCTTGATAGAGAGAGATGTGTGTGTGTGTGTGTGTGTGTGTGTCTCAGGGAGAGGAGTGATGGTGATTGTGTTATTGAGGGAGTTGGTTGTTCTTTGAAAGAGAGCTGAGAGCCTCTTTATATAGGTGGCCTGGGAGAGGAAACTCTCGGGGGCAAGTTTGGAGGAAACTCTTGGGTGTATCAGCGAACTAGAAATGTCTTCAGCGCACCAAACCCTGTTTTTGGCTTTTCCAGGCTTTGTGTCTTGCACTTTGGCCCTTCTAAGCTGTGTATCTTCAGTATAGACTCTTGATGTTGATCTAACGGAAGGTTGTTTGTGTGTCGGACGTCGTTAATCCTGTTGTATCTTCTAGTTTGATCCTTGATGTTGATCTAACCGAAGTTTGTTGTATTTGTTGGACGTTGTTGGTCCGTTGTGTATGTTGTTTCCTAAAATAATCACAGGAACATGTGTTAGTCCATTTGTAAATAATCAGTTATTTATTGGACAATTCGTATAATGTAGGTGTACGAATTCTGTATGTCTACATGTAGTTTTGAGCCCGGGTGGCCACCCCATTGCTTATTTTAGCGAGAAACTAATGGGCCCTCGTTGCGATTATAGTACGCATGATATGTGGTTCTATTCGGTGGTTTGGGCTATTCAAAATTGACGCCAATATTTATTCCAGGGCATGTTTGTTTTATATACTGATCATGAGCCAATGAAGCACCTTCAAAGCCAAGATTCTTTATCTGCCCGACATGGCAAGTGGTCTGCTTTTTTACAACTCTTTACATTTGTAATTAAGCATCAGACGGGGGTCTCTGACTGTGTTGCCAATGCCTTGAGCCGCCGCCAGTGTTTACTTTTCGATGTGGATTGCAGTACTCAGGTTTGAGAATTTCCATGGCCTTTATTGTTATAACCCTCTTTTGGCCTAGTGTTGGCCGCAGTTTGCTCGGGTGACAATGCTGATTACACGGTTGTGGATGGTTTCTTATTTAAGGATGTTCGTTTATGTATTCCAGCTTGCACCCCTCCGAGCCAAAATAATGGCGGAGATGTATTCGTCTTGCCAACAGGACCGCTCCCTTAAAGTGGTCTTGCAGTGTTTTCTTCGGCCTAGCGCGAGGTGTGATGTTGCTCAGTTTGTGACTCGTTGCCGAGTTTGCTAAAAGTCTAACGGGACTGTGACCGAAGTGGGTTTGTACCGACCAATTCGGGTTTGTACCGACCATTGCCTGTGCCTTCTCAACCTTGGGAAGACCTCATTATGGAATTTTTTCTTGGCTTGCCTCGCACTCAACGCGGAGATGATTCCATTTTTTTATGGTGGATTGTTTTTCCAAAATGGTGCAATTCATCCCATGTAAACGCTCTGCTGATGCAGTACATGTGGCTCATTTATTTTTCAGGGAGGTGTATCGTTTATATGGTTTGCCTTAATCCATAGTTTCTGATCGTGATACCCGTTTTCTAAGCCACTTCTGGCGTACTCTATGGCATATGGCGTAGACTGAACTCAATTTCAGTAGTGCTTACCATCCTTAGACCAATGGTCAAACTGAATCGTTCCTTAGTTAATTTACTTTGTTGTTTGCTGGGTAACGATCTTAAATCTTGGGACACGATGCTATATTGGAAATAATAATAATAAATGAGAAACCAACTTACAACCCTTGTATCACCAAACTCGATCGAAGATGTAAACGATGGGATGAGGTGCGAACGCCTTTAGATAGGATGCCCGAGTGTGCCAAGATTTTATCTTTTCCCCCCTTCCATAGTAGTCTCCTTGGTAGAAAGAATCGTGTATTTTCAAAGCAGACAACATTTTTTGTGTTGAGGGATTGCAAAGTTTTGAGTCCATGAAAGAGCAGGACTTGGTTTTCAACCCAAACTTCTGAATATGACTAGAACTTAGTTTGTGCATGAACATCTTGTCAGGGAAGATAGCAAGGCCTATATGACAACAATACTGAAAGCAATGACTTGAGCATATTATGAGCATCCACTTGGCTGTTCAATTTTAATACTGTGCCATGAGCAATATCAATAATCTATTGGTGAAGTCTAGGGGTGTAAATGGTTCGGTTTATACCAAAACACAAACCGAACCGCCTCCTATCGGTTCCATTTTTTTCAAACCGAACCGAACCGCCTAAGACTCGAAACCGAACCGAACCGAACCATTCGGTTTGGTTTGGTTCGGTTCGGTTTTATGGTTCAAAGAAATTTATTTTTTGATTAATTTTTTTTTTCAAAACCACTGAAGAGATATTGAAAAAGAAAAAGTCAATGTCAATTTTCAAATATTTAAAAAGAAGAAGAAGAAATTTGAGACTAATTTCGTTAAAGTCGAGAGATATCTTACGATGGTTAAGAGTATATTTTGGTTCTATGAAGTGTGAGAAAGAATATTAGAGAGGTGAAGGGAGAGAACTAGATGAGAGGGACAATGACAGACTAATGGTGAGGGACAACATTGCGTTGAGGTGAGAAAAAAAGAGAGAGATGAGAGACAAAGGCGTGAGATTACCATCTTTATTCTTAGATTTTTAAGATTTCAGTAAACAATTCAAAATTTTCAAGACAAATTAAGTGACTATTAATAACAAGAATAAGATTATATATATACAAGAATATTATATATATATATATATATAACGGTTTGGTTTGGTTCGGTTTGGTTCGGTTTCACCCCTAAAACCACAAACCGAACCAAACCGATCGGTTTATAAAATTTGCAAACTATGACCGAACCACCCTAGTCTAAAACCAAACCAAACCGCTCGGTTTGGTTTGGTTTGGTTCGATTTCGCGGTTCGGCGGTTTAAATTTACACCCCTAGGTGAAGAGGATCCACACAGATAAGTAATTCCACTTTTGTTCCACCAAAAGAATTAACGTTTATAAGTTTAATAGTAAAGTTTAACTTGCAAAACCCTAACATTTCAAATTCACATTATTTAACAAATACACAACCCTACACAGATGTTCTTCAAAATCTGCAGCAAAACTAGACTAAATTTCAAATATAGAAGAATTAGCTTAACCCTAGTAAATAAGTACAGAAAAATCTCAACAGAGTAAACACCCATACAAATCTACAAAGGAGGAGAGGGAAATTAGAGTTTATCAGATTGTTTGCAACAGACGGAGGTTAGGGCAACCGACACGAGCTTTCAGAGAAAGAGAGGGGAGAGAAAGTGTTTAAGGAAGTAAGTAATCAATTAGATAAGTAGACGGAGACTTACCGGAGTGGATACAACTGGGTCACAAAGTGAAAATTGGGCCTCTGCAATTTGGGGAAATCAACAATTTTTTCTGTAAACAAGGTTAGGGCACAGTTGTGTACGCAAATTTAGGGAACAAATCATAGAAGGAGAGAAAGAGAGATGCTTACCAGATGAACTCATAGGCCGGCCATAGCAGTAATTGAGATCGCAATAATAGAGAGAGGGAGACTGAGACATAGACAGAGACGGAGGAAGAGGAGGAGGAGACAGAGAGAGTGCGCTTCTGTTTTTTGTGAAAAAATATTGTAGCATGTATTATGCAATAGCTTGGAGGGAAACTAAAAGCGTGTGGGAAATGTTTGGGATGTAGATGGTACTCCTCCCTTGCTTAAAAAAAAAAAAACTATATTACAATTTTCATTTTTTGTTTTTTTTTTAAAATTATTTACTTTTTTATAAAATTATTTTATTATTTTATCATTATTTGTTTTGTTACTTTAACGATGGCGTTTACACATGGTCTTCAAGGAAAAATAGTGGTATATATCAAGTATGACCTTTTGACCCGACAAAACAACTTATATGGCATTTGACTAAAAATTAATATAAACTTCCTATAATATCCCCAAAGCCCTTAAAAACTCAGTCTCACACTCTCTCAAATCTCGGCTTCCTCTCTCAAACCACAGCCATCTTCCTCCCATCGTCGTCGTCTCCCCCTCCCATCTCCGACCACATCGTCGCCGTCTTCCTCCGTCTCCAGCCACATCATCTCCCTCTACTACCATGGATCTGGTAAGTCTTCCTCCGTCTTTTTCCAATCTACTACCATGAAGCCCTATTTTTGTCTTCTTCCGTCTTCCTCCCATTGTCTCCCTTTGAATCAGTTAAATGATCCCGTTAATCATTTAAACGACCCCGTGAATTGTTTAAACGACCCCGTGAATTGTTTAAATGAACCCGTGAATTGTTTAAACGACTCCGTAAATTGTTTAAACGACTCTGTGAATTGTTTAAACGACTCCGTGAATTGTTTTAACGACAAACGACTCCATGAATTATTTAAACGACCCGTGAATTATTTAAACGACCCCGTGAATTATTTAAACGACTCCGTGAATTGTTTAAACTACGTCGTGAATTGTTTAAACTACACCGTGAATTGTTTAAACGACTCCGTGAATGGTTTAAACGACTCTGTGAATAGCTTAAACTACGCTGTGAATTGTTTAAACTACGCCGTGAATTGTTTAAATGACTACGTGAATGGTTTAAACGACTTTGTGAGTAGTTTAAATTACGCATTGAGTCGTTCAAAAAATAAGGGTATTTTCGGGTTTACAAGTAAAAAGAGGCTATATAAGTTGTTTTGGAATAAGTCAGGCCATATAAGATGTTAGGGGGTTTGACTAGGCTATTTATGAAGAAATCCCGGAAAAATATGTACCATACCCATATTTATAAAAAGATCAATTAATTTTCATTAATTTATGTCATAAGTCAAACAGGACATTTTTGAAGGAACAAATGGAGTATTATCTAAATTTATATGGTGATCATGTCGGACGTATGAATGAATGAATTTGATTGTATTGGATATCTAGCTTGATACTACGTTGACTTGAAAATGATTAGAAAAACACTGTGAGCGGAGTTGGGGATTGTCTCGGCTCAAACCCTCTGGCATAGGAGATAGATTTTGTATAAAAGTTCCTTGACGGTCTTGGACCGAAGAGATAAATGATTGGCCGAAAGTGTGGTTGAGTAAGAAAAGAAGAATGCAAAGAGCTTGTGAAAAGAATAGCAAGGTTCGGTGTATGTAGAGCGTAGTATCCCAAATGTCTCATCAAGTTGAGCTTTATGGGTGGTTAAGATCGTGGGATCGTTATTGTTGGCCATTATGGAGCAGTTATGAGGGAGAAAATGTAACTGTCATTACAACGGACGGATCAACTTCTTTGACTTTTTCATAGCACTTTATAGCGGACATTAACTACGCGACATTAGATGCGCAAGGGGATGAAGTGGAGGAGAATTCGGCCAAACCACTTAGGTCTATGTCGCCTTGGTCAACCTAGCTGCTAGATTGCCTGAGTCGTCGTTCTGTCCCCAATTGCGGCTTACTAGCATTTTTGCTGCTTTTTTGCTGCAATGTGTGCATGGATACATGTTATTGTATGTTCAAAAATTTCAAGCCCATCACTAGGAATTCTGGACGAGCTTATTTCGAACACTTCGTACAAGCTCAGAGCTCAAGCTTAAAAAATATATGAACAACCCAAGTTTGAGCTAGTTAGGTTGGGCTGGTCTCGATTTGATTACTCTACTAGTACATGTTTGTGAAAATGAATAATAATTTTTTATTCGTAACACAATCGAAAGTAATCAAATTGACTAATTTTATCACGAATATACATGTATGTGTATATGCAACCTTAAAGTTTTTTTTTTTTTTTAATAATAGGAATTAAGTAAGGCATCCTTTTAGGCCTCAGATAATAGGACTTGAAGGGTTCTGTGTCTTATTTACACTTTTATGGGATACCTACTTAAAAGGCGTCTTATTAGCCCTTACGATAATAGGGCCCCCTAAGAGTTAGTTATCCTATTAGGCATTATGGTATTAGGACCCCTATAGAGAGGCATCCTATTAATCACAGTCCTAATAGGTTCCGATATGTTAGGCGTCTATTTGGGTCTTTTATGGGATGACAATGAATGGACGTCCTATTAGGCCTTATGATAATAGGACTAAGAGTTAGCTGTCCTATTAGGCATTATGGTAATAAGACTCAGGTAAACAGGCATCCTATTAATCACAACCCTAATTAGACCCGATGATTTAGGCGTCCTTTGGGCCTTTTTATGAGATAGTAGTGAAAGAGCTTCCTATTATGGCTTATGATAATAGGAGGCGTCCTGTTAGGCCATACCGTAATAGGACCCAATGAGTTAGGCGCCCTATTGGAGTTTTTATAGGATGGCTATTTAAAAGCGTCATATGTAGGGCATCCTAAAATCTCCTTTTGTTGTCGTGAGGATACCTTTTATATAGCAAGCCATAATTCATAGCTCTCTTTAAATATTTCATTACACGATTTATGACATTCCAGTGTTTTTTTATTTATTATTATTATTTTATTTTAAGGAAACATGGACGGCACCCTGGAGTATTTTAGTAATAAAACAAAATAATAAAGGGAGGAGGACAATCAGCCTTGTCTATAAAAACCAAGAGGACAAAGGAGTCTTACCTCTAATATAAAAGAAGTACAAGCAAGAATAAAAATACTTCCTAAATGAATAAAAGCCACACAAATCACGCTTATAAGACAACAGAGCACTTCTAGGTAAATCAACTAAATTATCAAAAATGGAATAATGCCGAGTGTTGAGAGTCGACGATGCCAGCCTATCTACTACTTGGTTCTTCTCTCTAAATACATGACTCAAATCATAAGATCAGATTAAACCACGACAAAACCTCAACTCATACTATCAAAAATGGAATAATGCCGAGTGTTGTGAGCCGATGCTGCCAGCCTATCTGGTACTTGGTTCTTCTCTCTAAATACATGACTCAAATCATAGGATCGGATCAAACCACGACAAAACCTCAACTCATACTCATACATCCATGGGCATCTATAACTATAAACTATTGCGTAAAACCATAACCAAAACCAAAGAGTTCGTCTCAACCTCTACCGAATTCAACTGCAGAGTCTGACAGGGCACTAAACCATCTCTAAGAGCCAAAATTTTGGCTTTCATACTCATACCTGGCCCAGAAAAGTTAGCGAAAGCTTGGATGAAACGACCCTCTTCGTCACGAGTTATAGCACCCGCGGAGCAAAGCCCATTAATCACAGAACCGTTGATATTAAGTTTATATCTCTTAATCCCCAGAGGTTGCTACCTTAACCACTGTCCAATCCTCGGTCGCAGGCATTGCAACTCCAAACCCAAGCTTTGCATCCCCAATCAGCCCCATTAAGATCCAAAATTCCTAGGAACAAATAAAATCAACCTATCCCGTATGTTTCCAAGAATTGTATGATATATCACTTCTGAACGCATGCAACAATTGTCAAAAACCGCACGACAACGAGCCCGCCATCCCAACATGAATACATGAACAACCCAATTTTACATATACCGTCTTGACTATGATGGGAAGTATCATTTAACCAAACTATCTAAAGATTGTACGAATGAACCATGTTAAAAGGTTCTGCAAATCTCTTCCACACATTTTACGCTACCTCCGACCAAATAAACAAATGTTTCAAGGACTCTATCTGAGGTTGACTTGCACAGCATGGACACTTAGATACCAAAGCCACATGCTTGGCTTGAATATTAAGATCAACTGGCAAGGCTCCATAAAATAACTTCCACATGAATCCACTTACTTTCATAGGAATACAAGCATGCCACAATTTACTAAGCCATCGAACCGAAGGGTGAGAATTTCGTATGTGATTCCAATACATCGCAAAAACAAGTCCCCCGATTTCAATAGGCTAAATACCAATCTGTCACTCAAAGACTAATCTAAAGTAACTCGGCTAGCAAACGTCTACTGCTCAATACTTAGAAGAAGGAGATACTGCTCCAGTTGAGGTAAAGCCTCTTGCACAAGGAAACGTGCATCAATTGGGTGTGGTCCAGTTAACACAATCCCACACCAATTTGCAAGCCAAAAGGACAGCTCAACTTTTCCAACAATCCAGCGACTTAGGAGTTGAACCATTGGCATTTGTCTTATATTTCCTTCTAAACATGTGAGGAATTGATAGGGACTATGTAGCCATTGTTATCACTGTATTTCTCAGAATCAAAACGACCCATAGGCTCTCACCCTTCAAGACACTCCAAGACAGTTTTGCGTGTAAAGCTGTCATCGCTTGCTCAAGCGATCTTATACCCAAACCCCCATTGGCAATTGGCCTGCAAATCACTTTCCATGATATCCAGTGTTCAAAGTTAGGTTTCCTAGTAAATCTACTCAACACACCAACAACATATGCAATGTCAGGTCTAGTACAATCTGTTGCATATCTCAAACTACCAATAATACTAGCATATTCATGTTGATTGAACTCATCACAATTGTTTTCCGTAGGATAAAGATGTTTACTAGGATTATAAGGGGGTACAAACTGGCTTGCAATCAAAATATTTGCACTTTCTCAATATTTTTTCCACACAATATGATTGATCTAGTAATATCCCATCGTTTGTTCTAGTTATTCTCATGCCAAGTATAATGTTTCCTCACCCAAGTCTTTCATGTCAAAATTATTATTATTATGTAACCTCTTAGTATTTTCAACAATTTCTAAATTTTTGCCAAATATTAGAACATCATCCACATATAAACACAATATAACATGTATACCATTAGCAGACTTACAATATATACACTTGTCACTTTCATTTGACTTAAAGCCATTTGTGATCATACAAGTAGAGGTGCCCAAACGGTTCAAACCGCCGGTTCGCCAAACCGTGAATGCCTGGCAGTAACGGAACCGTATATGGCCGGTTCCGGTTTCCCGATTGATTTTTTTAATTTTTTTTTAATTTTATTTAAAAAAAACTATTATAAAAGTGTACAAGAAAGTGTTATATATTTTTTAAAATTTTTGCAAAAGCTATATATTGTAAAAACTTTAAGAACTTTATTACTTTAGTTATTAAAAGTTATAAATTAGAAACTCTAAAAACTTTAGTTATGAAAAATTAAAAGGTATAAAAATTTTGTGCAAATGTTTTGTAATGATAACAAAAATTTGAGAACTCAAAAAAATTACAATAAAATTTTAGGAAGTGAAAAATAAAAAGATAAAAAAAAATAATAATAATAAAAACTTAATGAATGGTGCGGCAGTCTCTAGAGAGAAAGATAAAGACTAAGCTTCTCAGGTCATGCCCTCTCAAGTCCCATCAATAGTCGTCACTCACATTGTTTAAAAAAAAAAAGGAGTAATGAATGGGCCTCAGGCTATGAATGCTGCATCATAGCAGTAATTGCAAAGCAGTCAACAGCAACAGGTAGGGCTGGCCTTTTGAAATTTTCAAATTTCAAAAGTTTAAAAATTAGTTGTTTTGGCAGTTCAAAGCGCTGGTTTGGAACCGGGATTGAACTGGCAGTTTGGAACCTAAGCAGAACCAGCGGGTCATGATTTTTGATAAATAGGAACCAAAACAAAACCGTGGAACCGGCGATTTCGATTCGGGGACGGTTTCGGTTCCTCACAGTTTCGATATAGGTGGTTTTCAAGGCAGTTCGATTCCGGTTCGAACCGCCGGTTCGTTTGGGCACCTCTACATACAAGTGTCAAATTTCTCATGCCATTATTTTGGGGCTTGTTTAATCCCATACAAGGATTTTATTTAATTTACAAACCTTATTTTCATTTCCATGTAGGATAAATACCTCGGGTTGATCCATATATATTTCCTCTTCCAAGTCTCCGTTATGGAATGCAGTTTTTACATCCATTTGATGTATCTTCAAATTATGTATTGCAGCTATTCACTACTAGTAAGCGGTCAATTACCTATGAAAATATTACCTACAAAATTTTTCATAGGTAATTACCTACATAATTTTGACATTACCTACAGAATTCCGTCGATAAAGTAGTAGGCATTCAAATTACCGACGGAACATTATCCGTCGGTAAAAATAGAATATTCCAAGAATATTCTAAAATTTCCGTCAGTAAATTCACAGGAATAATACACACACACACACACACACACACTCTCTCTCTCTCTCTCTCTCTCTCTCTCTCTCTCTCTCTCTCTCACTCTCTCTCTCTCTCTCGCTCTCTCTCAACTCCCTCAAGATCTGGCCACCGCCCTCTACCGGCGCCACCACTGCCGAACTTCTTTGCCGTCCAAAGTTAGTTTTATTTTTTAATTTCCCTACTTATTTCTAATTTTATTTGATTATTTTCCTGCTTCACCACCCAGGTTGATCCGCCACCACCCCGTGCCGTCTCAAACCACCACTCTCATCTCATGTTAGTTTTCTAATTTTCTGAAGTTTAATTTTATAGATCTCTTTGGATTGGTTTCTCGTCTAGTATTCTGTGTTGACTAAGCTGATTATGCATGTATTTGAAAACAAACACTCACTCTAAACACTTACCCTTAAATCCTAAACACTAACATGACCGATGAGGTATGGGCTCAGTTCGAAGCCTACTTGTCTGGGTCTGCAACCAAGGAGGCCTCGGAGAAGGCAAAGAAGAATAGGGCTAACGGGTCGGGGTCTGGAATGTAGCACACAACGGGTCCATCAACATCGTTGAGCACGAGCAGTGTATGGTAAGTAACTTATTTTAAATAAAGATTAACTTAATTCAATGTTTATTCACTTTATTGCTCTATATATGTTAAAAGTAGTTGAGAAGCCATGTTGATGCTATGAAATTTATAGTAGTAATTTAATTCAAAGTATAATTAGATTTGGGTTAAGAAAGATAAAGGTGGTTAAGTGTAAATACTTAGAATATATAGGGGGTATTAGTGTATATTTTTAATATTTATTCAGCTTATTGTTCTATATATGTTAAAATTAGTTGGGAAGCCATGTTAATGCTATGAAATCCATGGTAATAGTTTAAAATTATTGTTTATTCAATTGATTTCTCTATATATGTTAAAATTAGTTAGTGAGCCATGTTGATGCCATTAAATCCATGGTAATAGTTTACTTCAAAGTATAATTAGATTTGGGTTAAAAAAAATAAGGGGATTAAATGCAAATACTTAGAATCTATAGGGGTGTCAGTGTATATTTTCAATGTTTATTCAATTTATTCTTCTATATATGTTAAAAGTAGTTAAGAAGTTAGGTTGATGGTATGAAATACATGGTAGTAGTTTAAAATTATTGTTTATTCAATTTATTGCTCTATATATGTTAAAAGTAATTAGAAAGCTATGTTGATGCTATGAAATCTATGGTAGTAGTTTAAAATTATTGTTTATTCAATTTATTGCTCTATATATGTTAAAAGTAGTTGGGAAGCCATATTGATGCTATGAAATCAATGGTAGTAGTTTAATTCAAAGTATAATTAGAATTTGGTTAAGAAAGATAATGGGGTTAAGTGTAAACATTTAGAATCTATAGGGGGTGTTAGTGTATATTTTTAATATTTATTCAGCTTATTGTTCTATATATGTTAAAGTAGTTGGGAAGCCATGTTGATGCTATGAAATTCATGATAGTAGTTTAAATTTATTGTTTATTCAATTTATTGTTGTATATATGTTAAAAGTAGTTGGGAAGCCATGTTGATGCTATGAAATCCATGGTAGTAGTTTAAAATTATTGTTTATTCAATTTATTGTTCTATGTATCTTAAAAGTGGTTGGGAAGCCATGTTGATGATATAAAATTTATGAAAGTAATTTAATTTAATGTATGATTAGATTTGAGTTAAGAAAGATAAGGTGGGGGTTAAGTGTAAACACTTATAATTAATTTATACATCAATTTCATTTCTTATTTTTTAGAAATATAAAAAACTAATAGTAATACGTACTGATTGTAGGTGCGTACACATAGTTCTCATGTGCAATTCCCTAATGTGTTTGTGAGTACGCACATCAGGCAGGATCCGGTTCGTGGGTTGATCCCTATGCAGAGGCTGCGTATCTAAGTATTAAAATTATTGTTTACTATTAAATTGATATGACGGTGTTTTAATTTTTATCTTATTTTTTTATGACAGGTTGAGTATGAGACTCGTATCAGGACCGATCCTAACGGGAATGAGTTTAGCCAACCATTATGGGAGGAGATTACCTCAATAGGACAGACGAAGAGGGGCGATACGGTCTACGGGATTGGCGCACACGAGGGATCCTCGCACGTGCCAACAATAGTTTCACGTGCTTCTGGATCGACAACACGAACTGAGACCCAGCCGAACGTTGACCAGGCGCGCCGGCAACATTTCGAGGTTGGAGACCGAACTCGTTCAAACCCAACAGACCGTAGCTCAGAGTCACCCTAGACCGTTTTCTTTAGAGTCAACCCTGTCCAACCCCGAAATTTATTTAATGATAATTAGTTTGAACAATTTATTTTTCGACACTTGTTTTTAACAATTTTAATTTAATTTATGTAAATAATTTTGAAATTAATTTGTGGTATTTTAAAATTAATTTGCGGTATATTTTAATTTTTGGAGAGTTTTTATTAATATCATGTTAAAAGTTGAAAACAGGTACAAAAATTTTTTTAAAAAAAACAATTAATTTTTTTTTTATTTTTAGCGACGGACAATTCTATCACTAAACTTTCCGTCGCTAATAAGGTTTACCTAGTTCTGTCGCTAATTAGAGACGGAATTTAGTGACGGAATATTCCGTCGCTAATAAGAGACATCATTTCCATTTTTAATTTCCATCGCTAATTAGCAACGAACAATATTTAGTGACGGTCATGATAGTAACGAATTACCGTCGCTAATTTAGCGACAGAAATGGTTTCTGTCGCTAATTTTTGACGGAAATGTCATCGTCTAAAAATAGCGACCTTTTTTTTTTTTTTACAAACTTCTGTCACTAATTTTCGTCGTTGATACGAATTTAGTGACGAAATCCCGTAATTAGCGATAAAAATTTTCGTTGCTAATTACCGTTTTTCCAGTAGTGATAGTGAAAGAGATTGAGTACTTATTTAATAAGTGTGAGAAAACGACTCACGTTGTTAGCTCGACCTCTTCCCACGCCCCCTTAGTATTAAAATAAAAAATGAGTAATTGATAGATGTTGGGGGGAAGCAAATGGGCATAGAATAGCCGACAGGAAAGCAACATTTCCGTGGTACATTTTCTTTTTTCTTTTCTTTTCCTTTTTTCATTCACAATTAAATTTGTTACTCAAGTGCATGGCCTTGTTGTTTAAAATTTAAATATCACAAAAGAATCCACATAACAGCTAATGGGTCGGCAACAGCATTGCTCCTTTTAAACTTGATAATCCAAATTAATTAAAGGGTTAATTACACCATTAGTCCCTCAAATATGGAGTTTTTCATCACTAGTCCCTTAACAAACTTTTTTCAAATTTAAGTCCCTTGAGTATGAAAATTAGACACGACTAGTCCTTTTGATGGATGTCATTAGTAAAATTCCGTTAAGTCATCCATGTGTCTCCCAGGTGCATTTAAGTAAGGGGAAAATTGGAATTTTACTCATCATCTTCTTCCCAAATTCTTCAAACCCTAATCCCCAATTTTGAAAATCAACAGACTAACCTAACCCCTCTGCTAACTCTCGTGCTCAAAGCTTGAAAGAAAGCCATATCTTTTTCGTGCTCAAATCTCTATCAATATACAGTTTATGAGTTACATGTTTGGGCTTGAAAGAAAGCTCGAAGGGTTTATCATCCCACGATGACGGGGACATTGACAACTGGGAGCGTTGACGACATCGTAGTGGCTCTCCCGGCTAGTGCCACCATCAATTGCACCGCATAACAAGGGTTTCGTCCTCCGTCGACCTAATCAATTGCCTGCATCAAAATTGAAAATAAGAAATTAGATTATTTCAACAGGGTTTAGATCGAAGGAGCGTTGGTGTTTAGCTTACCAGTATTGAAGTTTGAAAACCATAATTGACGAGGTCGGGAATTCGACTGTTTAATTGGGAGGTTGAATTGGCGGGAAGAAGGAGATAAAGATGAACTTGAAGCTGATGATGGGCAATAGCAGCTACCATCGCTCCAGGTTCGATCGTGAACACATGTACTCTCTCTCTCTCTCTCTCTCTCTCTCTCTCTCTCTCTCTCTCTCTCTCTCTCGATTGAGCCCGTTACTGTAAACAAATGTTGTTGATGAAGAAGGTACATTATTCATGGATTCTTGGTATACCAGATTTCAAATCGAACTGGGGGTTTTTATTCATGGATTCTTGGGTTGTGTTCATGGATTCTTGGTACATTATTTTGGGTTGTGCTTAATTCTAATTGCAGAACTCATTTCATATAAGTGAAATCACTAATTTCTGGGTTTGAGTTTTGGTGTGTGTATGTGTTTTGGGGATTAGGATTTGAAGAATTAGGGAAGAAGATAATAAGTAAAATTTTAATTTTGCCCTTACTTAAATGCACGTGGAAGGCACATGGGTGACTTAACGAAATTGTACTAACGGCATCCATCAAAAGGACTAGTCGTGTCTAATTTTTATACTCAAGGGACTGAAATTTGAAAAAATATTGTTAAGGGACTAGTGGTGAAAAAGTCCATAGTCGAGAGACTAATAATGTAATTAACCCTTAATTAAATGAGCCAATTAAATGGGTGGGCAACAGCATTGCTCCTTTTAAACTTGATAATCCAAATTAATTAAATGAGCCAATTTAATAATTAAGGATAACTACAATATGATTCTGTCTCCATTATTCTCAAACACTATCTAAGCCTTATTTAGAAAGTCATCATCGACCTTCATGTCTTATGTGAAAATAAAGAAATTTCTATCAATTTAGTTTTCAAAGGTAAATTTCCAAAGAAAGAAATCACTTTTTCTTTTAAATCGGAGAAAGATTTTCTATTTTGTCAATGATTAATCCACCAAGTCAACCTTTGTTATTTATTTTTACGGGAAAATTATATAAATGATCATCGTACTATCGTTTGGTAACCGATTTAACCCCGTACCCCTAATATCCTAAATCTAACCAATGTACTCACGAATTGAGTGCAATGTAGTCCAACGGCCCATCCATTTTTTAACGGTCATTAACTCTTCATCCTATTTTTTAACAGGTCTGCTGATATGGTCTACGTGAGCTATTTATGAGGGATATCCAAGTTCGTCACGTGCATAGCATGCCTTCCCCTGAGTTTTTTGGCGAAGACTTTCAACCGTGCTTGCCTGTTGAAGGAGTCGAATTTCGATTCAGATCTAGTCATTGGAGTATTGGATACTGGGATTTGGCCCGAAATATCCCTCATAAAATGGCTCACGTAGAACATATCAGCAACCCTTTAAAAAAATAGGATGGACAATTAATAGCCGTTAAAAAAATTGATGGGCCGTTAGTTAGAAGGACTACATTGCACTCAATTTGTAAGTACATCGGTTAGATTTAAGATATTGAGAGTACGGGGTCAAATCGGTTACCAAATAATAGTACGATGGTCATTTATATAATTTTCTCTTATTTTTACTGTAGTAAACTTTTTTTAGAAACGAAATGAATTATAAAATTATTTTAATAAGTGCATTTATTTAGAAAAAAGAAAAGAAAAGAAAAAAGTGATATCTCTTTTGTTTTCAGTGCTTAAAACTTTTGTTAGGTACTTAATTATAAGTTTTTTTTCTTCTTAGTCCCCACTAGTTTGCGGAAATTCAGTGAATTATGCTTAGTGTCTAAAGTAGCACTTCAAAATTGGAACCATTAACAATTAAAAAGCTATGATTTATCTAAGAAATAGTTAATCACATATGTCGTTGACATTGGAAAAAAAAGGACTTAAAATATTCATTGTTCATGAAAAGGTTTATTTGTTAAAACTGAAAATTAAGTTCAAAAAATTACAGTTATATTTCTAAGCTCACTTCAAATTATCCTAACTAAACTCTTAATTAGATTAACAAACAGAAGACGATCACTTATGTCTAGTCTGGCCAAGCGTTTTGGCCAAAAAGTTTAGTTATAATGTTGTGCTTTTACGTGGAAGTGTATTAACGGTGAGTTTTTGAAACCAAGCATGAAAACGGTGTAGCCTTTTAAACGTTACATTTATAGCTTATTGAGCTAAACTCTCAACGAAAACATCAGGCGTTTTACACCGAACCAAAATAAGCACTAAGCCAAAAAAAAAAAAAAAGCCAATGAGAGATATTGAAAAATTTATTTTGCTCAAAAAATTTAGGTATTTCTAGAACTCGGGTTTTTAGAAATATGGATCAAGAGACACATATAAGAACACATTACAAGACCAAATAAAAATGGGCCCATTATTGAAAACGTTATACAACAATTGTTCCTCTAACGTGTTATGTTTAATTACTTTGTTTTTTCTTTCTTATTTTCACCATGATTACAATTGACATTTTTATATCAAATTTACAATTAGTCGATAAGTAATCAAATAAAAGGATGAAATTTTCATTATCAACATATATTCAGATTACAAGTTAACATTTTAGCATGCTACACCAAACTCATTTGTAAGATAAAACTTGTATTTTAAAAAATGTGCGTTCCAAAAAAGAAACATTTTGTAAAGCACCAAACGAGGTTTTATTCACAAACCTTGCGTGAGCTAATCATTTTCCTTTCCTTTCCTATCTCATCGAAAACCCTTGTCACTTCGTCGATATATTTTGTGGGTAATGTATCACTAATTAGAGGACTTCAAATCTTCTATCCCGCTCTCTATCACACTCCATGTCCCACTTAATTCTAGCCTCCCTCCGTCCTTAAATTATTGTCTTGTTTGACCCGACACACGGATTAAGAAAAAATAATTGACTTGATTAGTAATACTAGTATAGTATGTAGTTTTCTTTAATATCTATGTGTACATGACTCGTAATTAAAGTTGGGAGAAAAAATAAGGATAAAATGGTAAAAGTGATGTCTTAAAAAGGAAGGATTTAAAAAAGACAATTATTTAGGTACATACAAAAAAAAAAAAAAAAGCGGGACAATAATTTAGGGACGGATGTAAGAGTATTATTTTAGTTTATCTCATAAGTTTTGTTATTTATTGACAAAGGAAAAGCAAGGTTCAGGACATACTTAAATGAGATCGAAAGGCTAGAGTTAGCGTTAATTAACGTCGAAAGGCTAGCTAGTGAGATCACATAGATAGCTTCGAAAAGGCTAAAGATGCTCCATCGCTTAATAGAAAATTACATGTTGGTCAGACATGGATAGTGGGGGAACGAATAATTAAACAAAAATAGTTAATTAGTACTTAAAAGCGATGATCAAAGAATATTCTTATGAAATAAATTATTATTCAGATCATATTCTTTAGAAAGGATAAAATCTACGGAAAATTCTTTTATGTAGAAAAAGAGTGGTGACTGATGGGACCATACCTGGAGTGGTCAACGGGGGTCCGTCAACTCGTCACCATGAATTTTGTGCCGACGAGTGACCACTTGGTGGATATCTCAGTGATCGACCTCCGAGAAGTCGGCTAATCCGAGACGTCGACCACCGACCTCAATCCTTAGAGCCGAACATCCCGTGGTCGCGAGATGAATAGTTAAGCTCCTTCGATTCATTAAATGAGACTTGACCTAACGACCAGTCTACTTACACCAATTCTACCAACTTATTGACTAAGGGCATGGAAGACATTTTCGTGTAACGTCCATACGTCCACTAGCACCAATTCTACTAACTTATTGACTAAGGGCATGGAAGACATTTTTCGTAATGTCCTCGTTCTGAGCAAACAATAGATGTGATCGAGGAGGAAAGTAGTAGATTGACTGCTACTTACATTGACCAACGGCTAACTACACCCTTCCCTTCTATCAACCACGGTGAAGTCCCACTATAAATACTTCACTCAGTTAAACATTTACTCCTCTGGCCATTATTCTCTCAAAATTCCTCTTCAAGCATAAAAAGCATAGTACATTTACTCCATTGTTAATCTGTATTATTCCATCCTCATCTGCTTGCCTTTAACTAGCCCTGAACAGATAAAAAGCTTTCTCAACTTCTATACTTACTCTCACGCTAGAGATTATAGTCGGGCTACGACCCGACTCTCCCTCACTGTATTGTTTTTTCATGTTCATCGCAAACCAAGTATCCATCGGAACACTATTCACCGACGTAATCACCAATTTCGGGAAGATCGGTGACTTTTAGGTATCCGAGATGTTAAATTGAGTAAAAGTTAGAAACTAAAAATAGTTATTTGAGAATGGATTGAGTTATACTCCACCTGATGAAGAACACGTAGCTGATGTGTATTTGCACAAGATGGAAAGGAATAAGAAGTTTGGAAAGAGTATTGGAAAGTTATGGGGTAAAGTGGCAATAGGCAGAACTAGTACTAGTATAAATCACGAATTGGAGGAGTTTTCGTAGGTAGGGCATAATTTTGGCATAACTTTTGATCCCAAATGAACCACGGGACCCACCACATATCAAATCGAAGCTCTCGACGAGATCTACAAGACTCACGGTGTACACCAGTGATGCGTTTGGTTTTTAGCCCAAAAAATACTGTTTAAGTATTGTTTTGGGCCTCGAAAGTTTTCCTTATTTACTTTTGTCGTTTTCCTTTTAGGGTTTGGTTTGTTTAAGGCATATAAATACCCTCTTAAACATTGTTATGAGCAACTTTTGATTAATAATAAACGTTTTCTTCTTTGTGAAAATCCTAAGCCGTCTTAGGCTTGTTCTTAGAGTTTCTCGTGGTAAGAGCTTCATAGTTGTTAGTTCCGCTGTGTCACCACCAAAGTTGGGTGGCACAATTCTATCACACTCCATATATTTTGATTGATAATGGCCACCAATAAATACTAAATGGTCCAAATTAAATCACCTTATCCTTAAGAACAATTATGCAGGAGAAACTAAATAAGTATGGCTAGTCAGTGTGAAATTAATCGAAATAACAACATCATTGTCTATACAATTCGATAAAGATTGATAGTCGGCTCAACCATGCGATTAAAGTAGGCCTTAAACAAAGACGGGTCAATATAAAGAAAAACCACTCATCGTTGAACTAATATATATATATATATATATATATATATATATATATATATATACATTTTTGCATAGGCGAGTTCTTTTTCTTCGATTTCACCTCTAGTTCATGCTACCGATTTCATGTGATTTGTACGTAGTTTGTTGTGCTTGTGTATTTCAATGTTTGGGTAATTATCCATGTTCAAGTAGACAACAATTTTAATTTGAAACCTCCGAAAATAAAATAAAATAAATATACGTCAACATTTTGTGCACATGTATAGTTGAGATGAAGTTGTGTACATAATTCAGAAGAATTTAAGTGATTTTTCTCCTAAATTATTATGCATTAAATAGTTGGTGTTGTTGTCGGTATTGTTGTTCATAGGGTTAATGACAAATCTAGCCGTCAAACTTTACTTTAGAATCCAACTATATCATGTACGTAACTCACGAAATGATCAGAAAATAATTAAGCTAATCTAATCTTAAGGTAGCAAAATAACCATTATCGTCACCTCATCGTCAAAAACGTAACGGATGTGTTAACGTGTACGTCCACTTAGACAAAAATTAGCCACCTGGAAAAAAGAATTTCTTTTCTAATGTGAAATTATGAAGAAGTTAAAATTAAAATACCTAATTTACGAAAATATATGAAGACAACCATGAATTCGAGCTTCCTTAAGAGACGGTCTCTCCGACATCCATGAATTTGAGCTTCCTTTAGAGACGGTCTCTCCGACATCCATGAATCTGCTTCATTGCATCCTTCATCTATATGAAATGCTGCTCCTTCCATTGATTCAATCGGATTGCGTGGCTATATTGCTATAGCAGTCTACCAATTTTTCGTCCATCGATATTACCCCTTTGCTTCCAATGAACCCTAATCGTGAATGGAAATGGGGGGAAAATGTTTACAACTTTCCCTCCTTATTTGTAAGGCGTCGAATATGGGTAAATTAGGCATTTGTTTTTTATTTTTTTGTAGTTACACGCAAAAAAATTTTTTGAGCTGGTTATTTTTTGCCTACATAAACATACCAGTTAGCGTGCAACTCTACTAAGTTCATGACGAGGAACTGCCGGTAATTGTTATTTTGCTACCTTAAGATTAAATTAATTATTTATTGATTATTTTGTGACGTGGATTGTATGGTGAAATTCTTAGTTTGATTGTCAATTTTGCCATTAATCCGACGAAAATTCATCAATTAATGCACAAAAGTGTTGAAAAAGTTATGAACATTAATGTGTTAGGAAATTATTTATTTCCTAAATATTGGGCCACATATAGTAAGTATGCAGTTATATTTTCCATTTAAATTACCATTGGACTTAATTGAGTGATCTATTTCTGGTAGAGTCTAAGGCTACTGAATTTGAAATGGAAACAATGGGTATATATACCTAAATGCTAATCATGGAATTATTTATGGGAACCCTAATTCAATTAATATATAAGGAGTACGTGGTTATGGTCACAGTTTACTAAATCGAATACCGTTTTTTATTCTCCCCATCAACAAAGAAAAAGAAACTAATGTCACAAAACCAGACATCGTTCTTGTTCCAAAAATGATCACCTATTAAGGCATTATGCACAAGAATTCTGCTATAGATTCAGGTATTTAGTTATTTCGATGAATCTTTGACGTATTAAGCATGATGTTGATGTCCTAAAATTTTAACCATTGTACTAAGATAATTATCCGAATTTAAGTTTACGTATGTTATTGAGATAAATACCAACATTCCCTTCTCTCTCTCTCAGTTAGAGCTCGTATGGTGCAGTGTTTATAAAATGCTGTGTTTTAAAAACGCATATATTTTCTTATAAATGCATTTGAGATATAACTTCAATATGTAGCAGCGTTTTAAAATCTGCGTTTTAGGAAAAAAACTAAAAATTACAGCGTTTTAAAACGCAGTTTTGTTTTGAAAACGATGTTTTTTCTGCTGCAGCATTGAAATACAATTTTTGCAAATAAGCTGCATCAAAATGCACGATCAAATGGGTTCTTAATTATATAAACCAACGATTCTCTCCCAACAAGCTATGAGCCGTATCTATAGATTCTTTTCGTCATAATAATAAAGGTGGCTTATTATAGTAATTTCGTGAGGATGAGTTTAATTGCGATATTTTATTTTATTTTATTTTTGGTTACAAAAGAGAGAACACAAACAAGAAAAAGCGAAAGACGAAAACCCACTAGCTACAAGTATTTATAAAGAGTCAGTCCATTGTGCCGTGTTTGGAAGGACATAATCCTTGAGCATAAAAGAAAGTTTTGGTGTTGGTTAAATTTAAAAATATTTGTAGTAAAACAAACAAGAAACTATAAAAATGGAAAGTGATTCTCCAAAATCATGGGGGATTTGGTTGGATTCCCAACTTTCACTTATTCTCTGTACAAATCTAACATAGTGGGATGCAAGATGACAAAATTAACCACAGCTTTAAGATCAATTGGGAAGTGTCCTTTATATATATATATATATATATATATATATATATATATATATATAGAGAGAGAGAGAGAGAGAGAGAGAGACACACACACACACACACACACACACACACACCCCTTAACTTTACCAAACCAAACAGACCACTTCTTTGAATCTGCCATTGTTTTTCTTTTGCTGGCAAACTGATTTAAACAGTCATAATTCTTTGTTCGTGTATAAATAGGTTTTGTTAGGGTTTAAATTATGGCAAAAACACAAGATACTTAACTATGTATAATCATCATCGTTATAATTTTTTTGTTTTTTAACTCTAAGCCCGAAAGTCCGAAATTAACTCTCAAGTGAAAATAAACCAAAAGAACGGTAAAACACTCTCTGCTAAGTTTTAGTTAAGTATAATTAACGGGAAATTGCTGGCCGGTTCAGTTTCATAACGTTTTTTTCTCTCCAGTCCATACCCTTTTCTTTTTAACCGCTAAAAGGCAGTTTTATAAAATTGTTCCTAAAATGTCCCTATGCAACGTGAACGTATCCTACAAGCTGATTTCTTCCTAAAATCTCAGCTGCTTGTTTCGAAAAAACTATGCTATTTTAAATTGTCATTTTCCTCTCGTAATTCTTCCTTAGTTTGCTTGTGTTGAAATGGCTGTAGTGAAAAGGAAGTGAAATGAGAGAGAGAATTTTTTTTTGATTTTCTGTGAACTGAGGGTGAAATGGTTTGTTTTGTTTTTGCGTCTGTTCTTTTTTGGCCTTAAATTGCTTTGGTTCATCGCAATCTAATATTTGGGCATCACGTTGATGGAATTAGGCATCGCAATGCTTTGATTATGCATACCGATGCCTGAATATTAATGGCATATTAGTATTTTCGTCAAAAAATAAAAAATAAATGCATCCTGTGATATGTCTTTTACTTGAGCATGTATCGGGATGTCAATATAATTGAATTCGATGCACATACCAGGCATCGCCTTAGCCTTTTATCCGATGCTTGAATATATTTGAGTTGCTGTCTTTGGTATAAGTCAATGATGAAATTAGGCATCGCAATCTAATATTTGTGCATAGCAATAAGGTTCTTCATCATAAGCCTTAAATTGGGCGTTGAGATATCTTGGGTTACTGATGTACCCGTACGTATTTTTTTTTCATTAATGACAATCGTTTTTTCTCCCCAAAAATATCTTTTTTCGAGTTTAAAAAAAATACAGTAAATTTCTGTCCGGTCCCCTTTTCAAAAAGTTTAACCCCTAAAGTCCACCATTTTTTTTCTTAATCAGAAAAAGGCATTTTGATAATTTTCTTCCTAAAATGTCTCTATGCAACATGAACACTCTTTTATTTTAGAGATTCGTTAAAAAAAAAAAAATACAAACACACAAACATAAAAAACATTTAGTTACATACATCAAAGAAACTGAAAACTTGTAAACGATTTCATGTTGTTAATATAGTCTTCCCTCATGTTTGGGGATCAATTTTTATGCCTAGAACACGAATTTGATTACAATTTAATCAAATTCGAATTTTCTGAGTTCATACCGTTTTTCCTTGTTCTTGGGCTGTTTTGGCCACTTTAATATATATTTTAAGCTTCGAATTTGTTTAAAATCAATCCATATTGTTATCCTAACTTAGTACTATATTTGTGCACAATTTTTCTACCAAAAAAAAATTACTATTTTTGAAATCCAAATTGAACTTGGCAGTGTGCTGTCTAAAAATAGAGTGAGATGTTCTTGGACTGATTTTGGGACTTTAATCAATGATTTGAGTTTTAATTCACCAATCGCAGTATGCTGAGCAACGCAACGGGGATCGACTTGCCTGGTCAGGTTGCAGGGGTCGAGGGGACAGCGTTGCCCCCGAAAGGTAAACGAAAATCAAGTCCTCTCCAGCTGTTGAAATTCAAACGGCACCTTGATTGCTCATCGCGATGCCTTCGTTTGCTCATCGCGACGCCTTTGTTACTCATCACAATGCCTGTGTTGCTCATCGCGATGCCTTGGTTGCTCGTCGCGATGCCTGTGTTGCTCATCGCGATGCCTTGGAAAATCAAGTCCCCTCCAGCAGTTGAAATTCAAACGGTGCCTTGGTTGCTCATTGCGATGCCTTGGTTGCTCATCGCGATGCCTGTGTTGCTCATCGCG
This sequence comes from Platycodon grandiflorus, assembly GCA_016624345.1. Classification (NCBI taxonomy): domain Eukaryota; kingdom Viridiplantae; phylum Streptophyta; class Magnoliopsida; order Asterales; family Campanulaceae; genus Platycodon; species Platycodon grandiflorus. Next base: position 25,525,981 of record CM028369.1, read on the forward strand.
ATGCCTGTGTTGTTCATTGCGATGCCTTGGTTGCTCATCACGATGCCTTTATTGCTCATCGCGATGCCTTGGTTGCTCATCACGATGATTAACCCACACGATGCCTTGGATTACTCATCGCGATGCTTTGGGTTACTGATGAGCGCGTGTTTTTCTTTCATTAATAGCATAATTGTCTTTTCGCCTCAAAAATACCTTTTTTCGATTTTAAAAAAAAATGACTAGACTGGAGCGATTACAAATGTTTAAAAAGGAACCGGTCCGTAATTCACCCAAAAAAGTATAATAAATTAAAGCGACTACAAATGTCCAAAAAGAAACCGACATGTAATTCACCATATAATTAAGGCCTCTTTGGCAGCCCACTTTTGGCATGGTTTTGTGTTTTTTCATGGGTAAATTACAGGCCGGTCCTTTTTTAAACATTTGTAATCGCTCCAGTCCACTCATCTTTTTTAAAAACCGGAAAAAGACATTTTTGGGGCGAAAAGACGATTATGTCATTAATGAAATAAAAACGTGCATGCTTCAGTAACACAAGACATCGTGATGCACTACTTTGGGATCGCGATGCACCACATTTGCATCGCGATACACCAAATTGGGGCATCGCGATGCAACAATTGGTGCATCGCGATCATCGCAGCACACTTTAGGAAACCAAAGCATCGTGATGAGCAACCAAGGCATCGCGATGCACTACTTTTGCATCTCGATGCACCAAATTGGGGCATCACGATGCAACAATTGGTGCATCGCGATCATCGCAGCGCACTTTAGGGAACCAAAGCATCGTGATGAGCAACCAAGGCATCGCGATGCACTACTTTGGCATCGCGATGCACCACTTTTGCAAATTGGGAAATCGCAATCGCGATGCACCACCGTTGCGTTGCCCAGCATACTGCGATTGGCGAATTAAATCAGTCCAAGAACATCTTCCTCTGTTTTCGGACAGCACACTGTCAAGCTTGATTTGAAGCTCAAAAATAGTGTTTTTTGGTAAAAAAAAATTGTGCACAAATATAGTACTAAGTTAGGATAATAATATGGATTGATTTTAAACAAATTCGAAGCTTAAAACAGAGATTTAAGTGGCCAAAACAGCTCAAGAACAAAGAAAAACGGGATGAACTCAAAAAATTTGAATTTGATCAAATTCGTGTTTTATGCATGAAAATTGATACCCAAACATGAGGAAAGACTATATTAACAACATGAAATCATTTATACATCAATTTGAATATCAAATCTGAAGCAACGGTGTTGTTGAGGGTATTTTAGAAAGAAAATTTTGAAAATGTTTTTTAACGGTTAAAAAAAAAATGGTGTACTGGAGAGAAAAAAAGTTTGAGAAAGTGGACCAGCCAGCAATTTCTCCTTTTTTTTGGTCATCACTTCTTAAAAGTGTAAAATCCTCCAGGCCGCCCCCCCCCCCCACCAACCCTCCTCTAGGGCTCATCCTTTTTTGACCTAAATTTATTTATTTGTTTATTTATTTAGTTCATCTCATTGCTTTGAGACTCCAGTCCACAAGATTGTTTTGGACCACAAACTATTGCCATGTTACCACTCGCACCATTTCTCTTGTTTCATTAACAACTTTCAATCACAAATTTAAAAACTATCTTTGGCTAATTACAAGACTTTCATATTTTTATAAAGCATATTTAAAGTGAAAATGCAAAATATCATGTCAAAGCACAAATCGTTGAAGTATTAAGAGCCTGTTTGGTCCTCCTCAACTTAGCGTTTCAATGTTACAGTTGAAAAAACCTGCGTTTTAACGCAACTGTATTTTTAAATGATGAAAAAAAATTTTTTTTTTTCCTAAAACGTTGTTGGAAAAAAAAATGTGTTTTGAAATAGTATTCCAAACATGTTTATAGAAAAAAATCTGCATTTTAAAAAATCAACATTTTAAATTATTTATATTTTAAAAATGCTACACCAAACAACATCTCGATTTTACAAAATAAAGTATCAAAGTATTACCAAAATGCAAATTACCATGAGAAAATGAAAGTACCAAGTCCAAACAAGCGCTTATTCTACATAGCAAAATCACAGTAAGATACTGTTTAAGACCTAACAATTAGATGGATGATTTGGACACATGGGAAGAAATAGTGATGAAAAGAAAGGATGGAATATCTGAGTTCTTCTCAAGAGGAGTCTATTTATTGTACATCCATTAGATTAGATAGTTGATGGAAGGTGACTATTAATCTATCTAATTAGATTGTTGATGGAAAGTGACAATTAATCTCTCGTGACAATTAATCTCTCTCTCTCTCTCCAATGCAATGCATGTTATTTTTTTATTTTTGCATGAATTTCACGACGAACACTTTAATAAAATTCATAATATACACTTTTATGCTCAACATTTTGGACACATAATCATTTTGGACACATTAAACTTTATACTAGACAAATAGATTAAGATTTTCTTTCTCTTGCATTTCCTTAATATCCCCTTGACGGTGAGAGAGAAACTTTTCGTACCTTTTATTTCCTCTTCTTGTTTGTTCCTTTTCTTCTCTCGTTAGAACAGGTCCAACGGAAGTTCTTCCGTTGGATTTGATTGAATCAAAGTATACAATGGAGTATCAAAAGGGATCAAAAGTAAATCATCAAAAGCTTTGTGGTAAAAAAATCGCAACAGATGATACCCAATAAAAAAAAATCAAAAAAATCGGACAAAAGAGAAGGAGACGTCGTTTTGAGGGGCAAAATTTCAAAAAAAAAAAAAAAGTGGCGGACAAAGCCTGACATCGCTTTACACGTGTCAACGCCTGGGCAATTGGGCAATTTTCTTAATTATCTCCGGTTGAGGACAGTTTTGGTACTTAAAAAATATATATTTTTTAAAAAAATATACAAAAAATAGTACACATTTTTATCTATAAATAGAGACTTGGTTTGCATCATTTGGACACCAAACGAATTTTTTGCAAATTAATGGAGATAAAGATAGTGGGATATGTAAATTGGTTGGAAATAAAGATTGTGGGGGTATGTAAAAGTCTTGGAGTTTGTGCCACTATTAAAATAATTTTTTGATTTTAAATCAAATAAGTATCAAATAGATTATTTTATTGATTTTTAATGGGTTGTGTTTAATTTATGGTTTGATTGAATCAAACCATTGCACATGCTCTTAGCTAGCCTCTTGACTTTCTCACTTCTTTTCCTTTCTTATATGTTAACTCACAGTCACTGATTTAAGGTGAGGGAGAGAGAAAGCAATTATAGACTTGTTTTGAGAGGATTGAAATAGGTTAACCTTTATACCCATTCCACCGGCTCAAATAATCCAATGAGAGACCAATGAGAGAAGAGGGAGTTTACTACTTTGATTTTTCTTCTCATTTTATAACCTTTTCTTGCACGGCCTCATTGTACGCGTCATGGATTAAGGAGATAACAAATGTGTGTCTTTTCTTTTTATCTCATTTGGTTTACATTTCTTTTATTAAAAGAGGGTAATATCCATATACATATATATTACACATATGTATAATTATTTTATTTAGGCAGAAAAAAAAAAAGAGTCCCTTTTAAATGCTCCCAATTTTTAACAACATTTTATTTTCACTTAACCATAAAAATGAAATCCTCTATGTCAAAACATATTTACCCATAAATCATGTGGGACACTATTATAGAATAATAAAAATATTCCTACATTTCTCTCACTTGGCTCATATAACGACTTGAGAATTTAACAATAACTTTATGTACGCATATATTATTAAATTCTCTATAATGTCAATTAATTTGGCCTATCATTAATTAAGTTAAGTTGATTGGATCATGGCGGTCACACATCATTTAATCGACATGATCTCTTCCATATACCACAAATCAATTCAACTTAACAGTAACTGTAATGTGGTGAACCATAAGTCTTAGCCATACAGTCTTCTAAGAAGACTAATCATACTAGTACATTTAAACAATACAATGTACATAAGCAGAAACATATCCATAGATGAGCTCAGAGTGTCATAACCTAACTAGCAAAATAACTGTTATATATACATGTACATGTACATTCTCATTATGCTAACATGGACTTTTCCATAATACACATCCTATCGACATGACTATTAAATGTCTTAGCTAGTAATCCCTTCGTTAACGGATCCGTTACTATTATTTCGGTGTTAATATACTCAATAGACACTCTTTGTTTATGCATTTCTTCTTTAACTCACAAGTACTTCAATTACATATGATTCACACCTTTAAAGTACTTGTCACTTTTCGAGAAGAAAATAGGTGCGGAATTATCACAATAAATTTTCAGCGGCTTGACTATACTGTCAATGATCCCAAGCCCTGAGATAAAGTTTCGAAACCACAATCCTTGAACAGTGGCCTCAAAGCATGCTACAAATTTAGCTTTCATAGTGGAAGCAGCAATGACAGACTGCTTTCCACTTTTTCATGATATTGCCCCTTCAGCTAATAGGAACAAATAACTGAATGTACACTTCTCGTGTCAACACATCCGACATAATCTGAATCTGAATATCCTATTACTTTGAGGTTATTAGACCTCTTATACATGAACATGTTTTCTTTGGTGCCTTGTAAGTACCAAAGGACTTTCTTTGTAGCCTTCCAATAGTCCATACCGGGATTACTTTGATATCGGCCTAGTATACCAACAACAAAGCTGATATCTGGCCAAGTACAAGTCTGTGTATACATTAAGCTCCCAACCACTGATGCATAAGAAATAGAATCCATTTTTTTCGTTCCAAATCATTCTTGGGACTTCTTTTTTTTTTTTTTTTGACTAAATTTGTCCCCTTAATTTTTGTATTGGAACTATCCCAGCCAAACAATTTTTCATTCTAAATTTCTCTAAAACTTTATTGATATAGGCATTCTGAGACAACCCTAATAATCCATGTGACCTATCACGGAATATTTCTATTCCTATCATATAGGATGCCTCTCCTAAATCTTTCATTTCAAAACTCTTAGAAAGAAATTCCTTTACATTACGTAACAGTCCAACATCAATCGTAGCAAGTAATATGTCATCAACATATAAAACTAATATTATAAACTTGCTCCCACTGACCTTTATATAGATACACCGATCAACGGTGTTCTTTATAAAACCATAAGATGTAATAATATTATTGAATTTAAGATATCATTGTCGGGAGGCTTGTTTTAGTCCATATATTGACTTTTTTAATTTACACACCAAATTTTATTTTCATGTGATCATAAAACCTTCAGGTTGGGCCATATAAACTTCCTCTTCCAACTCACCATTCAGAAAATCAGTTTTGACATCCATTTAGTGAAGCTCTAAGTCATAATGAGCCACCAAAGTCATAACAATTCTTAAAGAGTCTTTCTTAGTCACTAGAGAGAAGGTCTTTTTATAGTCAATGTCATCCTTTGTGTATAACCTTTAGCAACGAGTCTCACCTTATACTTTCGATGTTGCCTTTCGAGTAATGTTTGGTCTTAAAGACTCATTTACAACAGACTCTCATGTGATCGTAAAACCTTCAGGTTGGTCCATATAAACTTTCTTTTCCAACTCACCATTCAGAAAATCAGTTTTGACATCCATTTAGTGAAGCTCTAATTCATAATGAGTCACCAAAGTCATAACAATTCTTAAAGAGTCTTTCTTAGTCACTGGAGAGAAGGTCTCTTTATAGTCAATGTCATCCTTTGTGTATAACCTTTAGCAACGAGTCTGGCCTTATACTTTCGATGTTGCCTTTCAAGTAATGTTTGGTCTTAAAGACTCATTTACAACCGATTCTTTGGGAACCTTCTGGCAACTCTACTAAGTCTCAAACTTTATTGTCATACATCGATTTAACCTCTTCTTTTATTGCATTGAACCAAATTTCTGAATTGGTATCATTCATCGCTTAATTGAATGAGATTGAATCCTTATCAATGCTTAAGTCACATTCATGCTCAAGATTATTCACTACACAGTCATCAGGAATACCAGGTCTTTTCTATCTTACAGACCTCCTTAAGGCTATTTCCTGTTGTGGTTCATTAATCTTTCGCTCAACTACAACTTGTTCATCTATAATATTTTCATTCAATGGGTTTTGGACATTGACATGTTAATCTGGTATGTTGTTTGACTGTGATACAACAATAGGAACAACCATTTTATTAGGAATATCAGGTATAGGCGTTTCTACCCAAATTTCCCGAATGTCTACTTTTTGTGGTTCCCCACTCCAACTGATTAAGCCATTTTCAATGAACCGAGCATTTTTAGACTCAACGATTCTCATATTGTGGTTAAGACAGTAAAACATGCACCCCTTAGACTTTTCAGGATAGCCAATGAAATAATCAGTGACTATCCTAGCATCAAGATTTTTTTGATGTGGATTATAGACTCTTACTTTCGCTGGACAACCCCAAATATGAAGTTATATCAAATTGGGTTTCCTACCTGTCCACAACTCGTAAGGAGTTTGAGGAACAACTTTACTATGAATCCGATTGAGAAGATACGCAACAGTCTTTAATGGATGCATCCATAATGATAAGGGCAAAGAGCAATTACTTAACATACTCCTAACCATTTCTATTAAGGTACAATTTCGTCTCCCAGCTACACCATTCTGCTGAGGTGTACCGGGCATTGTATACTGTGCATAGATGCCACGAGTTTCGAGAAACTTTACAAATGGACCAGGACATTGTCCCCATTTTGTAAACTTTTTAGTTGTGCGACATCGGAAGCGAGCAAACAATGATGAATGATCAAGCCATTAAGGATTAGAAGAAGAAAGAGTATTTGAGGTTTTAAGACTACCGTATATTGATATGATAACATTAACCATGTTTTAGGGTTACAACTTATATATAGGTTACAAGACCAAACCCTAAACCGATACAAATAAGAAAAATCATGAACTGCCAAAAAATGGTACAGAGCGGTCGCCTGTGTGGCCTCCCTATTTCTAAAAACTCAACCACACTGTTGCGAGCCCATATACTTCGCTGCGATCCATCCTTGCCCTATACCCACAATATGTATCACCGGAGAGCTACGCCTTCCCCCTCTTCCCCGCGCACCCCCCAAGTCCTACATTCCTAGAATCGAGTCATCCATTCTAACAATCTCCACCTTAGCGAACAATCACCCCTTAAATATAGTCAACAAATGATCGCATGTTCAGATGATACTCTGTCTAGGTTTTTGTCTAGGGTTTTCCTAGGCCTCTAGGCAGTTGCCATGGCAGCATCGCCCCCTCCAGCCTTGCTAGATCCCTCATCTTCCCCTCCTCCTAAATCTTTTATTAAAGTTCTTTCTTCTTCTATGCTATCATTAGCAACCCCTCTCTTTTTTCTAATTCCTCCCTCTTCTTACAAGGGTGAGCCAGCCTTGAAACTAACGAATAATATTGTCCACCAGCTTGCCCAACCTTTCAATCATGCCTTGATTGGTAAATTTTCTCATAGTCGGCCCTCCATGAAGCCACCCGCAAATCCTTTCAGACTTTTGGCCTTAAGGCAGCTTTTACGATTAGTCATCTCGATGCTAAGCATATCCTAATCCAGGTTAATCACGATGAGGATTATCAACGCCTTTGGATAAAGGATCAGTGGTATCTCGGACAATTTCCCTTGAGAGTCTTCAAGTGGTCCCCAGATTTCTGCCCTGAAATTGAGAGCTCCATTGTTCCTGTTTGGTTCTCTCTTCCTAACCTTCCAATCTACTTATTCCACAAGACTACCTTTTTCTCTATTGCTAACCTCTTCGGCAAGCCTCTGATGCTAGACCAAGCCACAATAAACTTTACATGGCCAAGTGTAGCACAAGTCTGTATGGAAGTTGATCTTTTGAAGCCTGTTTCAAAAAAAATATAGATTAAAAGCAGTTTGCAATTCTCAGGGTTTTGGAAAATCTTAGAAGCTGAAAGCCTGATGCGATATTCTTGTCATTGCAATTGTCAAGGGCACTCGGAGGACTTCTGTAAGGTCAAAAACCTCCTTCCTCCTGCTGCTACTTCTTCAAAATCCTCAAACCCTTTCAAAAAACAAAAAGTTCAGACCACTCGATGGACTCCAAGGAAGGATGATAAGGGCAAAGCCATTGTGATCGATACTACTCCAAGTCCTAATGGTGAAACTTCTGTAAACCCTAACCTTACGGATGAAGTTCCTTTAAACCCTTCGGATGGTATCCCAACAAACCCTAACCCTATGGATGATGTTCCAGTAAGCCCTACTAATAACCCTTCACCATCTCTTGTTACGGGTGAAATCCTTCCTGGCAAGGAACTCGATCCTGAGGATAACTCCGGGGTCAACTGTAAAGACAACACTGGTACTGATGGCACACAAACTGACCCATCCCATGGTTTAGAGATTGCAGTGGCCAACACAAACCGCACGCATGTACTACATGATGATGAAAGGCAGGCCATAGTTGATTGTCATCCAGGCCAGTTTGAGCAAGCTGATCACCATGAGGGAATGTCTGATCTCAGTAAGGCTACGGGGCTGAATGATGATGACATGCCAATCTCCCCTAATAAATTTGCTGCCTTGGAAATCATAGAACTGGAAGAAAATATTAATGACATGGATGCTTTAAATTTAGAATTTTCATCTATCTCTCAAGCCACGATAAGCACCAAATCCTTTCATCCTTCGGACCGTCTGATTATATCAAAGGCAGCTAAGCTCTCCGTTACGACGTTTCCACGAACTCCCATGGAACTTAAAGCTCTTTTTTTAGAATATGAGAGCCATCGGTAATGACCCCTCCATAGCAAGGTTGAAGCTAGTATCTCATTAAGTTTGACAATATTTCTTTTATTTCCATTTTCGAACCTATGATTGATCCGTTACGAGTAGACTTTATACTCGCAAGTTAAAATTTAGATTTGGCTTCTCGAACACTAATGGCTTTATTTGGGTTTTCATTAAAGCAGATTTCACCAGTCAAGTTATTCATAGTTCCACTCAGTAACTTATTATCAAACTTCAGCATTTTTCTTGGCCTTCATGCTCTTCTGTTATGAGTGTTTATGCCAAGTGTGACGCTGAAGAACGACACTTTCTTTGGGCTGACTTGATTGATTTGGGTGCTAAGTTTCAAGGTTTGCCTTGGCTAGCTGGGGTTGATTTTAATATTGTTCTTCATCCATCAGAAAAATCTAGAGGTAATGGTTGGGATCGTAGTGGACCTTCAGACTTACATACTTGCTTAACCGTATCGGGCTTGTTTGATCTTGACTTCTCTGGGCCTCAATTTACCTGGTGGAATAAAAGAGAGGGTAGTCGCACTATACATCAATGCATTGATCGTCTTCTTGGTAATTTGGAGTGGTTTAACACTTTCAACTCTTCCAAGGTTTTGCATTTTCCTCGCACTTGTTCCGATCACACCCCTTTGCTGCTTTCCTATGGCCATGCTATCCAATCTCATCCTGTACCTTTTCAGTTTCTCAATGTTTAGATTAGTCATCCTACCTTTATTGAAGTGGTAAAAAATGCCTGGATGCTACCGGTTCAAGGGCGTCTTTTTGTGGTATTCTCGAGCAAATTGTGTAATGTTAAAACTGCTCTGCAGCTATGGAATAAAGAAACTTTTGGTAACATCTTCTTGTTATTGAAGGCAGCTGAGGATAATGTGCTTGAAAAGGAATTGTTTTTTGAATTAAATACTTCCGGTGATAATAGAGTTGCTTTGCTTGAGTCTCAAGCAAAACACCGCCTTATGTTGGGTCGTAAAAAGGCTTTTTGGGCCCAGAAATCCTGTATCAAATGGCTGAAGGAGGGTTATGGAAATTTGAAGTTGTTTTACACTTCTGTCCGTCAGGCTCAACGCAAGCTTCATATCCATTTTATCAGGGACACTGATGGTTCTATTCTTGATATTGAGGACTCTATAAAAGGTGCTGATGTTCGTTACTTTCATACCCAGCTCACTGTAGAAGGCCTGGGTGATGACGCCTTATTAGATGTTATTCTCAACTTAGTAACTTCTGACTGGAACGACTCTCTCATCAACCCTCCTTCCATTGAGGAATTCAAGCAGACAGTTAATTCTCTGAGTGGGGACAGTGCTTCGGGCCCTGATGGTTTCCCTGGTAAATTTTATTCATCGATCTTGTTGGGATATTGTGAGCGGTGACTTGCATCTGGCCATTCTGGAATTTTTTATGGGATTCTCAATGCCTCGTTCGTGGACTAGAACTTTTATTGCTACAATTTTGAAGGTTGAAACTCTTACTTCTTTAAGGACCTCCCTTAAATTAGTCTTTGCAACTTCTGTAACAAGGTCATTTCTAAGCTCTTATCTACTCGCTTGGTTATAATATTGCCTCATATCATTTCCTGTAACCAAAGTACTTTTACCAAGGGTATAGTCATTCATGACAACATTATCCTAGCTCACGAATTGATGTGTTATTTGGGTAAGTTAGACATGGCCAAGGCTTTTGACTGTGTTTCCTGGGTTTTTCTAACTTCTGTACTCAGACGGTTTGGTTTTAATGAAATATTCTTTGACCTGGTGTAGCGTACGATTTTGGGAAATTGGTTCTCAGTGCTCATTAATGGGGCCCCTGTGGGATATTTCCCTTCGTCTCGTGGCCTTCGTCGGTGATCCTTTATCTCCAAGTTTATTCATCATTCCTGCTAAAGTTTGATCGCTTAGTCTACTTCTAGTGGCTATCCGATTGTTTCTTACTTGGCTTTTGCGGATAATGTGGTTCTGTTTTGTAATGGGCACTCTCATTTTATCCGTAAACATGTTGGCTTGCTCGCTGCCTATGAACGTTCCTCGGGTCAGTTGATAAATGCCACTAAAACTAACTTCTACGTGACTCCTAACATGGATGATAATCGAGTTAGTTCTATCACTCGCCTGCTGGGTACTGCAGGGGTTCCCTCCCCATGGTTTACTTGGGATGCTCTTTGTATTTTGGTCAGAAAAAGAAACATCACTTTGATCCTATAATTACTAAGTTTCAAGCCCGTATTGATATGTGGCTAGGCTCCTTTTTGTCTTTCTCGAGTAGAATAGTTCTTATCAAGCATGTTTTACACTCGATGACTACTTGTCTTTTAGTATCTATCGATCTTCTGGCCTCGGTAATTTGTTTGATTGAAAAAGATGTTTGCTAATTTCTTTTGGGGCAGCATCGAAAGTCGCAAAAAAACTCACTGGATCTCTTGGAAGCATTGTTGTTGTCACACGGCTAAGGGTGGCTTGGGCATATCCTCGCTTCATGACTTGATTGCTGCTTACTCTATTAAGTTGTGGTGGAGATTCAGGATTTAAAAGAATATCTGGGTTGATTTCTTGTGTACTTGTTATTTCCTGTCAAACCACCCTTCAATAGTCCAGTGCAAGGGTTCTCATATTTGGCAATGATTGTTTAATGCATGTTCTCTCGCTAAGCCATTAATTCAGTGGATCATTGGAAGGGACGACTGCCTGATTCGATTTAATAAATGGATTCCTTCTTTCCCAATCTTGACTGATAATTCTGTTAACCTTGTGACTGTTAGGGACCTTTTCCAATCGGCATCTAGGCTTTCTTCAGCAGCTACTTATTCCCTTTTGCCTAACTCAGTGCGTAACATCCAAGATGTACAAATCACGCTCACTGACTGTGATGATCAGCCTTACTGGACTACTTCAACTAACAGGAATTTTCCTTGAAGACTGATGTTGCCCTTAACCGCACTACTAGCCCGAGTCTGCTCTGGGCTAAGTTTATATAGCGTTAGTTTCTTCCTAGAAATATCAATATCTTTCTTTAGAGATTGTTTCTCTCTCATCTCCCCATTGATGAGACAGCTCTGAAGAAGGGTTTCAGCATGCCTTCGCGGTACTCGTGCTGCTCCATTCACCCTTCTAGTGAGACTTTTTCCCATGTGTTTCCTGTTCAGTGATCTTGCTTATCGGGTTTGGTCTTATTTTCAGGATAGCTTTGGTTATGCATTGAGAAATTTCTCTATTCAGCAGCGTTGCATGTTGTGGTGGACTCAATCTAATTCTATTTTGCAGGTTCTTATTCCCTCTTTAATTCTTTGGCACCTTTGGAAAGCTCGCAATAAGGCTGTCTTTGAAGGGATTTCGCCTACTGCTTACGGTGTTTTTTTAAATGTGCAAAATGAGCTTAATCTCATCATGTCTGCTGCTAATTACAAGGTTATTAACACTTCAGGCACCTTGTTGGCTTATGGCCGGCCTAAGAGGGTTTTGATTCGTGCTGTCTCCTGGTTAGTGCCTCTTTCTGGGGTGGTTAAACTGAATACAGATGGTGGTAGTCGTGGTAACCCTGGCATTGGCGGTGGGGGGAGTGGTGGTTCGTGATTCTCATGGCAAATTTATTTATGGTTACTCTTCTAGCTATGGTATTTGCTCTAGCACTCTTGCGGAGATTCGGGCTTTATTTCAAGGTGTTAATTGGTTGGTTTCGCAACGTTTTCATGGCTTCATTGTTGAAATAGACTCTGGCTTTCTGTTTGGCTATCTCACTAAAGGCCACTCTTCTCCGTGGCAATGTTCCTACTATATTCATGCCATCCTGTCAATGCAACAAGCTCGAAACTTTGTCTTTCGCCACTGCTTTCAGGAAGCTAACACGGTCGCTGATGGTATTGCCAATCTCGCAATGGATACTGGTTTAGATTCTTCCTTCACTGCGCTATCAGACCTTCCTTGTGGGATTTGTGGGGATGTTATTATGGATGCTCAGAGTTTATATTGGATTCATATTTCTTAGGTTCTCTTTGGGCTTTTTGTTTCTAAAGAAGAAAAAAAATAATTCTTGTATTTTGATTTCAAGCTTCGGCTATTTTGTCCTCCCTCAATTTTGTATTATACTTTCTATTAATAAAAACTAGTAGGGTACCGTCCCATTTTCTTAGGAAAAAAAATAACATTCACCCCTTAAAAGATAAAAGAACCCAATAACTCCAAAAACTCAACTTGGCACCTCCGTAGGACTTGACTTCCACATCCCTAACACGAAGAGATGTGCAAGAAATCTAAGCAATGCTTAAACTCGTCAGTAGTAACTGGCTTCGTCAACATGTCTGCAGCATTCTCCGTGGTGTGAATCTTCTCTAGCAAAACATCTCCCATGTTAATCAACTCCCTAATCTTGTGAAATCTTACATTGATGTGTTTGGTCCATGAATGATAAACATAATTCTTTGCTAAGAAGATTGCACTCTGACTCTCACAATGTAACAACACTCCACCTTGCTGTATACCCAATTCTCTAACTAAGCCCTAAAGCAATAAGGCTTCTTTTGTAGCTTCAACAACCGCCATGTACTCCGCCTCAGTCGTAGACAATGCAATAATTGATTGAACCATGGATCTCCAACATACGGGGTCCTTCTGCAAGGGTAAATGCATAACCCGTAGTCGACCTCCTATGATCCAAGTCACCTGCATAATCTGAATCAACATACCCTACAATTGAAAACTCCACATTCTACCTCTCAAGCATAATGCCATAATCCATAGCGCCCCTCAAGTATCTGAAAATCCACTTGACTACCTCCCAATGCTATCTACCCGGATTCGTCATATACTTGTTCACCACACTAATTGCTTGCTCCAAATTAGGCCTAGTGCAAACCATAGCATACATAAGACATCCCACTGCGCTTGTATAGGGAACGTTTGACATCTTCTGAATATGTTCATTGGTCTTTGGGGAATCTGAGGTAGATAAGTTAAAATGATTCGCCAATGGTGTCCTTACAGGTTTCACATCTCCCATGTTAAACCTCTCCAACACCTTCTTAATATAGTTGGCTTGAGACAACCACAATCTCCTAGATTCCATGTCTCTGCGAATCTCCATCCCAAGAATCTTCTTTGCTAACCCCAAATTCTTCATGTCAAACTCTTTACTCAACAAGGTTTTCAATTTATTAACCTCATTAGTACTCTTATTAACGATAAACATGTCATCCACATACAGTAACAGAAAAATAATAGAACCATCATCAAGGCTCCTCACATACACGCAACAATCATACTTACATCCCCTATAGCCAATATTTATCATGTAAGAGTCAAACCTGGTGTACCATTGCCTTGGAGATTGCTTTAGCTGATAAAGTGACTTTTTCAATTTACATACCAAATGTTCCTATCCAGGATGCCTGAACCCTGTGGTTGCTCCATGAAAATCTGCTCTTCTAACTCACCATGTAGAAACACAGTCTTCATATCCATTTGCTCCAAAACCATATCATGATGTACTACAAGCTCCAACACAATTCGAATATCAGTATGTCTAACAACAGGAGAAAAAATTTCATTGTAAACTATCCCTTATTATTGTGAGTACCCCTTTGCCACAAACTGAGCCTTGAATTTTTTCCCCTCTTTTTCTGATACTGCTTCTTTCTTCTTGAATGCCCACTTGAAACTAATTGCACGCTTCCCTTGAGGAAGCTCCACCGAGTCCCATGTATCATTCTTATACAACGATTTCATCTCCTCCGCCATCGCAGTTTCCCATCTATCTTTTTAGGACTTTTTATTGCTTACTGAAAAGTATTTGAGTCTCCACTACTAAGAACGAGGGCATAGAAACCATATCCTCAAAACCATATTTGACAGGTGGTTTGATTGCTCGTCTCGGTCTCTCATCTGAAGTACTAGCCTCTTCAGTATCTTGTGAAGTTACCTTTGAATCCGGAAGAGTGTAATCCATATCAATTTCTTGTAACTCCACCTCTACAGCCTGCTTACCTTTACTTTTGTTTTCTGGCATCCGTTGTTCCTCTTTATCCTGAGTACCTTCCAATATAGCTTTCTCATTGAAAACTATATCTCTACTGATCACCAAATTGCTTGTCTTGGGATCCCAAAGTTTATATCCCTTTACCCTTTTTTCATACCCAAGAAAGATACAATATTTAGACTTTGGGTCAAGCATCGATCTTTCTTCACTGGGAATGGTCACATAGGCTGGACACCTAAACATCCTAATATTGGAGTAGTCTACCTCATTACCTGTCCATACCTCCTCTGCCACCTTGCTATCTAGTGATGCCCTTGGTGATCTATTAATCAAGAAACATGTCATACTCACTGCGTCAGCCCAAAAATTCTTTGCAAGCCCTGCATTTAATCATAGACACCTAGGCCTTTCTACAATAGATTTGTTCATCTTTTCTGTCACACCGTTCTGCTGTGGTGTCCTGCGTACTGTGTAGTGTCTCTTGATTCCATGCTCCAAACAAAATTTCTTGAACTCACCATCTTTGTACTTAGTTCCATTATCACTCCTCAAACACTTGATTTTTCTGCCCGTTTGGTTTTCCACTTCGGTCTTCCGTATCTTGAACTTTTCAAAAGTCTTTGACTTGTGCTTCATGATGTAAACCCAAACCTACTTCAAAAAATCATCAATAAAAGCGACAAAATACAAGTATCCTCTCCTTGATTATGTCCTGACTGGTCCCCACATATCTGAGTGAACATAATTAAGGATGCCCTTCGTCGAATGTGTACCCGTCAATTGTACTTTGTTTTTCTTTACAAGAACACAATACTTGAAAAAACCAAGTTTGCAAGTTTTAACACCCTTAAACAACTTCCTCTTATGAAGTTCCTGCATACCTCTCTCACCCATGTGCCCCAGCCTCATGTGTTAAAGAACAATTTCTTTGTCTGCCTCAGATTCAACAAAAGTAACTCCACCTACAATAGTGCTCCCTAGCAACCTATAGATGTTTTTAGAGCCCTTTTCCCCCTTTATCACAACCAATGCACCCTTAATAACTTTTAAAACTCTACCTTAGGCCTTATAGGAGAACCCATTAAAATCCAAGGTACCCAATGAAAACATATTTTTAGAAACCTCCGGTACATGTCTAACATCACATAACGTTCTAACCACACCATCTAACATCTTAATTCTTATAGTTCATATGTTAGCAATTTTATATGTAGTATCATTACCCATCGTAACTATACCAGAATTAATAGACCTGTAGGTGTCAAACCAATCACGATAGAATGTTACATGAAACGAACATGCAGACATAATCCAAAAATCTGAAGGATGCTCCAGTGTTGATGAAGTTGAGAGCATGTCACCATCTATCTGCTCTGAGCTATCTTCAACAACATTAGCCGACTTTGAACCATTCCCTTTCTTCGAAAAATCCTGCCTCTTGTGCCCCTACTTCTCACAATTGAAGCAAGTACCGTTGTACTTCTTTCTCGACTTAGACTGAGAATTCTGCCTTTGTTGTTGACCATCCCAAAACTGACTTCTATCACGTTCCTAATTGTCCTTCACAAATAGCCCCTCTCTTGCAGATTCATCAACTGTATTTCCCTTCCATTAATGAAATGCTAAGAGAGCCTCTGTAACAAGCTCCAACTCTAAATTATCCTTCCCCCATGTCAAAGTAGTCACAAGGTTTACATACGTAGAAGATGTTGGCAACGAATGCAACAGCGTCAAGGCCTTGTCCACTTCTTCAAACTTCACATCCACCCTCACCAAATCATTAATGAGTTGATTAAACGTATTGATATGGCTATTGTGATCTAAACCCACTATCATCTTAAGCCCATACAACTTTTGCTTAAGATGCAGCTTATTCAACAAGGATTTAGACATATACATGCCCTCTAATTTCACCCAAACCTCTGCAGGTTTCTCCATATCAGCAACGTGATACATCACATCATCCAAGAGACATAGTCGTATGGAAGATACGGCTCTTTCCTCGAGATCCTTCCAATCATCATCCTTCATCCCTTCGGGTTTGGCCTTCCGAAGAGTCTTCCCCAAGCCAGCTTGAACCAGGACATCCTTAACACGACTCTACCACAATCCGAAATTCCCAGTTCCATCAAACTTTTAAAAATTAAATTTCGTAGAAGGTGAACCGATTCTAGCCATTGAAACAGATGCTTTAATACCAGTTGTTATGCGACAGTGGAAGCAAGCAAACAATAGATTAAACAATAATCAATGATCAAACAATTAAGGATTGGAAGAAGAGATAATGTTTAGGGTTTTATGACTGTCGTATATTGATATGATAAAATTAACCACGTTTTAGGGTTAAAACTTATATTTAGGTTACAGGACCAAATCCTAAACTAATACAAATAAGGAAAATTACGAACTGGCTAAAATGGGACAAAGTGGCTGCCATGTTTCCAGAAACTCAACCGCACTGTTGTGCGCTCGTGTGCTCTGCTGCGATCCATCCGTGCTCTATACCCACAGTCCGTATCACAGGAGAGCTACGCCCCCCGCACCCTCTAAGTCCTACATGCCTAGAATCAAGCCATTCATTCTAATAAACCTTGAGACCTTCGACCACCAACTGTGTCTGTCATCCGTGTCTCCACAATTTGTGTGTGTGTGTGTCTCTCTCTTGGCTCGTACACTTTAATTGAGGCTTCATCACCTCTTTATATAAGCTTTACAAAAAATCTAAAAAATTGGGGTTAAAACTCTTAATCCATGTCAATAATGGCTTACTTTTATAACTAGTACTAACTTGCTTAACTTTCTCCAATTAAATCTAGAATTAATTAATGCAACCCTAGTTTAATTAGGAAAGTCTAAATTTGAGACATTTTTTTAACAAATCTCCACCTTGGCTCAAATACCATCTATCGTCTATCTCCATTGTTGCTTGCCTATCATACACCCAATTATGGGTACCTAGAATTGATCTTACACACAAGTCCAAGCGGCCCTTGAATTCGCTCCATGAAATATTACCGAACTGAATACTTTTAAATTCTTCAAACATGGCACCTTTACTTTAAAACATAGCGTGAGCTCCACCTTGAGTAACACTCCCTTGTAGTAAGTACAAGTTGCCCTTTTTGTTTGCACTCATGAGAAAATGGCCATCGCGAAAGGTTTTCATCTTTCCATCACAAACTTTGTAATTTTAACCTTTCGAATCCAAGGAACATAAGAAAATTAAATATCTCCTCAAGCTAAGAACATGGCGAACTTCAGTTAGCATTTTCACTCCACCTTGAGTTCTAGTTTTAATTTTTCCAACACCTTCAATCTTGCAAGAAGAATCATCCGCTAGAAATACATCACCAGTTGCACTTTTGTAAGTAGAAATATATCTCTATTGGAACACATGTGAAAAGAACAACCGGAATTAAGAACTCATTCAGTCCGTAGATTATCATTGCCCAAGGTCACATTAAATACATCACCACTATTTAAGTCATTACTAATACCACCCTCATCAAAAGTGACAATATTAGCATTGAAATTCAATTATTTCTTCATTTCATTCTTGAGCTTTTAACATTTACGAACAACATGACCAATCTAATTACAATTCTAACACTTTATCTTGGAAGTCTTCTTATTTTTTTCATCACCACTTGAACCTTGACCGGATGAATTTCTAACGTGATTAGCTTTTCCTTCCACATACAAAGGATCACTATTATCATTATTCTTAGAACCCTTATTCATAGAATAATCTGTTAATAGTGAAGTTTGTACCTCACCCAAAGTAAACTTGTCTTTCCCATTTAGTAGCAACTAAATGCTTGTAAGATGATGACAAAGACTTTAGAAAATTAAACCTGATCTTCATCCTCAATTTTAACAACGACATTGGCTAACTTGCAAAGTATCTTGTTAAAAACATTCAAGTGATCATGAATATTCGTACCTTCAGACATCGTGAAGTTGAACAACTCCTTTTTTAGGTACAAGTGGTTTGACATTGATTTCCCCATGTGGAGACTATCCAAATTCTCCCATAATGCCTTTGCAGATTTTTCAAAGATAACATTGTAGAGAATATTATCCGCGCAACATTGTCGAATAGTGCTAGCCGCCTTTTGATCAATTCTCTTCCATACATCATCCTTCATATCATTGGGTTTTGCTTCATTTCCTTCCAAAACAATTTCTTGATCAGCTTGGATCAACACATCCCTAACTTTAACTTGCCACAAGCTAAAGTTATTAGTTCCGTTAAATTTATTCAATTGAAACTGCTTAGAATTTTCAATGTTCGTCATCTTCAAAAAACTATAATCTCTTGATTGCATAATTTCAACCAGTCCAAAGCTCTGATACTAACTTGTTATAAAAATGAGGATATTCTTTGATTAAAATTCTAAATTTCTATCTTCAATGCAAAAATGAATCAATCGAATATAATAGTATCAAGTATTTGGAAAGAATAATAGTAAGAAAATAAAAAATATAACGGAATAAAATAAAAGGAAACAGAGAGTCTGAAATCCTCGACCACCAACTGTTTCCATCGTCCGTCTCTCCAAAATTTATGTCTCTTTCTATTGTCCCGTACATTCTAATTGTGGTCTCATCAACTTTTGAAAAATATCCTTATTTTTATAGCAGTTGTCCTAAAAAATAAAAAAAGAAAAAAAACTCCCTAAAAGAAGCCAAAGTATCATTCCATAATCATTTAAGTCTTTCTCGAATATTGGTACTTCGCTAGAAACAAATACTTATCTATGAATACTTATAGGCCACAAAATAGCCTTAAAGTAATCAAAAATGGTTGACCATCTATCAGTTCAATCCTACCGTCTATTGAGCCGATTGATTTGTGTCATCAATTAAATTTCAAAGTAGTAGATAACTGTCATTAATCTTTTGATTCTCTCTCTCTCCGGTTTCAAAAAAGGGTAAATCTCTTCCCGAGAGCCCCCACACCTCATACGTATCTATTATTTATAAGGAGTCACCCCCTACAAGAGGATGAAACCCTCACACTGCTATCTAATACTTACAATGAGCCATCCCACAAGAGGATGAAACCCCCACACTACAGTTGTTAGGATTCGAACCTTGGTCCTGTTCCAAATCTACTAGCTTTTAACCAACTGAGCTACACTCGTGAGGACAATCTCTCTCCCTCTCTCCATGTGTATTGACTAGGGTTATAATTGATGCTCAAGACTCAAGTTGGGGAGCTAGAGCTTTGCTTATTTATTTACTTCCTTCCTCGGTCTCTAAATTAAATTTTTTTTTTCTGTTCATTCTCAAATAATTATTTTATTTAAAACTTTTTTTTAGGAAATTAGTTTTACCATTTATCATTTATTTTTCTCTCTATTTTAATTATAGGTCATATTCGCATGTACATTAAATAAAACTATATATTATATTAATATTAATAATCCAGTCAATTTTTTTAATTTGTGTGCCGAGTCAAACAAAACAATAATTTAAGGATGGAGGAAGTATTTTGGAGCTTGAGCTTATATTAATAGCGTAAATGGTTTGATGTAGGCTAAAATTATAAACCAAACTGCTTTTCATCGATTTCAGTTTTTTCAAACTGAAACCAAACGTATTCAAGCTTGACTCCCAAGCTTGTTAACGAGTTTTGAACGAGGTGTGAGTTGAGCCCGAATTTTATATCCAATTGAGCTTGCCAATAATAAAATTTGACTAATTAAATTCAATATATTTATTTTAGGTTGATAGTTTTTCATCAAGTTTAACTAATTATCCCTAAAGCAATAAATCTTTATAAGTGATATATATATATATATATATATATATATGGATAATTTATATCGAGTTCACTTGCCCTCGGGCTCGAGTTCGTATACTCCCGAGTTTGAGCTCATACGAGTCAAGCCCAATCTGACTCGGAATGTGTGACAACGCGATTTCTACTTCTTTTCTAATTCATCAATTCTATGGTTAATTAACTAAAAGAAATTCGATAGTCAAAAATTATAATTTAGAAATATTATAATTTAAAAATAACCAAGTTCCTCATTTTAGAGTGTTAAGATGCCGATTTTGAGGAGTATTAATGCAACATAACTCATTAATTTAATATATATATATATATATATATATATGCGCAAAGCGCATATAAAATAACTCAAGTAATTATACTCCCTCCATTCCACACGAAAAGTCTTATAATTAAAGGATATGTTAATATCATTGGAGTTGAATTAATTAGAAAAATATTTAAATACAAGCAAGATGCTTGCAATATAAATAAATGATAAAAATAAAAAATTATGAAAATTGTAAGCATAATTTATGCTATGCGTGGTACATATTGGTTGTTGGTTAACTGTTAGTTATTGCGATCTTCCACATGTCCTACTAAAGCTGCATCCTTCATCTCTCTCTCACTCACACACACTCACACACACACACAGTCACACGCACACACACACACACTGAGTATATGTAGTAGACTATCCCAATTTCTCATTTCCAATAGTGATTCACAATCCAAGTTCATCAAGATTCCCTTACCAAGTCTGAAGTGTTATCCCGCACCCTCAGCTCTCGGCCTTCCCCTCCATTGATCATTATCACAAATTCAAAAATATCACCCTTACATTTAGCTAGCTCAATCTTTATTCTGAGATATATTAATTCTCCAAAATCCTCGAATTTCCCCAACCGTTTTCAGATAAGATGAAAACATTGTCCCATCTCTATCCACTCTCAAATACTTAGATTTGGATAAAACAGTTTTAAACTTGGTTTTAGTCTTATGCATGAACTCTATATTCTTTTTTGATGGAGTAAACTAGCTAGCTATATTTAGAGTGAGTTAATTCTTTGTGTTGCTATATATAGTACTCTAATTTGTTAATGGAATATTTGAAAGAAGTGGAATGCAAAGGAGTTCATGATCATTTCGTCGCTAAGAAGATGATTACTAATTCTCCGCGTCGTGTATGGGTTCCCGGGCCTGTTATAATTGGAGCTGGTCCCTCAGGACTAGCCGCAGCTGCCTGTCTCAAAGAACGAGGAGTGCCTAGCTTAATCCTCGAACGTGCTAATTGTATAGCTTCTCTATGGAAGCTCAAAACCTATGATCGCCTTCGGCTTCATCTCCCTAAGAAATTTTGTGAGCTTCCTTTTATGCCGTTTCCTTCGGATTTTCCCACTTACCCTACAAAACAACAGTTCTTAGCTTACTTGGAAGAATACGCCGCCAATTTTGATCTGAAGCCGGTTTTCAATAAGACTGTTGTAAGTGCTGAATTCGATAAGGTGTGCATGTTTTGGAGGGTGAAGACGGTGGAATGGAATGTGGAGGAGACGACGGAGTATGTGTGTCAATGGGTGATCGTTGCCACGGGAGAGAATGCCGAGGAGGTTTTGCCTAATATCAAGGGGTTGAATGAGTTTATTGGGCCGGTTTTTCATACTAGTTTGTACAAGAGTGGTGATGTTTTTAGTGAGAAAAATGTTTTAGTTGTCGGCTGTGGCAATTCCGGTATGGAGGTTTGTTTAGATCTCTGCAACTATAATGCTTCCCCATCTCTCGTCGTTAGAGATTCCGTAAGTTATCTCTCTCTCTCTCTCACACACACACACACAAGCACATCTTTTTGATCATAATATAACTAAGAGAGTTGCTATTTACACCCAAAAAAAAATGTCAGTACACCCGATTTTGTTGTTTGGCACCCCTGCCGAACACAAATATGGTGTACTAAGTGGTGTTTGGCAGGGTACCGAACACTACAATGGCTGTACTCAGCATTTTTTGGAATGTAAATAGCAACTCTCTGTAACTAAAAGGCTCGGTTCGCCAGAAAAAAGCTTACCATTTCCGACCAATTAAATGCATTATGTATTCACTTATCGTAAACTATGTTTGTGATCTATCTGTGCTTTTAATGATATCACTAACAGTTGGGTTACGATCCTTAGACGAAAATGATCATTTCAAGCGTCAGAACTCAGAACTATTTAAGATCCGAAAGGGAAAAGCAACGAATGAAAATGCACATGTTGATTGTACTATTTTAACTAAACATATTTTTTGAAAAGCATAAAATTTATTTTTGGCATTTTAGGTGTTCGAAGGTACTTGGATCCGGCCTGTGAAATGATAATTTATTTTCGGTTTTCTTCTTTTTTTCTTAGAATCAATTCAGGCAAAACTTGGTTAGATTTTTTACCCAAAAGAAATAAGTTGGTTAGAATCTGTGTTAAACTAGGTTAGCACATTACCTGCAACACAGGAACGGCAATAAACCAAATCTTGAAATAAGTAAAAATTTTGCATTTGTCACATGTGAACCGAGATCTAACTTGTGAATCAATTCACCTTTTAATTGGTTAGGCGCCCGACTCTGTTGTTGTTATTCTCCATGGAAGTTGCATATACAAATATCTATCTTAGTGTTATATATAACGGGGCAAACAATGGCGGTACGGTCTTAGTTGATGTTATAGTACAAGAGCAGTTTAAATAAGCACTTTTTAGCTAACAAATACTAACATTGAGCTTTAACTTTCTTGGATTTCGCTTGCATGCGCAGTACTGCTCACAACCAGCAAAAAATGCTTCTCTCTCTCTCTCTCTCTCTCTCTCTCTCTCTCTCTCTCTCTCTCCAAAGAATCAATCTACAAGTTTATAATAGATTCTTAAGCGTGTTGAAGAGTATCTCATCTTTAAGTCCTTTTTCTCTGAGCTTTTTCTAGATGTAACTTTTTTTTTTTGTTGTTGGTGGGCTTCGCAGTTGCATGTTTTGCCACAAGAGATGCTTGGAAGATCAACTTTTGGATTGTCAATGTGGTTGCTCAAGTGGTTACCCATGCGTCTGGTTGATCAACTTTTGCTTCTCATCTCACGTCTCATGATTGGAAGCACGGATGAACTCGGCCTTAATCGACCTAAGCTTGGTCCCCTTCAACTCAAGTGCATGTCTGGCAAAACCCCCGTGTTAGATGTCGGCACACTTGCAAAAATTAGAAATGGCGATATCAAGGTACGTAATTATTAAACCAAATCAGTCGATATTTGATGCAAATTATCTTTTTTCCTTAACGATGTTTCACGATATGTGCGTTCACAATATGTGGTTAGGTTTACCCTGAAATAAAGAGAGTAGCATGTAACACGGTGGAATTTGTAGACGGGCGAGTTGAGAAGTTTGATGCCATCATTTTAGCCACAGGTTATAGAAGTAATGTCCCAACTTGGTTGAAGGTATGTTAATCTAATTCTACCTTATGAATTTAGTTTAGGACTACTAATTATGATATATCATTTTATCTATTTAAAGGTAAACCAGAATATTTTATGATCATTTACTAATCTTTCGCTAAGCAGGATACAAGTTTGTTTTCGGAAAAGAATGGGTTTCCCAAGAAACCATTCCCGGAAGGATGGAAAGGCCATGATGGACTGTATGCCGTGGGTTTTACTAAACGAGGCCTCCTTGGAACGTCTATAGATGCTAAGAGAATTGCAGAAGATATTGTGCATCAATGGAAAGCTGAGGGGAAGCAATTCAAGTCTTTCACTCATGGAGCACAGCTACCATAGCCATCAGTTTAATTTATAGGAGGCCTAATTAATTTGGATCTAAGAGAAAAATAATTTCTGTTGATGTTTGGGTTTGCAGAGTGTATGTAAACATTGTACATTATAATTCTTGTCTAGGTAGGTTAATTCTTGAGGTAGATAACGAGCGAGAAGGGTTATTAGGGCTAGCTGAATGCTTAAAGTTGGTGTATATTATAACTTTCTATTGTGTAATCAATAATACCTCTAGGTAGCTAGTAAATGGTTCTTTTCATTAATAGTTGTGTTGAATTTGTATTCAATCTAAGATTTCCTAGCATAATCGAATGATGATTAGATTTATCGAATCTTGATGATGCCAAGAAACGCCTCTATTGTATGAACTATGTGCTTCAACTCATCGACTTCAGATTATAAACAAGCAACCACATTTCGCTCGGGGCCATCTTTCTTTCAACTTTGCGCAAAAGAATAAAAGGGTACGACGCAAAAAAGAAAAGAGAGATCGAGAAAAAGAAAAGGAAACAATCTCTAGGGCATATAATGTCCCAGATTCGGAACTTCTTTGGAGCGAGCTTCACGGTGGTGCCTAGGGTTACAACTGAGACTAAGCCAACTCATTAAATCAGTCATCTTGTTGCACCTCATTCCCAACTAGCGAGCATCGTTGAGCGTCCTCTCGATTAACTGTGATCGGGCCAACTCATTTAATGACATGACGTGATCTTGGTTAGGCACCACATGCAGGGAGCTCGCTCCATTGATCGAGGTTCCGGATCCAAAAGGTCCCATGTAATCATTTGAGTCATATAACTAGGGTTTGGTCCATATATGAGAATTTTAATTCAGTGAATGTATTCATGACACTATTATATATTAGTCGGTAAGAATTTGGTATGACTGAGGTCTAGCTATAGCTATCTACATATACGAGGACCACCGATATTGAACCCTCAGCAGTACTGAAAACAACGACAACCACAATTCGAATATAGATTCAATGATTGAATTGGGGTCTTCTACTTATTGATATTTAAGGCAACTGTGGATGCGGAAATGAATTGTCATGCATGACATTGATCAGTACTGATCACTGATGCAGTTTTTGGGATGACAAGTCAAGAAGGAATTAATGTTGTACCAAAATGTAGGCAGTAGATCAATGGTGGAAAATGGAACCCTGGCCATCGAAAAGACGAATTGAATCGTTTGCGAAAACGACCTTACTCTTACACAATGGAAGGTTAGTTAAGAGTTTCATGATTTGTAGGTGGTGTGTTTTATTCCGACCGAATTGTGTTGATGACCTCCCACACATCGAATCTTTATTTGCTTTTCGGTATTCATCACACAGAGAGAGAGAGAGAGAGAGAGAGAGAGAGAGAGAGAGCATCAACATCAGAAAGAGAATGGTATCTTCAAGAGAAAACCCGATTTAGGACCAGCAAGAATGGCCTACAAATAATTGCTAGGACCATGGAAATATATCCCACGTTGTAAGCAGTCGTTAGATTTAACACACTCTTTCATTCTCTCCTCGATCGATCTTTGATCATGTAAACTAAGACTACTCGTTGTCATTGATGTTTAAGTAGTAGATATAATTTGGACTAATCGAGCCACGTTAGCATCAACTAATATCTCAGGACTCATGAAGGTCAACAAAATTAAAATACTTGTGTTTTTCAGCAGAAATATCAACAAGTTGGATGAATTTCACCATTTCTCAATAATTTTACGAGTTTTCAATGCCATTAAGTCAAGATGTAGTCTATCTAGTTGTTATACTTGACAGCAAATATAGACCAACTTGCACAACAAATTAAGATGGTGAATAATGGTCCATAGGCACGTGATTTCCTCAAAGGACAACAACGTGTGTGTGTGTGTGTGTATCACAAACCTCGTCACACAAAGCCTAAACTCGGACTTTTCATTCAAGCTTGAGCCAATTAACGCTAAATTGGAGGATGGGGTTAGTTAGCCTGACCAATGAACGGGGAATAAGCCTCGTAACTGTTTCTCCTGGCCTGATCATTGATCTAACACTCACCAAGCCTCGATCTCTAGAGTCTAGCCGCAGCTATATTGATAGCGAATACAATTATTTCCATTACAAAGATAGCGAATGGTCCACTTGCACGTGAAATCCGCAAGGAAGGACAATACTTTCATCGCAAACACCATAAGCAAAAACACGCCTATACCTAAAAATTTCATCGGTCAATAAATATAAGTCACGTCGAGGCAAAAATATCAATATATATTACATACAATGTATGTTTCTATATATGCATTTCGAACTACATTTGAACAAAGACTTAGAAAAATCATGACAACTTGTGGTTTTTCTTTCAGTATACGCGAATAATATTACCAGATTTTTCAAACGTAGATATAAAATATGCCGCGCGACGTGTATTAAATATTGACAGAGTTATTTGGTCCATACAGTCACGTGATAGGCACGAGAAGGAAAGAAAGCACGTCAAACTCTTCGGGCTCAGTTTCTGTGTGTAGGTACGAGTATACACATGGTGGACATGCTCAAAAGGAGTATTTTTTGGGGTCCATCAAGTACTGAGACACTGGAATATATATTTATTTTTGCTAGCTTTTTTTTTATTTATTTTTCGTGGTCCAATTATTAATTAATAGCTATTTCAAGGAAATGGAGCAACACCGACGATAACTCAAAGTCTGTACTAATTCGTCAAATCTTCTACTGAATATCTGAACTTCGTAATCCAACCGGTTTTATGCAATGGCAGCCGCAGTACCCGTTCGAGACGATATTTCGGTATGCACGGCCGCTATCATTTTTACTGCAGATCGAGCTCGAGAAAGAAAATTAATTACGGAAGTTGACGCTAGAAGTGGCAACCTCTCCCTTAAAAGTTTTCTGCACACACAAAGATTTGAAATCGAAACACCAAAGCCCCTTTCACTTAGACTAACTGCTCATTGCTCAAGTAGTTGGAAGAGTGAGATTACATGAATTCGGTACCTTAAGATTTTTTCTTTTGGTAAGTGAACCAAACAGTTCGCAAACTTAGCTTGGCTCGGCGCCCGAGCTCGTTCCTTAAGTGAACAAGTCGAACTTTAGCTCGATTTTAGGTCTCATTTGATAAAAGAGCCGGCTCGTGCCGTGCTATGTTCGGTCGGCTCGTTTTTTTTAATTATTAGGTATAAAATATTAAAAATATAAGCAATTTTTATGAAATTAGTCATTTAATTGAACATTTACTTTTTACTACACAAAACATATTTATTTTATCATTTTATAACATTAAAATAAATTTTTATGTAAATAAATGTATTACTTTTAAAATTTTATATAATAATTTTAAGCTAAACTAGCTAAGCTTTTTAGCATGCAAAAAAGCTCGGCTCGTTTGAAGCTCCACTTGGGTTCGTTCTTTTAGCTAACGAGCCAAACTCAAGTTTTTTTTTTTTTGTTTTTTTTAACTTGATTATTAAACGAGCCGGACCCAAGCTCGGCAAAACTCGAGTTTGGGCCGACTCGTTGGCAGACCTATTAAAATTCGGAAAGAAATTATGTACCGTTATGAGATAACCTTGACCGGCAACCAATATTGTTTTTGCATGTCCACTATATATGTCTAGCTTTAGTAGTAGTTTACAGAGTATATAATTTAGGGTGAATTACGGGCCGGTCTCTTTTTAAATATTTATAATCGCTTCAGTTCAGTCATCTTTTTTTAAAACCAGAAAAAAGCATTTTAGGGGTGAAAAGATGATTATATCATTAATGAAAGAAAAACGCACGCGCATCAGTAACCCAGACATCGCGATGAGTAATCCAAGGCATCGCGTGGGTTAATCATCGTGATGAGCAACCAAGGCATCAAGGCATCGCGATGAGCAACCAAGGCGTCGCGATGAGCGATCCAGGCATCGCGATGAGTAACCAAAGCATCGCGATGAGCAACCAAGACATCGCGATGAGTAACAAAGGCATCATGATGAGTACCCAAGGCATCGCGATGAGAAACCAAGGCACTGTTTGAATTTCAACCAAGGTCGATCCCCGTTGTGTTGCCCAGCATACTGCGATTAGCGAATTAAAGGCATCTCGATGCCCAATTTAAGGCATTCCGATGCCCAATTCAAGGCATTCCGATGCCCAATTTAATATAATATCAAAATCGATAAAAATTGTTATTTTTGGTTGAAAAATTTACATACAAACATGGTATTGGCTTCCTATAACAGTATGGTATTGATATTATACAAATCCAAACTCATATCATTGATTAAAGTCCTAAAATCAGTTCAAGAACATCTCCCTCTGTTTTCGGACAGCACACTGTCAAGCTCGATTTTGATCTTGAAAATAGTTTTTTTTTTTGGTAGAAAAATTGTATACAAATGTAGTACTAAGTTAGGATAACAATATGTGATTGATTTTAAACAAATTCGAAGTTTAAAACAAAGATTAAAGTGGTCAAAACAGCCCAAGGATAAAGAAAAAGGGGATGAACTTAAAAAATTTAAATTTGATCAAATTCGTGTTTTATGCATGGAAATTGATACTCAAACATGAGGAAAGACTATATTAACAACATGAAATTATTTATACATCAATTCGAATATCAAATCTGAAGTAACGATGTTGTTGAGTGAATTTTAGGAAGAAAATTCTCAAAGTGTCTTTTAGCAGTTAAAAAAAAAAAAAGGTGGACTGGAGAGAAATTTTTTTTTCAGAAAGTGAACCGACCAGCAATTTACTGGACATTCACAATGGGAACGCATTATGGGCTCGCTTGTCAAGTTGACACTTAATAATAGATTTGCATCCATCGTGGATTTATATATGCTTCCGTCAAGGGTTTGAAAAGAAAAATGATATGTGCAAATATTTTTGTATAAATTTTTATACAAATTCTGGGGTCAATGACGTGATAGGTTAAAATGGTGACACTACGTGCTAAATTATGTGATATATAATCAACACATGCTTGTCACCTAAATTCTAGAATTAGGGTTTAGGATTTAGATTTCAAAATTTAGGGTGTAAGATTTCGAATTTTAGGGTTTAGAGTTTTATGATTTTACGGTTAGCAATTAAGGTTTAGAGTGTAGTGTTTATAGACTAAGTTTTAAGATTTAAGGTTTATGGTGACATTGAACTTGTTTGGATAGATTGTTTTGAAACATTAATACACTCTATTATTTTTTTCACTAATGTCATCCAATTTTTTTTAAATTAAAATCAAGACAAAATTATGTTACCTTATTTGTCAAAAAGAAAGTACGTTAGTCAATGTGTAATTTTTTGAAAATACACTACACTTTCCTTTTCGACATGGCTCACATATTATGAAAAGTCAATTGAATATATTCATAATATTAGTTTTTTTTTTTTTTCTTAGTGATGTCCATCTCAGAGTGGAATCCATCAAATAAAGCAGCAAGTAAATTTAGGATAAAATTATAAAAGTAACATTTTAAAAAGAAAAAATTACAAACTGAACCTATTTTAGAACTGCCTAATAATTATTATAGATTTTTTTAGGGATAAATGGAGTATATGCATTTTCTTCAAAAAAAAAAAAAAAAGCATATGTGCTGAATACTAGTAACATTATATACTATTTCAAAAATAAATAAAATATAAAAATGTCCAAACGGGTTGGATTTGGTTTTAAGCACGTTTTCAAAAATAAATATAAATATAGTAAAAGTCGGTTGGATTTGGTCTGGCCCACGTGATACTTGAAAATAGCAATCAGTGAATTAACCGGTTGCTACGATTAATTACTCCTCCGTGCCCACAAATAATTTAATATTTTATTTTGAAATATTTCACAAAAAAATTTTATTTTTAAAAATTATATTTATAATTTTTATACTCTTTTATTTTTACCATTTTATTTATAATGTAAGTATCTAGGTTGTATTTTAGTATTTTTAATATATTTTTTAATTATTAAATTTTTTAAACATAGATTTTTTTAGGTGAAACAGAGGGCCAATGATTCGCAAGGTCTAGCGCGGCAGCTACGTTTGATCTTTGTTTAAGTTGTTTTGCTTTTTTTCGATCTTCGGCTCTCCATTGTACCAAAAATAAAATTTCCGTCAGTTTCACCGAAAAAGTTTATATTTGAAAGTTTAATAATTAAAAAATATATAAATATTATTAGAATTAGTCATAATATCAAAAATGTTTAAGCATAGTTAATTTATTTATATCACATGTAGAGAGTAAAGTTATAAAACTATGAAGATTATATGCATAATTTTTGAAAGTGTACTCTTTATATAAAACATCCAAAAATAAAATAGCATAGTCTGGAACGGATGGAGTAAAATATACTCCTTTCATCTCGGATAAATGTTCCTAGTGGATAAAACACAGGAATTAAGAAATATAATTAATGATGTATTGTAAAATGTGTTCTGATAATAATACTCATAAATATTAATTGAGTTAAAATATTCTAAATAATTGAGTGTTTTTGAAATATGTTATATTAAATAAAACTTTAAGGATATATTAGGAAGAATGTTAAAGAATATGTAGACTAAAATTTTTTAGAAACATTAGTTGGGACATCCCAAAATAAAAAGTAAGAACATTTATTCGAGACGACAGAAGTAATAATTGCCGTTACTATTGGGAGAAGCCGTTTTGATCTTGCATTTTAGTTAAAATACAAAAATTATAAAATAAAACTTATTTATAAAAAATGTGTTTGGTGCTACGTTTTAGAAAATTCGTATTTCGAAATTGATGCACCAATCATGCTCAGAAATAACAAAATCCAAGATTGAGGACAAAGTTGGAGATTGACATATTGATCGACCACGAACGAGTGAGTAGGTCAAGAGATTCGCAGTAGAGATACACTACTCACAGAGAACACTGTGGGATGTTGGATCCCAGCAGTTCACCCATGTTAGGGGTAGTACAAACCTATTGCCTAGCATGCCAGCATATCATTCATGCCCCGGCGGCTAGACATATTTTTATTTATATTTTCAGTAAATTACTGAAAACCCCCTCAACTATTTTGAGTTTTTGAGTTCTAACCTTAAGCTATTTTACCCAACAAAAGACCTCCATCTATTAATAATACTCCATCCGTCCCTAAATTATTGTCTTCCTTTCCCTTTTTGTCCGTCTCAGAATAATTGTCTTGTTTAAAAATTTTCTTTTTTAGGACATCACTTTTACCATTTTATACTTACTTTTTTCCCTACTTTAATTATAGACTACATACACATGGGCATTAAAGAAAATTATATATTATACTAATATTAATAATCAAGTCAATAGTTTTTTCTTAATCCGTGTGCCAGATCAAACAAGACAATAATTAAGGGACGGAGGGAGTAACTAAAACAAAAGTAATTGTTTCCTCCACTTGGATGCTTACGTACGAACTTTTCCTGCCCAAAAGCTAAGTTTAACTCTGTAGCTTTTTTAATTGACTTTAACCTTATTCTAAATTTGTAAAAATAAAAAATCTACCTTTAATTTTTGTCTAATTACTGTCTTGACTTTAACCGTATCTATAATATTTTTTTATTTGTAACTCTTTTTTTTTTTGGTAATTACAACAGTTAGGTTTACTAATGTAACTTTTCAAATTAACTTTAAACTTATCCTAAATCTGTAAAATCTTTTTTGTTTGCTTAAAATATATTGTATGCATTTCTTTAAGCAAACAATATATACAATGAAATGGTTATCTCTCGATCTGAAATAAATACCCGTTTATATAATTTTTTTCAACTTTTTTGGTATATATGGAATCTATGAGATTATGCTAAAATATGAAATGCATTATTTTTGAATTTTTTCTGTCCGTAGGACGGGTATTAACTAGTAAATTAATATTTTTGGTGCTACAGACACTTAATAAGTACTTAATTTTGTGCACAAAATGATGTGATGTCCTATGTTTCATCTTATTTGACATCTTATAAGTACTCATTAAGTGACTAGCATTACTCTTTTTTGGCACTATTTTACAATTCGTGAAGATTTCGTTAAATTTTTAACGGTGTTTGTCAAGTGTCTGACCGTGCTGAATTAAAAGACAAAATCACCCCTCTCCAATCTGTTAAAAAGGAAACTTATTTCATGAATTTCCCTACAACCCTTTTACTCGATCTATTATAAATACCTAGATATCAGAATATGAAACAGATTTACACCAAATATGAATGAATGATGCCAAACATTATATGCTCACTTCATCCTAAGAAAATAGTATCTTCTAAAAAGTTAATTTTTTCAATCGTATTGTAATTAAGAGAAGTATCATATTTTTGAAATGAAAGAACACAACTAGAAAATTTATGAAAGTTTATACGTTAATGTGACTATTTTTTGAGGACAACCCAAAATAATAAGTAGGGCTAATTTTTTTAATTTCTTTTTTGACATACCAAAATAAAGAGTATGACTATTATCTTGGGACAACATCGAACCTAAACCAATAGAAAAAATGGATTATTTTTTGAGGAAAAATATGAAATAAAAATTCAAACTTAAACCAAAGTAAAAGGTTGGGCTATATTTTTGGGATAAACCACAATAGAAAATGAGACTAATTTTTTTGGACAAACCAAAACAAAAAGTAAGATTATTTGTTTTTGAGACGGAAAGAGTGTGTTACTACATTTCAAACACAAGTAAAATAAACTAATAAAGTCACACACCATAACGATTCAAGGGCATTTTTGGTCTTTAAAAAACTTTCCGTTTGGGGGGGGTGTTGTAATGACTAAAATAATTAAGAGGTACAACTCAGAAATCCAAAATAGTTTAGGGAAGTTTGCGTTAATTTACTCTTTTTTACTACTTTTTAATCTCTCGTGAATGCAGCTCATGTATAAAAAGATGGTAAGCTGATATTGGTCATGATTGTATTTCTCTGCAAATATATTTCCCAACTTGGTCATGCGTGTGCTAGCTTTTCTCTCTCTAAAACAGAGTGATCTGAAAGAGATTTGGTGACGAGGATGAAAACGGCAAGACAAGCAGGCGCAGTCCAAGTCTCGGGAAAGAGACGGTCTTCTCTAAGACCGTCTTAACGCAATACGGAGTCTTTTAATCAATTCACCACGTACACTATATTAATTACGTGAAATTGTTTTATCGTGATACTGTTTTACCTAAATTTTTGACTAAGGGAAAACCGTATTTTCTCTGTTCTAAATGATGAGATATATTTTATATTTATTTTTTATTTTTAAAAGCCAATATGTGTGATGTGATTAAATTAAATTAAAAATTTAACATACTTTAATTATATTTTTAGAAATAAAATTGCATTCGCTAAAATTTAAATTAAGGATACTGTGAATCCCAACTTTTATGACTTCTTAAAAATAAATAAACTTATAGATATCGTCGTTTAAATTTGAATTTAGTTAACCCAAAAAAAATCAAAAGTATATTTTTAGTTGGAACGAAGTGAGTAATTTCTAAAATGATACTTGACGATGGCTTTTTTTATTTTTTAATAAATTATAAAACATGCAGGAGTCTTTGGTAGCCACAATAAATGTCGGATAAGATTAATAAGTCGAACTGTTATAGGTTTGGTACACAATAGACAGTCAGGACTAATAGCATAAGCTATCCGAATAAAGTCATTATCCACTCGCTAATAATATCAAATGAGAGGCTGGTATTATTAACAATTTTATTAAAAAAAACATGTGACTAACATTTTTAATTACAAAACTACCTCCAATATATAAGCAAAGATTAATAGCAGCCTAGCTAATAGTACCGAGATTAATAATACATGCTTATCACTGCCCTACTACTAAACAAACCCACAAAGTTTAATATTTTAGTATAATTATTTAACAAATATAATTATTTTTTTCAAACTAAACAAAAAACATATTAAATATTCGTTCAAAAATTGGTTAAATTTAAAAGGTTAAAGTGTATCATTTCAATTAAAATAGGAAATTGTTCCTACCCTCCTAATTGATAATTGAGTAGATTTTTTGTGAACCGTCTTACGGATTTTAATTCGTAAAACGAACCCTCATTCTCTTGCAGTTCAGCCCAGCAATATACGGTGGGTCTAATCAGGGAGATCCATCTTACCGAAAATAATTGTAAGACGATTTTTTTAAAATTTTTCCTTGATAATTTTATATATATGAGAAACATTAGTTTCATTCAAATGAATGACTTAGGCCCTGTTTGATTGGTCTTATGAATAGGTAATTATGACTTATGATTTATTATAAGTCATTTTAGATGCGTTTGATTTCACTTATGAGTGAATAAGTCATAAGTCATGTATAAGTCATTATAAGGACATGTGAGTCATAAGTTATAAGCACTGGACATGGTGCTTATTTCTACTTTTTGAAAACAAGTAAGTTATTTTCTTTAGTAAAACTTTCTATATCCCAAGATTACCCCTAATAATAATAATAATAATAATATTATTATTATTATTAATATTATTACTATTATTAATATTAATAATAATAATAGTAGTAAATAATAATATTATTATTAATAATATTAATACTAGTTGTAAATAATAATAATAGTAAATAATAATATTAATATTAATAATAGTAGTAAATAATAATAATAATAATAATAATAATAGTAGTAAATAATAATAGTAATAATAGTAGTAAATAATAATAGTAATAATAGTAGTAAATAATAATAATAATAATAATAATAATAATAATAATAATAATAATAATAATAATAATAATAACAACAACAACAATAACAATAACAATAATAACAACAATAATAACAAAAATAACAATAAAAATAACAATAACAATAACAATAACAATAACAATAACAATCAATAACAATAACAATAACAATAACAATAACAATAAAAATAACAATAACAATAACAATAACAATAACAATAACAATAACAATAACAATAACAATAACAATAACAATAACAACTAACAATAACAATAACAATAACAATAACAATAACAATAACAATAACAATAACTAGTAGTAGTAGTAGTAGTAGTAGTAGTAGTAGTAGTAGTACATAGTAATTGTAATAAATATAATATGAAATAAACATAATAATTGAAAGAAATATAATAATAAATAAATAATAGCGAATAATGATAATATTAAAAATAATAATATATATTAATAATATGTATTAATAGTAAATAATAATAAATATAATAATAATGATGCAAAGAATATTTAATGATGAGGGTATTTTAGTCTTATATTTTAATTTAACACTTTTATAGTTTATCAATCAAACATTCACATTAACTTAAAGATAGCTCATTAGCACTTTAAAAAGTTGAATCAAACAACACCAGTTCATAAGTCATCAATCATAAGTCATCAGCTATAAGTCATCAGTCATCAGTCATAAGTCATAAGTCATAAGTTATAAGTCATAAGTCATTAGTCATTAGTCATAAGTCATTTCGCATCGACTAAATTAAACAGACCCTAAAACACTCTATTGGAACAATTGTGTAGGACTAATAGATTTTTTTCTTAAATAAAGCTGATGATTTTCCTAGTATTCTATATATATATATATATATATATATATATATATACATATATATATATTTTTTTTTTTGCCAAACGTGTCCCCAGGTTTGAGCCCAAGACTAATCTTTCGAGTCAGATCGGACCACACGGACGGTAAAGCTCTTAAACAAGACATTAACACAGCTACATTCGCATAAGTCTCGAACCCCAAACATATGGTTATGCTATAACATTCTATTAATCAGCTAATCTACGCGCTTATTGGTGACTTTCCTAGTATTCTAACTTTTCCTTGCATTTATTATTATTAAATTTTTTTTTTGAGGTATCTTAGACTCAAAAGTCTGAGTCTAATATTTGAGTTAGGTGGAAGCGTTGGACTAAAAGGGCGATAAACCTATTTCTACCGAATTTATAATACAAACTTCACTACAATAACCACTTTTAAAAGTACTCCCTCTATTAAAAGAATGAAAAAGAAAAAAATTGCATTATGACTTTTTAAAATTATAACCTTCATAAATTATACTCCCTCCATTCCACTGAAAGAGTACATGTTTAAAAGACTTTACTACTCAAGGTGCGTTATATACGCATCACCAATACATCGCAAGATTCATCATGACAGGAGCTTTTACGCATGGAGCTATATTTTTCATTAGAGATTGCAATCCATAACAGAATAAGGATAACATATTGGCAAGAATGCTTGACCATAAAGAAGCTATCATATCACACTTAAGTTGGGCCAGCCTCTTTCTGGGGTTCCATACCCTAGGGCTTTATGTTCATAATGATGTCATGCTTAAGTCTATTAATTAAGTGATATATAAGTGTCATTAAAATTAGTTATAATTACAAAAATATTTGAGTAAAGTCAAAATACTTATATTATATATGGGGGATAATTACACCATTAGTCCCTCGACTATGGACTTTTTCACCACTAGTCCTTTAACAATTTTTTTTTAAAATTTTAGTCCCTTGAGTACCAAAAAGTCAGGCAGCTAGTCCTTTTGATGAATGCCGTTAGAAAATTTTCGTTAAGTGGCCCATATGCCTCCCACATGCATTTGAGTAAAGGCAAAATTGAAATTTCACAAGCCCCAATTTACTAACTTCATCTTCAACTTCAACCTCTCTGTCTTCTTTTAAAAAAGCCCTAATCAACAACCAACAGCAACAACAACACACACCAGCAACGCAGCACCAGGACTTCTCCCATGGCTGCCAGGCAGCAGGGAAAATGAAAATCACTGCCACTAAGGTGACCAGACCCGTCGCCGGAGCTCAACTGCAACATCATGGGCCCGCAGCTCCACCTAATTACAGAGCACGAAACTCTCACCTTTTTTTCTTCGGTGCGTTTTTGGTAGTCTTCGCTCAGCTCATCTAAAACCCCAAACTCGTTCTTCTTCCTCAATTTGTACAATTAGAAGAAAATCTTAAAAAATTGCACAGTTAAAAGAAAATCTCCAATTTGTAAGCCCTAGATGAAAGTTTGTTGTAACCTTTTGCATTTAGAAGAAATTTGGGCCAATTGGATCACGGAAGAGATTGCATAGTTATGCTGGTACAAAGGTTTACCAGTGTTGAGTAAAACGACCCACAGCGGAACTGCTAATCGTAGGTGGAAGAAGCTTGGGTGGAGTTGGTGCGGGGCGATCGGAGATGGCAAGATGGAGTGTAACTGCTGCGGTTGTCTGGTAGTTGATGCAATTTACACAACTTCTTACAATTATGATGATTTTTTCTTGCATTTGACCGGAAACCCTAACTCAATAACCCCCTTCAAACTCCTCCGATCCGGCTCACCCTGTCTCATTGTTACTGTAATTTGTGATTTTTCCTTACGTTTGACAATGATTTTTCCTTGCGTTTGACTGTAATTTGTGTCGATGTAATTTGTGTCCTGCGGTGCCCATGATGTTACAGTTGAGCTCCGGCGACGGGTCCCCTCACCATGGCAGTGGAGGGTTTCACTTTCCCTGCCACCTGGCAGCCGTGGGAGTAGTCTAGATTCAGGGCGACGGCTGGGGAAGACAATAACTCAAAGTCAAAGAAGAACTACGTTTTAATTGTTTAATTATTTACTATGAATTTCCTATAATACCCTTGAAAAATGGCATATGCATTACACATGATTGACTTAACGAAATTTTACTAACGGTATCCATCAAAAGGACTAGCTGCGTGACTTTTTGATACTCTTGGGACTGAAATTTGAAAAAAATTGTTAAGGGACTACTGGTGGAATAGCACATAGTTGGGGGACTAATGGTGTAATTAACCATATATATAGAGGGTAAAGTTGAAAAGTTCTTGGAAATTGTAGACATAACTTTTAAAAGTGTGCTCTTTAAGTGAAACATCCCAAAATAGAATAGTGGACTCTTTGTCTGGAACATCCACCTGTCACAACCCTCTAACTCTTATGAGACAATAATCCACTATAATTTTTTTAATTACACAGATTATTGAGGTTGAAGGAAAGATCTCAATTCCTTCTCAACTAGTTGGCTCTCTAACTAGGTTCTCTACACAATACACAAAAGGGGGTTTCTTTCTAATACAATG
The DNA here is from genome assembly GCA_016624345.1 of Platycodon grandiflorus. Lineage (NCBI taxonomy): Eukaryota > Viridiplantae > Streptophyta > Magnoliopsida > Asterales > Campanulaceae > Platycodon > Platycodon grandiflorus. Next base: position 25,564,388 of record CM028369.1, read on the forward strand.
ATTCTAAGTAGTCGAATGAAGCTTCTATTGTTGGCTTAATGTCACAGTGTAACTATTGCTTGTTGTACAACTGTTGTCAAGAACAATTGTGCTTCTGCGTTGCTTGATCTGGCAGTTTGTGAGTGATTGTTGATTGTAGTGGGATGGTTGATGCTTGCAAAGGCAGTGGGGTGACACAGTGGGATCGAGCTTGGCCATTCATACACACCATCCTTAGATTGTCCTTCCAGCAGCAAGGTCCCTGTATGTAGATCCTTCACACGAAAAGATGTGAGTAAGAATTTAATAAATGAATTATTAGATATACAGAATTAAGAGATAGAAATGAGGTTTCTTTACATGTTAGGTACAAACAGAACATTATGCAATTAAAAGTTGTGAGAAGGTGTGTGAGAGAGGTAGAACCAGTATTGGCAATATGTAACCCAGTGCCATCACCAATAACCATGTTGTCAGGACCCAAGTCAGAGTGTGAAGAGAGAGATTGTCGAGGTCAGTAGTAACATGGTGGGAGGCACCATTGTTAAGGAGCTAGCTCGGAGTTATGTTGCCCGAGGTTGTGGCTATATTTGCTCACGGTTGCCATTTGTTATTCGCAAACGAGGAGCAAGGCAAGCTGGATGATAAGGCCGGAACAAGCAGAAAGCTAGGGCATTGAGTCACCGTGTGACCTTGTTGACAGAAGCCTTGACATTTACCGAGGTAAGGTCGCTGTTGGTGAGGACCAGGATTGCCCGACTATGGATGCCGATAAGGCTGTGCAGGGTGCTGGTGGCAAGGATACTGAGGCTGAAGAGACCCATGTTGCCTGGTCGTCACAGTATTAGTCGTGGCGGGGTAGGGAATAGAGGCTAGGTAGGATTGCTTCAGCACTAGCTCGCAGTTGATGAGCTTCTTATGAAGTTTATCAAAGGAGATAGGAGTGTCCCGTCCTTCAACTGCATCGGCGACATGTCGATAGTCATCTTCCAAGCCGCCGAGCACTGTTACTATGAAGTCCTCATTGTCGAGGGATTTACCGAGGGCAGCGAGCTCATCGAATTTATTTTTGATGAACTGCATATACTCAGAGATCGACTAGGAGCCTTTTGTATCTCGCTTGAGCTGGTCCTTAATTTGATTGATATGCAACGGGTAGAGCGAGCATATGTGTTGACCAATATGTCCCAAGCCTCCTGAGCTATAACCGCTTGTTGAATAAGCAAAACTAGGGTTATAGAGAAGAAGTCGACAAAGGCGCCAAACAGAAGCTTGTCTTGTTGGATCCATGGTTGATAGGCTGGGTTGGGTGCTTGGGCGGCGGTGTTTGGGGTTGCGGAAGCTTGGGCATTATTGACTATGGTGGTGGCTGGCGGGCAGACAGAGATGCCATCTACAAACTTGTAGAGATCAAAGCCAATGAGCGTGGATTCAACCTGGAGTTTCCAGGTGAGATAGGTGGTGGGGGTGAGTTTGGTGATGTTATGGTTGGAGATGTTGATGAGTTGATAGGTTTTGGTGGAGTCTATGGGGTCTTGGATAATGATTGTGCTAGAAGCCATTGATGCCGAGTAGTAATGACCGTTGTAGAGGGGAAAAGGGAGGGGGCGGCAGTTTAATATTGCAGAAGTTTTGTGGTTTTAGGGTTTGTGGGATCAAGACTCTCATATCATGTAGGAAATAATAATTCTTGTGAATAATGGCATAGCCTTTTCATTGATTATGGGTACATATTTATAGGGTTACAATCTTGGGTTACAAGCTAACATATAAGAGTTTGAATACAATAACAATTAAAAATACAATATTAACTAAGAGACCTAACTAATAGGAAGAATATACCAAATATAATTACAAAGATATAGATAAGATAGTATTCTCTTATTTAGGGCAACCCTAAGATTACACCCACAATTTTTTTGTCGATAGTATGCAACCAAATCGGACCCTGCTGATAAAGATGACCCTTCTAACCTTGATATCTAGCTAGTACCCACTCACCGACATTGTGGATTCAAAGTACAAGAAAAAGGAAAAAGGTTGAAGATGAAGAAATGAGCTTAGAGATGATGAAAAAGGTTGTCGAATGTAAGAGATGAAGACGAGTTTGACGTTGGAGGTATATCACTTAAACAAGGTTATAATTGTCATAATTTAGGGGCAAATTAAGTATTTGAGCATCAGCTAACAGCTGAACTAACAGCTGTTTAAAAAATAGGCACGGATGCATCATAACTTAAATACAGTAACTAAAGCAGCTCTAAGCAAATATGTACATGTTTATCAGAAGCGTGAAATTTACTAAAAATTTCTCTCTCTAAAAAATTCTCTCTCTCTGGCCATGCCCTAGGGTTTCTACCGCGTGTATGGCAGCAGCCATGGCTGCTACACCAGCCCCTCCTGATCCCCAATCTTCTGCCACTCCCCCCAAAACCTTTGCCTCTGTTCTCTCAGCCAATACCATCACTGCTTCAAACCTTCCCAAAATCCCCCCAGCAACTTTTAAAGGTGAGTCATCCTTGAAATTATCAGATGACATTATCAAGGCCATCTCTCAACCTTTTCGATTGGCATTAGTTGATAAATTCTCCCATGTTCGGCCTTCCATGGAAGCAACAAGAAAATATTTTCAAACCTTCGGTTTAAAAGCTGACTACTCTTTAGGCCACTTGGACGCAAAACACATCCTCATTAGGGTTCATCATGAGGAAGACTACCAAAGGTTATGGATTAAAGACCAATGGTATCTAGGTCAATTTCCTATACATGTATTCAAATGGACACCGGATTTTCGCCCGAATGTGGAGAGTTCAATTGTTCCAATGTGGTTCTCTATCCCGGGGCTTCCAGTTCATCTCTTCCACCGTGCAACTCTGTTTGCTATTGGTAACATGATTGGGCGAACCTTGACGATTGATCAGCCTACCGCTAATCTTTCTCATCTTAGCTTGGCTCGGATTTGTATTGAAGTTGATCTTTTGAAGCCTATTCCTAAGAGGATCTGGATCGATTGTGGTACCCAGTATTCTGGTTTCTGGCAAGCCATAGAGATGGAAGGTCTTCTATGATATTGTAAACACTGCTGCCGTCAAGGTCACACTGAAGACTCTTGTAAGATCAAGAACCCTTCGATGGCTTCAAAGGCTATTGATGCTAATACACCATCTGTTATTCATACTGGTATTGAGACTTCTCCTAAAACTATTGCTCCTGCCCAGAAAACTAATGCTTCGACCAGATGGACGCCAAAGAAGCCCTCTTCTAACCTTAACATTCATACTGCGGCTGATAAGAAAATTGGTAATTCTGAAATTCCTGTTTTGAATGATAATATAAATGTTGCTATCCCGCTTTCTTCTTGTCCAATTGTTAATCAGACTAATGCTCATGTGCTGCATGAAGATGTTCACACCGAAGCTATATCTTCTCTATCCCACAATGTTTCTATTGCTATTAATACTGCAGTCCTAGTTCCAGACGTGGGTACTGATCTGCCCGTTCATAGAAGAGTCCCAGTTTTGTCTAGTGATGATTTGCCTTTGGTTTCTATGCCTATTAACACTACTCCAAATCGATTCGCTGCTCTCACAGAGACTAATATAGATGTTATTGAGGGGTATGAGGAGCGTGCTCATGATGACAATATTGAGAATGCTCAGACAGTTCATAATGCTGCTAATGAGTCTAGCACGGATGATGAGAATGATACCGACATATCTACTGCTGTGAATGCTCTTAATCTGGCCTCTTCTGTCCCAGTTTCAATTGGAAATCCCATTATTCCTCCCAGAATCACAAGGTCTAAGGCTCACTCTTCCTCAATTAATTTCCATGTCTGTTAACATTCTTTTTTGGAATATTCGGGGGGTGGGTAATGATCCATCCATTGGCCGTTTGAAACAACTCGTTAAGTTACACAAGATCTCTCTTATTGCTATTTCTGAACCTATGATAGCTGCTGATCAGATTATGCGGGTTGCTCGCAGGCTTCGTTTTAATTTTTTCCATTCTAATCCTAGTAGTTCTATTTGGATTTTTGTTAAATCAGCTTTCACTTGTCAAGTTTTGTTTGATAGCTCTCAGCATGTTACTGCCCAGATTAAGCATTTCTCTTGGCCTTCTCCTACTCTCATCTCTTGTGTTTATGCAAGCTGCGAGTTCGATACTAGACAAGATTTATGGACTGATTTGATTGATATTGGTTCCTCTTTTGCCTCCATGCCGTGGTTAATTGGAGGAGACTTTAATATTATCCTTTCTCCAGATGAAAAATTTGGTGGCTCTGGCTGGGATCGTAATTGTGCTTTCCACTCTTGTTTGACAGCGGCTGGTCTTACGGATATGGGTTTCTCGAGAAGTAAGTTTACCTGGTGGAACTCTCGTGGAGGTCAAGCTTCTATTCTGCAACAAATTGATAGAGTTCTTTGCAATAGTCATTGGTAGAATAATTTTGTGGATACTAATGTTGAACACCTATCTCGAACTTGCTCTGATCACTCCCCGTTACTGGTCCATATTACTAAGGATTGTATTGCTCACTGCTCCTCCTTTCGGTTCCTGAATATTTGGACTTCTCATCACTCTTTTCGGCCTCTTGTTCTGGAAGTGTGGCAGTCTCCCATTGAGGGGCGATCTATGTATTGTTTGCTAAAAAAATTAATAATGTGCGCCATGCTCTTTCTACCTGGAATCGTAATGTTTTCGAAAATATTTTCCAGCATCTCCAACGTGCAGAAGATAATGTAAAAGATTGTGAGCTTATTTTTGAAACTGATCCTTCTTCTGAAAATCGAGCAGCTATGTCCTTGGCTCATGCTAACCTTAGACGTCATTTAAAGCTGGAAGAAGATTATTGGAAGCAAAAAGCCAGAATTAAGTGTCTTAAGGAAGGAGAAGGCAATACTAAATTGTTTCATGCTTCTGTCCAACAGACTCGTCGTCGTCTTCATATCCATTCTACCAATGCTTCGGATGGCTCTATCCTTAATTCTATAGAAGATATCAAACAACATGCAGTGGATCATTTCCCATCTCAATTGCAAGCCTCCCCCACTTTTGATAATGAGCTTTTGGATGTTATTCCAACTCTAATCACAAGTGATATGAATAGTTCTCTTTCTAACATTCCCTCCATGGATGAAGTGAAGGCTGCAGTTTTTTCTATGGATGGAGATAGTGCATTTGGTCCTGATGGTTTTTCTAGCAAGTTTTTCTCTTTCTGCTGGGATATTATTTGTCATGATTTTTACTCCGCTATCTTGGAATTCTTTTGGGGATTCTCCCTTCCCCGTAGTTGGACTAGTACTTTGATTATTACTATTCCAAAGAATGACAATCCCTCAAGTTTCAGTGAATTTCGGCCGATAAGCTTATGTAATTTCTGCAACAAGGTTATCTCAAAGATTCTTTCTGTCCGATTGGCTCCTATTTTGCCTGCTATTATTTCTGAAAATCAAAGTGGCTTTGTCAAGGGTCGACTTATTCATGATAATATTCTTTTAGCTCAAGAGCTTATGACTCATCTCGATAAAAAGGTCTTAGGTTCTAATTTGATTATTAAGCTAGACATGGTGAAAGCTTTTGACAGGGTTTCTTGGCTTTTCCTTATCAAAGTTCTCCGCCGATTTAGTTTCTGCGAATCCTTTATCGACATGATTTGGCGTCTTATTTCAAATAATTGGTTCTCAGTTCTAGTCAATGGTGCTCCTACGGGGTTTTTTCCTTCTACTCGGGGTCTTCGTCAGGGCAATCCTCTCTCGCCTGGTTTATTCATTATTGCTGCTGAAGTCCTCAGTCGAAGTTTAAATGCTTTACATGTGGCTCATTCCAATGTTACCTTCTCCTCTATTAGTGGGTGTCCAATTATTTCTCACCTTGTCTTTGCTGATGATGTTATTATTTTTTGCAATGGTAATCGACGCTCTCTTGATCGCCATAAGAATATTTTATCCAATTATGAGGCCTGTTCGGGCCAGTGTATCAATGCCTCCAAGAGTAATTTCTCTTCTACTTCCAACTTGGATTCTTTGAGGATTCAGACCATATTTGCTATCTTGGGATATACTCATAAGGCTTTACCTATCACCTATTTGGGTTGCCCTCTCTTTGCTAGTAAAAAGCTCAAGAGATACTTTGATCCGCTCCTTCTCAAGATTCGTAACCGGATTGACACGTGGATTGGTAATTTTCTTTCTCCAGCTGGGAGGGTTATTCTAATTAACCATGTCCTTCATTCCATCTCCACTTATTATCTAGCTGCTCTTACTCCTCCAAAATCGGTCCTTCTAAGCCTTGAGAGATTATTCTCCCATTTCTTTTGGGGGCAATGCGAGGGTCGCAATAAGGCTCATTGGATTGCTTGGTCTAATTGTTGTAGGCCAAAGATGGAAGGGGGCCTAGGTATTCGCTCGTTGTCTGATCTTTCCCGTGCTTATTCCGCTAGCTCTTGGTGGAGGTTCCGCACCCAAAATTCTTTATGGGCTAACTTTATGAGATCTAAATATTGCCTGCAAACTCACCCTTGTTTAGCCAACCAAAGAGGCTCCATCTCTTGGATGCGTATGCTGGAAGTTTGGCCTTTAGTGGAAAATCATTTACGCTGGCTGGTTGGTAATGGTTCGTGCTCTCCGTGGCATGATCTTTGGCTAGACAAAGGATTGATTCCTAAGCCTCAAAACTGTGATGCTTCTTCTATTCAGGAGCTGTTCGAGGGTGACTCCCTTCTCTCGTCTGCTGCTTTGGCCATTCTGTCCAACCATGATATAAATCATATCCAAGCCAGCAACACCCTCATTTCCAACATTCTTGACAAACCTTGCTGGACAGCTGCTTCTTCTGGCAAGTTCTCGATTTCTTCTGCCTTGGAGCTGCTCCGCGACCACCATCCCATGCTCCTATCTGCACAGTTCATATGGCACAGTGGCATCCCAGAGCATATTAGTATTTTTTTATGGCGTCTTCTTCAACATCGAATCCCGATTAATGAGGCAATTTGTCGTAAGGATGTTCAACTTGCCTCTAAATGTCGATGCTGTGCTGATGGTTTTACTGAATCCTTTCTCCATGTTTTTATTTCTAGCAATGTGGCTGTTGAAGCTTGGAATTGTTTTAACATGGAATATGGGATTCTTTTTCGGCCTCTGTCCATTTCCCATGCTTGTTTTTCTTGGTGGCTTATGCCGAAAGCTAATATTCATCACATGGTTATCCCCGCTTTGATTCTCTGGTGTCTTTGGAAAAATAGGAATTCTTGGATTTTTGACGGGCGAGGCTCCTCTGGTACTCACCTTATTCGGGATATCCGAGTGGATCTCAATCAGATTATTGCTGCTTCGAAGACCTTATCTAGGCCCCGTCCTAGAATTATTCGTCTTATTTCTTGGACTAAACCTCCTCCTTTTATTCTAAAACTCAACACTGATGGTGCTTCTAAAGGTAACCCTGGTCTAAGTGGAGGTGGGGGTATTATTCGAAATTCAGATGGCCATTTTATTCATACTTTTGCCTCGTTCTACGGCGTTTGTTCGAATACTGTTGTAGAAGCTAAAGTGCTTTTGCAAGGCCTCATCTGGCTTCGGGATACTGGCTATAGGGATGCCATTATTGAAATTGACTCTAAGATTATTTTTGAGTGCATCTCCTCTCGATCTTCTCCTGCTTGGACTTGTTGGAATATTATTCAGAGGATTTTCGCTATTCAAAGAGCTTCGCAATTTCAGTATCATCATTGTGCTGCGGATAAATTGGCTAATTTGGGCTATGATACTCAGGCAAATCATCAGTTCTCCTCCTTTCTTGATCTCCCCTCTATCATTAGAGGGCATATTGTTTTAGATGCTCAGGGTACCCCTATCTTCGCCGCTAATTTAGCTTCTATCATGTATTTCTTTTTCGAGGCGAGGCTCCTCCGTCCTCCCATTTATAAGGGCTAGGTTGGTTGTCCTCCTCAAGTTTGTACTTATTTTTTTTTCTAATAAAATCTAGCAGGGTGCCGCCCATGTTTCTCTAAAAAAAAAAATTAAATGCAGTAACCTAAAGTGTAATTTTAAAATTTTGGTGGTTGAACTGTAATTTTTGCAAAAAGTTTAGTGACCCGAACAAACCATCTCCAAAAAAAAATTTTTTTTTAATAATGGACTTTTTCGTACGGACGGAAGAAATCTGAGTCTCCTTTGTGAATGGATGAATCATAGCGAAGGGGAGACCGCCACTTTGTTAAGGAAAAATCTCTACAAATACATAACCCTCAACTTTCCCAGTTAAATCATTTCTACCAATCTCACGGTTTCCAAGGAAGCTGCAATTTCCCAACACCCCCTCCTCTTCTCCCCAGCGATTTTGCCTTTTCTAGAAAGATTCTGTAATAAGTAAAAAACACTTTTGCAGACCAACAAACTAAGTACGTAACGATAATTATAATCTGTACAAAGAAACAGAAAGCTAAACACTAATTTTAAAACGAGGTAAGTACGTAATAGAATGGATGGTATGACGTTGATACAAGACGACGTAGGATTAATGTTATGGGTATTTAAAGAGTATTAAATTTTTTGTATTAAATAATGTGGCAGTTGATTTGGTACAAAAAAAATAAAATTAAAAATTATAATTAATGCATCACATCAGTTGCCACATAAGTTAACACATTATTTAGTGCAAAAAATTTAGTACTCCTTAGATACTCATAACATTAGTCATGATATATACTAGACAATGAGCCAACCACTAAAATATATTCCCAATCTTTCACCATGAGAGGCTTGAAAGAGAAAGCATGATATGATAGAGAGATGACAACTCTTTTTTCAATTTAAACTCATTTCATTTCTATCCCCAAAGAACATGTGTAAAGAAGAAGGCTGTGTAGAATTCACTTTTTCTAAGTGGGAAACCTCTCTTGTCTTTTTCAATCTCAAGAATCTCAACAAATACTTGAGGAATCTTCTCTCAAATGGAGCCAAAGCCTTGTTGAGCAAAACAATCATGTCATCTTCCTAGATTCCATGTTCAATGGAGTTTCTATCTAGGCTAAGAACCCCACCAAAAGAAAAAGTTTGGGAGAAATGAAGATCCCACAAAAAAGTCAACTAATTTTCTTTCTTGATGGACCCTTGATCTCTTTTTCTCGGAAAATTTCATTTGGAAAAACCATCTTTGTTTCTATAATTGGAGGTACAAAAAATGATTGAATTGCTATATTCATGAAAAATTTGCTAGCATTAAGTCCCCAAGTCTTTCAATCGTCTCGGAGACTAAGATTTGACTAATATAATCCACCGAAAGTGCGAATATCCATCCTACATTGATGTTTAGATACTTATGCTATCTCGCGTTACTTTATATAATCTTTTCTATTACATAGTGATCGACCTTTCGTATGAAATAAATCTTGATTATCTTGCAACCCTTTGTATAACACAAAGGCTAATTGATTCTAGATCTTAGTGGAATATTGATTTTTGACGATTGCACACATCATGTGTTTGCCTATTTATATCAATCAAATTTTGTTACGATTACATGAAGAATTTAAAACTTTCCCAGGGAAAACGTTACATATTCAAGGACATTACTCAAGCATATTTGTAACACTAGAATCTCCGGTATCTTCTTGATTTCTGTTACTTCCTCCGTTCCTAAAAAGTGTCATGTTTAACTCGTAAACAGATTAAGAAAAACTAATTAACTATTTTTATAAATATTGATATATTATGTATTTTTTCTTTAAAACTCATGTACAAATAGAACTCGCCGTTAAAATAATAAGGGGGTAAAGGTAGAATAGTAACTATAACTTCCTAAAAAGGAAAAATAAAAAAGTTGATCATTTTTCTAAAAAACGCAGGGTGTAGAAAGAGACTGACTCATAATTGTGATGGGACTCGCTAGAACTTTTCTTATGAGCCATCGGACTATATGGTGGCCCGAGATCCATTTGATGTGTATATGCCACAATACAGACCCCTCCTTGCATTAATCATTTTTCTAATTACTTTCTAATGGTTTCTAAATGAATACTTCCTCCGTCGTGGATAAAAGTTCTTGCTTTTAATTATAAATTGCTCTAATTAATACTTTCTCTATCCCTGATAAATATTCTTAATTTTTATTTTGGGATATTTTAACTAATATTCCTAAAGACTTTTGATGTACTAATTTTTTATCATTATTTTCAATATAACCTTAAATCTTCATTAAATATAGTACATCCTAGAGAAACTCACTTGTTTAGAATAGTGGAACTCAATTAATGTTATGCGTATTATCGTTAGAATACATTTTACAGCGCAATATTAATTATGTTTCTTAATTATTGTGTTTTGTCTACTAAAAACATTTATCCTGGACGGAAAGAGTACTCCCTCCATTCCAAGCAAAGAATTTATTATTCTATTTTAGAATGTTTCACATAAAAATCTACTTTCAAAAATTATGCATACAGTCTTCATAATTTTATAACTTTACCTTCCACACGTTGTATAAATATATTAATTATGCTCAAGTTTTTTTGTAATTACGACCAATTCTAATAGGGGTGAGCAGACCAGCCCATCAGCCCGCCGAGCCCGTTGATGCCCGGCCACCAAAGCCCGTGCCCATGGGCTAATACATACTGCTGGGCCTATGTTGGGATGAAAGCCCGTGGGCTCTGGGCTCTCCTATTCTTCTTACCCGTTATGCCCAGCCCAGCCCGTAGAGTACTAGAACTACGTCGTTTAATAATAATAATAATAATAATAATAATAATAATAATAATAATAATAATAATAATAATATATTACATATTATTACATAATACATAAATCATAATTAGTTAATTACATAATACAAGGCTAAGATAGAACAAAAACTTCTTCTATCTGTCTTTTTGTATATTTGGCTTTTAAGAAGCAAACTAACATATAAAAAAATCTCTGCCTAGAAGGCTAGAAGTAAGACATCTGTTGAATGCATTATTCTCTTGGAAAGGAATTCTCTAGGTTCAATTGAATTTAATTCTTTTTTCAGTTTTCTTTTCTTTCTTATTTATTTATATTTGAATGGTAAAATTGTTTAAACATAAAAATCAATCAATAAGTCCATCAAGCCCGAGCCCGCCCAAAGCCTGCCTAAAGCCCGTCCACTAATGTCCACGGGCTCACTGTTGTACTGGGCTTTAAAAAATGATGTCCGCTACGTGATGGGTCTATGCTAGGCATTGCCAAGGCCCGCGGGCTTAGAGCCCGTGCACACCCCTAAATTCTAATGATACTTATATATTTCTTAATTATTAAAATTTTTAAACGTGAACTCTTTGGGTTGAATGGAGAGAGTATTAAATACTGACACTTAAGAAATTACAATAAATAGATTTTCTCTTAATTTTTTTGTTGATTATGATTCCTATTTGTGGAGAAATTTTCAACAGATAACATTGGCCCATTAGTCACATTAAGAAAATAGGAAGGAAGAAGTAGGGTTGTATGGATTGCTAAATGGGCCGACGTGGTGTGCAATGTGCAACTCAGGTAGAGTAAAAAAGGACATGAGCCTTTGCTTCAAGATACTAATTAATACTTGGGCTTTTAAGCTGCAAAATGTATAGTTCGCCATTGGGCCTTAGAGACTTCCTACATTTTTATCACGGAAAATTGCGTGCATGTATACTTTGGTGGATTTTTAACCACTTTAGTACACAATTTTTTTTTTAAATCAAAAAATAATACTTTTGTACATCGCGATGCAAAAAAATTTAATCATAATGCATCAATTTGGAACCACAATGCACAAATGTTAGGCCCTAAACCAAGTCCAATAAATTAATTAATTAGTTTGGGCCTAATCCACTATAATTGTTTCAAATCGAAAAATGACATTTTTGTTGTGAAATGTCATCTATGCCCTTAAAAATACGAACAGCGACGCAATGCATCGCGATGCACAAATTGATGCATTGCAATACACAAATTGTTACATCGCAATGCACAAAAAATACTATTTTTGCATTACACTTTATACACGCTATACATTACACTTTATACACGCTATACATTACACTTACGATGCATCAAAAGTGCATCGCAATACACAAAACAATACTAATGCACAATATTACATTTGCGATTCATCAAAGTGTGCATCGCGATGCAAAAAATTGTACTAAAAAAGTACTGTATTTGTGCATTGCGATACACAACATTCATTTGCATTGCGATACACAACATTACACTTCAATTGTGATGCACAAAACAATACTAATGCACAACATTATACTTGCAATGCGTCAAAGTGTGTATCGTGATGCATAAAATTGTACTAAAAAGTATTATTTTTGTGTATCGCGATGCACAACATTACACTTGTGATGCATTAAAAGTGTGCACAAAATCGTACTAGAAAAGTACTATTTTCATGCATCGCGATGGACAACTTTTATTTTCGATGAACAATATGTTGTGAATATTAGGGAATTAAGATTAAATGAACTCGAAACTTACAAAAGTCGATCCCCGTTTCGTTGTGCCAACATTCAGCAATTGCGAACAATATTGATAAACACAAAGACATAATGAATTAAAATAAATTTAAAAATTATATTGATATTATTTTTTTATTATAAACTGGGCATGAAAAAAAAAAGAAAAAGATAGAGAGAAATACGAAGCTGTAGCAAAAATAAAGGAAAAACAATACTTAAAATGTTGTTTAAGTTGTTAGGGGGCAGTTTTGAAAAAAGTAGATGATTTATCACTTAAAATGGACTTAAGCAGTTAGAAACAAAAAAAATGGCCTAAAGCGATTGAAAATCTCATAAAAGCGACCGACCCGCAATTTTTTCAATATTTATTAGTTTTATTATGGTTGAATAAATGTCAATCATTATTATAAAAGGATGAGCATTGCTATTAATAGAGCTGGCAATGGGTTGAGCCGGGCTAGCTAGCCCCAGCCCATCGGGGCAACACATAAAATCGGACCGGGCTGGGCTAGCCCAAAAATTGCATCAGGCCTCAAACCTCTAGCCTAACCCAGCCCAGTCACAAGTCATCGGGCTTTCAGGCCATCAAGCCAAATCAACTCAAATTTGTACCAAGACATATTTTCTACAAAATTTACAAGTTATCACATAAAAAAAAATCACAACTCCTTACAAATCTATAATTTATCAAATAAAATCTATAAATAATATTTAAGTATCGAGATTTGTATTCAAGCAATCCAACAACACTAATACTAAAACTTGTAGAATTAATATATGCTTGAGCTCGTAATACCTATCATTTGCCAAAGTTTAATGTAAGAAGAAGCAAACAAAAAAAAAACTTTTTCAAAATACTCGTTTATTGGGGTCCTTTGGTTTCTTACGGTAACAATTTGGGCTCAATCGGACTAGCTTCTCTATTTAGGATAAAAGAGTTATATATTTGACTTAGTACACTGGCTTAAAAAAATTATATTATGTTATGGGTAAGCTCATGTAATAAGATATTTCAGGAGGGAGATGGTTCATTGCTGTGTACCTGACAAGGAAGTAATATTCAGTCAGTACCGGGTTAGTTGGGTTAGTAAAATTGTATTAAAATGGTTTGGAAAAATGGTTTGAAAAGTTTGAAAAAACTTAAAGGAGCGAAAATTTTGAATTGAAAATGGCTTGAATCTCCACCAAAAGATTTAAAGCAGCGAAAATGGTTTGAAAAGTTTGAATTGAAAAGTTAATAAAAGTGTACCGGGATGGGCTGGGTTAGCCCAAAAAATTTGGATTTTTTTTGCCCGAGCCCAATTAGCCCACGGGCCTATTGAACCGGGCCAAAAAAATTCAAAAATTTTTGGGCCTTCTAATTTGAAGCACAAACCCCTCATAATATCGGGTTGGTTAGGCCGGCTCATTGGGCTGGGCTAATTTTACAGGCTCTAGCTATTAACACTCTTAAATGCTCTAAGTACACCCCTTTACTAAGTACATCACCTCCTAAATTTATTAACCTCTATTTTTCTATTTTGCCCTCCTAACATTTTCCCAAAATTAACCTAACCCTTCACCCTTCCTCCTTCCTCCCTCATTCCTCCTTCCTTCCTCCTTCCACCTTCCTCCTTCCTCCCCCCACGTTCACCTCAACCACACTCCATCCCTGCCCACAACTTCCATCGCTGTCGATGGGTGCCTTTCTCCTTCCTTCCCACAACGTTTACAACAAAACCACCACCTTAGAGGTCCTCTTCCTCTTTCTTTCATGCGTTGATCCGCACTGTGTGTTCGAACACCCATAGTAGTGTTCGGCACCCCCTAACCGAATACCACAATTGGTGTTCAGTACCCTTTTACCGAACAATCTTAGCTACGTTCGGTAGGGGGTTGCCGAACAATACAATTTTTTTAATTTTTTTTAACCTAAAAAATAAAGAATGCATAAAAGCATTAAAAGCCCATTTGGTGCAGCGTTTACAAAATACAGTGTTTTAAAAATGCAGCGTTTTAAAAAATACAGTGTTTTAAAAACGTAGGTATTTTCTTATAAATGCGTTTGGGATATCACTTCAATATGCAGCTTTTTTTTCCTAGCAGCGTTTTGGGAAAAAAAAATTAGGAATTTCAGTGTTTTAAAACACAGTTGTGTTTTGAAAACGCTGTTTTTTCTGCTGCAGTATTGAAACACAATTTTTACAAATAAACTACATTTTGGCCAAAACGCACAACCACCCGAGCTCTAGGTCAAAATTTATTATGACATATTTGTAATATATGAGAGGGGGTGTACTTAGAGCTATTGGGGGTGTTAATAGCAACTTTCTAAAAGGATTAGTATTAGTTAGACAATTCTTTATAAGATAGTATTATTTTAGCCAATCCTTGATAGGTATAGATTAACCTAATTGAGGTACTGTAAAATATGTTGATATTAAAATTGATTAATAAGAGTGAGATATAATATTTAGCCGCTAATCCTTGTGTTATCTCTCAGTCTATGCACAAGTCATATTACCGCAACATAAAACTGCAGCTCACGGCAGAGCATATCATGGCAAGCTTTCCACCTCTTTTGTTCATCTTTGATTATTAAACTAATCAATCTTCTTCTCCTTGGATTTGTTCTTTAGTGTGTTTCAATACATATAATACTAATAATTATATTAGTATTATTTTAGGTTAAGTTAACATTTGGTATCAGAGCTTATTAATTAATCAGAGCAATTAAATTTAGTTGCTAACATTTGGTATCAGAGCTAGTTTGCGATGAAGATGGTTTGTAGCAAGGTTTATATGGGTCCCAAGTTTGATGGAAAAATTAATTTCCCGATTGGAGATGTCAGATATATAATTTTTCGGTTGCTTGTGACTTGGAAAAATTCGTAAATGAGAAGCTTGTTGAAAATTCACCTAAACCGGAAAAAGTCAAATCTGTTGAAGCACTTGATTACATTTATAATGTAGCTGAAGATAACGTACGGAAGAAGATTATTAATAGCAAATTAGCATATGATGCTTTTAATATTTTGACGAAGACGTATGGTAGTGATGATAAAGTAAAGAGAAATTATTTGCAAAATTTGACAAAGAAATTTGAAAAATTACAAATGGAGAAGTCAGAGAAATTTGACAAAGAAATTTGAAAAATTACAAACAGAGATGATGTTTCAAATGAAAAGATTTGTTCAAAAATCCTTCGTACGATGACGAAAGCTTTTGATGATGTTGCTTCAATAAATTTAGCGATTAAAGATTTGAAGACGTTGACGGTGGCATTAGAGTCCGCCCTTGTTAGTCATGAGTTATTATTTAGAGAACGTTCGGAGAAAACAAGAGAAGCATGGCATTGAGCATCAATTAACTGCTAGATATACTCCGCAACAGAATGGTGTAGCAGAGAGAAAAAATAGAATTATTATTGATATGGTTAGGTGTATGTTGAATTTCAAAAAAATGCTTAAGAGTTTTTGGGTCGAAGCAGTTGCATGTGCAATTTATGTTTTAAATAGGTGCTCAATAAGAAGTGTGCGTGATAGAACTCCAGAGGAGGCATGGAGTGGTCGAAGACCTTTTATTGGACATCTAAGGGTGTTTGGTTGTATTGGTTATGCTCATGTGCCTAATCATTTGACAAAGAAACTTTATGATAAAAGTGAAAAGTGTATTTTCATTGGCTATAGTGATGTGTCAAAAGCTTATAAATTATTCAATCCTGTGATAAATAAAGTTGTTGTTAGTAGAGATGTGACTTTTGATGAGGTTGGCGTTTGGGATTGGTCTTCTAATGGGAAGGAAAAAATTAAGTTTTGTTCTTGCTCAAGATGAAGATGTTAATGTTCAAAGTGACGTTCCAACTCCTAAAATTGCGAATGAAGAAAGTTCAAGGCGTCCGCAGAGACAGCGTAACTTACCAACTAGTCTGCTAGGTTGCAAGACTATGTTGTGGGAAGTAATAATGATCCCACTAATGAAGAATTGGTGAATTTTGCTTTATTTACAAATTGTGATCTTGTTAATTTTGATGATGCATCTTGTGAAGATCATTGGATTCAAGCAATGGATGATGAGATTCATGCAATTGAGAAGAATAATACATGGGAGCTTACTACTTTGCCAAGTGGTAAAAAGGCAATTGGTGTCAAGTGGGTTTACAAGACGAAATACAAGGCTATTGGTGAAGTTGATCGTTACAAAGCAAGATTAGTTGCAAAAGGTTACAAGCAAAAACTAGGTATTGATTATTTTGAAATATTTGTACCAATTGTTAGACTTGATACTGTCCGTATGATTATTTCTCTTGCCACACAAAATAGTTGAAAATTCATCAAATGGTTGTTTAGTCTGCTTTCTTGAATGGTGTTCTTGAGGAGGAAGTGTATGTTGAACAATCGGCATGTGAAAAGGGATCGTGAAGATAAAGTTTACAAATTGAAAAGGACTTTGTATGGTTTGAAGCAAGCTCCTAGAGCTTGGTTTACTCGCATTGATTCTAATTTTGTGGAGCATGGTTTTCAGATGTTCGTATAAGCATACTTTATATGTTAAATTATTTGATAATGATATTCTTATTGTTTGCTTGTATGTTGATGATTTGATTTTTACCGGTAATAATCTAAGGTTGGTGACACTATTTAGGGAGGCTATGATAAATTAATTTGAGATGACGGATATAGGGCTTATGTTTTATTTTCTTGGAATTGAAGTTGCTCAAATAAATGGTGAAATTTTTATTTCACGAAAAAGTATGTTAATGATATTTTGAAGAAATTTAAGATGAACAATGCTAAGCCAATTTTGACTCCACTTGAGGAGAGGTTGAAATTAGTGATAGATAGTAATGGTAATTTTGTTGATCCTACTTATTTTAAAAAATTGGTTGGGAGTTTGAGATATTTAACTTCAACTAGGCCGATATTTTGTTTATGGTGTTGGACTAATTAGCGGGGTTATGGAGACTCCTTGTCAATCTCACTTATAGACTGCAAAGAGGATTTTGCGTTATATCTAAGGTACGTGTAGTGATGGAATTTTTACTCTAGTTTTAATGATGTGGAGCTTGTTGGTTATATCGACAGTGATATATCATTGTTTATTAAGACATTTATTTATTATATGTTGTTTGATTATTCATATTAATACATAATAAAGCTCTTTGAATAAAAGTTTTATTCTAAATATCCATGGTCGAGTATTATTATTACTAAGGACAATAATAATGGATTGAGACTAATATGTATTAAGACTTATATAGTTAATAACAGTCTACACATAAGAACTTTAGCAGTTGAAAATTGTTTAAAAGGTACCGGTCTAAATTTTGCCAAATTAATTAATTAGTTTGGGTCTAGTTAAATATTTATTAGTTTTATTATGGTTGAATAAATGTCAATCCTTATTAAAAAAAGAATTAGTATTAGTTAGACAATCTTTATAGGATAGTATTAGTTTAGCCAATCCTTGATAGGTATGAATTAACCTAGTTGAGGTACTATAAATATGTTGATATTGAAGCTGATTAATAATGGTGAGATATAATATTCATCCCTTAATCCTTGTATTCTCTCTCAGTCTCGAAACAAGTCATATTACCGCAACATAAAATGGCAGCTCACGGCAGAGCATATCACGGCAAGCTTTCCACCACTTTTGTTCATCTTTGATTATTAAACTAATCAATCTTCTTCTCCTTGGATTTGTTCTTTAGTGTGTTTCAATATATATAATACTAATAATTATATTAGTCTTATTTTGGGTTAAGTTAACATAAAGTGCCTTTTTTCGATTTGAAAAAAAATATGGTACTAAAGCGGTTGAATATCTAACAATGAGGATTGGCCCGAATTTTTCCTTTTCATTATGTAGTAATCCATTTGCCTTGCTCTAGACCCTTTCTCAAAATCAATTGGTTTCTAAGAGGTTCGATTCTGAAATCTTTATTAATTACTTGTTAAGCTTAATTTTGCCCGATTTAGGTTTAATTTCAAGACTTCTGGTTGGTTGAGTACGAGGTGGCGTGAGATAATGGAAGGTTTGCATACGCATTTCAATTTCGGTTTAGTTTCACTCCCTTACTTGTTGATTTTCACCATTTTTCTCTCTATTTTACATTTACTTTTTACTACAATCATGGCAAAAGTTGGAATAAAAAATAAAAATAAAAAACGACGAGAGAAAAAACAATATGTATATCTAAATGCACCCAAGATATAACATGTCAGTCTGTCTTTCTTATGAATCAACGAGACATTGACAACTACATCCGTCCCAAATTAAATGTCGTTTTAGTAAAAAAAAAAATTATCCCAAAATAATTGTCATTATAGGATTTCAAAGAATATTTATTCATATTCTTTCCAAACTACCCTTATTACTACTACTTTCAAGAAACATTGAAAATTATTGACCGGAAGAAAGGCATGAGATGGGTATACATGGTTTTTTAGAAAAGTAGAATGATTTAAAAGTAATACTAGTAATTGTCAGTACAATGATTGATTTAAATAAAAGTAAATTAATTTTTTTAATAATTTTCTTAATCTGTATACATAGTCGCAAAAAGATATTTAATTTGAGACGCATGTAATATTTCTTTTAACCCTTTCTACAGTTGAGATGTAATATCAGTCAACTAAGATAACAAGGACAGGGAATTTTATTGATGTACTGTTCTTACCAATAACTCTTTCCTTTGCTTCAAAGATTCAAATCTGTTCTGTTGATTCCAAGAAGGAAAAATTTGCAGGTTGTGCCTCCTCATTTAGTCTCTATGATTGTTCATTGTCACTGTATTAACTAAATACAAAATTTAAGTTGTTAATTGTTGATTGACCAAAAATGGTAGGCCCTGTCACTTTGTGGCTGAATATGCTGCGTAATTAATACTCCCTCCGTTTCATCCAAAAATTTAAGTTTGAAAAGTCTAATAATTAAGGGATATATAAATAGTATTAAAGTTGATAAATTACAAAAATATTTTAGCATAATTAAGATGTTTATTGCATATATGCAGACCTGATTTTAGGCATGTTCTAAGTGGTCCACTGAACAGGGCCCCAAAATTTGAAGGGCTCAAGTTTTATATATATTTATTTAATTTTTTTTGAATTAGACAAATATTAGTTCACTTGGTAAAGTGGTAGCTTATTGTAGGTAAATACTTTTAACCATCCTTAAGTTGTTGATTCGAATCTTTGTTATAAATAATATAAATTTTTAAAAAAAATTTGTACTATAATTATTAAAAACCTCTTCTATTTGGCATGAATGTATGAAGAACAATTCCTAGCATTTTCATAAAAATAATTATTTGTCATTTTCGCTCAAAACATCAACCATTACCAGATCAAATGAATACTCATATATATATATATATATATATATATATATATATTAAATTTGTGTGTCCCAAATTTAAGGGGGGCCAATTTTATGGAAATCTGTAGCTTAGCTTTATTTATTTTTTTTCCAAAAAAAAATCGATTATGAAGACCTAAATGAAGATTTTGCTTTAAAAATTTAGAACGGTGATACTTTTCAAAGAAAAGTTCGATACTAGTTTGGAGTTGTAGGGATTTTGGTATTTCATTTCTAGAAAAATAATTTAAATATAATAATATTATAAAATATGTAACATATCTTTAATTTTTGGTACTTGTCTTTTAAATTTTAGGGTCTAATTTCAAATCTAGCACAGGGCCTCCAAAATATCAGGACCGACCCTACATATGTGGAGACTGGAGAGTAAAGTTAAAAGTTTTATAGAGATTGTAGGCATAATTTTTTAAAGTTAACTCTTTGAATGGAACATCCGAAATAGTATAGTGGACTATTTGCCTAGAATAAATAGAGTAGTTGTCAACTAAAGTTTGTATTTATTTGGCTTAATTCTTAATTTCATCACTCTAATATCGAAAAAGGTCCGATAAGGTCACTCTAAATTTTTTTTCACTGATTAATAACTATACATTACAAAAAGTCTGCATTAGTCACTCTCTGATTTGTTGTTAAGAAAACTTAGTCTTATTTTGTAAATCCGAAATTGTCCTTAGTATAAGCACGTGCTAGTCACGTGCTTTCTTTCCCCACCCTTAACCTCAGACCGTCGGAAAGTGACTGGGCCATTGAAACTCCATTGAAGCTGTAGCGAACAAAACAGGCATGTGGCTTTCGATGCTTATTTTCACATCCACCATTATACCATTAGAGATTTTTCATTGTTTTTGGTCCAAGCAGCCTGCTCGTGTAAAAACCTTTCTAAAATGCAGATCTTCCTTCGCTTTCAATAATTTCTCGTCCAAGGTGAAAGTTACAGTGTTGGAAATTGGAACTTACAGTGTTCTATTTTTTATTTTGGTTCGAATGCTTCGTCCTAAGGATTGAACTCATAGTGATACTGTGTATATAAGGGTGATTTTAAAGGGGTTTGGCTTCTACCATCGCCTCATTTTCTTATATTTTCATTCTTTTTCCTTTTTTTGCAAATTAAATTTGGATTATTTTTTAGCACACATCCACCATTATATTTATACCATTAGACACAGAAAATAAATTGAAATTTGAATTCAATCACACGATGTGAAAATATAATTCTGAATTCATCGATGTTAAAATAAGCATTGAAAACCGACCATTATACCATTGATTCGTGATTCATCGGTGATGGAAAATTTCTCCACATTAAAGCTCCATTGTAACCTCAACACCACCATCTATCCTGACATCCTCCACCCTCCAGACCACCATTACCCCACCTTCGCCACCACTCTCTACCTCTCCACCACCTCCAAACGCCCCAACCTCCTCTTCGTATCATGCTCCTCCCTCCACCACAACGAAACCCATCAAAACCCAGAACACACCACCACCACTCCACCCAATGAAAACCAAATTCTTTGTAAACACAATGCCATAACCACCGGTCTTCTCCATCACCTCTCCTTCCAAAGAAATCGCAATTTAATGCATTTGTTTAATATAATTAGTTTTATATAAAAAAAAGTCAAGCTAAAGAATTGATTACTTTAGAAAAGACCAACATAATCTTTTATTAATTTTAATTAAGAATTTTGATAAGTTAACCTAATTTTTGTTTAATATTTTTAAGAATTAGTCTGAAATTGTTATTTTATTATATTTGAAATAACTTATTTAACTGATTTGATTATTTTAAATATTTTATACACAAAATTTTATACTATTAATCTTAATGCATTTTCTGTCAAAGTAGGGTGACTAAATAGCGATTTAAGGTAAAGGGCATTTTGGTCTTTTTGCAGCCCTCCATCCAACAAAACTAACGGAAGTCAAGCGCGGTGAGCTTATTGACTCAACATGCCAAGTATATTGATGAAATTGAGAAAAAAAATTGTAGAGTGAGTTTAATGAATTTTCTGTCAAAGTGTGGTGACCAAATTGCGATTTAAGCCTAAAAAAAAATTTCTTACACATTGTTTAGAGTCCACATGCAAGACACATGCCACAACTAAAGGGGATTTTAGTCTTTTTACAGTATTTCATCTAACAAAACTAACGGCGTTAAATTTTTGAACCAAATTGATACTTTTTGTAAAGTATAATTATTAATCTGTGAAAAAAAATTATAGAGTGACCTTATCGGATCTTTTTCGATAATAAAATGATGAAATTAAGAATTAAGCCTATTTATTTTGTAACTTTAACGTTATTTCTTACAACCACATCCCACGATCATACAAGCTATAGCCATCCCGTCTGGAACCATTAAAAATTGTACGCATATTTATTGGGTAACACAAATATTTCATTTGAAACTACGTATTTTTGTTTAATTTTAACTGGTTTTATGCGATAGCTAATCGGGTGGAAGTATCAAGCATTATAGCTCTGATCGTGTATAATATTTGAATGTTGCCTTTGAACATGCATAGCTGTGTTTTTTGTGGTACTGAGAGGTAGATCCTGCTGGCTTCAAATCTTCTATCTTACTCCCTGTCACACTCCGTATCCCACTTAATCCTATCCTTACACATGTACTTGTTATTTTAGTTTGTCTCTTTTTACAATTTTTACAAGGAAATATGTAGGATTGAAATTTAATGGAACAGAGAGTGTGATAAGGAGTGGGATAGAAAATTTGAAGCCGATTTTGCTTACACCTAGGCGGCTTGCCTCTTTTGCAGCCAGCGCACATATAGTGATGTTTTAGTGCAGTGGTACTTCGTAATTATGCTCTGTAATAACGGTTTATGTTGCTAACTAGTCTTTAAGGGGTGGCCTAATGGTAGAGTTGAGGCTTCACTAAATGTGATGTTTCAGATTCGATCCCTTCACACACCAAAAAAAAAAAAAAAAAAAATTATTGCTAACTAGTTTGTATATTTAGAACTTTAGTAGATACGATGTATACGGTTTGGTGAAGTATTCTTGTTATCCTTTTGTATATGGTTCGATTCTTTGATCTCGGGCGGCCCTCGAATTCGGGGCCCAAGGCCGGTAATGTCGGACGGGTTTGAAGCATAATTTTTTTATTTTTTAAATTTAAAACATATATGCTAAATACTGCATCCCAAACAACTAAATACCACACCCCACTTAAAACAGGATGACCCTTTTGTCCTTACTAACTTAATTATTACTATATTGCCATTAATTAATTAGTTTATTAATTATACTAAATAATTCACTTTCATTACTCATCTTACTTTATACTGCACTTAACTTTTAAACTCCCAATCTCTCATGATACTTCTCAATGGATGCGAACAACGATGATAATGGAATTGGAGAGCCACCCACGGTAGGCGGCCATTATAGCACAATTAGAAGTATTTAGCGTAACTCATTTAAAAAAACAAACATAAAAGCTAATAAACAAAACACTTCATTCCAAAATTATGGGCATAACACACGACATATTTACAAAGTACTACTTAAACGTCGCTCTTCTAGCACATTTAGAAGCAAAATCAGTAATCAAAGTAGAATAATCAACTTTTACAACCATGTTTTTCTCGATAGATATCATAGCTGGCACATTCAATCGTTCTTGAAACATTGTGCTCCGAAGATAGTTTTTTATCAACTTCAACTTCGAAAAACTTTTTTCTCCAGATGCAACTGTAACCGGAATAGTCAACATGATTCGATAAGTAATTTCCGTATTTGGAAAATAACCATTATTCCGTTTCAAATAATTCAATACTTGGATAGGTCATCCTATTTTTTAGGCCAAAATATATTTAATAAACTGCAACTCCTTAAACAAATCATCCATGTCCACATCAACTTGTCCGTTATTTCAAATAAAATAAAAAGGGAAGAGAGAGTGTGTTTATTACCAAAAATTCTTTGAAAAGCTAGCTTCAATCAACGGTCTCTTTAAGCTTTGTGCCAAAATCCACATCAAAATCACAAATTTTCGGCATGTGTGTGTGTGTGTGTAACGGTGGGAGGGTTTTTATTTTTCTTTCTTGTGCGTGTAACAGCGTGTTGGCTGTCTAAAGCCTAAAGGGATGTACAACTACTAACAACTTTTCTATGAGGCCCCTTATCCTTAGATAATTTTCAATTAGATCCCACAATTTTGGGACTCAAAAAATTACACAAATTTTAGGGGCCCAAGGCCTGGGCCTCATTTTCCTTACAGCTGGGCCGGCCTTGTTTGATCTGTATGTGGTTTACCATGTATATAAATGTGCTTTATTGTAGCAAAAAAAATTTTTATTTTTATGCAAAATTCGAATCCCAAGTGAGTGAAAACCGATATGGTTGTTAGATGACGTGAATGATTTAAATGTTTCGACAAACAATGAAAAACAAATACACAACATTAGTAAACATGCCTATGTACATGTCCACATTGAAGTAGCCCTACTAAAAATAGTTCATATTAGGCAAATGCAATAAAAGTTTATGAGTAAAATCCAAGCTTCAATGAAAGAATAAAAATTGAAAAATCGACAAAAAGATGGCCGATCAGTTAATTCACCAGTTGTCTCTTCCTTGCGCACCATGTGGCCAAATCGAACCCAACGGTTTGGCCCGTGGAACTGGTTGAGACTTGAGCGCCGGACTCATTCTATGACCAATTGATAAAGTTAAAAAAAAAAAGCAGAATTCCAAACATCAGTTTCCTCAAGATCAGCTAGCTACTGCCTCTTAGGAAGAGAAAGCTACACTTTAATCGATCGTGGCTGGAGCCTTGGCCTCGACAAGTTAACGATTCCGACTGCCGCCTGCATACTGGAGAACTCGGAGTACATTTCCATGAAGAACTTGTCAATGATACGGCGATAAGCTGGGCAAGTTAAACGAGAATAATAATGAATAACTTCTTCAATATCCAACACATGCTCTACATTGCCTGCATCCATCATTTCCAATTCCTTTAATAATTTTTCAGTCACCAAACTGATCCTTTCTTCTTCCCTCTCTCCAATCACATTTTTTCCTTTCCCTTTTACCTTGGCGCCTTTTCCTTCAAGTTGAATCCTCTTCTTTTTTTCTTGATAATTCTTGCCAGGGGTCAGATTTGTTGACATGATCGAATCTTGATTTTGATCATCTTGATTTACTAGCTTCGACGTATTTGTTGTGGGGTGGAATATGGAATTTGGTTTTGATTCTCTTGTTGGTGGTCAAGGGCCTCGAGGCTTCATTGTTGGCATGCCATTGGTTGGTAGTGTAGTCGGCGTAAAAGCTGTCCAATTCCCTGTAACTGTGGCTGAATTTCAAGTCGCTTGCGCTGCCGCCACGGGTGCAAGAAAAGGGATTAATTGTGCACTGACAAGGTGGGGATTTGGGAATTTTCGTGTAGCCATTGGAAAGAAAAGATTTGAAGCTTTCTATGCTTCTTTGGAAGAACTTTTTTGTGTGGGAGAAGGAGCTTCCAAGAAACATTATTGGAAGGACTTCTGCAATAAGTTGAAATGATGATAATAAAATTTGGACGGACTACTGTAAATATATGAATGTATAAGGAGCTATGGAGGCGCTCTCTCTAGCTCTCAATGGTATGAAAAGAAGTGCTTATTATGATGACGACAACGACGACGACGATGATGATGATGAAGAAGAAGAGAGAGGCTCTTTCTCTTTTGGGGATTTTGCCGTTTTGGTCACTTTTCCTTTCTGTCTTCACACGCTCCTCTCTCTTGCCTATGTGTTGTTCTCTTCTTGTTTATTGCATAGTCTCTCTCTTTCTTTCTGATGTTGCTCGATAAGGTGGTTTGTTTGAACCAGTTCTTAGTCTCTCTTTTTTATGTTGCTCGATAAGATGGTTTGTTTGGACAGTTCTTGTCTCTTTTTATGTTGTTCGATAAGGTGATTTATTTAGACCAGTTTTCTCAACTCAAAAAAAAAAAAAAAAAAAAGAACAAAAAGAAAGAGATGGGACCTTTCAATTTAACAAGGGTGTATATATATATATATTCTATTTTTCTTTGCTTTTACTTTTTGAAGGTGGAGTTGGTGTGTGCCCTCTTTAGGAGGATGATTGGAGTGGGTTGTTAAAAGTGAGATCTCTCTCTCTCTCTCTCTCTCCCTCTCTCTCTATATATATATATAAAACAGAATAGGTAGCTCGTGTGATGACCGGTTTGCATCAAATTGATACAAGCTACAAATGGTATTGGGTTTTGCATATGTATAAGATTGTAAGCGTTAGGACCCCTAAAATTAATTTGTCAGCCCTTTGGGAAAGAAGATATTCAACTCTAGCTTTTCACCGTACATACCGGCTCGACGTTCTTGTTTCGCGTGAACTTAATCGGTGACTCCACATTATATGTCTCAAATCAATACACGTAAAGGGCTCATTCTCCGGTGTGGCTTTTCACCATACATACCTAACGGCTCGACGTTCTTGTTTTGTGTGAACCTAATCAGTGACTCCACATTATGTCTCAAATCAACACACGTAAAGGGCCTGCCCATTCTCCGGTGTGGCTTTTCACCATACATTTCCAACGGCTCGACGTTCTTGTTTCGCGTGAACCTAACCAGTGACTCCACATTATATGTCTCTAATCAACACACGAAAGAGTATAAACAAATATTTCATTATAAATTATCTCATATATATAGAGTAGCGTTGTGATATGATTGTTACTCGGAACAAAGGCACAAATATTTTTGTAGTGTATCCGTCAAAAAGAAAATTAGTAAGGGTATGTTGTCCTTGCTTGGTTTGTAGTTTTGAACTTTCTCAATTTTTTTCTCTTTGCTCTATATCTCTCTCTTTTACTTTTTCTTCAATTATTATAAGATTTTAAAATAATACTCAAAATTTCAAAATCAAATTACCAAAATCAACAAGCTAAACACAGAGACTTCTAATGTCAATCTAAAACCATGTTGTACCCATCTTTAAGCGGTACTCTTGAGTTTTAAACTTGACGCTCAATGTCACATTTATTCACAAATTCCGTTTGATTTTTCTAGGGTAGAAATAATACCAATACTTCCTAAGTCTAAGAAAAATCATTTTATTTTGACTTGATTTTGGTTAACTTGATTAAATTTTGAAGATTTATCAAAATTTATTTATCCTTACGAAATTCAAAAATTGTTATTGATGGTATTTTTAATACTCCCTCCGCCCTAAATTATTGTCTTACTTTTCTTTTTTGTCCGTCCCTAAATAATTGTCTGGTTTGAAACTTTCCTTTTTAAAACATCACTTTTACAATTTTAGTCTTACTTTTTCTTCCTATTTTAAATATGTGTCACATGCACATAGTCATTAAAAGAAACTACACACTAGATCAATAGTAGTAATAATCAAGTCAAATATTTTTTAATCCGTTTTTGAGTCAAACAAAATAATAATTTAGAGACGGAGGAATACTATATTTATGATTAAAATTTAACTATCTACGACAAAATAAATGTATGTTAAATAGTATTGTACTATCTTACTCACTCAGTCCCTAAATTATTGTATTTTTTTACCCAGCACACAGATTAAGAAAAAATAATTGACTTGATTATTAATATTGATATAGTATAGTTTTATTAATATCCATGTGCATGTGACTCATAATTTAAGAAAAAATAAGGATAAAATAATAAAAGTAGTGTTTTAAAAGAAAAATTTTAAATAAGATAATTATTTAGGACGGATAAAAAAATAAACAATAATTAAAAAAGGAGATATTATTTTCTTTAGGCGGTTACTTCTAGTCCCTCTAGCTGTTATGGGCTCGAGCTGTCCGACAAATTACGGCGGAGAAGAACAGCTAATTGTAAACCAACCAAAGTCCGGTAGTAGATGAAAATGGGCCACGCGGGCGGGCGTTCATAGAGTTGGGTGCAAGTCGCAATCCGAAAGAGATGGTCCTCTTGAAATTGGTTTCCCTCGCCCAATGTTTGGCCTGATTGCAGTGTTTACCCAAACGTTTGGTTAATAGGTGAAAAGACCCCAAGCCCGTTAATAACCAAATGTTCAACCGTTAATGTAAGGTCATATTGGTCAATTAATAGAAACCATAACTTTCTTGGAAACCAATGATAAATGAGGATTAAGAAGAAACATTAAGGCCTCGATTGGTATACGAAAATAGAATCAATTCAGAGTCGATTACTAATATTGAGATTCCATAGAAATAGATGTAGAGATTATGTTTCATAAAAAGTGTTTAGTAACATAAGGAATGTAATTACTAATATAATAAAAATTTCTTTTATATTGTTTGGTAAGAAATAAAAAAACTTGGATTGCAAAATAAAATTAAGGCAATTGACAACATTACCCCAATGTAGACAAGTATTTGTTAATGACTTACATGATAAAAATAATACATTAACGTTATTACTACTTCACAAAATAACAAGTTCATCATTCTTTTTCAATTTTGATAAAAATTTTAAATTATCCAACATTAATAAAGCAAGAAAAATTTATTATATTAAATTTAAAAAAACTAATGTTATAATGAAACTAGTTCAAATAAAAACTAGCTTAAACATTTGAAAATAAATGAACAAATACTTGACCTAATAAAAGAGCATATGAACAACAATGACGGGTAAGAGTAAAAAAAATGGTCTTAAAGTAGTTTAAACCAAATAAAATTATAAATATAAAGCAAATATTTGACCTAATAGAAGGATATTATTATTCTTTTACATTGATTCCAATTATTAGTAATCCAAATATAACATGTCTCATCGTTTGATTCCTTAAATTTTAGTAATCAATTCCAATATTTTAGTAATTCATTCCTATTCCAAATATAATTCTTACACCACTAAATATTTTTAGTTAATTTCATGGAGGAATTGATTCCATTTTTAGTATCAATCAAGGCTGGCCAAAGTGTGAGAATAATGTCAAATCCCATACTCCTCCGCCCTAAATTAATGTTTACTTTTCTTTTTTGTCAGTCCCTAAATAATTATGTTTGAAACTTTCCTTTTAAAACATCACTTTTACAATTTTAGTCTTACTTTTCTTCCTATTTTAAATATGTGTCACATGCACATAGTCAAAAAGAAACTACACACTAGATCAATAGTAGTAATAATCAAGTCAAATATTTTTCTTAATCCGTTTGCCGAGTCAAACAAAATAATAATTTAGAGACGGAGGAATACTATATTTATGATTAAAATTTAACTATCTACGACAAAATAAATGTATGTTAAATAGTATTGTACTATCTTACTCAGTCCCTAAATTATTGTATTTTACCCAAACTGGATTAAGAAAAATAATTGACTTGATTATTATTATTGATATAGTATAGTTTTCGTTAATATCCATGTGACTCATAATTTAAGAAAAAATAAGGATAAAATAATAAAAGTAGTGTTTTAAAAAGAAAAATTTTAAATAAGATAATTATTTAGGGACGGATAAAAAAATAAGACAATAATTAAAAAAGGAGATATTATTTTCTTTAGGCGGTTACTTCTAGTCCCTCTAGCTGTTATGGGCTCGAGCTGTCCGACAAATTACGGCGGAGAAGAACAGCTAATTGTAAACCAACCAAAGTCCGGTAGTAGATGAAAATGGGCCACGCGGGCGGGCGTTCATAGAGTTGGGTGCAAGTCGCAATCCGAAAGAGATGGTCCTCTTGAAATTGGTTTCCCTCGCCCAATGTTTGGCCTGATTGCAGTGTTTACCCAAACGTTTGGTTAATAGGTGAAAAGACCCCAAGCCCGTTAATAACCAAATGTTCAACCGTTAATGTAAGGTCATATTGGTCAATTAATAGAAACCATAACTTTCTTGGAAACCAATGATAAATGAGGATTAAGAAGAAACATTAAGGCCTCGATTGGTATACGAAAATAGAATCAATTCTGCAGAGTCGATTACTAATATTGAGATTCCATAGAAATAGATGTAGAGATTATGTTTCATAAAAAGTGTTTAGTAACATAAGGAATGTAATTACTAATATAATAAAAATTTCTTTTATATTGTTTGGTAAGAAAAAAAAACTTGGATTGCAAAATAAAATTAAGGCAATTGACAACATTACCCCAATGTAGACAAGTATTTGTTAATGACTTACATGATAAAAATAATACATTAACGTTATTACTACTTCACAAAATAACAAGTTCATCATTCTTTTTCAATTTTGATAAAAAATTTTAAATTATCCAACATTAATAAAGCAAGAAAAATTTATTATATTAAATTTAAAAAAAAAAACTAATGTTATAATGAAACTAGTTCAAATAAAAACTAGCTTAAACATTTGAAAATAAATGAACAAATACTTGACCTAATAAAAAGAGCATATGAACAACAATGACGGGTAAGAGTAAAAAAAAAATGGTCTTAAAGTAGTTTAAACCAAATAAAATTATAAATATAAAGCAAATATTTGACCTAATAGAAGGATATTATTATTCTTTTACATTGATTCCAATTATTAGTAATCCAAATATAACATGTCTCATCAGGATTGTGATTCCTTAAATTTTAGTAATCAATTCCAATATTTTAGTAATTCATTCCTATTCCAAATATAATTCTTACACCACTAAATATTTTTAGTTAATTTCATGGAGGAATTGATTCCATTTTTTAGTATCAATCAAGGCTGGCCAAAGTGTGAGAATAATGTCAAATCCCACCTCCAATTCAACTTAATTGGCAATAGTCTAACAATTAGTTCTACATCAAACTCACGAGCACCCCCATAATCTATGTTACATCTATTGCCGCTTTCAAAATCACGATCTAACAGTGTTTCTATTTAAACCCATCAAGGAGATCTTCATTAGTGGTCTTCATCAACTCCAAGTAACGTCACCCTAACAGTGGTGAAAACATTAATCAAAACTTCACAATCTTTATTGAATTTCAATAGCCATAGGAACGGGAAAAAAAAGTCTGAATCCTAATGATTTCACTTGTAATGGGATGACTCTAGTTCGTGCACTCATGAGTTAAATATGAGTACATTAGGGTAGGTGTCGCCATTTATAATGCTAGCTCGCATAATAAAGCCTAGCTTTATAAGGATTTGATATTGGGAAAATATTTGAAAGGGTCCTACTTGTTTATTTGAAGGGGAGGCAAAAGATGGCTTCTACGTAAATAATTTTCTTTTAATTTATTTAAATATGTTGAATTACTATTATGTGCTTCATTTAATGATCAATTCTATTGACCCTGTAAATTTGGGGTCTTTCCTGCTTATTATTCAAACATTTAGAAGGATGTTGCAACTAGACCAAACTTGAGGGGAGGGCACCATAATTATTCCTTGAGTTTTCTTTGCCAAACGCGTTGGGCTCATCAAATGACTCCACCCAACAACTTGTGAGAAGTAGTGACCGACTGACCACTACGATATGACAAAGTCAAACCAATAAGCATAGTCAATTAGTCAATGGTCATATACACGACTTTTGATTGGGGAAACATTATGGGACAAGTTAGGTCCACGCACTAGTCGTAATTTTGGTTGATTTATTTATTTCTTTAAAGTAAGAGTTTCAGTTTGAGCATATCTTAAATTAATTTAGTTTATATATATATATATCTACGTCATGTCTATTAGATTTGTAAAAAATAAATGATATTACGATTCAAACTTGTGGTATTATTATAAAATTTAGTATTAGTGACGTTGAATTAAATTTACTTAGATCTACACCGTTTGATCAATTTGCCTCAATGAAATAAATTTGATCTAACGTGCAGATCTAGAATCGAAAATGAATAACACTAAATTTGTAATAATACATAAAATTGAATCGTAATCATATCTCTTCCTAAAATCCTTTAAATTGTGCCATTTCTTGAAATTGTAGACATTTTGATTAGATTATTTACATTGTTGAAACTTGAAACTAGAAATAGGTACACTGTTTATCAATTAAAATTGGAATACGGTAACAAAATCTAGAATATAGAAAATATTTAAATTAAAACTAAACTTTTATTTGCTTCGAATGTGTATATTTTGATATATTTTTCCTGAATTCCATTTTTGTTTAGTTATTTGCTAAATTATGTTTTTAATATATTTAAAATTAAATATAATTTTGTTTTTGAATATTTTGGTTAAATATATAAATATTTTTCTTTATTATTGTGTTATAATAATAATAATAAAAAAACGAGGCAAATTAATAATATTTTTTGAAAATTTGACTTTACCCCTTAAATTTGTTAATTTCGTTAAATTTTAACGAATTTAATAAATTCAAGGGGTATTGTGAAATTTTTTCAATTTTTTACAAACTGGGGTGTAAAAGTGTAACAATTGAAAAAAAAAAAAAAAAAAGACATCACATGTTTTAAGCGCATGTCTTTTGAAATTTAGTCTGCAATTTTTCATTCTTTTTTTTTTTCTTTTTTTGTAATTTGCACTTTACCCTTAAATTTGTTAATTTCGTTAAATTTTTTAATGAATTTAACAAATTCAATGATATTGTGAAATTTTTCAATTTTACAAATTCTTTGTGTAAAAGTGCAACAATTGAAAAAAAAAAAAAAGACATCACACCAAGCATGTCCTTTGGACATGCACCGGTCTAGCGCATGTCTTTTAGCATGCACCGGTCAGCACATGTCTTTTTTTTTTTTGTAAATTGCCTTTACCCTTAAATTTGTTAATTTCGTTAAATTTTTTAATTTAACAAATCAAGGGGTATTGTGAAATTTTTTAATTTTTACAAATTCAGGGTGTAAAAGTGCAACAATTGAAAAAAAAAAGGCTGCGCCAGCGCGTAATCTTGGACATGCACACAGTCCAGGCGCATGTCTTTTTGCATATACATTATAACAAACGAGGGCAAGTTAGTAATTTTCAAGGGGGGCTTTTAGCGCATTAGGGGCTGCGTTTAGCACTCTTAGATTATTTACATTGTTGAAACTTGAAACTAGAAATAGGTACACTGTTTATCAATTAAAAAATGGAATACGGTAACAAAATCTAGAAAAATATTAAGAATCTAAATTAAACCGTCCGAACTTTGAATATCAGAAGCCAAAGAAATATATTTCCCAATTCCATTATGTGTCGAGCATGTAAATTCATGTTTTTCAAATAATTTAAAATTCAACCAAGAACATTTTTTTAGAATATTTGGAAATACTAAAAATCTTCAAACGAACAAAATAATAATAATAATAATAATAATAATAATAATAATAATAATAATAATAATAATATAAATCTGAATAAATTAGGATTAATTATCGGTCGGTCCTCTTTCAGAGATTTTCAACCGTTTTAGGTCCTCATTTTTGTTTCCAACAGTTATGTCCATTTTAAGTGATAAATTGACCAATTGTTGTAAAAATGTCCTCAACAACCTATACAATATTTTAAGCATTGTCTTCCTTTAATTTTCTCTTGTAAATTTTTATTCTATTCCAATCATTGTTTACTTTGCTAAAGCATTCATTTCTCTCTCTCTCTTTCTTTTCCAGTTCATCATAAAAAAACAAAAGATATAATTTTTAAAATTATTTTAATTCTTTTTGTGTCTTTGTTGTATCAATATAGTTCGTCAATAGCTGAATGTTGCCACAACGAAACGGGAATCAACCTGCCCGGTCAGGTTGCGGGAGTCGAGGGGGCAGCATCCCTCGTTGGGGTTCAGGGGCAATGCTCCCGAAAAGGAAACAAATTTTAGCCCCATCCTAATGTTAAAATTCAAAAAAAAGTGACTACCTTTTTAGAAGAGTCTTGAAGAGTTAATCTAATCTTTAATTCTCTAATATTCACAACATATTGTGCATCAAATATAAAATTTATCCATCACGATGCATGAAAATAGTACTTTTTTAGTACGATTTTGTACATCACGATACAAACTTTAATGTATCACAAGAGTAATGTTGTGCATTGCGATGCATAAAAATATTACTTTTTAGTACAATTTTGTGTTTCGCGATGTATCAATTTGTTTATCGCGATCCACACTTTAAAGCACCGCAAATGTAATATTGTACATCGCGATGTACTTTTGATGCATCGCAAGTATAATTTTGTGCATTGCGATGCACAAAAAAATAATGCTGTTAGTGCATCGCGATTCAACAATTTGTGCATTGTGTTGCATCAATTTTGAAACGGGCGTTAAGGCCAAAATTATAAGCGTGGAGGCCAAAATTATCAGCGTGGCGCCCATTTTGAACTCCTAAGAAAATTTCATTTATCGCGATGCAACAAAATAGTACTTTTCAGTACAATTTTGTGCATCGCGATACACTCTTTTAACTACGATACATAAATTTTATTTTACAATGTATAGCGTGCCTGTTGCATGTTTTCTAAGGGAATAGAGGACATTTCACAACAAAAAGTGTCTTTTTTCAGTTTGAAACAATTATATGGGACTAAAACAGCTGAAAATTGGAAAAATTACGGGCCCGTCCCCTTTCTGAGATTGTCAAACGCTTAGGTTCACTATATTTATTTTCAATCACTTAAGTTTATTTTAAGTGATAAATTGACTATTTGTTCCAAAACTGCCCTCGTAACAATATATAACGTTTTAGTTGCGTTTTTTTCTTGCATTACACATTGTGCACTGCAAGTGTAATTTGTTTATCGAATAAAAAAGTACTATTTCAGTAATTTTGTCAATCGTCAAGTGTTAAAAATGTAATAATTGTAATAAGTGTAATTTGTGCATCGTTAAGTGTTGAAACTGTAATAATTGTAATAAGTGTAATTTTGTGCATGGTCATGTGTAATTTTATGCATCGTCAAGTGTTGAAACTGTAATAATTGTAATAAGTGTAATTTTGTGCATCGTTAAGTGTAATTTTATCCCTCATCGATTGTTCATCGGGATGCATTACTTTTGTACATCGCGATGCACAACATTTTGCATCGCCATGCACAAAATTTTGAATCCAAACAAAACGGTGTTTTTATATTTTTCAATGAACGCGATTAATCAAATAATGCATCGCGATACATCAAAAACAACAAAAGTTTGCATTGCGATGCAAAAAATTTGAAACTCTAGAAACGCTGTTTTATATTCAGGTTTATATACAAATGTGAAACCCTACAAACGCTATTCAGGATATTTTTGCTCTGTTTGTTGAAACCCTAAACTGTATACAGCAATACTAACCTGATACTTCATTTTTGTTGGTTCTGGTGGTTGTTGCTTTCTTCCCGATGCTCTTTTGTAGTTTAAAAGACATTTTTTATTCTGTTTGATAATATCCCACGATAATGTTTTCAAAATTTTTTGCAAAATCGCCGAAAGATTTTAAGATTTTTTGTTCTGTTTGAAATGAGAGATATTGTTTCTCTGTGTGTTTTGAAGTGAAGATTGTTAGTTTGTTTTTATATTCGAAAGCCGAATGCGTACATGTTAGAAGAAAGGGCATAGACGATATTTTGTAAAAGAAAAGGTAATTTGTACATCGCGATGCACTAAAAACAAGAGTAATATAATTTTGTGTATCGCAATGTACACCTTTTGTGCACCGCAAGTATATTTTGTACATTGTATTGTATTGCGATGCATTATTTTTATTTTTGCAATAAATAACGTACCATTCTATATTTTTTAAGGACATAAATAATATTTTATAATAATATTATCTTTTCTGATTTAAAATAAGTATAGTGGACTTAAAAATATCGGTCCGAATTTCACCTAATAAATTATCATTAAGTGCTGGGCTTAAAGGACGAGAAGGCAGTTTCATTGGGCCCGTTGTGGACAACACTTCATGATTAAAGATCCGTTTGCCTAGGGGATTGCTGGCTTGGCCTACTTACCGCAAAATCAACTTAAATATTCAAATGCGATGGTCTCAAGGTAAAATTGCGGGTAGGTTCCTTTAAATAATTTACAATTACTTAAGTTTATTATAATTATTTTTAATTGTTTAAATTAATTTTAAATCATAAATTAATTATTTATTTTAAAATTATTCTCATAACAACAAATGATATTTTTAAGTATAAATTGTAAATCATCATATATACAATTTGTACATTATTAATATATTTTATAATTTTATGTTTAAAATGTACAACGTGACATCAGATACGAGATTTTATGTCAATCCCACGAGTTTTGGCGGAATAGGCCTCTGGGAAAGTAGAAAAAGAAGTGATGTGCATATTTCAGACCGCTAAATTGTATAGGTCTCACTCCAAGAAATGGGCCCAAAATAAATAAAGGTCGGTCCACGTGAGTATGTATAGCCTCCTCTCTCGTCTCAAGGTATATCTCACTTGGCTTAGTAAATATATACTTTTCATATAGCCTTGAGATGACCAACAAGGAGGGCTTTGGACTCCCGCCTCTCACGTATCATTTTTACAAACAAATACATGCAAAATATTTTGTATCCACGAGACGGCGACGATCCATTCGGCTCCCCGGTGCCCCTGATTTTTTGGCATCATCAAGAAGATATTGCTTTCCATGTAGACGAAAGGCTGATTGAAATAGAGGTCCCCTTGGATTTGATAGGCTTATCCCCTGATTTACTAAACTAATGATTTAATTGATTTCCATAACAAGATTCTTCTCCTCGTCAAAAACGAAATATATTCACCCTTCTTTTTAAAATGTGCATTGTCAATATAAATTTATGAATTTGTGTTAAAAATATACAACGTTAAATATAATTTTGTGCATTATTAATTATAATAGTACTATTTTAGTATAATTTGTGTTAAGAAATTGTATCGTCAATTATAACAGTACTATTTCAGTATAATTTATGTTAAGAAATTGCATCATCAATGTAATTTTGTGTATTGTCAATTATAACAGTACTATTTCAGTATAATTTGTGTTAAGGAATGTGCATCGTCAAGTATAATTTTATTCATCATCAATTATAACAATATTATTTCAGATAATATGTGCATCATGAAGTATTTTTAACTTTAAATTGTGCATCGTCAATTATAACAGTATTTTTAATATAATTTGTGTTAAGAAATGTGCATGATCAGTATAATTTTGTGCATTGTTAATTATAACAGTATTTTTCAAGATAATATGTGCATCGTAAAATATTTTTATGCATCATCAACCATAATAATTGTAATTTTTATTAATTTCTATTGTTATTGCAAAAATTATCAAGAATATAATCCATAGCACACAATTGACATTTTATGGTATGAACTTGATGATATGGAATAGAAAATTTTGTCTATCTATATGGGGTGGCCCTACCTATTATATAAAAAGACTCGATGTCGTCGAATGAACTCTCTAATACTACTCAAAGGAGTGCATTCCCTTAACATGGGCCATGAAAAAGATTTAACACTACTCCCACCGGTCACGTAGCTAACGATTAAACCGTTTTACAAAACTATCTCAATATACAACAAACACCAAAGTCGGGTCAAACTTTCTACTTAGCAATATTAGAACATGATATCCTTCACATTATCCCCGATCCTTGGAAGCGGAAGAATAACCACATTTTTCTCCATCATCGCAGCCCTTTCCATGACTGAGAATCGGTCTCGATGCATCGCCCTCAATGTTAGTAGCAAGCCTTAAATGCAATCAAATGCGCGTAGTAAGCGACAAACCGCAAAAGCCATCAACACAAATGTGAAATTAAAATTAGCGTGAATAAGGTCCACAAAACAAACAGAATGAAAAATAATTTGTTTACAAACCTATCGAAATGATAAAGTGCATCTTGCGTACTGAAAAATATTATTGAGATTATAACCGAGGATTTGAATATGAATCCAACATAAACTTGTATGAGACGGTGTCACTTTTGCCCTTAAAAGTGTCACTTTTACAAAATAGTTTTATACTGAAAGAGTTTTTAAACGATGCACAAAACTTTGTTAAGTCTAAAAATAAAAATTGTGCATCGAAAATAAAGGTTGTGCATCGTGATACACAAAACAAGACTTTTATAGTACAACTTTGTGCATCGTGATGCACAAAACGTGTGCATCGCAAACTTAATTTCAAAAAGATAGAAATTAGACAATGTGTATCAGACATTCATAAAAGTGAAGAATAACATGAAATATGTAATGTTTGTATCATATTTTACTCTATTTAGGAAGTGCTAAATAAAAATACATTTATAAAATGTAGGCTTAATTCGCAATTTAGTCACTCTACTTTGGCGAAAAATTCATTAAGGTCACTATACTATTTTTTTTCAATTTAATCATTATACTTGCCTTGATAAGTCAATAAGGTCACCGCCCGTCCGTTAGTTTTGTTGGACGGAGGTTGGCAAAAAGACAATAATACCCTATAATCTAGAGCATGCCGTGCACGTGGTTTGTTTGAAGTCATTTGTATTGCTAATCGACTTCGTTCTTCAAAAAATTACTCCCTCAAATATTCAAAAGGAAATCGCGAAGAAATCACGAAGCATTGACAAAGAAATCACGAAGATCCGGAAGAAGAAAATCGTGTTTCTTGGATTTATCAGTGAAATCGCTAAGGATTGAAGGTAGGAACTCGAAACCCTGGTTTTTTACGTATTATAAATATCATGTCAACAGCTAGGTTTTTTTTTAAAAACCTAATTTGTGTTACAAGATAATGTTTTTATGTGTTACTTAATCATTTAATGTTTCGTATTAACCAATTTACATGTCGGTTGTAAGACATTAGGGTTTTTCATCGTGTAATTGTCGATTTCACGAAATTTTTAGGATTTATGTCGTCTAAAATTAGGGCTTTTGTTGTTAACGTGTTTACATGCATGTATTGAGCTGATATATGGTTTTTATGTGACATTGTCCAAAATGTTTTTTTTGTTATAAAACTATCAATTTAGATATTTTTTTGTCCCCACTAGTTTTTTCTATTCCGCTTGGCCCCTTCCCCACTACTATGTTAGTATAATGTTGGTTGTCCCCCTTCCCTACCAATTTTTGTTTTAATATGGATGGTGTACAATAGTATGGTAATAAGTGGTTTGTCTGATTATGGTCCCCACCCCATTTTCGATTAAAATTGCGGATGAAAGTTGCTGTTAAATGTCATTATGGAGGTGAATTTCTCCATCAATTGCCAATTGAATATGAGGGGAAGGTTCATTATTGGGAGGAATTAGATATAGAAGACTTGTCATTTTCGGGTTGAAGGGTAGAGTAGTAAATGAGTTAGGGTACCTCATGTAAGTTCCATTTGTTATCGTGTATCGGTTGAGAATATTGAAAAGACACGGGACTTAGGGCATTGTATACCCCTAGAGATTGGGATAAGTTTACAAAGCTTGGTGAAGAATTAGGACAATTAGAGATATTTATCTTACATGATGTTGAGGAAGCTGAACTTGAAATGAATAGTGATGCGAGTATATAGGTTCCGAATCGGTGGGGATGATTCATCGACTATGATCCGGAAGATGAGGACCTAGAAAACCTTAATGATGATGATGAGTTACTAAATGCTAGGAGGAATTTAATTGCCTTAAAGAGAAAGGGTAATGTGAACTCCAAGTCTATTGGAATTAAGAGGAGAGGGTTTTCATATAATTTTGATGAAGGTACGTCTAAAATGGGAGGTGAGAGAGAGTTAGTTCCTTCAAGTCATGATGCTTCGAGATGGTTTTGATGAGAGGAATGCAGATTTTCCCCCGATTCAGATAGTGGCAGTGAAGATGATAATGATCGAGAATTGTGAGAGAAAAATACCCTAGGTTTAACCCTAAATCGATATGAAAAATAGGACTTTCACTTGCATGAGACTTTCACAAATGTGCAAGAGTTTAGGGATGCAATTAGGGACTATGGATGTGTGAATGGGTATGACATAAAATTCTTGGTAAATGATAAGAAAAGGGTACATGTAAAGTGTGTAAATTCTGATGTTTGTACTTGGGAAGTCTGGGCAAGCACTATTCGTGATGAAAATACTTTTCGATTAAAACTTTCACTCGTAACATCAATGTGGCAAAAGATTTAAGAGTAGATGTTGTACAGAGGTGGCTTGCAAAAATGTATCAAGAAAAATTTTGAGCAACCCTAAATGGAGGTTGAGAGAGTTTAAGAAAGATGTGATGGACACGTACCAATTGAGTGTTAGTAAGAGCATGTGCGTGAGAGCTAGGGCAAGGGTTCTTGGTGAAGAGATAGGATCACTGGATGGTCATTATGGCAAACTTTGGGATTATAGAAAAGAGTTAAAAAGAACAAATGTGGGCAGTACTGTGGAGATAGAAAAATGGGTTCATCCAACCAATAACAAAGAATATTTTTCAAAGATATACATATGTTTTGCTGCATTGAAGATGGGGTTTCTGACTGGGTGTAGGCCTGTTCTGGGGCTTGATGGATGCTTTTTGAAAGGGGTTTGTAAGGGGAATTACTTGTTGCAATAGGGAGGGATGCCAACAATCGATGTTTCTGTGGCATGGGTCGTGGTTCAGTTGAGAATAAGAATACTTGGAAATGGTTTATTCAAATGTTGAAAAATGACTTGGATTTAGGCAGTGGTGATGGATGGGTTCTGATTACTGACCAACAGAAAGGCCTTATGGAGGCAGTGCATGAGCTGTTGCCTTTTGTTGAGCACAGAAATTGTGCAAGGCATATATATAGCAATTGGAAGAAAGACTTCAAGGGAGGTGAACTCAGAAAGGCTTTTTGGGCAGTGGTGTATGCTAGTAATGAGAATCAAATGCAAAAAGAATTGCAGAAACTGAAGGATTTTGATGAGGCAGCATATTATGGGCTCATAAAGAAAGACCTTGGGCAATTCTGCAGGGCACTCTTCAGGACTGAAATGAAGGTTGACAGTGTTGAGAATAACATGGCAGAGGCTTTTAATGGGACTATTGTTGAATTTAGAGTTAAGCCAATCATTTACATGTTAGAGGAAATAAGGTTGTATATGATGGCTAGATTGGAGAAAAGAAGAGAGTGGATGATGAGGCATTCTGAAGATTATTGTCCTGCTATCAAGAAAATTTTGGAGAAAAACAAAGAGGATGTGAAGTATTGGAACTCAATTTGCAATGGGGATGGGGAGTTTGAGGTGGGGTATAGGAAAGAGGGTTATGTGGTTAACCTTGACAAGATGACTTGCAGTTGTAGAAGATGGCAACTGAGTGGAATTCCTTGTACCCATTCTATTGCTGCCATCCTCCAAATAGGTGAAAGGCCAGAAAAATACTTGGATCCTTGCTACCTTAAGACTACATTTTTGAAAGCTTATAAATACTCTCTAAGCCCAATCGGTGGTGAAGATCGTGGCCCAAGTCAAGTAAGAAACCTTTGTCGTTAGTCCTCGAAAATGCCTGTAGACCTAAAAGATGCAGGATCAAAGCTCCACATGAAGAAAAGAAGGGTCAAACAAGTGAGGAAGGTCATCCAAAAACCTGGGCTTGTCAAGAAAAGGAAGGGTTATGAGATGCGAGTTTGTAATGGGATTGGGCACAATAAGAGAGGTTGTCCTAAAGCAAAGTTGGCAACAAATGTGCTGGTACTTCGAGGTAAATGATTACATATATGTATTCTATTTTTAAGCACTATATAAAAATTGTATTAATATATATGTATTTGAAATTGTCTTAACAGGAGGGGAACATGCAACCGAGATAGATGTGCCTCTTGCAACACAATCCACTCAATCCACTTATGTAAATCAACCGAGATAAATGTGCAATTCACTCCACCTACGCAACTCAATCCACTCGGGTATATTAAATGCATAATCTTTATTTATTGTGTATTCTATTATTAACATTTATGTATTATATGCATTGCAACAGTACCAACTCGACTACATCTTCAGCGGAGAGTTTACTCGGACTACATCTTCACAGTTGAGTTTACTCGGACAAATCGCAATTCGGTGTACCAACTCACACGATATTGCAAGTCAATCAATCCAGTACTTTTTGAATGTGCAAAACCTAACAAATGTGCAATTCAATTCAATCCAAGATATTTATTGTGAATATATTTTGTTTGTCTTTTTCACAAATAGGCATCTATGATTCAAGGACAAGAAAGAACTCAAGCATCAATTGCTAGTCAAACGAAGGTGTGACTCAGCGGCAATTAAGAGAGTCAAAGTTGAGAAAGGACAACAGATCGAAAGATCGAAAGGACCATGATAAACACATGGAGGAAGAAGTGCCAGGAGACAAATGGAACCAGAATAGACATTGATTAGATCTGTTTGTATATTTTAAATTGTGGCATGTAATTTTTGGGGCTGTTTTTGACACTTTTATGTTGGGTGAATGATGTAAATGATGGGCTATTTTGGGTACTCTGTTGTTGGGTGAAGCATGTAAAGAAGGGGCTGTTTTTGACACTGGATGATGTTGGTAGTGGTTGTTTTTGGGGCTGTTTTTGACACTCTTATGTTGGTAGTGGTTGTTCATGGTAGTGGT
Organism: Platycodon grandiflorus; assembly: GCA_016624345.1. NCBI lineage: Eukaryota > Viridiplantae > Streptophyta > Magnoliopsida > Asterales > Campanulaceae > Platycodon > Platycodon grandiflorus. The sequence continues at coordinate 25,606,597 of CM028369.1, forward strand.
TGGCTTTGACACTCTGTAATGACACTCTGTTTATATATTTTCTATGAATGAAGTACAGGATTATTTTGGGTACTCTGTTATTGGTAGTGGATGTTGGTAGTGATGTTGGTAGTGCATGTAAAGAAGGGGCTGTTTTTATGTTGGTAGTGGATGTTGGTAGTGCATCTAAAGAAGGGTTTTGACACCCTTGTTTTTGACACTCTTGTTTTTGACACTCTTGTTGTTGGTAGTGGATGTTGGTAGTGATGTTGGTAGTGCATGTAAAGAAGGGGCTGTTTTTATGTTGGTAGTGAATGAAGTACACTCTTGTTCTTGTTTTTGACACTCTTATGTTTTTGACACTCCAAAGAGAGTCCAAAACATAACATTACAAAACATACACTAGACAATATAACATAACATTACAAAACAGAATTCTTGGACAATTTTTGGTACTGCTCCAAATCCCAACATATACTACATAATATAACATAACATTACAAAATATAATTCTTGTACATTATGGTATTGTCCAAAACGCCAAATACCAAAGATATACTACATAACATAACATTATAAGTACCATGGCTTGTCCCAACATACATAACATTACAAGTACCATGGCTTGTCCCAACATAACATAACATTCTTGTACATTATGGTCATGTCCAAAAACTACCAAATAATATAACATAACAACAACCTAAGGCGGCATGAATTGGGAGTCACTTTGGCATTCTTATACACTATGAGCCCACCGACAATGACAACAAATAGAACAATCATCTTCTCCTTCCAACCATTTGCACCAACTTTAAGTTCAACATAGCATTCTCTTCCTTCAATCTACAAACCTCATTTTTTAAGTTTGATATCTTTAGTTTTGTACTTGCAAGCTTGGTTGACATTGTCTTCATCTCAACCTCTTTGTTCTTAAAATCATTCAACAACTCTCTTGCTCTTTGAGTCATTGGAGGGTCGTACCATGAAAAGAAATGACATCTATTTTCATCATCCCGCTACCAATGAACAAAAGATCACCAATTAACAAAATTTTAATTTTTGAAAACCCCAAATTGATTCATAACAGTAATTAACCAAATTTTAAATTTTGAAAAACTCTAATTGACCCATAACATAAATTAACGACATTCTTTTTTGAAAACCCCACATTTTGAAAAATCTCTAATTCTAATTGCAATCATATCAAATGAGCAATTTTTCAAACAAAAATTTATAGAAATTACCCCAAATTGATTCATAACAGAAATTAATCAAATTTCAAATTTTGAAAATCTCTAACATAATGTAAATTAACCACATTCTTTTTGAAAACCCAAAATTTTTAAAACCCAAAATTCTGAAAATCTCGAATTCCAATCATATCAAATGGATCCAACATTGTCATCAAACTAATAAACCTAGATTCATTGTTTTAAGAGAATCACATACCTTCCAGTTTGGACATCCAAAAACCTCATACCAGGTTGTTCTTCGGTCCATGATGTCCACATACGAGCCCTATTACCACAGTAACAAAACCTTTCTTCAATAATCTCATTTGAAGATACTTGGTTTCGAACTCCTTTACCTTTACTTGAAATGGAATTCGAGCTCGCCGGCATCAGGGTGCTTCGATTTGCAATAATGGATGGACAAATCCTCTTGAAATCGATTTTCTTTGATTTCTTCTTCTCTGCACTTCAATGGCTTCACAACGGCTACTGTGAAGTGCGTCTTCGATTATAGTCATCGCCTGAGGATCCACGTGATAGTCACCTGCTGCTTCAATAAGGGTATTTTAGGGTTTAGATAAAAAATTTAAAACTTTTAACCAAAAAACTTCACGGAGTGATGAACGAGACTCATCAAGGCAAGTATAATGATTAAATTGAAAAAAAAAATAGTAGAGTGACCTTAATGAATTTTTCGCCAAAGTAGAGTGACTAAATTGCGAATTAAGCCTAAAATGTATTACATACTTGAGATTATATAAAATTCGGATTCAAACTTTTCGTGATGATTTTGCTAAAAGATATGTATGAGTGCTTCTTGGAACTCAAATTCGACTTCACTGACCAACCGTAAGTAGCAGTAGATGTTACACAACCTATTGATTTGTTAAAAAATGTTTGGGCAGCGGATGGATGCTGTTGGTACTAACGCTATTCAGGACATTTTTGCTCTGTTTTTTATACCATAAAATGTATTCAGCAATACTAACTTGATATTCAGGTATCGTAAAACATCCTTCAAACTTGTTGGAGGTTGAGAACGTCTCTGCATGACGATGCAGCAACCATTTGGAATATAACCAACAAAATCTCATAATGTTTTCAAAAAATTTCACAATTTTTTTTTTAAGAGTTTTAAGATTTTTTGCATCGTTGAAGTGAAAATTGTTGTATTTTTGAAGTGAAGAGGGTTAGTTGGTTTTTGTGGGCTGAAAGTCGAGGGTTAGTTAGTATTGCTAAAATATATTCAGCAATATTAACCTGATATTCAGGCATCGTAAAACATTCTACAAACTTGTTGGAGATTGAGGACGTCTATAAATGACGATATAACAAACATTTGAAATATAACCAATAGAATATCATAATGTTTTCAAAAATTTTTGAAATTTTCAAAGGTTTTAAGATTTTTGTTCCATTTAAAGTGAAGATTGTTGTGATTTAAAGTGAAGAGGGTTAGTTTGTTTTTGTGGTTCAAAGCCGATGCAATGCATACGTGTATCGCTTCGTGTTAGAAAATTGTGCATTGCAAGTTGAAAAATAAAATTTGTGCATCGTCTTGTATTGCAATACATCTTTTTTTTATTTTGCGATGCACAGTTTGTAGTTCCGTGTTTTATGTGCATCGTGTTGTATTGCGATGAATCGTTTTTTGTTTTGGCGATGCATAGCTTGCACCGCACTGTTCGTGTTTTTAAAGAGCATATATGACATTTTGCAAAAAAAAATTTATTTTTCGATTGAAAATAATTATGGTGGACTTTAGCGATTGAAAATTATCTAAAGGGAACCAAATGAATTTTACCCTAGTTTCCAATTCGGAAAATTTGATCCTAATAACTCTAGATTGAAATGTTTGATCTTGGTCCAACCCTAAATATGAAGATGTGTGAATTACAGGCCGGTCCCTTTTAAACAATTTGAATTCGTTACAGTTACCTATATATTTTTAATCGAAAAAAGGTATTTTTGGGGCAAAAAGATGATTATGCCATTAATGAAAGAAAACATGCGCATATCGAGCCCAAAGGCATCCCAATGCCCAATTTAAGGCATCCCGATGCCCAAATTAAGGCATCCCGATGCCCAATTTAAGGATGCCCAATAAGGCATTCCGATGCTTAATTTAAAGCATTTGATGCCCAATTTAAGGATTTCGATAACCAAAATTTAGCATTCAGCATCCCAATGCCTAAAATTCAGATCCAGGCATCTCGATGCACAAAATTATGCATCTCGATGCCATTTACTAAATAATTATAACTCAAAATAGTAAAATACTAACATGAACCCGAAAATTTCAGCAAGATCAAAATCTAGTTGTTTTTGGTTGAGAAATTTACATATAAACATGATATTGACTTCCTATAACAGTATGGTATTGATATTATACAATATCCAAACTCAAATCATTGATTAAAGTCCTAAAATCAGTCCGAGAACATCTCTTTTTGTTTTGGACACACACGCCAAGCTCAAAAATAGTATTTTTGGTAGAAAAATTGTGCACAAATGTAGTACTAAGTTAGGATAACAATATGAGATTGATTTTAAATAAATTCGAAGCTTAAAACATAGATTAAAGTGGCCAAAACAGCCCATGAAAAAAAAAACGGGACGAACTCAGAAAATTTAAATTTGATCAAATTGTGATCAAATTCGTGTTATTCATAAATTAATCTCCAAACATGAGGGAAGACTATATTAACAACATGAAATCATTTATACATTAATTCGAACCTCAAATCTGAAGCAACGATGTTGCTGTGGGTATTTTAAGAAGAAAACTATTAAACTGTATTTTAGCAATTTACAAAAAAAAAAAGGTAGACTTTAGAGAACAAACAATTATGAAAGTGGACTTGAGCACAATTTTCGTACGAAGATACAAGCCAAGCCCAAAAAATGCTGTGAGGTTCGAGGCCAGCTCAAGTAATGTTGTTTACTGTTCGAGTCTGACCCATTTCAATTCGGGGCAATCCCGCTGAATGAAGCCCATTTGTTCATTTGTGTAGTGAAGGAGGGTTGCAAATGAGTCAGCCAAGCTGAGATTTCTTGCGTTTGTATTCAGTTTGTTCACTAAACATTAAACAAGCTTAAAAAAAAGCTTGAGTTTGATTCGTTTAGTAAACAAATAAGTCTAAGCTAAGCTTTTCTGCAAGATAGCAAATTTAAAATTATACTCCCTCCGTTCCTGAATTATTGTTTTTTTTTTGTACATTCTAAAATAATTGTCTTGTTTGAAAGTTTCTTTTTTAGGACAATATTTTTACCAATTTACCCATATTTTTTTTTCCTAATTTAATTATGCACCACATGTACATAGATATTAAATGAAACTATACACTATACCAATATTAATAATCAAGTCAATTATTTTTCTTAATCCGTATGCTTGGTCAATCAAGACAATAATTTAGGGATGGAGGGAGTACAATATTATACACTACAAATCATTCAAAATGTTCAAATATTTTTTGCCAAAAAAAAAAAAACATTAAATATATTGTACTAATAAAGCAGTTACATAATGTGGCATACGAAAGAAAATATTTAAATATATAACATTATATTTCATAATTTTCATTAAATGTATATTTTATAAAATTATTGATCCTTCCGTTCTAACCAAAGAATCTATTTTTGACTTTTAAGGTCAATTTAAGGCCAAATTACAATTTTCCCCCAAAGTATACACCAAATCCCAGTTTGCCACCCATATTCCGTTTTGTCCCATTACGGTACCCAATGTTACAATTTGTCCCAGTTTCACCCTGGGACGGACGGACGTTAAATTTTTAACGGAAGTTAACATGTGCATAACATGTGAGGGTTACTTTGGTCATTTTAATCGGGGGCAAAATGGGATTTAGTGCAGTTTTCTTAAATTGGTTAATGCAATTTTAGTAATAAAATTAAAACTAAACTCTAAATCAATAAATATATATTATTAGTATTTAAACTAAGTGTTTAATAGAAAAATACGTCATTAATTAATTATTAGCATTTGTAGGTTGGATATTATTTTATCGTTTAGTTAATCATTTGACATTTAAGATATTTTGAATTATAAATTTTTCAAGAGAATTAAAACAAAAGAAAATAAAAATTGGTAACCACTAATATTTAAGACATTTTTAAATTATAAATTTTCTTAAAGAAATTAAAATAAAAATTGGTACCCATTTGATATTTAAGATAGTTTTAAGTTATAATTGTTTTTAAAAAATTTAAAACACATTTAAAAAAAAAAAAGTTCATTCATGCATTTTGTCAAACACTTGTGATGCATCTTTTTTAAACCCACTTTCAATATACATTTTTTTTATTCAAGCAACCCAACAATTGATTTTAAGCAAATAAACAATCAACTCACAGAACCCTAAAATTTCCCCAAATTAGACCTACACATACTACCAAAGAAAAGGACCTTCATTGTTTCAATGGATTTCTCATCTACCGAAGCCCAAAACAACTCCTACAACTCCAAACCCAACCAAGAACACCAAGCTCAAGAACACCGAAACAAAGACGAAGTTTGCCGCCGCCAAACAAGCCCAACAAGATCAAGATTACGTTTCACAACAACAACCCTACGACCCATCCCAGGTTCAATCCTACGATCCATCCTGTGCTCAATCATACGATCAATCGAATTACTCGTATTACAAGACCAAGATCCCAACACGCGCACATGGCGTTTGGAGAAGGGGTCGCCGGTGTTGTTGGAATTTTGGAGAGGAAAGATCTTACTTGAGTTGAGAGGAAAATACCCAATTGCAAGCCCTAGCTCGATGTCGCCCTCTTCGATCGCTGAAATCGCCTGAGCAAAGGAGCAATTGCGCGATGTACTGTGGTTGCCGGACTCAATGAATGTCGAAAACTGGAGGGAGACGTTCGGAGATGGTGGAACTCATCTGGGTTGAGGAAAGATGGGTGTGGGGTTGCGGCCGCGGCGGCCCTGCTGGGAGGGAGAAAACAGCTTGGGAGGAAGACCGCCGGAGTGAAATTTTGTTGGCGATGTCGTGGCCGTTGTTGTGGCGGATGTGAGGAGGGTAACCGGAGAAGACAACCAGAGTGGGAGGGGATCTTTGCGAGTTGGGTGGGAGTTCAGAGAGAGTGCGTGAAGGTCATTTTTTTAAATTTAAATTTTGTTTTTTTTTAATTTGTAAATAAAGAAAGAAATTTTTAATTAAGAAATAATAATTTTTTTTAACCAAATACAACTATTGGGGGCAATATAGTAACTTTTCGATTTTACTTATCATGTGACATGCACATGACCAACTTTCGTTAAAAAATTTAACGTCCGTCCGTCCCAGGTGGCAATATGGGACAAATTGTAACATTGGGTACCGTAATGGGACAAAACGGAATATGGGTGGCAAACTGGAATTTGGTGTATACTTTGGGGGGAAAATTGTAATTTGGCCTCAATTTAATAAGAGTTTGACTCATGATTCACATAATTTTATTTATATTTACAAAGTTATAAAAATTTTAATCTATTGTATTCTTAATGTAGTATGTAGTGAATGAGATATTGTTCTCGAAAACATAGTTGAAGTATGTTAGAATTTGATTTAATTAGTCACATGTTAATTTTTAAAAATAAAAAGTGGATTCTTTAATAGAAACGAAAGAAGTATATTATTCCAAATAATTTATAATCGTATCAAGCCGAGTTTTACCAACTCAAACATATGCTTGCTCAAGTGTAGCTCGTTTATATAACAATTCTAAATATTGAATTTGAAACTTGTTTGTGTAATAAACAAAACCAAACTTATCCCTTGACGAATCAACCAAACTAAAGTCCCACTCTACTTTATTGGCTTGCATACCCGAAAGTGGGGTATGTTCAAAAATGGCCATATCAAAGATGTAGTTTTTAAGAATAGCCTCACTTACCGAAAAGATGTTATATGGCCATTTTTGAGTCAAAATGTCTATTATACCCTTTTCTTTAAATCACAAGGCCTCATGTTTAAAATGTCTAAAATGTCCCTCTAATCCAACAGACTTTCAATAGCCCCTTTTGAAGAAATCGGTTTATCAACGTATTCGTCTGTCTAAAAGTCGGTCGAACCCTAAAATTCTTACAAATCGAGTTTCTCTCTCAAATTCCCACTACCTTGTTTTTCCGGTTCGTGCATATAATTTGTATTTCGGATTCAGTTGGTCTTTCTCACCACCCTATTATGTAAAGTTTCATTTTCGGTGCGCTTTTCTCTGCAAATTTAACGATAGTGGGTAGGTCGGTTAAGCGACCATAAAAGGTCGACACTCGACCGTCGTTTAACCGACATTAATTGACCTTCAATGGTCGATTTATCGACTTTATTTTGTCATGGTCGTTTAATCGACAGATCGGTACAAATAGAAGGTCGGTTGATCGACCTTAACTAACTTAACGTAATTCAAAATTGCTCTTTTATAAACGACTTTAATTGACCTTAATTGTTATTCTATAACTTAACCGACCTTAATTGTTCTTTAATTGACCTCAAGTAACAACATAAAAGGTTGATTAAGCGTAGTGATTGGCTTAACTAACATAACCGACCTTAATTGAACTTCACCGGTAGCTTAATCGACTTTAATCGACCCGACTAACTTAAATTGCTCTTCTTTTTAATTTAATCGTAATTCAAAATTGCTCTTCCTCTTCAAATTTTGTTGGTTTTCTAATTTATATTCAATTCATTGAGATATGACTTCACTTTTTGGGCCACTGTTTGTTATTTTGGACATTTTCTCGATGATGAAAACGGCTTATGTTCTTGGAAATTTAGTGGCGGAATGCAAAAGCACTTGCAATCAATAATGAAACCTCATGTGAAGAGTTATATGCTAAAGTACGAAACATTTGCCAAGTTAATGACATAGAGATAGGATTTCGACTCCAAAGAATGGTGCGAATTTACACGTTCCTATCCGGATTACTTCAAATGAAGATGTTCAATGGTACTGAATATCAATAAACAAGGCTATCCCACTCCTCTTTGTATAACCATTGTGAGCCAAGAAAATTGCGACGCGCAGGGAAGAAAATAATGGAGAAGAAGAAAACAATGAAGAAGAAGAAAATAATGCGAAGAAGAAAACAATGGAGAAGAAGAAAATAATGGATTTGGTGGTGATGACATGCAACGGGAAGGGGTGACAATGCGAATAATTTTTCGATAGCTTGAATGTAATTCGAGAATCCATATCCAATTACGATAATGATTTCTCTACACCGCCGATATTTGAGTTTAGTCAAGGCAACGGAGATCAAGGCAATAGAGATCAAGGCAACGGAGATCAAGGCAATAGAGATCAAGGCAACCGACAAGAAAATGACTTCACAAGTGAGCATTTAGTTTCTTCGGTTGGAAGTACATCGCGAGTGATACCCGTAGATGTTGATTTGAAGGTTGACCAAGTATTCAATAACAAGAAAGAGCTTCGGAAGCGTGCTTGCTTGCATTGAACCACAACTTCAGTTCAAAACAAAAAATCGAACAAGAGTGTGTACACAATAGTTTGCGTTGATGATAATTGCAAATGGCGTTTGTTTGCAACAAAGTACTCGAAAGTGATTACTTTCGATTCGAAAATATTCAGCCGAACATACTTGCCCCTAAATCAGTCCATGGCGATCATAGACAAGCAACATCGCGAATCATTGGAATACAAATCTCGCCAAGGTTCGAGGACCGCAACACTACGTATAGACTGCGATGTCATGTTCGACGTTAGACGATCATTGGGCGTAGAACTAAGTTATCAAAAAGCGAGGAGGTGTAGAAGAGGCCTTAAGACACTTAAGGGGTTCACCGAGGATAGTTACACTAATTTAGCCGCATATGCCCATAACTTGAAATTGGTTAATCCAGAACAGTATTCTTTTAGAGTGTGATAATGAAAACCGATTCAAGTACTTCTTTTTGGCGTACGGGGCTTGCATTCTTGGATTCCACTCTTCAATGCGTCCAGTAGTCATTGTGGATGGGACATTCTTAACTTCTAAATATAAAGGTACGTTGATTATTGCTACTTGTCAAGATGGAAATATGCAGATATATCCTCTTGCATGGGCTATTGTTGATTCTGAGAATGATGCATCGTGGACTTGGTTTTTTCTTAAGTTGAAAGAAATAACAGGTGACCAGGAAGGACTTGTTGTGATATCCGACCGACATAAAAGTCTTATTAGTGCTGTCCAAGTTGTTTTTCAAAATGCACGTCATGCGCATTGTATCTATCATATAAAAGGCAACTTAAGGACTGTAACTCGTAAGGCTGACACTATCTCACTTTTTAAGAGAGCGGCGGAGGCATATACCAGAGAAGAGTTTTGCAAACATATGTCCGAAATTGAGAAAACTGATGAGAATGGTTGGAAGTATCTTAGCGAAACAAATTTCGAAACTTGGGCCAGGTCACATTTTAAAGGAGATCGTTACAATATCATGACTTCAAACAATGTAGAGTCTCTCAACTCAGTTTTTAAGAGAGCCCGACAAACTCCTATACTTTCGCTGCTTGAAAGTATTGGTAGAAAGTTGCAGGCTTGGTTTTGTGAGAGGCGTGAGGCAGCACAAAGTTGTACAAGTTTCTTAACCCCAGCAATGGAAGCAAAATTAAGCAAGTTGATTGAGAAGTCTAAAAAGTTTACGATTATTGAACCCATTGATCCATCCAAGTATGTGGTGAGGAGCGGTACCACGAATCACACTGTTAATTTTGATGGAAATACTTGCACTTGCCGAAAATTTCAATTGGACCACATACCATGCGAGCATGCAATAGCAATAAGAGAGGATTTTCGGTGTTCTGATGTTCTCAGCATTCTATACAGCTCAGTGTTGGAGAGACTCCTATTCCCAAAACATCTTTCCAGTTCCCAATGAAGATGAATGGGACATTCCAGATAATATTAAGAATTTGACAATCTCCCCACCTTTAGTCCGACAACGAGCTGGACGTCGTAGAACATCGAGAATTCCTTCAACCGGAGAGTTTCCCGGAAGACAAAAATGCACTAGGTGTCGACAAGTAGGGCACAACCGACTTTCGTGTCGTGATCAAACACCGATGAGTGATAGACAATCACAAATTTAGTTTATGTTGCATTAAGTTTTGTATTGTTTTTAATTTTGGATTTCTATGTATTTCAGATTTCTGTGTTTTGTATTGTATTGTAACATTAATCTCAATTTTTTTACGTATTGTATTATAACATCAATATCAGATTTTTATATTTTGTATTGTTACATTAATATCGATTTTTATATTTTGTATTGTTACATTAATATCGATTTTATATTTTGTATTGTTACATTAATCTCGATTTTTATATTTTGTATTGATATAACGTTACGTTACGATATGTTATGTTATAACGTTACGTTACGATATAACGTTACGTTAGGTTACGTTATGTTATAACGTTACGCTACGTTAGATTTTTTGCTCGTTGATAACTTGGATAGTGGTTCGCCTGGTTATGCAAATGTTCAAAGGCAACACAATTTCCAAAGAATATGTTGCTTCCTTAGTGTATTGATGTATATTGTTCGTTCAAAGGCAATACTTTTGATTTGGTCATGTAATGAACTTGCTTTAAAGCGATTAATCAACCTTGACATCCGGTTATGGCCTGTTTTTGTTTTTGGATATGTATTGCTCGTTGTGGTGTGGTAATGTGGTAATATTCAAGCTCTTTCTGTTTGTCATGTTAAATTCAATTGTACATAAGGTCGGTTAATGGTCGGTTAGGGTCGCGTAATCTACCATCTAATTGTACACAAGGTCGGTTAGGATCGCGTAATCCACCATGTGAAATTCAATTGTACACAAGGTCGGTTAATGGTCGATTAGGGTCGCGTAATCTACCATCTAATTGTACACAAGTCGGTTAATGGTCGGTTAGGGCGCGTAATCCACCATTGTATTATAACATCAATATCGATTTTTATATTTTGTATTGTTACATTAATATCGATTTTTATATTTTGTATTGTTACATTAATCTCGATTTTTATATTTTGTATTGATATAACGTTACGTTACGATATGTTATGTTATAACGTTGCGTTACGATATAGCGTTACGTTAGGTTACGTTATGTTATAGCGTTACGTTACGATATGTTATGTTATAACGTTACGTTATGTTATAACGCTACGCTACGATATAACGCTACGCTAGGTTACGTTATGTTATAGCGTTGCGTTACGATATAACGTTATCTTATAACGCTACGTTAGGTTACGTTATGTTATAGCGCTGCGTTACGATATAACGTTATGTTATAACGTTACGTTATGTTATAACGTTACGCTATGTTATAACGCTACGCTACGATATAACGCTATGTTATAACGCTACGCTATCTTATAACGCTACGTTAGGTTACGTTATGTTATAACGCTACGCTACGATATAACGTTATCTTATAACGTTGCGTTACGATATAACGCTATGTTATAACGCTACGTTATCTTATAACGTTATGTTATAACGCTACGCTAGGTTACGTTATGTTATAACGCTACGCTACGCTATATCGTAACATAACCTAACGTAACATTATATCGTAATGTAACGTTATAACATAACATAACCTAACGTAACGTTATAAGATAATGTAACCTAACGTAACGTTATATCGTAATGTAATAACGTTATAACATAACATATCGTAACGTTATAAGATAACATATCGTAATATAACGTTATAAGATAACATATAAATGTAACGTTATAACATTACATATCGTAACGTTATAAGATAACAATATCGTAATGTAACGTTATAACATAACATATCGTAACGTTATAAGATAACATATCGTAACGTCACGCTATAACATTACATATCGTAACGCTATAAGATAACATATCGTAATGTAACGTTATAAGATAACATATCGTAATGTAACGCTATAACATTACATATCGTAACGTTATAAGATAACATATCGTAATGTAACGTTATAAGATAACATATCGTAATGTAACGTTATAACATTACATATCGTAACGTTATAAGATAACATATCGTAATATAACGTTATAAGATAACATATCGTAATGTAACGCTATAACATAACATATCGTAACGTTATAAGATAACATATCGTAATGTAACGTTATAACATTACATATCGTAACGTTATAAGATAACATATCGTATCGTAACGTTATAAGATAACATATCGTAATATAACGTTATAACGTTGCGTTACGATATAACGTTATGTTATAACGTTACGTTATGTTATAACGTTACGCTACGATATAACGTTATATCGTAATGTAATGTAACGTTATAACATAACATATCGTAACGCTATAAGATAACATATCGTAATATAACGTTATAAGATAACATATCGTAATGTAACGCTATAACATTACATATCGTAACGTTATAAGATAACAATATCGTAATGTAACGTTATAACATAACATATCGTAACGTTATAAGATAACATATCGTAACGTAACGTTATAACATTACATATCGTAACGTTATAAGATAACATATCGTAATGTAACGTTATAAGATAACATATCGTAATGTAACGTTATAACATTACATATCGTAACGTTATAAGATAACATATCGTAATGTAACGTTATAAGATAACATATCGTAATGTAACGCTATAACATTACATATCGTAACGTTATAAGATAACATATCGTAATGTAACGTTATAAGATAACATATCGTAATGTAACGCTATAACGTTACGTTACGATATAACGCATGTTATAACGTTACGTTATGTTATAACGCTACGTTACGATATACGTTATGTTATAACGTTCGTTATAACGTTACGTTAGGTTACGTTATGTTATAACGCTACGCTACGATATAACGCTATCTTATAACGTTACGTTAGGTTACGTTATGTTATAACGCTACGCTACGATATAACGTTATGTTATAACGTTACGTTATGTTATAACGCTGCGTTACGATATAACGCTATGTTATAACGTTACGTTATGTTATAACGCTACGCTACGATATAACGTTATGTTATAACGCTACGCTATCTTATAACGCTACGTTAGTTACGCTATGTTATAACGCTACGCTACGATATAACGTTATGTTATAACGCTGCGTTACGATATAACGCTATGTTATAACGTTACGTTATCTTATAACGTTATGTTATAACGTTACGCTAGGTTACGTTATGTTATAACGCTACGCTACGCTATATCGTAACATAACCTAAAGTAACATTATATCGTAATGTAACGTTATAACATAACATAACCTAACGTAACGTTATAAGATAATGTAACCTAACGTAACGTTATATCGTAACGCTATAAGATAACATATCGTAATATAACGCTATAAGATAACATATCGTAATGTAACGCTATAACATTACATATCGTAACGTTATAAGATAACAATATCGTAATGTAACGTTATAACATAACATATCGTAACGTTATAAGATAACATATCGTAACGTCACGTTATAACATTACATATCGTAACGCTATAAGATAACATATCGTAATGTAACGTTATAAGATAACATATCGTAATGTAACGCTATAACATTACATATCGTAACGTTATAAGATAACATATCGTAATATAACGTTATAAGATAACATATCGTAATGTAACGCTATAACATAACATATCGTAACGCTATAAGATAACATATCGTAATGTAACGTTATAACATAACATATCGTAACGTTATAAGATAACATATCGTATGTAACGTTATAACATTACATATCGTAACGTTATAAGATAACATATCGTAATGTAACGTTATAACATAACGCTATGTTATAACGTTACGTTGCGATATAACGTTATCTTATAACGTTACGCTAGGTTACGTTATGTTATAACGCTACGCTACGATATAACGTTATGTTATAACGCGTTATGTTATAACGCTACGTACGATATAACGTTATGTTATAACGTTGCGTTATCTTATAACGCTGCGTTAGGTTACGCATGTTATAACGTTACGTTGCGATATAACGTTATGTTATAACGCTACGTTATCTTATAACGCTATGTTATAACGCTACGTTAGGTTACGCTATGTTATAACGCTACGCTACGCTATATCGTAACATAACCTAATGTAACATTATATCGTAATGTAACGTTATAACATAACATAACCTAACGTAACGTTATAAGATAACGTAACCTAACGTAACGTTATATCGTAACGTTATAAGATAACATATCGTAATATAACGTTATAAGATAACATATCGTAATGTAACGTTATAACATTACATATCGTAACGTTATAAGATAACAATATCGTAATGTAACGTTATAACATAACATATCGTAACGTTATAAGATAACATATCGTAACGTCACGCTATAACATTACATATCGTAACGTTATAAGATAACATATCGTAATGTAACGTTATAAGATAACATATCGTAATGTAACGTTATAACATTACATATCGTAACGTTATAAGATAACATATCGTAATATAACGTTATAAGATAACATATCGTAATGTAACGTTATAACATAACATATCGTAACGTTATAAGATAACATATCGTAACGTAACGTTATAACATAACATATCGTAACGTTATAAGATAACATATCGTATGTAACGTTATAACATTACATATCGTAACGCTATAAGATAACATATCGTAATGTAACGTTATAACATAACGTTATGTTATAACGCTACGCTGCATATAACGCTATCTTATAACGCTACGCTAGGTTACGCATGTTATAACGCTACGCTACGATATAACGCTATGTTATAACGCTGCGCTATGTTATAACGCTACGCTACGATATAACGTTATGTTATAACGCTACGCTATCTTATAACGCTACGCTAGGTTACGCTATCTTATAACGCTACGCTAGGTTACGTTATGTTATAACGTTGCTTTATATAACGCATGTTATAACGTTGCTACGATATAACGCTATGTTATAACGCTACGTTATCTTATAACGTTATGTTATAACGCTACGCTAGGTTACGTTACGCTACGCTATATCGTAACATAACCTAATGTAACATTATATCGTAATGTAACGTTATAACATAACGTAACCTAACGTAACGTTATGTCGTAATTAAAATTTAAAATTCGTTTAAATTATAATTTAAATATAAAATATAAAATTAAATATCGTAATAAAATTTAAAATTCATTTAAATTAAAATTAAAATATAAAATATAAAATTAAATATCGTTATTAAAATAAAAATTCGTTTAAATTAAAATTTAAATATAAAAAAATTCGCTTGCTCCAACCCAAAATTTGAATCTCCCTCCCACCATTTGAATCTCCTCCTCCCACCCTTTTTCGTTCTCTCAAAAAGCGGTATGCTTTAGCAAGTCAACAACTCCTCCATCAACCCCATATTTAATAAAACTTTTCCTTCATTTATGACCTAGGGCTCAAACCAACTCCATTCCCAAAAATGGAAACACCAATTTTTGAAGACAAGCAACTCGAATTATCACATGACCGCAATAGGGTTTGCAATTGTGGTGTTCGAGCACCTATGTGGACATCTTGGAGTGACGAAACCCAAGTAAGGTTCATCGGACAAACTATAAGGTTCTCTTTTTCTTTTATAATTAATTATGTGTATGTTTGTAACATTAATAATTTGTCATTTTTTCTGCAAACTATACTATAAGGATCGAGCTAAGCAACTGTCATTTTTTCGCTGGATTGACCCACCACCGCCGAGAGATCGAAAATCATCATTTGTGGACGTCTAAGATCCCAAATTGTGGAATTGAAGCAACAACTTGAGAAAATTGAAATGCAACTCGAGAAATGGTCGGACAAGTTGAAAAGTTTAAGAAAACGAAGGCAAAGTCAGTTACATGAACAAATATTGGAAGAACAATTGACGAAGGCAAAGAGAGAGAGCAATGGTATTTTTTGCTCGTTAACTGGATAGTGGTCATGGCCTGGTTATGCAAATGTTCAAAGGCAACACAATTTCCAAGAATATGTTGCTTCAGGCCGTTTGGTAGCCGTATAAGAGGCCGGATAGGACTAATAATAATTAAGAGTGATGTTTGGTAGGCTTTTAAGTATCGGGCTTAATAAGAGGAGTTACCCTGATAAGAAATCTTTTTCCTCGTTATTTATCCTGGGGTGGGGTGGTATTATTATGACCGGATTAGAACGACGCGACACTAATTTTTTAATCCCAAAAATACCCTCGTATATATACTCAAACACACTGAAAACTGTGGCAATCGCCGTCGCTTGTTTGAAGACGATTGTTTCTCTCTCTATCGAAGGTAACGACGACGATCGGACGGATCGACTCTCTCGAGAGGACTGATTGTTTCTCTCGAAGGTAACGACCGGATTATCATCATCGTGGGTCTCAATTAGGTTAGTGATTTCTTTCTCTCTTTCTTCTTCTCTTTCAATCAATTTCTTTCAATCAATTTCTTGTCTCTCTATCTCTCTTACCCTATTTTTGCATAAAATTCTATTTTACAATTATATGATAACTGGAATATTTTTGTAGCCTATATATCCTCAATATTCGAGGTAACGATCATTGATTGTCAAATGTAGAACCGTATATATATACACTTTTTGGTTATTGTTTTCTTAATTTATTTCTATTCTATTCATGCTCTGTTTCTATTTGGTCAATAAATTTATTGCAGACATAGAACATAAGATAATTTTTTTGATTATTTACTCTTAGTTGTTAATCGGTTCTTGGTGCCATAATTTTTGTGTTAAATATGATTGTGCGTTTTTTTACTCTTTTTGTTTCTCGGTAATTTTTACCATAATCGCACCATGGTAGTTGTAGTTTTAAATTTATTTCCTTTGTTTGAGTGGTAGTTATACAATGTTAAAAAGCTTCATTAGATCGAATAGAATGTTGAAAAGGATTTATTTAACCCACTGGACACGAGAGATTGGAACAAATGTTGAGTTGAAAAATTGATATACGGGATTTGCTTAATAGTGTGGTGCGGTTTGAGGGAGTTTAGTTCTCTGATTATAAGTAACACCGAAACCGGATGGACCATTCTTTATTTTTTATTTTGTGTAGTTGCTGTAAATGTGTAGGGTGCGTTTGTTGATATTTAGTGTGATGTTTAATTCAGGTTCACAATGTCTCACCGAAGAGGAGGAACGAGTGATAGTGATTCCAAATATTAATGTTTGTAGTGGAAATTATTAATGTTTGTAGTGGAAATTATTGAGAATATTTTGTGACTAGAAAATTGAAATTATGCTTCATGAAGTAACATGTTAAGCAATGACCATGAAACCCGGTTCCCGCCATTTCTTTTTCATGCCCTTCATAACTTCTTAGGTGTAGTTTTTCTCATCGCAAAGTTCTTTTATCGTTTGGATCCTTGGTAGATGCATTTCAAATGCTAGGTTGCCTTGAGCCGATAGCATGAAAAGGTTGTTTAATAATTTGCACTTAGTAAATGATTGGCCGACTTCTCCCGGTATTGAGACCTGTCGAGGACTTTGGACTTTGGGTTCAAGTTTAAAACTTTGGCCCTGTGCTTTAATCAGTCAAATGTTATCCATTTATGATCATTATCACTTCTATATCGTAGAGGTGTGCATTTTTAATGATGTTTTATATGTACTTTTCTAACAAAGCATTGTCCTTGAATGAAGTTTAATTGCTTCTAGTTTTCATGCCATTGTGATGAACAAGTAAAGATAATATTGTTCTTCCATTAATATCACACATTAACATGGTAACTCCAACTAATACTTGTTCTTGCCATCTTCATTCTTCTAATTCTTCTTCGCACTTATTGCAAGTCTCTTAATGGAGATATGGCATATATAGCAAAGATCAAATTAGAATGACCCTTTCTTAGATCCATATAACTAGAAAGTAGGAATCACCCGCCACACTTGGAATGGTCCAAGATATGCACTTACCAGTTACCCCAATTGGATTCTCAACAATGCGGCCCAAGTATGAAACTAGGCCAAGCGACGCAGCTCCTTTAATTTGCTTGATTCTGAACTCGCTTTGGCTTGTTCTTTGAGCTTAAGTTCTATTTACTAAGAATGTCTTGCTCATCTTTCAAATTGTTGAAAAGCTGAAGTTTTACATCTATACTTCGACAAAATGATAATAATAGAACTTGTGGCAGCTCTCCCCCTCATCCGAACTATTTTGGCCGGTGACTAATTTTCTTATGATCCAGCAAGTAAATATTACTCCCTCCATCCCAAAACATGTGTTCTTTTTGGTTTTTCAAGGAAATTAAGGAAGTTGACTTTTAAGCAACTTTAGTAGCAAATATACATAAATACGCTAGCATAAATATGTTGAACATAAGTGAAATGCATTTCACTTATGTTGTTCTATACTTTGCCTTTTTGATACATGTTTAGTAGTTAATATTTATTAGTTACGTGTTATATAGAAATGGATTCACCAAATCACGATGAAGATCTTGAAATGGATTCACCAAATTATGAGGAAGAGATAGCAGTTTTCTTGCGATGCATGCTGCTTTTGGTTAATGTACATGCTTTCTACAACATGATGACTGCCAGCACTTATACGATTGAAAATGGATTTTTGAGAAATGATGATAAACGTTTATATACAATGTTTGATAAGATTCCGAAGCAAGCTGAGGAAATTGATAGGTTGGTGAGAGAATCTGAAACGTCATGCATCAACAACTTGCGAATGAATAGACACACATTCAACGTCCTTTGTGATATGCTTAGGGAAAAGGCGTGTCGACTCTAAGTATGTATCGATAGAAGAAAGTAGCAACATTTTTAGCCATTCTTGCGCATCACAAAAAAAATAGAATCATAGCATATGATATGCGGAGATCAGGACAAACTGTTAGTAACTACTTCAACGAGGTCCTCAATGCGGTTGTGATGCTTGGTCCAGAATTGTTTGTAAGACCTGAACCTGAACCTCCGAATTCCACTGATTCAAGGTGGAACCTTTTTGAGGTAAAGTAAAAACCACCTATGCATTGCTACTTTGACATTTATACATGTATATATACACACACAAATACGTCTTACTTTATGTGTAGGGTTGCTTGGGCGCATTAGACGGTACATATATTAGAGTGAATTGTGGCGAGGAAGCAAAGCCCAGATATAGATCTCGGAAGGGTGAAATAGCCATGAATGTGCTCGGGGTATGTAATAAGAATATGAAATTTATATTCGTATTGACCGGATGGGAAGGTTCGGCAGCAGATGGTAGAGTACTACGTGATGCTGTCACTAGGCCGAATGGATTGAGGATCCCTCATGGTAAAATAATTATATAGGTTTATGTTGTAAGCTTATCCAACTATTTTATAACATGGAATGTAACTAAATTAAATTATGTGTCAGGCCAATATTACTTGGTTGATGCAGGATATACTAATGGACCTGGTTTTCTAGCACCTTATCGGTCCCGACGATATCACTTAGGCACATTTCGCAATGGAGAACCTCCACAAAGTCATGAGGAATATTTTAACATGAAGCATGCACAAGCACGTAACGTTATAGAGAGATGTTTGGCGTACTTAAGATGCGGTGGGTATACTTGAGTCCTTCCTATTACTATAAGGACCCATGGTAGAATAGTCATGGCATGTTGTATTTTACACAACCTCATTCGCGAGAGATGGACGTTGATCCAATTGAGGTTTTACTCGATCAAAATGAGAACTTCACTAATGAAGTTAACGGAGGCGGTAATAATGGTGACGATGGTGAAGAAATAGAGTTTGTTGATTCGGTTGAGACATCGAGATGAATGGACAGCTTGAGAGGGACACATTAGCCCATGAGATGTACGATGTTTGGAGAGAGAAACGAATGATGATATTCCCATGTTAGGCAGCAAACTTCTTTTTCCGCATTATTTCTTTCAAGTTATGTTGTAAATATTAATTTCATACAAATATTTTTCATTTCAAGGCACGTTGTATTTGTTTCATATTGTTAATACGAAACTTCATTTTAAACTTGATAGAGTTGATGAACGTGTTATATATAATAGCACTGTTTATTCTTTGTCATTTCTTTTCATGAACGTGTCCTTAAATTTGAGATTTGTATTACATTAATATGATTTGTTTATATTTCAATAGCTATGGCACCTCCACGTAACAAGTCCAATGATGCCACCTCCCAAAAGGAACTCGAAGGATTTGGTGCGCGAGAGGAACAAGTGTTGATGGACTGTTTTTAGATATAAACAATCCTACATGGAAGCCCGATGGAACATTCAAACTGGTTATCTTAAGCAACTTGAAAACGATCTAAAGAAGAAAATTCCGGTGTGGATTTAAAGGCATACCCACACATTGAGTCCAAACTTAAAGATTGGAAAAAATATCATGGCCTTATATCATCATTAGTGGGTCTCTCGGGATTTGGTTGGAGCAGCAGTGACAATATGGTTACCAATGATGAAGAAGATGTTTGGAATCATTATATGAAGGTATATACTTTATTACAACTAAAAATATACTTTTAATCTTAATTTTTTTATCATAGCTCTTCCCCTAACTAATTCTTATTTTTATGTTTATAGAAAGATATAGCGTAAGAAAACTTAGAACAAAATCTTTCCGTTCTACCCGATTGGTGCAAAATTTGGAGCAACGATAGGGCGACGGAGAGTTTTCGAGACTCCTACGTCGCCGAGGACTTACAAACAAACTAGAGTTGGTACAAGTACTCACGTTCATGATTTGGATGCTCCGAGGTGGGACTTGAGGACGTCGATGCTTATATCTCTAATCAAAATAAGTTACCCAAGAGTTCGGACCGGACAAGGAAGCGTCGAAGGATGAACGAAGAAATAGGCAAGGAATTGAACAAAAATTTGGAGATGGCTCAAAAGCAATGGAACGAGTTGCAAATTCATTAGAAGCAATGGTTGGTCGTCTCGGGCATGAAAAGACCAAAGTGATAAGAGAGAGCAACTTGATGAACTACTTGAACCTCTTGGATTGTCTCTTCTAACAGTGAGTGTAGCGATGCGGTTGGCTTTAAAGCCTCGCCTACTCGATGCGTTTCGTGGCTTTAAGAGTAATGAAGCTCGCATGGAAATGGTGAAATTGATCCTTAAAAATAATGATAACTAAATTTTAACTCCCTTCGCCCAAACAATGCTTATGATGAATTATTTTTGTATTTTTGGATTATTTGAGTATCTTTTTGGATAACGTTGATACTATATAAGTATGTCGTTAATTTTTTTATTTAAGACTATGTTGATACTTAATATTGACAATTTTAGTATATCTTGGTTCTTTTTAAAAATTAAAGTTGGTATTTTATGGGAAGTGCTTCAAATATTTTGATTATTTAGTAGAATAGAACTTCTATTATATTATTCATGTTATTGGTAAAACATATTTTGCTTTTGGATTGTTAAAATTTTGATGGAGTTGTTGACCTTTTTTTTAAAAACTTTTCCTCAATTGTTGATGTTTAATTTTTCGACCCTAATGGTTCATATTTATTTTTCAATAATAACCCTTGTTTTATACTTCTTAAATTTTTTAATTGAAAAATACTCAATATATATATATATATATATATATATAAGTTAGATGATGAAATCTTAAGGTTATTATTGGAAAAAAATTAATCTTGAGTCATATCCTATTGCTACCAAACGTCGATTAGATTAAGTACATGATTAAAACATCTAATCCTGTGTGCCCAAACGTCGCCTTCTTATAAGAAACAGGATTATTAATCACGATGCATAATAGTGAGGCACTAATAGTACGGGATTAATAATAATGCTTATCCTTCGGCTACCAAACGGCCCCTTAGTGTATTGATGTATATTGTTCTGTTCAAAGGCAATACTTTTGATTTGGTCATGTAATGAACTTGCTTTAAAGCGATTAATCAAGCTGTTGACATCCGGTTATGGCCTTTTTTTGTTTTGGATATGTATTGCTCTGTTGTGGTGTGGTAATGTGGTAATAGTCAAGCTCGTTCTGTTTGTCATGTTAAATTCAATTGTACATAAGGTCGGTTAATGGTCGGTTAGGGTCGCGTAATCTACCATCTAATTGTACATAAGGTCGGTTAGGATCGCGTAATCCACCATGTGAAATTCAATTGTACACAAGGTCGGTTAATGGTCGATTAGGGTCGATCAATCTACCATCTAATTGTACACAAGGTCGGTTAATGGTCGGTTAGGGCCGCGTAATCTACCATCATACAAGGTCGATTAATCGACCATAATCGACCATAATCGACCATTAACCAAAGACTGCTTGCCACGGTGCATGTAGACGATCTACCTACGTTATTTGACCGGTGAACTTCCACATAAAATTAAAGTTTTTATCATCGGAAAAATCACTTTCCTTCAAACTCTTATCTCGTATTGGTTCTTGGTTCTAGTCCTTTCTCGGAAATCACCATTGCCTCCAACATTCAATTCTTCACAAAAGGTAATCCGTACATTCTCGTTACGTATGCAAGGTCGATTATTGTGTTGGTCGATTATTGTATTGGTCGATTACTTACTGGGGTTTAGGGTTTAACGCAATGTCGGGGAGCATCGATTACTGGGGTTTAGTGTTTAACGTAAGGTCGATTATTGATTTTACCCTATGTGATTCTTGTTGTAAAAATCAATTAGTAGTTTTCAGAAAATTAAAAATCAGAAACATAATGTTCAAGGCTGGAATCTGCATTTCTGAAAAATTGCATTTGCATTTCTGAAAATTTGAAACATAATGACCAAATGTGTTAAACATAATGTTTACAATTTGCATTTCTGAAAATTTGTCATTAATGTTCAAGGTTTGGAATCTTGATAAACATTACCACGTGTGTTTATGTTTTAATGTGATGAAAATGTTTACAATTTGCATTTCTATTACAGAGAATATGGCATTCTTAATTGATCCAACACAAGGTACCCCGCAATTGGCGATTTAGGCCGAAGGTGATCGGCGAAGTATATTCTAAATTAGATGAAGAACATCAGAGAATGTTCACTGCTTCTTGCTTTGGGAAGTTGTATGAAATGAGAGACAATATGAAAATATCTGGCCAACTGCTTCATGCATTGGTGTTTTTGAGGATTCAATCACGACATAAATGATCGTGGTTTCGTATAGGGTCAAATGTCGGTTTGGCTTCTCCGATTACACCATCAAAATGTCGATTAAGCAAGAGCAATTGTGCTGCTTTTTTGATAATTTATCTCTTTGGATTTCATTTTTGTGATTTCATCGAAAACATTTGAGCAGCTAAATCATCTTGTGTCTTTCTCCAAACTTTCTCTCTCTAAAAAATAAACTCTCTCCTAGGTTTAGGGTTTGCATGGCGCCGCCATGGCCGGCCAACCACCACCCCCGACCCTCCTAACTCTCCTTCTATTCGGAAATCTTTTCTTCTTGTTCTCGCTACCAATGCTCGAGCCTCCTCCTATCCCGATCCTGTCTCCATCATCTTTCAAAGGAGAACCTTCAATCAAAATTTCGGATGAGATTATTGACGCCTTGGCCAAACCTTTCAAACACACTCTTGTAGGGAAGTTCTCCCATGGCCGTCCTTCTATGGAAGATACTCGTAAGGCTTTCCATACTTTTGGTCTTAAAGCGGCTTTTACTATAGGTCATATTGATGCCAAACATATCCTTATTCGGGTGAACCATGAATCGGATTTCCACGTCTTTGGATCAAAGATCAATGGTACCTCGGGAAATATCCTATGAGAGTTTTCAAATGGACTCTGATTTTCGTCACGAGTAGAGTCCTATTGTTCCTCCTGGATTTCAATGCCGAACTTCCTATTCACTTATTTCACAAATCTACTCTTTTCTCTATTGCGAGCCTAATAGGTATTCCTCTTATGATGGACCACCTACGACCAATCTTTCCGGGCCTAGTGTCGCGCGTATATGTGTGGAAGTGGATCTCACAGTTGACATTCCTCCTCGGTGCGGATTGACGTGGCTCGAAATATGCGGGGTTTTGGCAGCCTATCCATGCCGAGTATCTCCCGAATATTGTACTCATTGCTCTCGCCAAGTCACAATGAAAACTCTTGCAAAATTAAGCATCTGTCCTTGCTAATACTAAGATTGCAGATGCTAAGCCTAATTTGTCAAAGGATAAAACCAAAACTACTCGGTGGGTTCCTAAGGCTCATTCGGATACCTCCCCAGCATAAATCTCAATGCCTCTGCAAACCCAGGCATCATGCCAAAGAAAACTTAAGCCTCCTACTAAAAATTCAACCACCTTAGCTAACCCAAACCCCACTCCTTCGATGATCCTCTGTCTTAAGAGCAAAGCCACAATCCCTTCCAATGAAGATATTGATGAGCCTATAATGACAACAAATAGTGGTGAAGGTCTGTTGATGTGAATATTAATGTCCCTCAGAAAAGGTCCCTAACATTTCCATTCAAGCTTCTTCTAAGAGGAGACCAATCCTGGTGTGATGTTAACCCTCGGAACTGATCTAACCCGATGCTCGCATCCAAAATGAGAGAATTGATCTAATTCAAGACAACTTACCACGGGGACTATGACTATCTATCAAAATCGTTTTGCGGTTACGGATGTAATTGAGGAAGATGGCATAGATGCGACAATACTTTAGCCCTTAACTTAGAAGATTCGTTTGTGGCTGCAACAAAAGCATAAGAATCGAACATCGAGATCGTATGACAAGATCCAAAGCCAACGGGCTTCTGCGATGCCAACTCCAAACTATCCAATGGTTGTTAAAGCTCTATTTTGGAATATCGGGGTATTGGAAACAACACATCGTCGCTCGTTTAAAGCAATTGGTTCGATCTCATTCTATATCCTTTATTGCGTTTTTGAGCCTATGCTTCATCAAGATAAAGTGGCTCTCATTAAACACAAACTCAAATTCGATCTGTTTCTCTAACCATTCTAGTTCCATATGGATTTTTGCAAAGTCTGCATATACTTGCCATATTCTTCATGAATCGACCAACAACTTACTTTATCTATTCAACATTTCTCTTGGCCTAACCTCACTCATATAACTTGTGTCTATGCTAAATGTGATCCTCAAGCCCGTCGTTCTCTGCGGGAAGAATTGATTACTCACGGTAACCGGTATCCATTGGTCCCTTGGCTTATTGGTGGTGATTTTAATATTGTCCTTCACCTTTTGAAAAAATGGGAGGTCGAGGTTGGGACCGCCAGGGTGCTTTGGATTTTCATGCTTGTCTTCTGTGACAAACCTCTCGGATTTAGGCTTCTACGGCCTGCGTTTACAGTGGAATAAACGTGAAGGTTCTTCTACTATCCATCAACGTATTGATCGAATTTTAAGTAATTACTTTGTGGATATTTTCTTTTCTACTTCGGTGGAGCATCTTAACCGCACATGTTCGATCACTCCCCTTGTTGGTTAACATATCGATCACTTTGCCGAGACCTCCGGCTCCATTCAGATTTCTAAATATCGGACGTCTCACTCTACATTCCTTGACACTGTTCGTGCGGCTTGGAATGTGACCTCTGAGCGAGACCAATGAGCAGATTTTGCTAAGCTTAGACATGTTAAAAGCGCTCTTAAGCAATGGAATAAAGACACTTTTGGCAACATATTTGATACCCTTAACAAGGCTGGCGATGTGCTTGAAAAGGAGTTATTATTTGAGTGAACAGTGCAGGGAAAATAGAGCCAATCTTCTTCATGCTCAAGCTCAACTTCGTCTACCTCAACCGAGAAGAAGAATTCGGAAGCAAAAGTCTCGTATCAAATGGCTAAAGGAGGGTGATGGGAATTCTAAGTTGTTTCATGCCTCTGTCAAGCAATCCCAACGTCGTCTTCATATTCACGCTATTAAAGATGAGTGCGGGAATATGTTAGTGATTGAACGGGATATTAACAGTGCGGTTTCTTACTTCCAGTGACAACTTCAATCGGAGGGTATGAATCTTAACCATGATATTGACATGATTCCTCGCCTTATATCGGATGCTTGGAATGAGTCCTCACGGCTTATCCAACATTGGAAGAGGTTAAATCTATTGTGTTTGGTCTTAATAGTGATAGCGCGGTGGTGGGATGGTTTCAATGGTAAGTTTTTCTCGACTGTTGGGATATTATAGGACAAGACCTTCTTGAGCGGTCCTAGAATTTTTTGGATTTTCTATGCCGCGATCTTGGACAAGTACGTTGGTGGCCACTATTCCTAAAGTTGATAAACCGGTTTCTTTCAGGATATTCGCCCAATTAGCCTTTGCAACTTCGTAATAAAGTTATTTCCAAACTCTTATCTTCTCGTTTGGCAAAAATCTTGCCTTACATTATATCGGATAATCGAGTGCTTTCACGAAGGGAGGTCAATTCACGACAATATCCTTTTGGCTCGAAGAGTTGATGTCCCACAGGGGAAAAGGTGAATGGTTCCAATATTGTTCTTAAATTGGACATGGCAAAAGCTTTTGATCGTATATCTTGGTTCCATCTTATCCAAGTCTTGCGTCGCTTTGGTTTTAGCGAAGTTTTTATTGACATGATATGGAGAATTATCTCGGATAATTGGTTTTCTATTCTCATTAATGGCTCTCCTTGTGGCTACTTTAAATCCTCTCGTGGTCTTCGTCAAGGGACCCTCTCTCAAGCCTTTTTATCATCGCAGTGAATGCCTTAGTAGAAGCTGAATGACCTTCATGCGAATAATCCCGGCATCTGTTTCTCTTACGTAGCGGTTGCCCGATTATTTCTCATCTAGCCTTCGCGGATGATGTGATTATATTCTAACGGCGATCGATCTTCCTTACTCAAGCATAAGGCTATCTTGGCTAATTACGAAAGATCTTGGTCAGCTCATTAACATATCCAAAAGCTCATTTTATGTTGCTCTGGACTTTCTCAAGACGAATTCTCGGTATATCAAGCGGCCTAGGTTTTCTCTTGGCCCATTGCCAATCCTCTATTTGGGATGTCCTTTGTATTTTGGTCGGAAAACCAAACGGCTTTTCGATCCTTTGCTTAAGCTTCAAGGCAAAGTTGGTTCTTGGATGGGACATTTCCTAAATAGTCTTTGGTCGCATCACTCTTATTAATTCGATTCTCCATTCCATTACGCCTATCAATTGGCCTCTTTAGACCCTCCCATTCTTGTTATAAATTTGCTTGAGAAGATTTTCTCTAATTTCTTTTGGGGTCAAATTGATGGTAAGGCCAAGACTCACCTGGATATCTTGGAAAAAATCTTTGTTTGCCTATCAACGAGGGAGGTATTGGTATATCTATGTCAAGGATTTGGTTCGGCATATTCCATCAAACTTTGGTGGAGATTCGAACTCATAAGAATATTTGGTCTTCTTTCATGCATATTAAATCGTCGTGCTACTCACCCAACTCAAGTTCGGTCTCGGGGTTCACACATTTGGAGAAGATTACTTAAGGCCGAAATCTCGGCGAGCCTCACATTTTTGGATTATTGGTAAAGGAAAGCTGTTCAATTTGGCATGACAGATGGTTGGGTAATTCTCTTCTTCTCCGCTTTGAAAGCTGCGGTTTGGTTTTGGTGAAAGATCTCCTACGAGACTCTTCTTTTGATACGCACTCCATGATTCATCCTCACATTCGCCACTCCATTGTTCTGCCAACATTCATTTATCGAAGAAGATGGCCCGTGTTGGGACCTCACTTCCAATGGTTCTTTTTCTCTTCGCTCGGCTAGGACCTTACTTCAAGCTGCCCCTCTATTCCTCTATCGACTAAATTCATATGGCATAAGCATCTTCCTCGCCATATAAGTATTTTCATGTGGAGATTGTTTCGTAAAAATTGCCTGTTGATGAAGGATTGTTGTGCAAAGGCTTTGCCATTGCTTCTAGATGCCCTGCCATAAAAATGTTGAGGATTTTGACCATGTGTTCTGTTTTGTTCTCTTGCTCATGCAATTTGGTCCTTTTTCCATAATCACTATGGTATTCGTGTGCGTGGCTACTCCATCCAGCGTATTGTATGAATTGGTGGTCTAGTAAAGAAAGTATTGTCGCTCTCTCCTTCCTCCTTGATTCTTTGGAGCATTTGGAGAATCCGAAATAAATCTATCTATGACAACACGGTGACTCCCTCTTCATTGCTATCTCTATGATCCAAAGTGACCTTCATAGCATTTTGTTGGTGCTAAATATCAAGTCATAGACTCTTCTCCCACTCTCTTGTTTGGTATTCCAAAACAGGTTAAGATATCTGCAGTTTCTTGGATTCCTCCCTCTGCAGGCTTACTTAAGCTTAATTCGGATGGTGCCTCTAAAGGGAACCCCGGTATAAGCGGAGGTGGTGGTATTATTCGTTCATCATCCGGAGACTTAATTTATGCTTACGCTTCCAATTTTGGAGAAAGCACCAACACGGTGGCGAGGGCTCTTTTTAATGGTGTCAAATGGTTAGCGTCTAACGGCTATAATGGTGCTATTGTAGAGATGGATTCTAAGGTCATATTTGATTGCCTTACTAAAGGCTATCCTCCTCCTTGGCGTTGTTTGTACTATGTTCGTTCTATTCTCACCATGCACCAAGATTGTCAATTTTCTTTCTCCTCTGTTTTGAGAGGCTAACTTTGTTGCGGATGGCTTGGCTAATTTGGTTTGCTCCTCTCCTTTGGATGTTGTTTTCTATTGCGAATGATCTTCCTCAATATATTCGTGGGAATCTTCTTTCGGATCTTTGGGATTCCTCGGGTTCGGATCTCTTAATATTTTTAGCTTAGTTTTATCTATTGTAATTTGTCTTTTTCGAGGTTTTGGCTCCTCCGTCCTCCCATTTATAAGGGCAAGGCTGGTTGTCCCCTCAAGTTTGTACTCTTATTTTATCTAATAAAATTTAGCAGGTGCGCCTGTTTCTTTAAAAAAAAAAAAAAAAAAAAAAAAATAGGCGATGAGGAAGATTATAAGAGGTCCATCCCCGCAACAAAAAGGTTGGGCGATGAATATTTTGCGGGAGGAAAAAGTCATGAAGCCCGAGGCATTAAACGAGCTTTTCTCAATGCAAAATCAGAGCTAGACAGATATAAGTTGGGCCTAGCCGTAGTATATGAGGCTGTTTGAGAGCCAAGGAATCGAGTACTTCGATTGACTTGGGCTTTTTAGAAATCGTGGACGACTTGGACCTATTCAACAAATATCCGTGGGGAACAAGGACTTATCCCAACCTGTTGCATTCGGTGAAAAAATCTTCGGATAAAGTTGGTGTGAAAACTAATACGTTCTATGGCTTCCCATTTGCATTACAGGTAAACAATTGAATTCAATTTAATATCAAATGAGAATAAACTATTCTCATTTCTTTTGTTGTTTCTAACATATAACTTTTGTTAGGTTTGGGCATTCGAGATGTTTCAGTCCTTTCCTGAATTTAGAGATGTTTTTGGGCTCCAAAATATAGGGACAACTGAAAATCCCATCATTCCTAGAATGTGTAATTGGAGGTCGAAGGGAAATCCAAGTTACGACAAAATTATTGCAATCTTGGATATACAATGGGTAAATGTTTTCCATTATTTTGATCTCGATAATGAAAAATTCATTTTGTTTTTGTATTTCATTAATGAAGTTTTTATTGTTTTTGAATTGGCAGAATGATGCTCTTGTTCCTTTGTCCCATGAAGCTGAAAACAATGAAAGTTATGTAGATGATTTTGGTCCGGCTTGGAGAACAACTTTCAATTATGAGCTAGCCCAAGAAGGATTTCAGTCCCCACGATCCCCACGATCCACACGATCTCCACAAGTCGAGTCTCCACGATCCCGCTCCCCACAACCTAGTGGAGGAGTTTCTTATAGAACTGCCCCTCCTACTAATGATGGGATGAAAGACATTTTGGATTACTTGGTTGAGATCAACCAGAAGATCGATGCTCATCGGCAGACTATTGAGGAGCATATGGTTGAGATCAACCAGAAGATCGATGCTCATAGGCTGACTATTGAGGAGCATATGGTTGATATGAACCAAAAGATCACCGCCTTAGACCAAAAACTGGTTTACTTTTATATTTATTTTTGTTTTGATTTCTCTTAATTTCTTAAGTTAGCTTATTGTGACATTTTTTCAAATTGCGGGATGATGTAATTGTTGAGGCAAGGAGGTTGCGAGACACCCCCACTCCCACCGGATCACCACCTCACCATGGCACTCCCACTCCTACCGGTTCCCACGCCACTATCACTACCACTCCCATTCCCACTACTGCTCCCACCACCACTACCACTCCCATTCCCACTACCACTACCACTACCGCTCCCGCTCCCACTCTGCTCCACCACCACTACCACTCCCATTCCCACTACCACTACCACTACCACTCCGCTCCCATCTGCTCCCACCACCACTACCACTCCCATTCCCACTACCACTACCACTACCACTACCACTACCACTCCCGCTCCCACTTGCTCCCACCACCACTACCACTCCCATTCCCACTACCACTACCACTACCACTCCCATTCCCACACCCACTCCCGCTCCGCTCCCACTATCACCAAAGACTCCCACTCCTGTTCCTACTATCACCGCACTCCACTCCCACTCCCACTCTTGATACCACTCCCATTAGGGATCTCATTGACACCATCATGAAGAAAAAAATAGAGAATGAAATGGTAAAAGAAAGGGAGGAAGAAAGGAAAAGAAAAGGAAAAGAAAACATAGTGTCGGAAGCGAAAATATTTTGCCAATGGGAACAAAGAGAACTAGAAAACCATCGGCCCAAATAATAACTCCTTCACCACTGAAAAGCCAAAGCCGAAAGAAAAGGCAATGCTAGTGACCCCATATTTGATGGTCAAATATGGCAAAGAATTTTGTAGATGGCTCGAAACGATCTATTCCAGTTCGATGAGTCAAAGGTCCAAGTGATGAGAAGTTGGTTAACAAATGCGACTGAAGAGTAATACTCCTTTCTTTGAATACATAAAAACTTTTAAGTACAAATATTTATTAGTTTATTTTTTATTAGTTTATTGTTTTTTGATGATATTGAAGATAATACTGATCAACATGAAGCTATTAGTGATCAACATACTAATGCAAAGTGAAGCTGTCAGTTTGTTAATTCAGTTAGTTAGTTAGTTTAGCTAGTTAGTTTTGTAATGTAATGATGATGTAATGGTTTGTTATTCTGTTTGTTATTCTGTTAAGAGAAGAGTATATACTCTGTAATTTCATTCCCTTTATTAGTTTATTTTTTTAAGTAGTTGCATTTATTTCTTTTCACAAGATTTTGTTGTTAGGCGTGGAATAAAGATGAAAGTTGAGTGGTTCAACATATTTTGCAAGTCTACGGAATATCTTTTAGATGAGGTAAGTTATTCTATTAATTAATGGCATTCTAACCTTACATTATTGTTTGATTCTGATGAGGTAAGTTGTTCTATTAATTTCAGCATATCGATGTTTGCATCCTTATGATGCGGGAGAGACAAAGGATGTATCCATTATCGTTCGGCAGAAACAACGACCGAACGATTCTTGATACCACATTCTACAATGTACTTTCTACGTAATTTTGATATCCCAACATGACCCGCACCACATTATGTCGGAAGGTCTACTCGACTTTGCCTATGGAACATGGAAAAAGATATGGAGATATTTGCGAAACCATGGTCCGAATGTACTCGTATTTACTTTCCTATCTTCCACAATCAACACGGTTTGCGGCGACCTTGAGTTCCATAGTGGAAAGTTCATTATATACGACCCAGACAGTGTTTTGACTCTGGTCAATTGCATGGGCTCTCCTCCCTTTTTGAAGTTCATTCCGAAATCGCAAAAAGTGGAGTTCGATTAGTGCCATTGATTATCACGGGATCTAAAAACGAAAAACAAAGCGGCAACGTGAGTGATCTATTTTTATTACTTTTTTTTAATTGACGTATGTTGAAATTGTTTATTGACCGTAAGAGCTAATTTGTGGTTTGATTGAATGTATCACGAGGGGTGAATGTGGGATTTTGCATTGAAGTACATTGAGTGTCTGAGCATCGATGAGTCTCCATATCTCGTAAAAAACGAACATATTGCAAATTGGAGGGAAAAATACGCTGTTGATGTATTTTGTAATAACTTTGATCCTTAATTTATAAACAGATTTTATTGTGTACAGATATGTTGCTTTTGTAATCAGTTATCTTGATATGGAAGTTCCAGTTTGGTTTGGATATTTCAGTTTTCAATTGAACTATGTTGCAGTTTGTGAATATAAATGGGTCGATTAAATTTTAAATTGGTCGATCAATCGACCTATTTTTAAAGGAGTGGGTCGATTAAAATTGCCTTAGCTAATGTGGGTTGGTTACTCGACCATTAACCGACCCTTGTGCAAATTGGAGGGAAAAGTACTTGTTGATGTATTTTGTAATAACTTTGATCCTTAATTTATAAACAGATTTATTGTGTACAGATATGTTGCTTTTGTAATCAGTTATCTTGATATGGAAGTTCCAGTTTGGTTTGGATATTTCAGTTTTTAATTGAACTATGTTGCAGTTTCAGTTATAAAATGGGTCGATTAAATTTTAAATTGGTCGATCAATCGACCTATTTTTAAAGGAGTGGGTCGATTAGAATTGCCTTAGCTAATGTGGGTTGGTTACTCGACCATTAACCGACCCTTGTGCAAATTGGAGGGAAAAAAGTACGCTGTTGATGTATTTTGTAATAACTTTGCTCCTTAATTTATAAACAGATTTATTGTGTACAGATACGTTGCTTTTTGTAATCAGTTATCTTGATATGGCAGTTCCAGTTGCTTTGGATATTTCAGTTTTCAATTGAACTATGTTGCAGTTTCAGTTATAAAACGGGTCGTTTAAATTTTAAATTGGTCGATCAATCGACCCATTTTTAAAGGAGTGGGTCGATTAGAATTGCCTTAGCTAATGTGGGTTGATTACTCGACCATTGACCGACCCTTGTGTACTTTGATTTTCCATATGGTGGATTACTCGACCCTAATCGACTATTAACCGACCTTTGGTGACATTTGCAACTTACAAAGCATAACATTTGCAACTTGCTCCATTGCAACAAACAAGAAATACATTACATATCCAATAATAATAATAATAATAGACCACACCGAGCAATACATTCATTTAATCATCATCAATCACTATAACAACTCCATGATTATCTTCGCACTTGCGCTTCCACATAATGCTCCTAATCCTTTCGACCTTCTACGGGTGCACTTCCACGGGCTTTTGTGGCTTTCTTTGTAGTAGTTGTAGTTGCTCCATCGAAAGAGCAACTCCAACTCCATCATCGATAACATCCGGTTCATCGGAACTCCATTTTTGTTTTGGTCTCTTTGCACGAGTTCATGTTGCTTCAAATTTGTTCTTGCGGAAAAAAAACCCGAAGAGTGAAATGAAATGAAGGGTGATATTATCCGTGGGAGAGACTTGCTAACTTGTTTGTATTTATAAGTAAAATATACTAAGCTTTTTGAAGGGATGGAGTCAAACTATTTCTTAATATCTCGTAACGTTAAAGTAAGAATTTTTGGGAACAAGGAGTCAAACTATTTATTAATATCCGTGTAAAATTAAAGTAGGAATTTTTGGGAACATGTCAAGGAGACAAGGAGTACATAAATAATAGTAAAAAGTAAAAAGTATTTTTCCGAAAAGTTAAAAGTGTTATGAATAGTAAAGCAAAAGTACTAACAACTGTACATAATAATAGATCACGCGACCCTAACCGACCTTGTGTACATTTTATGGTATATTACGCGACCCTAACCGACCACTAAACGACTTTATTTTAGGTCGTTAGTGGTCGATTAACCATGTCGGTTTTATTGTCGTTTAATGGTCGATTCGATTAATCTCTGACTTATCCCCGCCAAGAATCTTTTCCAAGAATCTTGACAAAAGCTTTATTATCAAAATCTTTTCCAAGAATCTTGAAAAAGCTTTATTATCAAAATCTTTTCCAAGAATCTTGAGAAAATCTAACTTTAACACCTACCTAAGGGCCAAGGCGTGTTTAGAAGGACAACCCTACAAGAATCTCCATTATTGAACGTCCTTGAGCCTAACCTCCATGAGTTTAAGTAGAGCTCCTTCTTCATCCAAACTCTACTATGAATAAACTCACAACCGCTTATCGATTACACTAGATACAAAATTATGATTCAAATTTTCTCAAAATGTATTCAAGTCCTAGAAATCGATTAGCGTATACCTATCCGTCCATCGGAACTCGCTAGCATACATGAACATCAGAGAAGATCCTGAAAAGAGTTATCAAATGTTTGGAAAGCATTTGATAAATTGCCATGTGCAACAAGTCTTCGGTTATATGTAGGTATGCGGGCCATCACCTCAAAGATGGTCGATGCCGATAATTCGCCTTGACCGAATTACGTAGCTAATAAGGAATTGATTTCAAAGGGGATTCATGGCCGAAGCAAGAAATCCTTAGTGGCCATCACCCGGTTTCGGTGCTCTCATAATGACCGAAGAAGTGCACGGAAGCCTTCGACCGAGTGGAGGAGATCAAAAACGGACACGCCATGCATCTTGATCTACTCCAAAATCCTTGAAATCAATCTTGGATACTATTTTGTAGCAAATTTTCTACTCAAAATTGAATTATTATGTATCTTTATCCCGTAATGCAGCTTAGTCAAAATTCCGGTTGTAATGGTCGGTTGTAATGGTCGATTAATCCACCACCGGTCGTTTGTAATGGTCGATTTTAAGGGTCGGTTTTAATGGTCGGTTAGGGTGATTAATCCACCAAAATTTTTATGATTGGTCGTTTTAATGGTCAATTAATCTACCATTAATCCACCAAAATTAGTTTAAGATCGTCGTTTTAATGGTCGATTAATGGTCGGTTAATCTACCACAATATCCTTAAGAACTTTTCCATAGTCGGTTAATGGTCTTAGGATCGGTTAATCTCTGGTCGGTTTTAATGGTCGATTAATGGTCGGTTAATCTACCACGCATACTTTAAGATGGGTATTTTTGGAAGTTTATGTCTTCCGCTTTGACGCAAAAGGCCATATAACATAAAATGTCGGGTCTAAAGGCCATACTTGACTATTACCACCCCAGTTGAGAGGTTAAAAGGGTTACGGTTCGTAGGGTTGACCCGTTTAAATAAAAATAAAAAAATAGAGTTAGGGCTTAATATTTTTTACCCATTTAAAATTAAGATTTTTTGGCCAGAACCGTTTAACCCACAGCCGGTTAGGGCTAGCCCGCCAGCTCGCGTAATATTAATTAGGCTATAAAAAATTTAGAACATAAATAAAACAACCACCATGAGAATTAAACTCACAACTTTCTAATTTAAAATCAAACACACTTATCGTTTGCACTACACGTCTTCTTTGTGTTCTTATGAATAAATACTGAAATATAAATGAAACTTTTGGAAAGAACTATTAAGTAGAGTTATTTCAATATTTATTTTGAGGTATAACATACATGTTAAAATTAAAATACAGTAATGTTACTGTTGTTGTTGTTGTTGTTGTTATTATTATTATTATTATTATTATTATTATTGTTATTATTATTATTATTATTATTATTATTATTATTATTATTATTATTATTATTATTATCAGTATTATTATTATTATTATTATTATTATTATTATTATTATTATTATTATTATTATTGTTATTATTATTGTTATTATTATTATTGTTATTATTATTGTTATTATTATTATTATTATTATTATTATTATTAGTATTATTATTATTATTAATATTATTATTATTAATATTAATATTAATATTATTATTATTATTATTATTATTATTCTTATTATTATTATTATTATTATTATTATTATTATTATTATTATTATTATTATTATTATTATTATTATTATTATTATTATTATTATTACTGTATGACAATTTTAGTATTTTTAGTATGGAAGTATGATTCGAAAACATGTGTTTGAGTTATAATATAGTACTAGTAGGCATTATTTTAGAGTTTGTAATGTATTTAATTTTTTAGTCGTGGCCATTTAGTGCCCCATTTAGCCCGAAATTTGTTAGGGATAGGGTCAGATTCACTTAGTGGTCTGAAAAAATTGGATCATTTAGCCCAAAGCCCGTTAAAACTGACCCAAAATCAATAGGACTAACCCGTTTAACATCTCTACCTAGAAGAGATATTAGAATTTAGAAGGTCTATAAAGCTTACTCCTAGATCTTTTAGTTCTTCCATCTGTTTTAAAATGTTTGTCGTATTAGTTTTAAAAATTTATTTCAAAATAATTATCGTTTTAGGTTTGTAATGTATGTTTTACCTAATTTTACCCTTGTCCTCTTTCAAATCCCAACAATTAATCATATATTCATTAAATATTTTATTTTCTCCCAGTAGTTATCTCTTTTTAATTTATCTTTTCAACTATTCCTAGCATAAAAATTAAAGATATTTAATAAGAGTATATTCCCTTCGTTCCACCCAAAAAGTCCACGTTTGAAAAATTTAATAGTTAAAGAATATATAAATAGCATTGAAGTTGGTCATAATTACAAAAAATGTTTGAGTATAGCCAAGATGTTTATAGCATATGTGGAGGGTAAAATAAAAAGATTTTGGAGATTGCAAGCATAACCTTTGAAAGTTGACTCTTTAAATAGAATATCTTATAATAATATAGTAGATTTTTGCCTAAAATAGAAGAAATATTTATCAATCTATAAAATTTCTTAATACCCATCCATAACTCTAAAACGAAAATCTTTTAAAAAAATTAGAGTATCCAAGTATGGGAGCTACAACATTCCCATAGAGGTTGATTTAACCAATCAAAAGGCTACCAAGGGAGAAGACTGCTATGGGTAAAGCCAACTTTGCCAAAAGCCCAGTAAGACGAAACCGTAACTACCGACTAGAACTATCAATACGGGTTGAATTGCCGATTAATCTAATCTATTATTAAAATAAGTTGGATTAGATTGATACATTTTGATCTCGTTTAGGAGGCGGGTCAAACGGGTTGAACCCATTAGGCTAGCGGATTGAAGCGGGTTGGGTTGGACTAACCCGTCAAATTGCTTGACTATATAAATTTAGTTTGACTCTTTGATTTTTAAGAAGTGTAGTTATATTTCCTTAACTTTTTGGCTTTAATTTGTTAGATTATTTCTTGGCCTTTTGTTTGATTTTTATTTCATTAATTAGAAATTTAAAATAGTTGTGATATGTTTTTTTTTTACTTTAATTAGTTAGACATTGAATTTATTTTAAAAATTTTTTTGGCGGATTGGCCCGCCTCAACCCGTAGCCCATGACAGGTTGGGTTGGGTTGAGATATTTCAACCCGCTCATTTGATGGGTCAGCCCAACCCGCTGGCTCATTTTGACAGCTCTACTACCACTACCAACTAACCTAACAACTAAAACACTCTTATAAAACACGTAAAATAAAAAGGCGAAACCCGAGTCTCTTATAAAACCTGAGTTTGTATTTTATCAATAGGGTAAATTATATATAACCCCTCTCAACTATAGGTCAAGTTTAAATTATTCCTCTCAACTACCAATTAAAGCAATGTGCCCCCTCAACTATAAATTTTTTTAAATTGCACTTTTTATTTAGATACCATCAATTAAATTCACGAAATTCACCCACCTAAGACCCATGTCACCATCTATACGTATAATTTTACTACTCCTTCCGTCCCTAAATTATTGTCTTTTTTCCTTTTTGTCCGTCTCAAAATAATTGTCTTGTTTGAAAACTTTCTTTTTAGGACATTACTTTTACCATTTTACCCTTACTTTTTCTCATACTTTAATTATGGGCCACATATACATGAATATTAAAGAAAATTATACATTATACCAATATTAATAATTAAGTAAATTATTTTTCTTAATCCGTGTACCGGATCAAAAAGACAATAATTAAAGGACGGAGGGAGTATAATATTTAAAATAAAAATATAAAATTATTATTTTTGACTATCTTAAGGTACAAAGAGGGTTTTAAAATAACAAGGGTAAAATAGTTAATTGAAACACCAAAAAACACTATAATTAAAAAGAATGCTTAAAGATGGTCACATGATTTTAGGTGAGCATTTTAGGTCAACTCAAATGGTAGTGTCTAAATAAAAATTGTGATTAAAAAATACTATAGTTGAAGGGGGTACATTATTACAATAGGTAGTTAAGGAGGGCAATTTGAACCTAACTCATAATCGAGGGAGGTTATGTGTAATTTACCCTTATCAATAAAAAACATTTATTTTGGATGGATGAAAATCCGAATTTGTGTTGCCGTCGACAACAAACAACATTTATTCGGAGGAGGGGATGAATAATATTGTACCAAACCAAACTACATTTATTTGGTGCCCTATAGGGGAGCTAAGATACCTAGACTACTAGATATTCCCTCATTCCATTCCGGTAAAAGTTCTTTTTTTTAAAAGCTAACGCATTACTAAATTAAATTAAAATTTTATATATTTTACTTATATTTTAGGAAATAAAATTTTATTAATTAAAAATTATTTTAAGAATATTATGAATTACAACTTTTAAAACTTTGTAAAAATCACTAAATTTATGTTAATTATATGTCAAACTTTAATTAAATTGACAAAAAAAAAAAAGTAGACTTTTTGCTTAAAACGAAGAGAGTAGCATTTAAGAAGGAGGTTGAAATGGTTTGGAATCTCTGACCTATGACCTTATCTTTAAGCTCTAGGTGCAGAAACGAC
The DNA here is from genome assembly GCA_016624345.1 of Platycodon grandiflorus. Taxonomy (NCBI): domain Eukaryota; kingdom Viridiplantae; phylum Streptophyta; class Magnoliopsida; order Asterales; family Campanulaceae; genus Platycodon; species Platycodon grandiflorus. Next base: position 25,645,604 of record CM028369.1, read on the forward strand.
TTTCCATTTTTAACAGTAGTACTAACTAGTATAGGATCTATATATAGGTTGCATTAAAGAAAGTTGAAATTGCAAATAAATTGAATCTAAGACCAGAGAATAAAAAAAATAAAATAATGTTATATCAACAGAAAATATATTTATATCAATCGTATAATACGTTTAAAAACTCTTGAATATACTCCTCCATTCCACTCAATTAATATACACATGAAAAGTCTGCTAATTAATACTATTTTTGTCCCAGAATAATTATTATTTTAGTAATTTTTACACGAATTAAGGAAGTTTACATAAAAATTGATGTATCTTTATTTAAGTTTATTTATTGTAGACAATTTAAATGAGTATTTTTTTGTTTCTTTCCTTTTAACAACACTCTTTAATGAGGGTAGTAAATAAGGACAATTTTGGTAGAATGTGGGCAAATGTTTCTTGAAAGCCTATAACAATAATTATTTTGGGATAATTTTTTTTTACTAAAACGATATTTATTTTGGGACGGAGGTAGTATTATTAAAGTTTGTCATAATTACAAAAAAAAATGCTAGAATATAATCAAGATAATTATAATAAATGTGATAATAAACTTAAAAGATTATAAATATTGAAGACATAATTTTTGAAAGTAAGTTTTTTATGTGAAAAATTTTGAGATGAAATAATAGACTCTTTTGCATGAAACGGATCGAGTATGTAATATTTGACGAGAAAACAACATACAAGACACCTTCTAGTTTTCCGTATCAAATAATTCAAATCAAACAAGATTTAAAACAACTTGTATTAAAAAAAATCACTAACTTGCAACAAAATTTTACAATTACAAGAAACTACTTTTAAAATATACATTTAGAAATTACATTTCAGAGAGGGCCACAAAAACTATAATAATTACTTTTGGACTGCAAAAATAAAAATCGAGTAAATAGCTATTTTAAGCCATCTGAAATAGAAAAGGTTGGTTTCGGTTAGGCAACATGAAACTCTAGATCTCTATACATTCAGATCAAATTTATCTTTTTTTTAAGTAATATCATGGACACTCTAAGTCATCATCAACTTAATAATATTAAATTATCGAGATTTGTATTTAAATTCTCGAACGACATCAACATTAAAACTGGTAGAAATAATATAAACTCTATATTATAATTTTATTTGTCTAAGATCACTAACAATGCATCAAAATTTTACTTTTATAGAAAAATTAATTTTTAACATATAAATTTAAAAACTACATTTCAACGATGGCCTCAAAATTTATTAAAATTATACTTTTGGACTACACAAGGTTGGGTTGGGTTGGGCAACATGAAACTTGCCTGACAGAACAGAGGCCTAGGCCCCCCTTCCCCCTGCACCACACCCCACACCCCATAGCTGAAATGGAATGAGAGACAGTCGGACAGACACAGAGATGAAGGAAGGCCCGTTAACCCAAAAAATGCGACATTAAATGGGACTCTTAAACCAACATAATAAATAAACTCTGCCATTTAAGCAGACATTCTTTAATTTGCCATAAATTTCTCATTGGTTCAATAAGAATGTGCTTTTTTAAAATTCTCCCCCATAAATTACACAAAGTTTAAAAAAGAAAGGTTTTTGTAATTTTATTTCTTTTACATCAATTGTTACTAGTAGGTGTAGTATTGACCTAGGTGTTTCGATTCAGACTCTCGAGCTTAGATCGTGACAATGCTTAACAAAGAGAACTGTTTTGTACATGATTATACATAAAATACTCTAAAATGTTGTACTGTACAACACTCTAAACAATTTTTGGACTGAAATTGTGAGTAGGTCAAGTAGTGTTTTCTATTTTTTGAGTAATGCTCGACAGAAAGAACTTTTTTGTACATGATTATACATAAAATATTCTAGGATGTTGTCTTGTAAAACACTCTAAACAATTTCCCATATAATTATGTGAACAAATTATTCTTCATTTTGAAGTAAATAAAATACATAATTCGTAATACTATACTTTACATGTTTTATATTTTTAAAAAAAATTTTAAAAAGAACTTTTAGTTTTTAGATTCAAAATAAGTCAAACATGACAATAATTTTAGAACGAAACTGAGTATGTATGAAATGTCAGCTACTCACTTGTCCTACAAACAATTTGAACAAAAGAAAGAGAGTACTAGAAAGAAGAGGAAATTTCTCTCTCCTACAAAAAAGACATTTTTCACTTTCATAAATATTTGCAAAATTCGAACCTGTAAAGTTACATAGCTTTCAATCACAGTTACCTTGCAGTGGAAAACTCTAAACCAAAAAAGTCCACTGGTTTTATAGTAAAGCAAGTTTTGTTTCATTCTCCATTTCCACCCCCCTTCTTTCATTCTCCTTTCATTTTCATCCCAATTTTCCAATACCCTATGTTTGTTCTTTTATTGAACCAGACCCATCCCTTTCTTTCTCCACCCACCCAAAAACAAAATCCCCATTTCCTCTGTCACTTGTTTAAAATTATGACCTTTCACTTTCATATACAATCTAGTAATGGAAACTGCATGCCTCAGATCCAGCTTACATTCCATTTTGAATTTGTATTGATCCAGCTTACATTCCATTTTGAATTTGTATTCTTTTAATCCTCTCTCTCTCTCTCTCTCTCTCTCTCTCTCTGGGTGTGTGTGTGTGGGGGGGGCGAAGTAATTAGCTAGCTCATTGGTCTTTTTAAATTTAAAGTCACAAAACTAATCCTACCTCCGTTCCGGGCAATGATTTCACTATTCTATTTTAGAATTTTCTACTTAAAGAGTTCACTTTAAAAAATTATGCCCACAATCTCCATAAACCTTTTTAACTTTACCCTACACATATGCTAAATTGCTAATGCTATAAACATCTTGACTATACTCAAACATTTTTGTAATTATGACCAACTCTAATGCTACTTATATATCATTTAATTATTAAAATTTTCAAACGTTGATCGAACCCGTAACCTTACGCTATGTGAAATCTCGTTCTACCACCAGCCACCCCAAAGATACGGTCGGACGCTAAAGCGAGAACTATTAATTAGCCAACTCATTATGTATTACTTCGTCGTATTCTCATTTCTTATCTTTTACTGTAATCTATGTTGTCCTTCTATATTTTCTTCTTAAGGAGAAAAAAAATCAAGAACCCCATTATTTCTTGATTTTTGATTTAGTTCTTCGGCTTTTCATGTAAAGTAGTTATTTATTATCCATTTTTCATTTTCTTGGAAAAAATAATTAATCAATTATTTTTTTCATGAATATTTGTCAGTAAATGTTTTATTTTAATATTATTTTATCCTCTTATATCATTTTCCAAGGAAAAATAATCAATAAACACATTCTTACTTGATTATTTATTAATCCTTCGTCTTTTCAATTAAAATAAAGAAAATTATAGAGCAACAAAATTCGTTTACAGAAAGCATCGCAGTGTTGTAGATTACGTACAATTACCAATTCATTAGATAGTTGTACTGTACAACACCTTAAACTTTGTTTAAATGAAATTTATTGATAAATTATGTTGTTGTAGCATTCGTTTAAAATAAATACATTTCATCTTTCTTTTTTTTCTTTTCAGTTTTTCGAAAAGTGATCGACAAACCCATTATTTATATCTTGATTTTCTTATCATTAGTTATATGTTTTAATTCAAACTTTCACTGTACTTTGATGCAACAAAACCAAAAATTAACTCTGTTCGATGTTGGGATGCATGGTGGGTGAGTGTGTGTGTGTGTGTGTGTTTTTGTTCCTATTGCCTCTTTTTTCATATAATGGAAACAAAAGAATTACTATTAATCACTAAGATTGATCTTATTGTACTAAAAAAACTAAACGTAACTAACGCTTATGACATATTTTTGTCTCTTTTATATGCCAACAACACTTTATATTAAATTTATAATATGGTCTTTTTTGTCCATAGGCTTCTTGCCAATCACATTGTTTCAACATTTTTATGCTTGTTTTTCAATCTTGATCATTTAATATTTGTTCACAGATAAATGGTAGGATAATTAATAAATTCATGCAGGGGTGGATGCACGTGAAGAGGTGGGGGTGGGAGGCAAGTGACCCCACTCAATTTTTTTTCTTTACTGTACAAAATGGTGGTGGAGACCCGTACTGAATTGTGATTTCTAAGCTTATTATGTAGTTGTTAAAATTTGTGATCCTACTGAAATATTTTTTTATATCCGTCGCTGAATTCATGAGGTAGCTAAATGAAGTGATAGTTGTGCTGTCCTCCAATTATTAAGTTCTGAAGAATGCTAGATTTATATCAAATATTTATATCATCAGTGTCTACTGAATCTGATTACGCAAAATCTAAACTGTTTGGTGTAGTTAATCAAAGATAACATCGCTATTCAGATTTTATGCCACATCAATTCTTTTAAGAGTAATGCTATGTGTACCAAAATTACACTTGTCATCTTTTTGTTGGTCAGAAACTTTTAAGTGATAAAACCTACAAATTATTTAACCAATCAAAAGATATCAATTGTAATTTTGGTATACATAACATTACTCAATTGTAGCAATTGTCTTAATAAAGATTATCTTATCCAATTCTTTGTCAGTACAAATTTCATGTGTTATACCTCAAAGCTTTGTCTGTTTTTCAAAAATTAATTATTTTAAGTAATTATTGAAAAGTTATTTCCGAGCTATATAGGATCCACCTATGGGGAAAAAAAACAAATATTCCTTTGAAAAGTCCACGTACCATTGGTCTTAAACCAGCCGAACAGGGCAAAACCGTAAATATGTATCTTGTGTGGATAGAATCTGAGCCCTAGCGCGATTACTAGTCTACGACTCTAGGCTTTGTAGGGCTTCCAAATAGATAATTAAATAGATAATAATAATAATAAGGTTGTAGTTGCCTTAAATTAAGGAGAGATTTGGTCACTTCTAAACCACGCTTTTGAATTTTAATTTACAACATTTTAAATTATTAGCTGGGCAACTTAGAGAAAGATATTATACAAGAATTTGTACAAATAAAGAAAAGAATAAAGTCAAAACAAAATATAGTACTATAAATGTTCTTAACGGATAAAATACAGAAATTAAGAAACATAATTAATAATATGCTATAAAATATGATTTGACAATAATATTCATATACATTAATTGAGTTTAATTATTCTAAATAATTAAGTTTCTTTGGGATGTGTTATATTAAATAAAATTTTAACATTATATTAGGAAGAATGATAAAAAATAAGTAAATTAAATTTTTTTAAGAACATTAATTGAAATATCCCAAAATAAAAAGTGTAAAACATTTATCAAGGACGAGGGAGCAATAATTTTATATATTGAAAGTGCCAAATCTGACTGATATAATAATGTTAATTTTAGAGTACGTGGATTCAAAAAACAAGAACGCTTTTTGTCAACCATATTCTTACTTTTAAGAGCTTTTTTTCTCTCAATTCATTCATTCTAAAAAGTGGTTTCTATCCTTTTGGTGCAATTGAGAGAGAAAATTAAAAAAAAAAAAGAAAAAAGAAAAAATCCAAACTCCCAAGAAAACCCTTTTTAACAAACAAAGCATTACTTTCTCCGTACCTAAATTATTGTCTGGGTTGATCTAGCACACGAATTAAAAAAATTTAATTAACTTAATTATTAATATTAAAATAGTGTATTGTTTCCTTTAATACCCATATGTATGTGACCCATAATTAAAGTAGGAAGAAAAAGTAAGAATAAAATAGTAAAAGTGATGTTCTAAAAAAAAATTAAACAAGATAATTATTTAAAAACGAACGAAAAAAAAAAACAATAATTTAAGGACGGGGGAGTATTTTTTTTAAAATTATTATTAGATTCTCACTTTTACATCCATCAAATTCAATCTATCAAAGTCACCTCTAAAGTCTTTCACCCAATCTCAAAAGTAAAAAAGGATTCAAATTCAACTGTACGATCCATCCAAAGACTGTTTTTCCCTTCCCTTTTTCACTTTCTCCCTTGAAATCACAATTCCTTTCTTTTTCAAACCTTTTATTATGATATAGGAGTATATGAATGCTATTTAAGGCCCTGTTTGTTTTCTAATTTATGGCTTGATTTTGATAATTTTAGATTTTTTTTTTTACTTTGGTATCACTATTTTCTCAATATTTTTTTCTTATTTTTTCTTCAATTATTATAAAAAATAAAACTCAAAACCTAAAATCAAGCTTTCAAATTACAAAGACAAACACACCCTAAGCGGTTCTTAGATTATCACATCATCGCTTGTTGTGGTGATCTATGAGTAACTCAAAGTCACTAAACTGCTGACATGGACACTTTTCTTAGATTTCGTGAGTCTGAAAATTTAAACCTTTTTTTGAACCTCTTATAAAAGAGTTTAAAAAAGCATTTTTATACTCCCTCCGTCTTGAAATTATTGTCCTGTTTGATTTTTAAATGACATTTTAAACGCAAATTGACGATATTTTTTACTTTTTCAAAATCATAAAACATGTAATTCATAGTACTATTTTAGACTATGAGTTGCAGATAATAATATTTTAGTAATTCATAGTACTATTTTAGTAATATTTTTTACTTTTTCAAAATGTCATGTTTAACTAAAAAAAGTCAAACAGGATAATAATTTCAAGACGGAGGGAGTATAATTTTAAACCACATGAGTTGGTGACATAGAACCCGTTTGATATAGAATTTTTAAAATATAGTATTTTAAAAATACAACATTTTTAAAAGACAGATTATTTAAAACACGACATTTTTTCTTATAAATACGTTTGAGATATAATGTCAAAATGTAGCTTATTATTCCCTACTGCGTTTTGGAAAAAAGTTAGAAATTCCTGTGTTTTAAAAATGCAACTTTTTCTAACGTAATATTGAAACGATAAGTTAAGAAATAAACTACATTTTAACCATACGTTAAAATACACGAATTAACGGGCTCATAATAATGTCGAATCACTAAATATTTTGCTAATAACATGTGCTTAAATATGTACAAAAGCAAATATATATCTCATTTTTTTACCATAATATAGTACTCCAGAATACAACATTCGGCCAAAGTAAATAACAGTGTGAAGATAGAGTTGCCTTTTCTTTAATTAAAAGAAAAAACTACGGAGTAATACATGATTGATATTATTTCTATGATCGAAGAAATTGGCAAACAATTATTCAAATGCCCGGTCCTAAATATCGAGATAAGAACTGAGTTGAGCTGAGTTGATTAATTGTATAAAATTGTGTGAGATTTGTTGAGGCTATGTTTTTTACTTAAAAAGTTAGTTGAACTAGCAAGTCAAATTAGCTAACCCTCATCGGTCCTTACGGGTAGCTCAGTGGTAGAATTGGGGCTTCACTAAACTTGAAACTTCAAGTTCGATCCCTTCTCACACCCCTTAAGGACAAAAAAAAAAAAGAAAAAGAAAAAAGCTAACCGTCATCGCCATTGCTATAAAACATTTTAATTTACCAATTAACAATAATAAAATTAAAAGGTTTAATCACGTAGTAGTAAAATAGACAAGAGAATCAACAGTATTAAGATTTAAAACAACTCAACTCAGTCTTAGTATCGAACAATGAGGTCGACTATATAAATTTTTTTTTGTCAAATTAAGACTAAGAAGAAGAGGACAAAATTAGATAAAATATAAGCAATTAACATAGTCAATAACAGTTAACTAGTAATTCCACTAATAAATTTACTTTCCATAAAAACATAAAAAAAAAAAAAATTTCTTCATAGTCCTTCAAGAACAGTCAGAAAACAGAGCTTCCAAAATCTCAGTAAACACTTCAACAATCACCCTATGATGTTGATCCGAATTGAGAGACAAGAAACACTGCAACAAATTCTCAAGATCCTGTGCTCCAAAAATCTGCTTCTCAACTATCATTTCCACCATTGATGTCCTGAAATCATTGTGCGGATCCCTCGATTTCTTCACTACAGCAAAGCTATCCGTCACCCGGCCATTCCCTTCTAACGAGACTATACCCACTTTTCTTCGACTCTCTTTCTTCGCTTTCTTGTCCGCCAATCGAGCTTTGTGTTTACGAAAAGATTCCGACGAGTCGGACGAGAGATTTTGACGAGAAAAGGGTAGTTTCGTCATCGTAGTCGTCGTCGTCTTCGTCGCTGCTGTACCAGCTGCCGTAGTAATTGGCCGTAACCGATGCGAAAAACTCGTTTATTTCGCTCTTTCTGTTTGTTTTCCTTGACCGGATTTTTTTACTTTTCGTCTTTTTTGGAGGGGTTTTGTTGAGAGAAGGTATGGGTGAAACAGGAGGGCATTTTCGGCCATCGATATCGGCCGAGACTAAAAGGGTGTTTCGGTCGGAGATCTTTGGCCGTTTTTCGAAGGTGTGTTGTTCTGTTTCGGAGATTTTGGGTTTGCAGAAATTGGAGGGAAACGGTGGTTGAGGTTTGGGAGAGAATAGGTCGATTAATTGACGGTGATGGCGGTTTTCCGGGAAGAAGAAGGGTTGTTCTACGACATCGGAAATGTTTTTGGTCCGGCAAGAGCCGAATGATGTTTGAAAAATTCGAGAGAGTCGTAGCTTTAGTTTGTTCTCCATTGTGTAGAGAGAGAGAGAGAGAGTTGTGTGTGAAGGGGTTTGAAGGAGAAGGTGGCGGACTTTGGAATGAAGATATAAATAGGAGAGGGGGTAAATTGAAAATTGGGAGTGAATTTTTGAAGTTCTTGATTTTTGAAATTGTTTTGAGGGATATTTGTTTTGCTGTTTTCTCGTCGGCTATGGTGTCAATATGTGAGATTTTTTCAACTTAACCGAGAATTAGTTCACAAAGGAAAAGAGAAGCACCTAATCTTGGAATTATCTTTAACCTCTTTTGTTTGGTTTCGAGTAATCGTTGAGAGGGAATCCCTTAGGAGCGGCTAACACGTCCGTTGCAACTTAATAAAATTTCGATACATACAAACGCTTAAAACGCAGCGTTTTGGTAGTTTTTTTTTCTTGCCCAAAATGTGTTATCGAATGAAACCTAAGAGGGAAAGAGAGTTGTTCTTGTTCTGTAATTTATTATTATATGTAAATGAAAAATAAACATTGAAAGAGAAGCAGGGCCGGCCCCAAGGGGTGTGCAGGCTGGGCACCCGACCAGGGCCTAAACTAATAAGTGGCCCAATTTTCTTTTTAATGTTGTAGTATTAGTATACATATAAATTAAAAATAGTATTCAAATTTTTTCAACTGAGGCTCAAACTCAAAACTTTTATTGTTATTTTGAATTATGTTTGTTCAATTGTTTGTTGAGACTTTGTTTATTTGTTAAATTTTGTTATATTGTTAATTTCTATTATTTTTCATTTTACAATGATTTTGTGTGTTTAAAAATTAAAAGTGACATTAACTTTGTTTATTTGTTAAATTTTAAATTATGTTTGTTCAATTGTTTGTTGGGACTTTTGAGTTTTGATAGTTTATTCACATTTTACATAGTTACATTGAATTTTCAATTTAATTAATTACTAATTTGAGGTCATAGCTCTGAGTGATTGATAAGAGAACCATGAAATAGAAGTGCGAAGCAACAAGAATCCCAAATTATTCTTACGATAATTGTTGATATGAGTAATTGAGTTTTTTTATTTTTTATTTTTTACTTTATAAGACTGAAATTCGGTAAGAATTTGTTCAGTTTTCTAGATAATAATATTTCTCCAAACTTAATTTCAACTCCGTAGGAACCCGTTATTAAAATTGTACATAGCTAAGAAATTAAATTAAAAAAATACATGAGATTAATATTTCATAATTAAATTAGGGCATTTCTTTTAAATTTGCCTCGGACCTATAAATTGCTAGGAACTCAAGAGAAGCACCTAATCTTGGAATTATCTTTAACCTCTTTTGTACGGTTTCAAGTAATTCTTTGAGAGGGAAGGGATTTAGGAGCGGCTAACATGTTCGTCACGGCTTCATAAAATTTTGATACAAACAAATGACTAAAATGCAGCGTTTTGGTAGTTTTTGTGTGGCCAAAATGTGTTATCAAATGAAACCTAAAAGGGGAGAGAGTCGTTTTGTTCGTAATTTATTATTATTTGTGAATGAAAAATAAACATTTAAAGAGAAGCACCTAATTTTGGAATTATCTTTAACCTCTTTCGTACGGTTTCGAGTAATTGTTGAGAGGGAAGGGATTTAGGAGCGGCTAACATGTCTGTCACAACTTAATAAAATTTTGATACATACAAACGCCTAAAACGCAGCGTTTTGGTAGTTTTGTGTGTGGCCAAAATGTGTTATCAAATGAAACCTAAGAGGGAGCTAGGGCGAGTCGTTCTTGTTCTCGTAATTTACTATTATTTGTGACTGAAAAATAAACATTGAAAGAGAAGCACCTAATCTTGGAATTATCTTTAACCTCTTTTGTACGGTTTCGAGTAATCGTTAAGAGGGAAAGGATTTAGGAGCGGCTAAAACGTTACTCAGAGCTTAATAAAACTTTGATACATACAAATGCCAAAAATACAATGTTTTGGTAGCTTATTTTTGGCCAAAATGTGTTTATAACATTCCTTTATACATACGAAGATGAAACACATGAGATATTCACCGTTAAGAAAACGTATAACTACTGTTGTTTTGAATTAAATGTAAAACATAATATAGTCTACGCAATTTAAACTTCTTCATTTGTACCGATATTATGAAAAATCAGTAGTTTAAAATATGCAATGTAATAGTGAATTACTGAATGCACATATTAAAACACTACTTGTTTCATAATAACTATTGAACCGATATCATTAAACAACACTGTCACCCGTAGTCAAACCAAATGTCGAGGTTTCGGATCCATACTTTGAGATAAATGGCAACATAAATGAAGAAATTTATCATCAAGAAATAGACATATGTGCTTCATGAGAACTTATTTCCTTTTTTAAGTTTCAAATATGTTAGAAGTTTCAAATGATAATGTCAATTTAACCACCCTCAATTTGTTGTTATTTTTAATATTCTATTTTTCTAAAATGGTGAAAAGTATGTGTAGAAATAGTAAGTCTGATAGGAAATGCTTTTTTGGGGACTGACTTGCAATAAGAATTTAGGAACATGGAAGATGCTGCCTAGGGTAATCAATAAGATGCCTAATTTTGGTATAATTTTCTGTCTGTGGTTAGCTAGCCAATTTGTTCAGTAGAGTATATAGAAAAGGATTGGGGACCATGTTCTATTGAAATTCAAATGGAACAAGCCTATGTGCGGCTAGGATGGTAATTTCAACCATCCTCGTATATTTGAATTGAATCGAATTGAAGTTGCTGATTATAAATGGCTTAGTTAGAACCATCTGGATTTGGTGTTAATCATATTCGCTCATTGTCTGCACCATTTCTCGAACTGTATACTCCCTCCGTTCCAAGCAAAAGGTCAACTTTTAATTTTTTCGGTCAACTTAGCTAAAGTTTGATCGATAATTAACATAAATTTAGTGATTTTTACAAAGTTATTAAAGTTGTAATTCATAGTATTTTTAAGATAATTTTTAATTAATGAAATTTTATTCCTAAAATATAAGTAAAGTATGTAAAATTTTGATTTAATTTAGTCACATGTTGACTTTTTTTTTTTTTTTAAATGGACTATTTACCTGAATCGGAAAGAGAGTATAATTAGTTAGTATTATTTCATAATAACTAATATGCTTATATTTACGGATTGCTTTATCTATTACTTTTTATAAATGGCAAGATTGAAATGAATAGTGACATTGAAGCCTTGTCACACTTTTTTGGATTGTGTAAGTTATTTATATATTCAATTATCACTTACCACCAGTAAAATACCTAAACAAATATAAGTACTGAACTATTCAAAATTATACACAAAGATAAAAATAACAAATCTTCAAAACACCGGTAAAAGGATCGCCACCATTTGGGCGAGCCTCACTGCCAAGTCGCCGCCTCACTAGTGCCCAGCCGCCAGGCTGCCAGGCCTCACTAGTGTCAGCCGCCTCCCTAGTGTCCCACCGCCAGGCTTCACTAGTGCTTGGCCGCCAGGCCGCCTCCCTAGTGTCAGCCCGCCTAACTAGTGCCCGGCCGCCAGGCTGCCTAACTAGTGCCCGGTCGTCATGCCTCACTATTGCCAGTCGCCAGGCCGCCTCACTAGTGTCTTGCCGCCAGACCTCACTAGTGCTCGGTCGCCATACCGCCTCCCTAGTGTCAGGCCGCCTTACAAGTGCCAGGCTATTTGGGCGAGCCTCACTAGTGCCAAGTCCTTATAGGGCGGGCCTAACAAGACCTATTTTTGGTATATTTCATATATCATGGAACTAGCACAAAATTATCTCCTAATACATTACGGAACTATCTTCGAGTCTATTACGAAACTATCTCCGATTTACTGATAAGTCCAGAACGGATACTCTACTTTGACCCATAAACTGTGGGATCTCATCACATCTATCACAGCCTGAAATTATCTAGGGCAGCACTATTCTCTTATAAATAGTAGCATCGGACACAGTACAAGGTACACGCAACTATATACTTTTTGCTCCCTCAATCAGCATTATTCTCTCTCTGATGAACAATGCTAATTCTCACACCGAAGAGACTTTGTAGGGATCCTCTGCAAGAACTATTTTCTTATTTTCGGACCAATTACAAGTCATTTCACCGAGCAAATTCCCATCGGGACCACGGGCAAAATTGAATCATCAAATATATATATATATTTTTAAAAATCATCCATTCAAATAATAATTATCCACAATCGAAAAAATAATTACCCTCAATTTTATTTCTATAATATTACTCATAAATAATATAAATTAATAGATTTCAAAATTATATAAACTAAAAATATATGCTCAAAATGTGCTTGTGCTACGTTATACTCCCTCCGTCCCTAAATTATTGTGCAGGTTGACCCGACACGGATTAAGAAACTCAATTGACTTGATTATTAATATTGGAATAGTATTGAAAAAGTGTGTTGTTTCCTTTAATGCCCATGTGTATGTGGCCCATAATTAAAGTAGGAAGAAAAAGTAAGGGTAAAATAGTAAAAGTGATGTTCTAAAAGGAAAGTTTCAAACAAGACAATTATTTTGGGACGGACGAAAAAGAAAAGGAAGACAATAATTTAGGGACGGAGGGAGTAGTAAATATTACTCCACTCCATAAGTAAACTCTAACATCTTATTTTTTGAAGATTAAAAATTTTGTATTTTGGAAGAGTGATGATTGACTTAAGAATTTAGAATTGTTTTCATTTTGGACCTTTAATAATTGGATCGTTGATTGTATTTTTACGGTTGCAACTAGATAAAGTTCTTCTAACTTGTGTGTATAGTGTCTGCGATATATGCAAGTATCTAAATAGTTTGTTATTTGGACATTTTAGTTTTTATAAACTTGGTTATGACGAGATATTAAGTATTGTCTTTTCATCAAGTTTATGAGCTCGAACTAATTTAAACAGTGTTTTTTTTAGCTCATTTGTAGAGTAATTTTGTAAACGTTAAAGTATTTTAAACTAAGTTTTTAATAGCTAAAAATCTTTAAATAAATTTTAATAAAAATTTCGAGATTTGACACGAGGGGACAAACAAATTCCTTGATATAAAATGGGGTAGGTAATAGGGATGGTTTTAGGTATAGCCGCTTCAGAACAGTCCCGGTGACAGTCCTATGAGCGGCGAATATTTCATACCCGCCGCGGCCGGCGGCACAACAAACCTTCTTGATCAGGCCAAAAACGGTTTTGGTGATCTGTCGTTGTCCACGTGTATAGTTAGTCAACAGTCAGGGTGCCCCGGCTCTCAATAGGCACAAGTTTTGCTGGGACTTGAGCTCCGGTAGATACCTGTGATGAAAGAGACACCGTCAGGGAGCTGGACGTGGGTCCAGCTAAAGCCCTCCGGTGGGAGAATCAGTATATGGTAAGATAATTGGTCTCCGGTGAGGATTCAGGCAGCTTCTTTGAGAGTGAAGGTTCTGAATTCTTTGGGAGAGTTTGTGGTTGTGTATGTGTGAATTTGAACTTAGATCTTAAATAAAGGCTATCACCTTTGTATTTATACTGATGTAAAGTCGGTTTGGACCAAGTGGGTCTGCCAGGTGTCGACCTGGGGTGAGCTGCCATGTGCTTGTCTTTGACAGCCGCAACGTACATTGATGGGTCTCAATGTGAAAGTGACCTGTCTTGATGCAGAGGATAGAACTTCCCTGTTTGTCCCCTTGACCTTCTAGATGCAACCTTCCTTAGTGATCAGGTATCCTTTTTGTCCAATAGGAGACTAGATGGTGGTCCCGGGATGACGTAGCAGCCTGAGGGCATTGAATGCGGCAGCTTTCGTTGACTTTCAAGGCTTCCCGAGGTGAATAACTCGGGATCCCTATTTCAAGCGGCTTCGGGACCCGAGGATCTATCTGGGTAATGGAAGATGCTGGACCAGTTCCGAGCTCCTTGGGGAGGTCGGGTTGGAAGTGGTGATGAGTACATTTGGATCCCGAGCTGTAATCAGAGCTCGGGATATGAGATCCTCTTTATCCGAGCTCCAGGTAAGCATCGGCCACGTGGCCCGCGAGTGCCAGTTGGAAGTTTGTATATTTTAGGATCTTCAGTAGCCCCCGACTTCCCGAGGTAAGGGTTTACACTTTAAGTCGGGAAGTCTCCAGCTCGATCATAGTCGGGTGATTAGGTAGAAGCTTCACCAACACGCCATGCCTTGGGAATCGTGCGAATCATTGGCGCGAAACATTCGACGGCCGCATTAAATGTGCGTCGTTTCAAGTTTGAATTTGCAACCGTCGTTTTGAAACGCACCGTTTCGCTTTTGGAGGAGTAAAACACGCGGACTATCCATTTGAGACCGGGTCAACTTCGGGTCATCCGTACAAGCGCGTCGTTTTGGAAGGGTATAAGTAGGGTTTTGGCACTTGTTTGGTCTTTACTTTTGCAAAAACCCTAATATCCTCCGGCGAACTGCGATTTCCGCGAACTCGACTCCAACCGTCTTCGCATTTTCTTGCTTGTTCCTCGGGCTCTTTCTTGATTTCATTCCGTAGGTTAGTGTCATTGAAAACCGCTACTGTTTATCATCTTTTTCGGTCATTTCGCCCTTTTCCGGTGTTTTGTGCTTCGCCTTCGTTTTCGGCGATCGCCATTTTTTCGTATCGATCTCCCGTCACGTGCCTACCGGGTGACTCCCACGTGCCTTGCGGTGACTCTTGTACACCCTAGAAATCCGAGCTCCTACCTTTGATCCGTATTCCGATCTCTTTAAATATTCCGAGCTTTCATTTATCTCTTCAATATGTTTGCGGGTAGGAGGGTATTGGTATTAGGGTTCCCGAGCTTAGCTCGACATCGGACTCATCTTCGTCCTCGGGATATTCCCGAGCTTGGACGGTGCCGGTCCCACGCTATCTCTGTTCCCCTTAATTTAGGTGACTCCCTTCCCAACTTGTCTTTGCCCGCTCACCCACGGAAAACATGTATATAAGTTAGCCGAGGACCATTGGGAGGTCGTGGTCCCGAGTGAAGCTCGGGACATCTTAGGTCGGTGGGGTGTTGACTTCTCGGATCGAGTAGTGTCCGACGAGCCTCACTGGGTACCCCCACTTCCTTTTGCTGCTGAAATGGAGGTTTTAGACGATAAAGCCCAAATCATTACTGCCCTGACATGCCAATATTTCTCCATGAACCGGTATTTGCAGAATCTCCGACGTGATCGTGCTCGTCGACTCCGTGAAGGAGCTTCTTCTGATAAATCGATTACTGAGCCGAGTAGAGCTGCGAGGATGTCTGGAGAATCGACCTCGGGCCGAGCAGAGGTTGCCGCGGGCTGGAGAAATAGGCTTACCCCGGCTGACGTGCAGTCGTGGGAAATTATTCACCAAGTTCCCGGATTCCGGGGTTCTATGCCCGACCTGAACCGTAGCTGGGTTGAGCTGAAATCCCTTCGTGGGAAGGTGGGGTTTTATACCAGCTTCTTCACCGTTGGTGGGCTCCGACTACCCTTGGATCCCTTTATTTGCGAGTTCTTGGAGCAGACCTCTTCGATGCCTCTAGACCTCTCACTCGGTCTAGTGAGGACCTGGTGTGCTGCGGCTTGCACCAGGGTACTCGGATGCGAGCCAACCCTCTCTCTCTTTCGCTACTACTTCCAGGCCTGGCCCTCCAACCACCGACTACAATGCAAAGCCCACAACCACTGGATCAAGCTTTTTACTCCGTTCCCCGGGAAGGTTGACGGATGGGCAGACAAGGTCATTCTGGTGGAGAGTGACAAGGGGTGGAATTTCCGATCCCCCGGTGGAATCCACGGTGAAGAGGTTGAAGAGTGCTGGGGCATATGACTCCATGGCCGGGAGTGCTCGAGGCTCCCCTTATGCGAGATGGGGAGCAGTCCGTCTCTACGATTGGAAGGCCATCCTCGAGGATGAGGGCTTCTGCGCACGGCCGGTCTCGAAGAGAGCCGGGCCGGTATTATTCCGAGGTGTGAGATGCCTCGGGTGGAGTCCGCTCCAGGCCGGCTTGGGCATCAAGGCGACAAATTCGCAATTCAGTGCGAAGAGTGTCGGCTTTGGAGGAGAGCAAGCCGACCTCTCCCGAGGGTTGTACTTTGATACTTTTTGTTTCTGCTTGATTTTTTCCCAAGTATTTTTTAATCGGTTGAACCTTCTAACTCTGTTTGTATTTGGTGCAGACATGGTGAATGCTGGGAGCGCTTTCTCCACTCGAAGGACTCGGGATACTGAAGCCCGCAAGGATGTCTTGAGCGAGCATACACCGCGGCCGTCTTGTCCTTCCCCCTACCCAACCGATCAGCTCGGTGGGGGTTGTCGATGCGGCCCGATCTCCTATGCGCCGCAAAAAGGACAACATCTTCGACGGGCGAGGAGGGAGCCCGCAAGAAGAAGAGGGGGGAGTCGGTCACCGTAGACCTCGACCCCGAGGAGACCCCCCTCCGCCGATCGAAGGGGAAGGAAAAAGTTGCATCCTCGGGGGAGGCTGATCCCCGCGTGGCCGGCCTGGGGCCCGATGATATCCAGGACGTCCTCCAGGCTATGCATGCCTGTGAGGATAATCCTCGGATGGATAGTCTCCGTCCCAAGACTCGCGACTTCATCTTTAAATCGGTCGCCTGCTCGCTGGTCGAGGTAAGTGTTTATCCGTAGTTCTCGTTTGTTATATGACGTACATGCGGAGTACTAACTCTTTCCTCTTGCAGGTGTCCCATTATGCCAAATGGTATGACTCCCGACTGGAGGAAGCAGAGAAGCTGAAGGGTGAGCTCCTTCAGCAAATCAAGGATGATGGGGCCGAGCTGTCGAGGCTACGAGCTGAATTGAAGAGCAAAGATGCGGAGCTGGCCAAGACGAAGGAAACTCTGTCCGCTACTGTGACTGCCCGGTCCCGCGCCGAAGCAGCTGCAGATCGCGCGAAGGAAGAGAAGGCCGAGCTCGAAGTCTCCCTGCTCGCTAAGAATGCCGAGCTCGATGCCAGCATCAAGGACCTTGACCGGAGGCTGACCCAGCTCAACTCCGAGATGGAGGACCCCGCTCGCGAGGCTAGCATCGTTGCCCGCTACAAGGCCTCCGCATCCTTTGAGGCTGATGTAACTCCCTGGATGATGAAGGGTAGGTATCAGATCCTCCGGGCTGCGGCTGGCAGTGGTGCGGCCGTTGATAGCCTTGTTGAATGGGGGGCTTCCAACCCTTTTGATGAGCTAAACCGGAGGGGAGCTGGGCTGGTGCCCTTTGACATGGAGGATATGATGTGCATCCGAGAGGATGATGAGAAGGCTGGGAGGCCGGTTGGGAGCCACTGCGAGACTCAGTGGACCTTGAGACCCTGGTTGAGGCGCGCCTTGATCGATGGAACTCGAGGCTTCGGGGAGGAGATTCTCGGGAGAATCCCGAGCTTGGGCTCACCGCGATCAACTCCTTCAGATACGAGGGATGACGACCAGCCGGGATGAAAACGCTCGAGATATCCGGGAATCAGGGGGTCACGATGCTTAGCTCTTTTGCCTTGTAAACTTTTTAGGAATTTTTTGATTGAGCCTGCGAGCTCTTGGCTGTAATATGGACAAGTACCTGTACATTTATACACTTTTTGTATTTATGAAAAATGTCTGTTTTTACTTTGTTTTTAAAATGTATGTTTTTGTTTTGAATGTTTGTTTTAAAACATGACACATCTTCTTTTTTAGAGGTAACACTTTAGGATCATCACCGAGTGGCTAACGCCGACCTCGAGGTGATGTTTTGAGGATCATCACCGAGTGGCTAACGTCGACCTCGAGGTGATGTTTTAAGGATCATCACCGAGTGGCTAACGCCGACCTCGAGGTGATGTTTTAAGTCATCACCGAGTGGCTAACGCCGACCTCGAGGTGATGTTTCGAGGATCATCACCGAGTGGCTAACGCCGACCTCGAGGTGATGTTTTGAGGATCATCACCGAGTGGCTAACGCCGACCTCGAGGTGATGTTTTGAGCGTTTTTCCCTCTTTAGTTTTTATGATTTGTCTAAGGATGACTTGTAAGAAAGAATTGAAATACTATTTCTCATTATAAACTTTTATTTACAACAAGTTTAGAAAAGGTTACAACTCAAGGGTAATATCTTTTCAAATGATCGCATGCCACGGGTTTTTCAGCGAGGTCCCGTCTTGTTCGGCCAATCGGTAAGTGCCTTCTCGGATAATTGCTGTAACCCGGAATGGGCCTTCCCAATTAGGGGACAACTTGTTCCTCTGAGTGTTTCTTCCCGTAGCTTCAATCTTTCTGAGAACCCAGTTCCCAACTGAGAAGGTTCGGGGATTAACTCGGCGGTCGTGATGGCTTTTTGCGAGTTGTTTGTAGTTGATCATTCTGAGCCGAGCATCGAGCCTTCTTTCTTCTAATAGGTCGAGGTCGAGCCCCCGAGCTTCCTGATTTGTCTTTTCATCAAAATGTAGCACCCGGGCTGTAGGAAGGGCCATTTCGACTGGAGCCATTGCTTCTGATCCGTAGGTTAAAGTAAATGGCGTTTCTCCGTTGGGCCCCACAGATGTCCTAATACTCCATAGGACTGCGGGTAACTCCTCTAGCCATCTGCCTTTTTCTCGTCTAGACTCCTTTTGAGAGAATATAGGATCTTTTATTCCGGCCTCGGCTTGACCGTTGCCCTGTGGGTGCGAGACCGAAGACATCCAGTGCTTCACATTCATTCTCTCGCAGCTCGCTGTAAATTTTGTTGCGAACTGTGTCCCGTGATCGGAGACGATGACCCGGGGTAGCCCAAATCTGCACCAGATGAAATCGTGCACAAAACTGATAGCCCTTTCTTCGGCGATTCCCGCAAGTGGCTTTGCTTCGATCCACTTTGTGAAATAGTCGACAGCGACGATCAAGTACTCGCAACCTCCGCGAGCTTTGGGAAAAGGCCCGATAAGGTCAATTCCCCACATATCAAAAGGCCAGGCTGCGACTACCGGCGTTTGAGGTACCGAAGGTAGTCTGGGCACGTCAGCGAATCTCTGGCATTTATCACACCTCCTCACGTAATCCTCGGCATCCTTCCTCAGTGTTGGCCAGTAGTACCCGTGGAAGATGATTCTGTCTGATAAAGTGCGAGCTCCGGGATGACCCCCGCACACTCCTTCATGTACTTCTGCTATCAAATTTTCCGTGACCTCGGGCCGTACACACCTCAGCAGAGGTTTTGAGAAAGATCGTCGGTACAGTACCCCGGCAACCTTTGTGTATCTTGCAGCTCTTTTCCTGATCTGCCGAGCTGCGATCTTGTCATCGGGCAGAGTCCCGTGTTCGATGTAATCCTCAATTTCGTCTATCCAACACCTCGTGGTTGCCGTAATTGGTAGAACAACCTCTCTGTTTACCGAGGGTGAATCAAGAAATTCTACTCGAACGTCGGGGGGGAGATCTTGCAACTCCATGGAAGCGACCTTTGACAGGTAATCGGCCCGAGTATTGCTCTCTCTATCAATCTGCTGGACCTCCCAGTATTCGAACCCTGTCAGCAGTTGTCTCACGAGCTCGCAGTATTTTGTCAAGGTGGGGTGATTAACCCCGTATTCCCCGGAAACTTGCTTCACGACGAGCTGAGAGTCGCTGAAGACAACAATCTGTGAAACTGTTAGGTCCTTTGCCAGCTGTAGGCCTGCTACCACGGCCTCATATTCGGCCTGGTTGTTCGATGCAGGGAACTTGAATCGGAAAACTTTCCGAAATTCGGTTCCGTCCGGGGAAACTAGTGATAGACCCACACCACTACCCGAGCTGCTGACGGAGCCGTCGACAAATAGCTGCCAGTGATTTTGTGGTCGCGTTTCTGCTGAGCTAGTGCGGACACTTTTGGCTGGAGCGGTGGTGGGCAATTCGTGGTGTTCTAGCTCGCTTGGCGGAACTTCCGGAGTTGGGTCAAGAGTGAAGGAGGTTTCCGCCACGAAGTCGGCGAGCACTTGTCCCCGGTGCTTTCCTTCGCTCGTAAGTGATGTCGAAGGCTCGATTGCCCATTTCATCGATCGCCCCACATCCGGCTTTTGCAGCATTCTTCGGAGAGGCAAATCCGTGTAGACGACCAAGGCATGGGCCTGGAAATAGTGCGATAGCTTTCTTGCCATTACTACCAATGCTAAGACCACTTTTTCGACATTCAGGTATCGCGCCTCTACGTCGGACAGCGCGTGAGAGACGTAATACACTGGTTTTTGAACTGGCCCTTCTTCTCGGATTAACACTGCAGCCACCGCCGCATCTGATGCCGAGATGTAGATGTATAGTTTCTCGCCGGCACCGGCTTGAGTAGGCGGGCTTAGAGGTACTCCTTTAGCTCGGAAAAGGCTTTGTCACATTCCGGACCCCAAGCAAATTTTCGACTCCCTTTGAGGATATTGAAAAAGGGAGGCTCTTCTCCGGCTTTGGCAATGAATCTTCTCCGCTGGCAATGAATCTACTCAAGGCGGTTATCCCGCCATTGAGCCGCTGCACGGTTTTGATGCTTGTTGGGGTCTCATGTCCAGCAGAGCCTGGATCTTTCCGGGTTTGCCTCGATTCCCGCTCATTCACCATGTACCCCAAGAACTTCCCATTGTTACCCGAAGGCGCATTTTGCGGGGTTGAGTTTCATGTTGTTCTTTCGAGGTTGGTGAAGGTTTCCGGAGGTCTTCGACGTGGTTAGCTTTCTTGGTTTTGATCACCATGTCGTCGATGTATGCCTCCACGTTCCGACCGAGCTGATCCCCGAAGACCTTGTTTATCATTCTCTGGTAGGTAGCCCCCGCGTTCTTTAGCCCAAAGGGCATCATTACGTAGCAATACAATGCCCCTGCAGCTCGGAATGCTGTGAGTTTCTGATCTTGCAACCACATCCTGATCTGGTGGTATCCTGAGTACGCATCAACGAAACTCAGGATCTT
The DNA here is from genome assembly GCA_016624345.1 of Platycodon grandiflorus. Taxonomy (NCBI): domain Eukaryota; kingdom Viridiplantae; phylum Streptophyta; class Magnoliopsida; order Asterales; family Campanulaceae; genus Platycodon; species Platycodon grandiflorus. The sequence goes on from CM028369.1 coordinate 25,667,030, forward strand.
GTGGCCAGCGATCGCATCGACGAGCTGATCAATTCTGGGGAGCGGGTACCAATCCTTTGGGCAGGCCTTGTTCAAATCAGTGTAGTCCACGCACATCCTCCATTTGTTGCTGGTCTTTTTGACCATGACAACGTTTGCGATCCAAGTCGGGTAAAAGATTTCTTTTATTATTTTAGCTCGGAGCAGCTTGTCGACTTCTTCCTTGATAGCTGCTTGCTTTTCTGGTGAAAAAACCCGTGGTCGTTGCTGTATTGGAGTGATTGCGGGGTCAACGCTGAGCTTGTGGACAGAGACGTCTTCGCTGATGCCTTCCATATCTTCAACCCTCCAAGCGAAGACATCTGTATTTCCTCGGAGGAACTCGATGATAGCCCGTCGCTCTTCTTCATTGATATCCAGACCAATTCTTATTTTTTGGTCGGGAAAATTGAAGTTGATGACCACCTCGTCGAAATCCTCGTGTGGCTGAATGTTGGGCAGGTCGCGGTTGTCGAGGCTCTCGATCGTGATCATCCTAGCTTTCTTGCAGCTCGGCCCCAGTTCTTGCGAGCTATGGTAGCTAGCCCGCGTTGATTGCTAGTTTTGGGCCGAGCATTCTGCAGGGGTCGCGTTCTCAGGAACTGCGAGCTCTTCTGCCTTTTCCCGGGATTCCTCCTCTGTCATGGGCCGGGCTCTCTTAGTGGAGGTCTGTATTGTCTCCACCTCCTTTGCTTTTCCCCGAACTGCCGCCTCTTTTTCTCTTCGAGTCTCTATTATGTGAAATAGAGTACTCTTGGGGTCGTTCCTCATCATGCCGACCTTTCCACCTGTGGCGAACTTTATTCGTTGATGAGGTGCTGAGGCGATCATGCCGAACTTTGCTTGAGCAGGAAGGCCCAAAATGGCATTGTATGGTGAAGGGATGTCCAGGACCAAGAATTCTATTTCCTCGGACCTGAGAAGGCTTCCCTTCTCCAATAGTGACCGTTAGCGTCACCGTGCCTTTAGTCACCACCTTGTGACCGGTGAACCCTTCCAACTGAACGTTGCTCGGAGCGAGCCGGCTATCTGCGAGCTTCATCTTCTTGAAGCAGTCGTAGTACATGATGTTTCTGTTAGCTCCGGTATCTATCAACACCCTTCTCACCATGTATTGCTCAACTCCGAGGTGCAGCGTCAGTGGCTGTACCTTGGCCAGGTCGGTGCTGGCCAGCTCGCTGGGATAGAAGCAAATGCCAACCTCGTCTTTAACTCGAGGTTGGGACACCACGTTGTTAAGGCTGTACATGGTGTCACTGAGCTGAGTGATGCTCAGGTTGTCTTCGAGGATAGTGGAGATTCTGAATTCCTCCCTATCCACATGCTCACGATCCCGGGCTGCCGGCCTCTGCTCAGGCCCCTCTTTCTGCTCAAACCGCTTGAGTGCTCCCCGATCTATCAACCGCTGAATTGCTCTCTTTAGCTGAAAGCATTCTTCGGTGGTGTGACCATTCTCTTTATGGAATTCGCACCGTTTGTCGGGATTCCGAGGATATCTGTTTTCCTTCATCGGGTGAGGCTTTTCCAGTTTATTCTCCTGCTGCAGCACGGTCATAATGTGTTCTCTGGACGCGTTCAGCGGAGTGTAAACCATTTTATCTTCTCTCTCCTGCGCCCTTGTCCTGGCATTTGGTTGCCCGGTTCTCCGATCCGGGTTCTTTGGTTCTTCGGCCTTTGCTGGCGCAGGGGCGATTTCCGTGGTTTTTCCTCTGCCGGCCAGGATTTTTTCCGTCTTTGCCACCCCTTTGCCATGATGAACATTTCGGCACTGGTGGCTGGGGTCCGCAGGTTGAACTCTCCCAGAAGTCTATCCGATTTATGTCCGCCCTCGAAGCAGATCATGATTGTCTCGTCTGGGACGTTGGAGAGTTCGTCAGCAATACTTTTGAACCGCTCAATGTAATCCGTCAGCGATTCAGTGGGGCCCTGCTTTGCATTTGCAAGGTCCGACTTATCTTTGAGAAGTTCCCCAGCTGAGGCATATTTTTTGAGGAACTTCTTTTTCAGATCGCTCCAGTCCGCGACCGACTCCTTCGGGAGTTCTCTGAACCATTTCAGCACCGTCGCATCAAACGTGCTGATAAAAACCTTGCACCACATATCCTGTTGCGCGGTGCAAACTCCCATTTTTGCCTCGAAACTGGAGACGTGGGTCTCAGCGTGAGTTTTCCCTGCATACAGCCTGAATTCTGGGAGTCTCAACCGGGAGTTGGGTGGCGTCTTCTGAATCCGTCGACAGAATGGGCTTTCTAGTATACGTGCGGGAGGCCAATTTTCCCTTCCAGCCTCCAAGCGCTCCTGGAGAATTTTCAGGGCCCCATCCGGAGAGTTGTTAGCTCGTGGTTCTCTGCGACTGCGTCTGTCACGCCCGTCGTTTCTTGATCGCTTTCGCGATGATGCGACTGTTCCGGGGGAGCTTCCCTGAGGAGAGGGTGAGCGGCCACGCCTACCCCCTTCGGATCCTTTCCGTCGGGACTGTATATCCGGCTTGTAGGTGCTATCCGAACTCGTGGGCTGCGTGTGCGTGCTCGGACTCCCAGTCGGTCTTGCACGCTACCTCTGGGTTTTTCCCTTTCTTCTGGGAAATGAAGTCGGCTGTGCACACTTGCTTTGGGCGCACTGACCCGAATTCCCAGTCTATTTGTGGCACTCTCACGCAGCCTGCTATGTGCGCTTGCCCGGGGGACTTCCACAGCCCGGGATATGTGATGGCGACTGCGTGGCCTCTCTGGCCGTGCCCTTTCCTGCTCGAGAGGGGCTTTCTGCGTCCGCTCGGTTGCCTCGAGCTTTCTGGTGAGCTCGAATTCTTTTCTTTCGAGCTCTCTGACCTTCTCCACGTGCGCCCGTTCGCGACGCAGGTGCTCCAGTTCTGCCTGATCTCTCTGGAGTTGTGTGGTTGGCCGTTTTACCCCGGTTATTCGAACCTCGTCATTGCCACAAGTGTCTTCGCCTCCGGAAGTCTCACTGGTGGTATCATCACCTTGACGGGCTCTCTGCGCGGCCTTCCCCTTGCTAGCCCGCGATCTTTCTGCCGCTTTTTTGGTCAACACCCGAGCTACATCCCGGGCCGACCTCCTGCCTTTTGAATTGTCGGCAGGGGTTTTTCCGGGAGTTTTCGGAGCATGTCTCTGCGTTGACTGGGCAGTCTGCTCAGCATTGCGCGCAGAATGTGGGCCAGCTTCTTGAGCAGCTGACGTAGCCTGCTGCTTGGAATTCGTCATTTCTTTACACCGTTAGTTTTTTCGGTTATAAGATGTTCAACTGAAGGTATCTAATTCCGGCGTCCCGGCAACGGAACCAAACTGATCAGGCCAAAAACGGTTTTGGTGATCTGTCGTTGTCCACGTGTATAGTTAGTCAACAGTCAGGGTGCCCCGGCTCTCAATAGGCACAAGTTTTGCTGGGACTTGAGCTCCGGTAGATACCTGTGATGAAAGAGACACCGTCAGGGAGCTGGACGTGGGTCCAGCTAAAGCCCTCCGGTGGGAGAATCAGTATATGGTAAGATAATTGGTCTCCGGTGAGGATTCAGGCAGCTTCTTTGAGAGTGAAGGTTCTGAATTCTTTGGGAGAGTTTGTGGTTGTGTATGTGTGAATTTGAACTTAGATCTTAAATAAAGGCTATCACCTTTGTATTTATACTGATGTAAAGTCGGTTTGGACCAAGTGGGTCTGCCAGGTGTCGACCTGGGGTGAGCTGCCATGTGCTTGTCTCTGACAGCCGCAACGTACATTGATGGGTCTCAATGTGAAAGTGACCTGTCTTGATGCAGAGGATAGAACTTCCCTGTTTGTCCCCTTGACCTTCTAGATGCAACCTTCCTTAGTGATCAGGTATCCTTTTTGTCCAATAGGAGACTAGATGGTGGTCCCGGGATGACGTAGCAGCCTGAGGGCATTGAATGCGGCAGCTTTCGTTGACTTTCAAGGCTTCCCGAGGTGAATAACTCGGGATCCCTATTTCAAGCAGCTCGGGTTCAGGACCCGAGGATCTATCTGGGTAATGGAAGATGCTGGACCAGTTCCGAGCTCCTTGGGGAGGTCGGGTTGGAAGTGGTGATGAGTACATTTGGATCCCGAGCTGTAATCAGAGCTCGGGATATGAGATCCTCTTTATCCGAGCTCCAGGTAAGCATCGGCCACGTGGCCCGCGAGTGCCAGTTGGAAGTTTGTATATTTTAGGATCTTCACTTCTCATATATATGCAACAAGAATTCACAAAAAAAAGGGCAACAATTATGCATGCATATATGTCATGTCCAAACTCGACTTAGTACCGAACTGGGCATCAATTCATCTCGAATAATGCCAACATTTGGTTACTAGCTTGTCGTGTTGGGAGAGCGTCAAACTGTTTAAATTAAGAGTTTGTTTAGTGCAGCGTTTATAAAAACGTATTGTTTTAAAAATGTAGTGTTTTAAAAACGTATGTCTTTTCTTATAAATTATGAGATATTACTTTAATACACAGCTTTTTTTTTCTTAGCAGCGTTTTAAAATTTACGTTTTGAGAAAAAGTTGTGAATTTTACCATTTTAAAACACAGCTGTGTTTTGAAAACGTTGTTTTTTTTGCCGAAGCATTGAAACACAATTTTTACAAATAAGCTGCGTTTTGGGCAAAACGCACGACCAAACGGGCCCTAAGGCATGATCTATCCCATGGAAGAGCTGAAGTGGACTTGACTTCTCTCTATTACATTTTGGGCGAATTACCGGACGGTCCCTTTTTGGACATTTGTAATCGCTCCATCCACCATACTTTTTTTTTTTAAAATCGAAAAAAGATACTTTTGGGGTAAAAAGACAATTTTGATATTAATGAAAGAAAAACACGCTCGAATCGGGCATCAGGCATCGGAATACAACAATTGGGCATCGGGATACAGTGCTACTTTCTCAGATTAATTTGGGCATCGAAATGCAAGAATTGTGCATCGAAATTTAATTTGAGATGCAACAATTATTGAATCGGGATGCAGGAAAAAAATATGACTTAAACACAAAAATGTCTAAGAAGTAATTGAAGGAAAAGGAACTAGGAAAAAAAAAAGGGAGCACACACAAAAAGAAGAAGAATGAACCGAAAAAATAATTGAAGTGTTTTAGATCGAGTTTTCAACGAATTTCTAAAATAAAGGAGCGTTCACACTACATAGGGACATTTTAAAAACAATTTTATGAAAGTGTCTTTTAGCGATTAAAAAAAAATGATGAATCAGAGAGAATAAAAAATTTTCAAAGTGAACCAACCAGTAATTTTTCGTTACTTTTTCATGCCATTTTTCCTCAATGCATCATTAGTTATTTGTTAGTTAAGTAAGAAAGACATGTGACGATCATTCAATAATGAATCGAAAGAAATCATGTCAAAAAGTAACGGAGAGGATCTAAATCTTAGTAAGTATAAAGTTTCAATTTTGATCTCTTTCCAAGTCCCACGATTAAACAATAATAATAAATGAAAGTGAAAAGGCTATGAAATTATCATTAAGATAACGCCCCACCCCCCTCTACAAAAAAATAAAAATAAAAATAGGTAAACAAAAATAATTTAAAGTGAAAAATCCATGAAATTTCCATCGTTTGATACTCCTACCATTTCAACCAAAAAGTCTTAGTTTTAGTTTTTTTGGGTCAATTTTATTAAATTTTGACAGAATATTTATATAAACTTATTAATTTTTACAAAGGCGTAAGAGTTATAGTTAGTAGTATTCTTACTGTAGTTTTTAATGAGTGATATTTTATTTTCGAGTTTTTAAGGGATGGTCCAGTGGTAGAGCTGGAGCTTCACAAATTGTGAGGTATCAAATTCAATTTCTTCCCACGCCCCCTTAGGACATAATAAAAAAAAATTATTTTTGAAAACATAGTAAAGGTATGTTAAAATTTAATTTTAATAAATCCTATGTCAAATTTTTAAATATAAAAAATAGACTCTTTCTTCGAAACATGGAGTAACCATTCAAGAAATAGGGGTGAAATCAATAAAAGTGAATTTATTTTCGAGTTCTTAAGGGGTGGTCCAGTGGTAGCGCTGGAGCTTCACAAATTGTGAGGTATCAAGTTCAATTCCTTCTCACCCTCTTATGACATAAAAAAAAAAAAAATTTCCAAAACATAGTAAAGGTATGTTAAAATTTAATTTTAATTAATCCTATGTCAAATTTTTAAATATAAAAAATAGACTCTTTCTTTAAAACATGGAGTAACCATTCAAGAAATAGGGGTGATGAAATCAATAAAAGTGAATTTGAAAGGAATGTTTTAGTTGACTTCCTCGAAATTGAACTTTGATTACTCCTTAGTCCTTAAGTCCCGGAAAAAGAAAAAATAATTTTTTTTATTTTTTTATTTTTTATATTTTTGATGTTCTAAGGGCGCATCGTGGGAAGGGATTAAACCTAAAACCTCACACTTTGCGAAGCCTCTATTCCACCACCGAGCCACCTCTTAAGGATAAAAAAAAATAAAACTCCATCCGTTCAACCCAAAGAGTACATGTTTGAAAAATTTAATAATTAAAAGATCTATAAGTATCCTTAGAATTTATTATAATTACAAAAATATTTTAGCATAGTTAATATGTTTATACCAAATATGGAGGGTAAAGTTATAAAATTATGAAAATGTTATTTATAATTTTTAAAAGTAGACTTTTTATACTCCTTCCGTTCCACCTAAAGAATCCACGTTTAAAAAGTCTAATTATTAAGATATATATAATTATTATTGGAGTCGATCATAATTACAAAAATACTTAAACACAACCAAGATGATTACAACCCAAGTGAAAGGTAAAGATGAAAAATTATAAAAATTGTAAACATAATTTTTTAAAAGTGGACTCTTTAAGTGAAACATCCCAAAATAGTATAGTGGACTCTTTGCTTGGAACGGAGGGAGTATGAAATATCCTAAAATAGAATAGCGGACTCTTTGCCTAGAACGGAGGTAGTATTTGATAAGTCATACTTCTTAAGATTGTAGTTTTACTTGATTGTACATTCTTGAAAGTTTACTAAAATTATTACTCTCTCCGGCCCTAAATTATTGTCTTGTTTGACTCGGTACACGGATTAAGAAAAATAATTGATTTGATTATTAATATTGGTATATTGTGTAGTTTCCTTTAATGTTAAAAGAAAAACTTTTAAACAAGATAATTATTTTTGACGGACAAAAAAGAAAGGAAAACAATAATTTAGGGATGGAGAGAGTACTATCTTTAGAAACAAAACAATTTTTTATTTGGGACAATCCAAAGAGTAAAAAGAGATTATTTTCTTGGATCGAGGTAGTGATTCTTTTAGAAAAAAATTGAACTCTGTAAGGCCTTAACAATATTATTTTTCAAAAAATAAAAATAAACAACATAAGGAATTACAGTGGTCGAAGCGAGATGATGGACCATCAGTATTAAAAATTGTAAAAATTATTTGACTCCAACATAAGGAATTGTAGTTTCCTGGTAATTAACCCCTTATGATTCGAACCCAAGACCTATCAACTTATCGTTTATAGATAAAACGTCTTCCTATCTAAACTGCACTTCATCATCGAGTTCGTCCTTTTGATTATCTACTTGAGTTCGATTTGTGATCAACACTTTGGTGGTAATTCCTAAATATATAGGATGAATGTAAGTGGCACCCTTGGACTCATTCGTAAATATAAATTTAAGTTGAAAATCGTACAAACTGACTCAAATAAATCACTTTATCCATTAAATTAAAGAAAAGTCTTATAATGTAATCATTTGAATCTCATTCTCCCACTTTTTTTTGGGGGATCTTGTAATTATAAATAATTATCCAAGTTCTTTTATTTTCCCTCTTTAAGTCTAGGGAAAAAATAGAACAAACTCCCTCTTAATATACTCCATTTGTTCTTAATTTATTGTCCTGTTTTGAATTTTTTGAGCTTAACTCAATGCTTTTTAATAGAAAAATATTTGACGTTTATTTTTTTTTCAAAATCATAAAATACGTAATTTGTAATATATTTTTGGTACTACGAAAAAAACTTAAGAACGGAGAGAGTAACATTTCCGGGGATCACCTCCGCGTAGTATTTTGGTGTAAAAGAGCCTCAATTTGGTACTTTAAAGTAAGGGAGAGACTCCTTCCGACAGAATTCCGTTAAAAGAAATGGATGAAACTTGATCACTTGACTATCATGTAGGGGTCAGTAAGTTTTTTTCGAAACAGGATCGATCCAATGAGACCGGACCGAATCAATAAAATTGGACCGGACCAATACTTTTGGTTTGATTCCAGTTCTGAATTATAGTAAAATTGATCATTTGATTCGGTCCCAATTTTAAACTTAGAAAATGGTTCTGAACCGGACCGGACCAATTATATATATATATATAATTATATAATGTATATATTAATAAATTAATATTCAAATAGTATAATTTCTAATCCTAACCCTAAGTATAAAATACTTGATATTTCACTATTTCTGTCGTCATGAGTCAAGACTTAAGTTTAACAATAGTCAAACACAGACTGGTTCAAAAGAATCAACAATTTTATTGTATTTGTTTGTAGTGGAATAGAAAAAAGAAGGCAAGTTAAAAAAATTGAAAGGGTGTAGCCGTTCAGCACCTCAGAATCAAAAAGTGTGCAGGACCGGACCAATAAAAATTGAACCAAAGTATTGGTTATATATATTTTGATTTGGTTTTGGTGATGAATTTTATTAGAACCAAAGTAATGATTTGGTTTTAGTTCTCTCTTTTTTATGTAAAAACTGGATTGAACCGGACCATGATCACCGGATTCTTTGCTCCTTTAGTTTATATTTTTCTTTTTCTTTTTTACTCTTTGCCATTTTGAATTTAAATCTTACTGGATTTTAACCCCTTTTGCCGACTTCACATCCCTGCCGACTTCACATCCCTGGTTCTCATCGACAGCCTTTCATTTACTCACAGCTATCTCTCGTTATCCCCTTCAAAATTAAATTTTGTTCTTTTCATTTTGAACAACGATCTCACGATCTATCAAAAGTTGCTTGAAACCCAATCAAAATTATTTTAAAAAGGTCATGTTCTGTACTTGGATATAAGCAAAAAAAATCAAGATCTCCAATTCTCCATAATTAAACCATTTCATCAAAAAAAATCTCCATCGCCCCTTTAGCATTGATTTTCGATCAAACCCAATCGTCTACTCTGCGCTTGACTTCAGACACTTCTGCGTGCTTGTTTGGAATTGTTCAGTAGTGATGACAGCCAAATAAAGCTAATGATTGCTTTAATGTCGAAAAATCTCGTTGATTGCGAAGCACTGGCAGTAATCCACCTAGAGGCCCCTAAGATACTTCACTAGATATCATATAACATAAGAGAGAAGAGAGGGAGGTGAGCGCCGGAGTTTAGATCAGAGGGAGGGAGGGAGGATTCGAGCGACCATCGGCGGCGACGCTAAATTTGGACGGTTGCCGGTTGGGGAATCGTTCTTATGTTGAAAATTATAAATGTGTAACTATATTAATTTAAGCTTTACACCTTATATTTTGCAGGAACGATTTATGGCCCCCTCAGCAGTATTTTAAAGGGCTTTCGGTCATTTCACTCAATTCTGTCACGGCGTCAGCAACCCACGAAATTTAATATGGAAAGAGGCTCTCTTCGACTCCTACACAAAAAATACTACCCCCTCAGTTTCAAAATATTTGTCGTTTTAGTTCTAAAAATTTGTTTCACAAAGATTGTTGTTTTAGGTTTCCAATGTATGTTTTGCCTAATTTACCCTTGTCTTCTCACAAGTTCCAATAATTGATCATCTCTTCATTAAATACTTTATCTTCTCCCAATGACTATCTCCTTCTAATTTATCTCTTCAACTATTCCTAGCACAAAAATTAAAGATATTTAATAAGAGTATATTTGTCAACTTATAAAATTTCTTAATATATGTGCACAACTCTAAAACGTCAATCTTTTTTAAACGGAGGGAGTACAAGGAAGTGATCCCCAAAAGCGTTAAAACACAAGGGGTTCATCCGATTTTTCTCTTAATTCTACTGTTCAAACTTGATTAATTAATACTTTATTAATTAACAATCTCTCTTAAATAGTACGTAATACTTTTGATCGGTCCGACTTAGGGATAACGTGCTAAATTAATAATTCACTAAATTTAAATTAATAATACTAAACTTATATGATAATACATATATGATTACTCGTAGAGACCCCGATGCATTTTATAAATTAATAATTTCTTATATATTACGTAATATATTAGTGATTAATGAATACTTCATAAAAAAATAACTCGATTGTTTATTATTTTTTATTAAAATTTATGTCACCTTGAATCCCATAACTCGACAAGAAATTGTTGTATATGATAAGTTTGTGTTAGTATGATTATTCTTGTATTTAAATAAGGAATATTATTTAATGTTCATAAAGTAATAAATTGAACAATATAATACATTGAACAAATTAAGTGGTAGATTGAAAGATGAATAGTAAGAGCTCATTTGTTCTTGCGTTTTGGCCAAAATACAGGGTTAAAATACAGTTTATTCCTTAACTTAGTTTTTAATGATGTGATAGAAAAACTTCGTATTCAAAACGCACGCATTTTAAAACGCTAAAATTCTTAATTTTTCCCAAAACAGACGCAGAGAGAATAAAAAGTTGCGTTTTGTTTATCCACTACATTTTTGTTTATCACTACATAATCAATTGTGACTTTAAATTAATTTAGGTTTGGACAAAACTACCCCTTAATTAAATACTTGTCATTTGAAGTTGAGTAATATATTTCTTATTTCGAAATTACCTTTTAATTCCTAACATATCAATAAGCAAGATAATTTTGCTATTTCTAATTCTACTTATTTTTAATATATATATTTTCTTAATTATGCTTATGACTCGATTCATGTTTCATTATATAAAAAATTATTAAAGCATTTATCAATCAAAATTTAAAAAAATGTGATATTATACTACTAAAATAAAAAAGTTTAATATAATTTTAAAAAGTATTATTCTAAAATAATATGGTTCGTATTTAACTGATCATCGATTTCAATCAATTTAGAATTCAAATTTTTGAATTAATTATTTTTGGTAGGCAAAAGGTATTAAAACTTTACGATACTATATCACAATATGATTTTACTATTAGATTAATTTTCTTACAATTATATCCTTTAAATTGAACTGTAAATTTTATATTTCAATTAGTAAAGATAACATGTTTTCTCAAAGTTCGGTTGACAAAAAATATCCTTATAATATTAGTTTTTCTATTTGCTACATGACTCCAATCACGAGCTTAATTAATTAAACATTTAAAATAAATAAAAATAGAAAAAAATTATGTCGTTTATGTGAACGTTAATCAAATGTTATTTAATGTGTTTTAAATTAAATATTAATATTGAAAGGTAATTAGAAAAGTAACATTGTTAGTCAACTTAATACGGGCAAGTAAGGGTAGTTTTGTCCAAATATATATTTATTTAATTTAATAATTAATATTGTAGTGGATTAACAAAAATTGCATGGAAATAACATCTCCTTAATTAATATTTCGTTAAATTAATAATATTTAGTGGTCCCAAGGGCATTAATTTATAGAGTTTTAAGTGTATATTTTTATTTGGGAGAATGAATGAGAACATGGCATGAGGTCGGCTTCATTTATACTCCAATTAAAAGGGTAACCCATCTTTGAATATGGTGAATATAAGAAAATATTCAATGATTTTAGAGTATCACGTCACATATTTACATAGTGCATCAGTATGTTATAATGTCAAAAATGTTTAAAAAGTAAAGCCTACTTTGGGTCAATTTCATACAACTTTGGCATTATAGTATGCCGTTATTAATCGTAATGCATTATCCATGTAAACGTAGCACACTCCAAACCATTAAATATTCTTACGCAGAATATCAATGGCGACGCTACTTGAGGGCTAAGGGTGGCCATGACCCCCTAGACTTTGAACAATAGGCAATTTACCCCCTTTAAAAATATAAATATTACTATTTCTATAATATTTTGTGCCCTTAGTTTTAAGTTTTTTTATTAAAAAAAAAAGTTAACCCGACTCTCCTTGGGATCGAATCGTGGCTTCGCCACTACAGAATATAACTACTGCATGCCCATAATTTTTTTGAGCTGTCCCAATTGAAATATAATATATATTAATCTTGCCTATTCTCATCAAACAACAATGAAGATAAGACAATTCTCGAAATCATAATAAGCACAAACTATCTTCCTCAATCAAGCTACCAACTTTGAAACGTTAGCTATGGCATCCAAAACTGGATAGAGATTTAAACCTAAGACATTCTTTCATCACAAGACTAATTTGTAACCCTAGTCGCAAATTCCATAGGTTTGGGTTTGATTCCGTGAAATTTAATTTAGGGTCAACGGTGATCATAAGATTGCAGACGTGAAACCTTTTGCTCATAGTTCATGACAAAATACTTTTTGCTCATAATTCATGACAAAATACTTTGGGTATGTTTGGTATCATGATTTAGTGACTTGATTTTGAGATTTTGAGTTTTCTATTGTAATGATCAAAGAAAAAAATAAGAGAGAAAAGAAAAAAAAATTGGTAAGTCTAAAAAGGGAGAAAGCCCGAAATTTCAAAATCAAGTCACTAAATTATCAAGGAGAATGGAGCCTTAAACTTTCGTCTAGTACGCAATAACTGAAATTCCTTTTTATATTATGAAATATTGTGGCACGAAATTTGTATTAAAATGATACGGAATGGAATGACTATTTTTAAGTAGAAAATTAGCACTAAAAATATACAAGAGAGCACAAGCAATGAACTCTAGTTTCATCTTGGCAACTGGTGAGCATATAGTCAAAACTTACTAATCCTAAGCACTGAAGTTTCCGAAGTCTTGAGATCAACCCCCTTTTAAGTTATATAACCATACTAGGGTAACTCCTCAATCCACAGATGAGAGAGAGAGAGAGAGAGAGAGAGAGAGAGAGAGAGAGAGAGAGAGAGAGAGAGAGAGAAGGAGAGTAACTCATCTATCCACACACACACAGAGAGAGAGAGAGAGAGAGAGAGAGAGAGAGAGAAAGAGAGAGAGAGAGAGATTTTGAAAACCAAGATTTGAGGGTTTAAGGACAAAGGCAAGATTGTCATTTTATCCATGTTTTATTCTAGAGAAATTGATATTTTAACAAGTTTTTAAAATAATGGTGACTTCAAATAATGTGTTTTCAATATATAGTAGTATATAGTTCAATTGTGAAGCCCAGCTTGTCTTCAAGGCCATGTCATGTTCGATCTTCCCTACTGATTAAAGGACAAACCGCACGAGTCTACACTTTTGCCTCACCAAGAAGCTGCAGTATTTTGGAGCCCATTACCAACCCCACCCCCCACACACACACACACCCAAAACCTATTCGAATCCATCAATTAAGAAAGAGTTCACATTTAAAATCAATTTTTTTTTATATAAATGAGATATTCCAAAAATACCCTTTAACAGAACTTACAAACTAAAAGTAATTAGAAAGAAACACAAACCAACAGAGTGTTTTCACAATTCACAAAAGTATAAATCTACATAAACATAAAATTTAAATAAAATACTAAATTATTTACATGGGAAAAGAAAAGGCATGATCACTCACTCTTTCTCTCTCTGATCAAGAGTATCTTGAAGTCTTAGAACCTTCCAACAATGCTCAAACAAATCAATTGTGCAAAACAGACCCTTTACTCCACACCCTAACAATAGCTAACAGACAGTTTTAGTAAAACATTGATTCAAATTGCAAAAGTTAGCTCAGATCTGTTCTATACACACAGTCCATTCACATAGATTTCTTAACCTAATTTTAATTGCCCTTTTCTATGATTTGATACTTTGAAATATGCATGCATTTGACCAAACTGGCTCTGAAAATTTTCAACCCTTTAATGTCCTTTTTATATGTAGGGTTTGTTTAAGATTGTCTTTTATTATAATGCCCCATCCATAAGAACAACTTTCCAAAACTTTCATGACTTTTAGGGTTGTGTTTGGCATAATTAAGATCTATTTTTATGATGGGTTAAAACTTTTATGAATTACATAATTATAACAATGTTTAATCCTTGTACCAAACAAGTGGATTTAACCAACCTATGAGCCAAGATTTTCATCATTCATCAACCACTTTGTTCATTTTATTGCTTGTCTTTATATTCAAACGATTTGAATATAAAATAGAGGGTAGTCATCAAGTCTTAAACGCTTCAAATTTCAAAATAAAGGCATTGTCAAGATGGTAAACCCACTGTTCCTAAATAAGTGTCCTGTTTTGATCTTTTGAAGTCGGATAAATTATTTTTTCGACTAAAATTAGACTTCTTTTTTTGTTACTTTTTTTACATCCATAAAACACATAATTTCTATAAAAGTCCTGACTTTAAAAAAAAAAAAACTTAAATGGTTTTGGAAAAAAAATTAAGCAATATATACACGTCAAATTTTTATTCAAAAACCAATCAATCCAACTTTAAAAGCTAAAAACGGGACACTTGTATAGGAACGGAAGGAGTATTTATCTCCAGCTCAAAAAATACAATGAAAAGAAACACTAATTTTAGAGTGAAAGTAGTGCATAGAAAAAATATTTTATTTGGGACTTCTTTATAACGCAACCAAAATTTTGGTTATGCGATATATTTTTTTTGTTTTTGAAAACTATAATTTAGATTTTAGATATATTTTATACATTAACGCAGTAACATATTTTACGTTCCCCCCCTCCCCCTCCCTTTTTTTTCCAAAAGTTATCAACTTAATGAATAAAAGTACCTTTTATATTTCGTGGAAGACTGAATGAGTTGGCTCAATGGTTTGATTAGTCCTCAAGGGGTGGTCCAGTGGTAGAGCTGAGGCTTCACAAAGTGTGAGGTTTCAGTTCTATCCCTTCTCACGCCCCCTTAATTAGGATATAAAAAAAAACATTTTAAAAAAAATGGCTTGATTAGCACTGAGTTTTTATGTGGAATAATATTTAGCGGGATGCCCCTGTTCTACTCTTACCAGATACAAATTGTCTTAAATACAATGTAGTTTAAGAACATCTCGTGAAAGACAAAAAAGTAATAATAATAAAGCTTTTATAATCAAATTATTATTTTTGAAATACAAATATTTGAACATGTACATGTAGTAGTCTAGTAGATAGTTATACACAGAGTACACACTGATTGCGTCTGGTTGAGAGAGAGGAAAGACAGTGAAGTACAAATAGCTTTATACCCACAGCGAATAGAAGTGCCAGTTTGTCCACATGAACTCGTTGCCAGAACCCGTGACAATTCTATGTGTTCACTTTCACTTATAAGTAATTTCGTTCCTAAATTATTGTTATGGAGACCGGGTTAAATAAAATAATAATTTAGGGCGAAGGAGTATGAAATACTCACTATGTTGTCGACTCAAATAGTTCTAACATTTTTTCCCTTTTTTTTTTGGGAGGAGGGGGTACTATACTAATACTCTAACCATTTAAGAAATTGTCTATTTTTAGTTTATTTAATGATTTAAAAAAGTTACTTTTTAATTAATTTAACTAGAACATATACTGAATATTGTTGAACGGAAAATAGGTGTGAAAGTTGTGCCGTCGGAACGTCAGAAAGCTTGCTTGACACTTGTAGAACAGGCCAACGAATCATAGAAACAGTTTTTGAGGTGATCGATCGAATCCTTATTTTCACGTTCGAGGTTGTCTAGAGAGTAAAAATGGCATTTTATTGTTTTAACGTAATTTTGTTTAGTTTCTGAATAGTTTTTTTTATTGTTTTTCATTTTCAATTGTCTAGGGGTTTAGGATGTTTTTGAGATATATAAATGAGTTTGTTGGATTTTAAAATCCTTTCAATCAATCATTGATTTGTGTCAATTTGGTATATTGATAATTAATTGATTGATTGATTAATTTTTGCTTTTCTTGGTAAATTTGAGATCAATCAATCAAGATTGTGATTGATTGTATTTTTGGTATATCTTGATTTATTAAATAATTAGAGGATGATTGATTATAAATATGGTATATATTAGTTGGTTTTAAATTAGTTCAATTTAGGATCTTGATTAAAGTAAATATGGCAGGATTTTATACTAACTCTAACATTCCTTGTTTAGTGTGTTCTTTCTTTGTTTCCAAGGAATTCTCAAATTTATATAATGCAGAGCTCGTGCTTCATTCTGCTTGGAGAAACTGTGAGAGATATTCTAGACTTGAGAAGTTTTCAAACACTCATATACTGTCAAGAGGTGAATGTGATCAAGAATGCTGGAATATTTTCCGTCACATTTAATTCATTGTGTATTGAAACTTTGATAGTTCCTTGTCCACTGTTTTGTCTTTAGACAATCAATAGGATTCTATATCTTTGTGTGGTAATTTGTAATCACGAGTGTGATACTTTTGTTAGGAGCTTTTTGTAGTTTCGCTAGTTGTTTTTGTTTTTATTTCTTTAAGTGTAACTTGTTACATGATTTTACTAGTGAAAGTTTTTGTCATATTGACACGTCTACAACTATTATTACTTGTAGATAAAAGTTACAACAAAGTATTATTTATTTTTAATTCTGCTGCATTTTTACTCGTTGTTACAGTAGATGTTATCAAATCTTTGATAACATCTACACTTTATTGAGTATTCTGGTTGAGTCACCTAGCTACAAAACTTTCATTTGGTATCAGAGCCTACACTTGACGTTACTAAGTGAAGTTCTTGGTTGTAGCTATGTCTGATTCTCAATATGGTGCTTAACGACCTCCAATTTTCGATGGGTCGAAGTACTCTCTTTGAAAACCCAAGATGCGCATGTACATCAAATCAATTGATGAAAGAGCATGGCTTGCTATAGTTACTGGGTGGACTCCACCTAGAGTTGTTGATCTCGATGGAGATTATAAGATTACCTCAGAGGGTAGTTGGACTACTGAAGAAAGAATCGTAGCAAACTTTAACTCAAAGGCTATTCTACTATTTATGGATGTTTGGAACCAAACATTTTCAAAATCATAGTTCACTTTAAATAGGCCAAGGAAATATGGGAAGCCCTTCAAGCTCATTGTGAGGGACCCGATAGTGTTCGCTTAACCAAGCTAGGGTTACTAATAACACATTTTGAACATTTGAAAATGGAAGATGATGAGGACATTTAGTCCTACTATTCCAAGTTGGTTGATCTGTCTAATGAGTCGTTAGCATTGGAAGACCTCATTTCCAATTTAAGACTAGTTAGCAAAATGATGTGTTCACTTCCTGAACGCTTCATTATAAAAGTATCTGATGTGGAAGAAGCTCGTGACACTGGTAAAATAAGTCTGGATAAACTTGCAGGTATTCTTTAGACTTTTGAGCTAAATTTGTTTCAGCAGAACAAGAACAAAAGTAAAAATGTTAAAAGTATTGTTTTGCCTACTTTTCAAAATCAATTGGACTTGTCTAAGGAATTACAAGCATTCACTAATGAACTTGAAAAAACAGATTTTAGAGTAGAATCACGAACTTTGCTCATCAAAATGTTCAATAATATTATGTCCAAGGGATAAAATAGTTTTAATCAAAAACCAAAGTCTTCTCCAATTAAAGTTTGATCCAAGTAAAATTTCTCAAAAAGCCAATGCTGATAAATCTAAAGACAAGTTTTCTCCTAGAACACCTTCCGGATATGGATCAAAAAGGGAGGAATCTGTTAAGTGTAGAGAATGTTCTGGCTATGGTCATTATGCTGTCGAATGTATCAATACCACAAAGAAAAATGGTAAAATTTTGGCAGCTACCCTAAGTGACAGTGAGGAAGAAGATTAGTCAGAAGAAGAGACACTACTTGAGATCTACAAGATGATAATAACTGATTCAAAAATGTATCTCAAAATGTTACTAAGTACAAATCCTAGAGATCGATCAAGTCAACACTTCAACAACTGAGTATGACTCTCTCATATTCATTCAAAGTTGTTTTGGTTTATTTCTGTCACTCATAATGAGTTGATTTAAAATTCTCAAAGATGCATTCACAAAATCAAAATCTTTATTCATAACTGTGAAAAACTTTTTTTCAATCATTTTTAAAGACACAATTATAATATCTGAGAGAAATTTTGTCTAACACATCTTGTAACGCCCGCATCATTTGCATCATTTCATCATATATAATTTCATGTACATTTTTCATATCTCATATCATCATTTGCATCATTTTATCGTGAATGATTTCATGTGTTTCGTGTACTATATTGTTGCTTAAAAATCTTGTAATTCATCGTGCTTAAGACGTGTTACGAGTATGGAGTGATCGGACCTAGAGAAAGAAGAAAAACAAACTGTGTTGGGCTTATAAGCCTTGGCACGACCGTGCAGCTTGGTTGGCACGGCCGTGCGAGGCCTTCCAGTGAGTTGATATCACAATTTGAGGTTGGCACGACCGTGCAGCCATGTTGGCACGGCCGTGCGAGTGATTCTAGAGACCCAGGCTTGACCATTTAGGGTTGGCACGACCGTGCAGCCCTATTGGCACGGCCGTGCGAGGTTGGCACGACCGTGCAGCTTATTTGGCACGACCGTGCGAAGCACACCAGCTTGAACTCTTGCGCGAAAACCCTCTTTTTATTTAAATTGAGTGGCCCTCGTGAGGCCACGTCACCAAGCCGAGGGAGAGCTCCATTTTCAGCCACTTAAGTGACCAAAAGAGTGTTTAACACTCTCATTTTCTATCTTTTTGCCATAGAACATAGAGAGAGAAAGGAGAGAGTTTAGAGAGAGGAAGTGGAGACATTGTGAGTTTATGAGAGAGTCTCGACGATCCGACCACACCATTGCGAAGGTCTCGACGAGAGGAAGCTTTCCTACCGATTGGATTTTCGTTTTCTTCACTTTTTCCGACGAGAGGTAAGCTACTACCCCCTCTTCTTCTCGTTTTATGTATCGTATGACATCCTAGACTTCTATTACGTAAAGTTAACATGCTAGAATAGTGAGAATATGATTCTCGCCATGAATGCCATTTTTGGACTTGTGAAATATGTTGCTAATTGTTCTATGATGGTGGAAAACTCGATATTGGGCGATAATATGCTAGGATTAAAGTGCAAGACCATTTTCGTAACTCGTCATCATTAGTAACCTAAAATGACTCTAACGGAGTCGGTTAGGGTTTGATAATTAATGTGACCACGTGTGTGTTTTGTGAGCTCTTTGGATGCTCGAGAGACCCGTTGGGGAGTTGGTTACACGATACACGTATAATGGTGTTGTGTTGAAATTGATGTGGGTATTATATGGCTATGTATACTAGAATTTTGGCATACATTAGCATGTTGTTGTTGTGGTCGTTATACTCCCTACTTTGGAGTATAATGCTTTTATTTAATGTTAAGTAAACATTACTTGAACATTTGGTTGATTGGTTTAATGTGTCGAGTAAACATCTACTTGAGCATTGTTTAAGTCCATGGCATATTTGTTGGAGGTGTATTGACGCTCGGTTATTGCGTGAGCCGGGGCTACGTAATAGCCGAAGGCCAATACACTGGGCCTCGCCCTACCGTTGGCCGCGGTAGGGGTTATAGCGCTAAGTGTTGTACGGAATAAACGCGACCTTGGTAAGCTATACCGTGATTGTTTCTCAGGGCGTTGGGGACCGAGTCTTCACGTCGACGTGGATACGAAAAACGGTTCACTTGGGTTTTGTTATTTGGTTCGATGATCGGGTAAGACATCAACGGTTTCTTCATTAGTATTATTGGTTGGTTGGTTGGAAGTTGGTATGTTGGAGGTGTACCTCGACGGTATCCTTTTATATGTGTTACATATCGCACCTATGTGAGTTGCATGCTGTGTGACTTATATTATGAATTACTCGATATGATGATGATTGGAAATGATTATATTATGTCAACCATGTTATATGCAATTCTTATTACTGTTTGCATCTCGCATGCCATATTGTTGCATTAGTAGCTTATTGAGTTTTATAACTCACCCCGTCCATTGTTTATTGTTTTCCTTAGATCCCGAGCCTGCGAGAAACCCCAGTGATCGGTCGCCGTCCGGTGTATTCGGTAGTCATTCTTTCGGTAGTGCTCCTTGAGCCTTAGTATTTTCTTTTGGTGAGGCCGAGGGTACATTTGTTACTTAAACATTGTAAAGTTGGGTAGAAGTCCCGTACTTGTTGTTTCATTCAATATTCTTTTGTAGACGCCGACAGAGATGTCACAGAGATGACAGGCTTTTGTAAATGTTACTCATTTTTATATTCCGCGCACTCTGATGATATTACATGTTTAGTCCCGAGCCTCTTTGCTCGCGGGTTGTTAGTTATGTTATGCGATCGTTTCCGGCTTTTGTGTGCCGTGATATATATTGTTCTGATTTTCAAATAAACATACACTTGCATTACAGGGTTTTTGCATGAAAAAATGATTTTTAAATTGTGTATTTTTGTGTCCCGTCTCACGAACCGGACGAGATTCCACGTAGGATCTCGGGTCGGGTCGTGACAGTTGGTATCAGAGCATAAGTTAGCTCGCTGGGATTTGGTATCCTTGGCTTAGGTGGGGGTTGGTTGTGTGTGTCTGAGTCGTTAACGACGAGTGTTTGTTGCAGGTGAACAAACATGGTTGAGACTCGAAATGGAGCTGGTTTTAGTAGGGCCGCGGAGGCCGAAAGGGATACTCGTCGAACCGGGCCGTCTAACCCGTCTCCTAATCAGACTACCGGGCAGTCATCCGAGGGTCACATGAATCAGAATGAGGCCTTCATGCACACAATGCAAGGGTTCATGCAGACTATGATGGAAATGAACAGACAGACCATGGATATGAATCGACAGGCCATGGATGGACAGGGTCAAGTGGGTGGTCAACGAGTAGTGCAACCGGCCGGGGGAGTCGGGGACAATGACCGCCGATTAGAGAGATTCTTGAAAATGAAACCGAGGAGCTTCAATGGTGAGCCGGATCCGGAGAAGGCCGAGAGGTGGATTGAGTCGACGGAGAAGGTTTTTGCAGCATTGGGATGTACGGATGAAGAGAAGATTAAGTTCGCCACATTCAAGCTAGAGGATGCGGCTGAGCATTGGTGGAAGGTTTTGGAGGCCAGTTGGGTGCAGGATCAAGTGATAAGGACATGGGAGCTCTTTTTGCAGCGGTTCCAGAATCAGTTCGTTCCGGATGTGATACAAGCAAGGAAGGAGGTGGAATTTCTCAGTCTGGAGCAGGGGAATTTATCGATAGCTCAGTATTCCTCCAAATTTACTGAGTTATCTCGATACTGCACACATTTGTTACCGACGGAGGAGAAGAAAGTCTACCGTTTTGTGAAGGGGTTGAGGACTGAGTATAGGAAGCAACTCATACCACTCGAGTTGGCAAACTACCAGAGGGCAGTGGACAAAGCATACCGAATCGAGCATGACATTGAGGAGCACCGTACGAAGCAAGGAAATACCAGTGGAAGTCAACGGGGAAATGTTAGTGGAACTCAACAGTCGGGACAGTCGAGATGGAGAAATCAGGGTAACCGTGGGACTGGCAATAGAGAGGGAAATAACAACCGTAGAGGAGGACAGAATCAACAGAGAACGGGAAATCAGGGGAACGCCGTACAGGGGCAGCGGGCCCAAGGGGTGACATGTACATTTTGTTTGAGGACTGGTCATACGGAGGAAAGATGCTGGAAGAAACAAGGGAAGTGCGTCCTTTGTGGTGATGGTACGCACTATCAGAGGGACTGCCCAAGGAATAAAGGGGTCCCACTGGGGGGTGCGCAGCCGAATGCAGGCGTCAAGAGGGACAACGAGGGTCGCCCTAGAGTCCAGGGTCGTGTCTTCGCCCTAGACCAGAATAGGGTGCCCGAAGCCACCAATGTCATAGGAGGTACCTTATTTGTTTCTAGTGTTAAAGCCCGAGTTCTTATAGACCCAGGATCATCGCATTCATACATCGCATCACATTTTGCCTGTCATTTGCATACCATGCCTGAATCATTACCGTATGTGCTTGAGGTGTCTACTCCGATGGGAGAGTGCCAAGTAGCTTCTGAGGTTTATCATGATTGTGACGTGATTATTGATGGCCACCATTTGCCTGCTGATTTGGTTGTTTTACCCATACGGGATTTTGATGTGATTTTGGGGATGGATTGGTTGCATGCACACCATGCCGTGGTTGATTGTCGTAAGAAGTTTGTTACTTTTGATATGCCGAATATGTCGTCCTTTGTGTTTGTTGGTGATAAGTGCATGGGTGGAATTCGCCTTATTTCGGCTTTGAAAGCCCGTAAGTTGTTGTCTCGTGGTTGTTTGGGGTATTTGGCTTGTGTTGTGGATAAATCAAAAAGGGTGGTTATGTTGGATGATGTTGCAGTTGTGCGTGAATTTCCGGATGTCTTTTCTGATGATTATGAATTGCCTCCTGATAGAGAACTGGAATTCTATATTGAGTTGTTACCGGGTACCGCGCCGATATCGAAGGCACCGTATCGCATGGCGCCGGCTGAGTTGAAGGAACTAAAGATTCAGTTGCAAGAGTTGCTTGATCGGGGTTTCATTAAACCGAGTGTATCGCCTTGGGGTGCACCGGTATTGTTTGTGAGGAAGAAGGATGGTTCGTTGAGGTTATGCATCGACTACCGGGAGTTGAATCAGGTTACAATAAAGAATAAATACCCTCTCCCACACATTGATGATTTGTTTGATCAGCTTCGAGGTTCCGTAGTGTATTCTAAGCTCGACCTTAGAAGTGGTTACCATCAGTTGAAGGTTAGAAAGGAGGATGTTCCTAAGACGGCATTTAGGACTAGGTACGGGCATTTTGAGTTTGTGGTTATGCCCTTTGGGTTGACTAATGCACCCGCGGTATTTATGGATTTGATGAATAGGGTGTTTTTGCCGTACCTTGATTGTTTTGTGGTTGTTTTCATTGATGACATTTTGGTGTACTCGAAGTCTCGGGAAGAGCACGAGAAACACTTGAGAATTGTATTGACGGTTTTGAGGGAGAAGAAGCTGTATGCTAAGTTCAGTAAGTGTGCCTTTTGGTTGGAGGAGGTGACATTTTTGGGTCATGTAGTTTCCGGTAAGGGGATTTCAGTTTATCCAACAAAAATTGAGGCCGTGGTAAGTTGGAAGAGACCCGAGACGGTGACGGAGATTCGGAGTTTCTTGGGGTTAGCGGGTTATTATCGGAGGTTTATAGAGGGATTCTCTAAGATTGCAACCCCTTTGACGACTTTGACTCAGAAGAATAAGCCGTTTGTGTGGAATGATAGGTGTGAGGCGAGTTTCCGGGAATTGAAGGAAAAGTTGACTACGGCTCCTATTTTAGCATTGCCGAATGGACACGATGGGTTTGTGATTTATAGCGATGCATCGAAGGAAGGTTTGGGTTGTGTCTTGATGCAGAATGGAAGGGTCATCGCTTATGCTTCACGGAAGTTGACTCAGTATGAACAGAACTACCCGACACACGATCTCGAGTTGGCTGCGATTATTTTTGCTCTTCATAAATGGAGGCATTATTTGTATGGGGCTAAATTTGAGGTATTCACTGATCATAAAAGTCTTAAGTATTTATTTTCATAAAAGGAGTTAAATAATCGGCAGCGAAGGTGGATGGAACGGTTGAAGGATCACGATTGCACTATCTTATATCATCCGGGGAAGGCCAATGTGGTGGCGGATGCGTTAAGTAGGAAGGCGTATGTTTCTTGTTTGATGACTAGGGAATGGAAGATGCTAGAGGACATCCGTGATTGGGGACCTAGTGAATCTAGCCATGGGGTAATTTTTGCTAATATTCGGGCTACTCCGGTGTTATTCCAGCGGATTAAGGAGACTCAAGAGAGTGATCCGGAGTTGAAGAAATTGATTGATGAGTTAGGTGGGGGTAAGACCCCGGATTTTGCTATGAATAGTGATGGTATTTTGACGTTTCGGGGTAGAGTTTGTGTACCGGCAATTGAGGAGGTAAAACGACAAGTGTTAGATGAAGCCCATAAGTCTAAATACACAATTCACCCTGGGAGTACCAAGATATATCGGGATTTGAAGAAGAATTTTTGGTGGAACGGAATAAAAAGGGAAATCGCCGAGTTTGTGTCGCAGTGTTTGACGTGCCAGCGGATTAAAGCGGAACATCAGAGGCCAGCGGGATTTTTGCAACCTTTGGAAATTCCGGAATGGAAATGGGAGAATATTGCAATGGATTTTATGATAGGGTTACCAAGGACACGACGAGGTCATGACGCGGTTTGGGTTATTGTCGATAGATTGACTAAGTCGGCCCATTTCCTTCCCATTGCGATTTCGGATTCGTTGGAGAAACTTGCTTCGTTATATATTCAGGAGATTGTGAGGTTGCATGGGGTACCGGTGAGCATTGTATCGGATAGGGATCCGCGATTTACTTCTCGGTTTTGGCAGTCACTTCAAAATGCTTTGGGGACGAAGTTGAATTTGAGTACAGCATTTCACCCGCAAACTGATGGACAGTCTGAGAGAACGATTCAGATACTTGAGGATATGTTGCGAGCGTGCTCGATGGACTTTAAGGGAACTTGGGATTCGCATGTGCCATTGATCGAGTTCGCCTACAATAACAGTTATCAGTCGAGTATTGAGATGGCTCCGTATGAGGCACTTTATGGTAGGAAGTGTCGTTCTCCGATTTGTTGGGATGAAGTTGGTGAAGCGAAGTTGTGGGGTCCTGAGATGGTACATGAATCGGCGGAGAGTGTAAAAGTTATTCGGGAAAGATTGAAAATGGCCCAGAATAGACAAAAGAGTTATGCCGACAATAGACGTAGGGATCTTGAGTTTGAGGTTGGCGATCACGTGTTTTTGAAGGTTTCGCCTCGGATCGGGGTTAAGAGGTTTGGTAAGAAAGGGAAATTGGCCCTGAGGTTTATTGGACCGTTTGAGATCTTAGAAAGGATTGGGAAGTTGGCGTATAGACTTGCTTTGCCGCCATCGATGTCAGGTATTCATGATGTATTTCACGTATCGATGTTGAGGAAGTATTTGATGGATGCCTCACATGTGTTGGAGTATGAGCCGGTGGATTTGACACCCGACCTTTCGTATGTTGAGCAACCGGTGCGAATCTTGGATACAAAGGAGCAAGTATTGAGGACAAAGACTATACCCCTCGTGAAAGTGTTGTGGAGGAATCACAATGTCGAGGAGGCCACCTGGGAGACCGAGCAGGAGATGCGTGAGAAATACCCCGCCCTGTTTGATGGAGTTGGTAAGTAAATTCGCGGACGAATTTATTCTAAGGGGGTGAGGATGTAACGCCCGCATCATTTGCATCATTTCATCATATATAATTTCATGTACATTTTTCATATCTCATATCATCATTTGCATCATTTTATCGTGAATGATTTCATGTGTTTCGTGTACTATATTGTTGCTTAAAAATCTTGTAATTCATCGTGCTTAAGACGTGTTACGAGTATGGAGTGATCGGACCTAGAGAAAGAAGAAAAACAAACTGTGTTGGGCTTATAAGCCTTGGCACGACCGTGCAGCTTGGTTGGCACGGCCGTGCGAGGCCTTCCAGTGAGTTGATATCACAATTTGAGGTTGGCACGACCGTGCAGCCATGTTGGCACGGCCGTGCGAGTGATTCCAGAGACCCAGGCTTTACCATTTAGGGTTGGCACGACCGTGCAGCCCTGTTGGCACGGCCGTGCAAGGTTGGCACGACCGTGCGGCTTATTTGGCACGACCGTGCGAAGCACACCAGCTTGAACTCTTGCGCGAAAACCCTCTTTTTATTTAAATTGAGTGGCCCTCGTGAGGCCACGTCACCAAGCCGAGGGAGAGCTCCATTTTCAGCCACTTAAGTGACCAAAAGAGTGTTTAACACTCTCATTTTTTATCTTTTTGCCATAGAACATAGAGAGAGAAAGGAGAGAGTTTAGAGAGAGGAAGTGGAGACATTGTGAGTTTATGAGAGAGTCTCGACGATCCGACCACACCATTGCGAAGGTCTCTACGAGAGGAAGCTTTCCTACCGATTGGATTTTCGTTTTCTTCACTTTTTCCGACGAGAGGTAAGCTACTACCCCCTCTTCTTCTCGTTTTATGTATCGTATGACATCCTAGACTTCTATTACGTAAAGTTAACATGCTAGAATAGTGAGAATATGATTCTTGCCATGAATGCCATTTTTGGACTTGTGAAATATGTTGCTAATTGTTCTATGATGGTGGAAAACTCGATATTGGGCGATAATATGCTAGGATTAAAGTGCAAGACCATTTTTGTAACTCGTCATCATTCGTAACCTAAAATGACTCTAACGGAGTCGGTTAGGGTTTGATAATTAATGTGACCACGTGTGTGTTTTGTGAGCTCTTTGGATGCTCGAGAGACCCGTTGGGGAGTTGGTTACACGATACACGTATAATGGTGTTGTGTTGAAATTGATGTGGGTATTATATGGCTATGTATACTAGAATTTTGGCATACATTAGCATGTTGTTGTTGTGGTCGTTATACTCCCTACTTTGGAGTATAATGCTTTTATTTAATGTTAAGTAAACATTACTTGAACATTTGGTTGATTGGTTTAATGTGTCGAGTAAACATCTACTTGAGCATTGTTTAAGTCCATGGCATATTTATTGGAGGTGTATTGACGCTCGGTTATTGCGTGAGCCGGGGCTACGTAATAGCCGAAGGCCAATACACTGGGCCTCGCCCTACCGTTGGCCGCGGTAGGGGTTATAGCGCTAAGTGTTGTACGTAATAAACGCGACCTTGGTAAGCTATACCATGATTGTTTCTCGGGTCGTTGGGGACCGAGTCTTCATGTTAGGAATATGCTTGTAAAACAGCTGATATATATGTATGCATATTCCAACACAGTGATTTGCTTGTTCCCATTACAACGCATGTTTCACAAGTGGCTAAAAGGGCTGCGTACCGGTTAGTGTGGCAGCTTGTTGAAACAATGCATAGGTCATTAGACTAGGAAGTCTTTGAACATATCCGAGTCTTTGTCCTACCAGATTGATGACAACTTTCATATGGATTAGCTCTTCAATTGCCAGCTGACGTAACCATCGGCAAATGTCTCACTAGCAGACATTTCCTTTAGCTATGACTGTCTATCAGTTATCTCTACAATCAGCAGTTCTAAAATGGCAGATCTCAGTATCGGCCAAGTCCCTCATCAGAACAACTGCAGAGAAGCTGATTATTCAAGAGGATCATCATGATTATCCGCGATCTCTACATCAGTAGTTCTATAATGGCAGATCTCAGTATCGGCCATGTCCCTTATCAGAACAACTGCAGAGAAACTGTAAGATCACGAGAAACATCGGTCGTCACTCAACACGCTACAAGTCAAAATAGATCCGTTGCAAGATCTGTCTGACAAATCCAAGATACGCATCGATGTCTGCGCCTTCACGTTTATCCAGTAGACATTTCCTCTTCTGTACAGTGTTTGCAGTCTTCAAAGCTTCATTTCCATAAAAGGCCAAGCACAGGACGCTGCACTCCAGTCAAAGCAATGATACGTCCAAATCAGTCAGCTGCATCCAGGCAAAGCTCGACACGTCCAAATCTGTCCAGCCTGTTTCACGGACCAGCTTCAAGAAACAATCTTAACTGAAGGTCTTTACCCAACAGATCCAAAAATGTACTCTGCTGCATTATGAAATTCAGATCACCAACGGGCATAAACCTATTCAATGCACCAACGGTCACCTCTTCTTCTCCAGCCTATATAAGAAGACTCTCATTCTCATCTCAATGAGAGCAAGCAGTGTATGCTTATGCTTGAGAAAGGTTGTGGTATTGTTCTTCATTTACTCAATCCAGAACCACACCATCAGAGTGAGAAAACACAAGTGTAAGAACAAACACTTTGTGAGAGAGAGAAAAGAAATTCCAAAGGCTGAGAAGCTCTGCTTGATCAAAAACTTTGTTTTTGATTTGAGTTCCTTCTTCCTTCGAAGAACTCAGTCTCTTTAGTGGTTTCACCTCCATTATTCAGCAAAGAGACCAAGCACTCTACAGATCGTTGAAGCCAGACCAAGCTTAAAGATGTCCGATGAAGAGCCAGAACTTGATAATCCTGATTGCATTCATATCGGCAGACTTATACTACATTATAAGCTGTGCCGATTGTGCAATAAATTGTCATCATTGTTGGTCGAGTGCTTAGCACTCAGTTGTTCAAATACTTGTTATTTGAACAACTCCTAATATTCTCTTCTCACATCACTCTAACACTAGCACTTTCCTTCCCTTACCTCCAAGGTTGTTAGGAACTGCTAGGGTTAGAGTTCTAATATGAGTCTTCCGGGGATCCCATCTCACTTTCCTTCTACCCCCGGGGAGATTGCTAGGATAGAGAGTCTAGGTTGATGTACTAAGCATGTTTGCCTTTGAGTAAACCTCTGCTGAATTTTAATATAATATATATGTTTGTTACATTCAGCCTTGATTTATCTTTCTTGTATAATTTGTTTTATCTTATGTAATCTGTTTAAGGAAAGCAATTGTTGCATCTAATATAAGATATAAGTTTGCTGTTATGTTTAACATGTACCTATTTGATTACAGCTGCCTTAATCTTATTCATTATACTTAGGCTGTTTATTCTTCCGCTGTTCAGACTCATTTCTACCAGCCAAGTATAACATCTTCCTTTTATTCATTTTTCAAGACTGCTGATGCGCATCAGCTGATTTCATTATATCGGCAGTATTGAATAAGCAAGGAAGATGACCTATCCAGATTAATCATTTTGTCTATGCTTTACACTCTAACTTTTAAATTAGACAAAATCTTTAAATCTGGTAGTATAGGCTATTCACCCCCCCTCTAGCCTATACACTGAGCAACCCTTGTACCCAACAATTGGTATCAGAGCAGGTTCTCTGAGAATGATTGTTCCAGGCTTAACAACCTGTGAGTATAGATCCTGTTGCTCAGATTAGATGCATAGTCAAAAAGAGTCTGTTCCAAAATTTCGTATTCACAAAAACCTTTTTGACTTAGAGACCTGGAAGCCATTTGAAAACGCCTTTTTCAAATCAAAATCAATTTTGTTTTCAAAAACATGTGAGAAAGAATATCGTGATGATTATGTGATTACTATAAGAAAATCTATCATATATCAGAAATATATTGATATCATGAAGAGAAGTACTATAGTCAATGAGAGACTAACTTGCTAAGGATTATATATGTTTTAAAAATCTGTTCTTTGTCAAAATCATGATATATCCTATAGCAAATATGTCAACTTCATATATGATGGATGAATTACTCAGATCCACTTCAAAAGATTTGCCTTCTTGATACAAGGCTAACGATTGTATCAATCTAACACCTTTTCAAGAAAAACTTTTTATAAAAGTTTAGAGCAAATGAAATAAGAAGAGTTTCAAAAGTAATTCAAAGGAAATCAAAGTTATGTCATCTCCAAAATCACTGAGATTATAAGCTCTTGGCCCAAGGACATCAATGATGAAATCGTCTTTCTTCAATGAAAAAGCTTCAGCCGAGCAAGAATACACTCAAAGAACCTATGCTCAACATTGGAACTGATACTTCAACAACAATGAGCAGACACGTTCAAAGAGTTTTAATGAGGAAGTAACCCCAGCTCCTAATCCCTTAACTTTTTGGGTTACATATATAAGCTGTATTTTGAATGACTATTTATTTGTCATGCTTATTAAGTCTCATTTGTATTATTGGATTTCTAGAGCTACCTTTAGCTCATAAATGTTGCTAACAATTTCTCCATGAGTACTTTAGGCAGGAACTCATATGACAGAAAGGGTCAAACGTGCAACATTACTCTCCATCGGCAGATAGTAACATGGATACTGATTTATGAAGGACTGTTGATCGCTCATGAGAATTCACTCATGTCCTTCACTCACTCAAGGTCAAAATCCTCACCTGTTGGACTTCAGAACGTCCATGCGAAAAATCCGCTGATAAGTCCACAAAAGTGGATAAGGACCATCTCTTATGCATACACAAAACAGGTCAGCTATTGGCTTGCAAATGACCTATGCTCATGTCTGCTGAGCTGATATGCCTATATATGTTATCAGACACACTGCATAATTACCTGTCATACTGCACCTTTATTGATACATCTGTCTGCCTGTATGACTTGCCTTATGCAAATGGTTTTCAAAAACTCATCAGCACTTTTCTTATCAGCTGATCTCAAACGTTTTTAAAACCCTGCAGTTGGCTGAATTTCCATATCTGCCAACCCACACTTCATAAGCTCAGTTTTATGTGCTGACTTATAGGAGTAAAAACCCTTTAATGACCTATTCTCTCAAGTCTATTAAAGGTGGAGGCACACTTTTCGAAGTTTGACTGCTTCGATTAAAGTTAAGACTATTTTCAAAATCTTGGAAAACGACAAAACAGTCATTATCAACCTCTTCCAAGAATCTTGAGAATATCTAGACTTCACAGCCTATCCCTGCCAAGGCGTGATCAGAAGGACAACTCAACAGTAAATCTCCATTATTGGAAGTCCTTCAGTCTAACCTCCGTGAGTATAAGTAGAGTTCCTTCTTCATCCAATCTCTACTATGACTAAACTCACAAACTGCAAATAGATTACTCTCGATACAAATCGATGATTCAAAATCTCTCAAAATGTTACTAAGTTTAAGTCCTAAGAATCTATCAAGTCAATTCCTCAACAACGGGGTATGATTTCTTCATATTCATTCAAAGTTGTTTCGATTTTATTTCTGTTACTTCACAAGAGCTGATCTAAATTTCTCTCAATAATGTATTTCCAAAAACCATTCATAAACTGTGAAAATCATTTTCAAAATCTTTTCTAATACATAGTTACCAAACATGAGAGAAATTGCATCAATTCTTGTGTACCAGAAATCATTAATTATGGTTCCACAATCTTGTTGAGAAAGAAATTGATAAAGAAATCTTCTTTTGTCTTGTCCGATAATCATAGAAGTTTGCTAAATGCAAACCATGATTGTCAGAACACTTAAGAATAGTCTTTGTCAATCAGTTTAAAAGATAAGATGGAAAGCCATTAATTAATGTCAGCAAGAGTGATTTCATTCTCTCTTCTAACTTTTAGTTATCAATCTCATTGATACTCTAAAATGCTTTCAGATGAATCACTGTGAAAATCAATTAGCACATACTTATTCCACCTTTGGAAGTCTGCTTGCATACGTGAACTTCACAGAGAAGATCCCAGAAAAGAAGTATCAAATGTATGGAAAATATTTGATATATTGCCATGTGCAAAAAGTCTTCTGGTTATATGTAGATATGCCGACCATCACCTCAAAGATGGCCGATGCAGATAATTCAGTTCTGCTGAATTAAGTAGCTAATATGGAATTGATGAGGATGACGAACTGTTAATCGCCGCCATCAATCCCCTAGTCTATCAAAGGGGATTCATGGTCAAAGCAGTACATCCTCAGTGGCCTTCACTCTTCGGTACTTTCATAATGACCCGAAGAAGTGAATATGTTCTGCCTCCCCCGAGAGTTGGAGGAAATCAAAAAGAACACGACCATCTTGATATCCATCTCCTTCTAAATCCTTGGCTGATGACCCCTCATCTAATGTCTAGGATAAGGACTTCTAGGACACGACCTTGTAACATGTATCTCATACTGTAAATTGAATCATTATGTATCTTTCTCATGTAATCTGCAGTTCAGTCAAAATTCCAGTTGTATTGTTCTTGTAATCAGCTGATCCTTGCAACATACTGTGTAAAACTACTTGGATTATTGAATACAAGTTCTGCAACTTTTTCTCATGCTTATCTACTTGTCTGCATTCCTTTGATAGCATGAACTGATGTGTTTTAAGTGTGTTGATCAAACTTACTTATTATTCTTTATAATCTCCATTCTCTTCTAGTGATTAAAAGAATTGTCCTTAATGAAATGGTCACACTGCCTAGACACAAACTCTGCTGATACCCCATCAGCAAACCATTCTTGAACAACTACTCTATCGAGTTATGGTTTCTTACTACTGCTTAACTCTCATCCTTAGACTCCCTGATAATTGCCCTTCCGAATTAGATCATTTCACAATGATTAAATTCAAGTTCTGTCAAAACCTCAAGTCACTCAACATAGGCAGACTGCAGTTTTATAACCTTCATGTCAACCTATCAAAGAATCTGCTTTTACTCAATCTCTATCCTTCATGCTCAAACAGTCAAGATTACTAGTAAATCTGCTTTGAACCAAGCTGTCTGCTGAATCAAAGTAAAATCGTAAAAAGGCTTTTGAATTTTCTAAAAAGGATTTTTCTTCAAATTCTAAAATCCCAGTTGCTTAAATTTTCAAATATCAAAAGCTTACATCTTTCAAGCTAGTTCAACAGCACTTTGTGTTCTTAGTTATGACAACTACTAAATCTTATGTAACCTATGAGATTGTAGTTATAAAGGCATAATTAGTTGTTCCCACTATAATGGCCAACAACTAATTGGTATACAGGTTGAATTCAAAACACTCTGTTTCACCTTATCATGTGGTTCTTTGTCAAAAAGGATGTTGTTAAATATCTCTAGTAACTCGACCTATCCTCAAGATAGCTAGTAATTTAAGAATTCTTAGGAAGACTGATGTTTTCAAATATTAAGTCTTTCCTCAGGAGTGAACAGCCGATATAACCCCTGCTGTATATAGGCTACGTCTCACTCTCTTCAGAACAGGTCTGGTCTATATGCTCTTATGCAGATCTCTTCCCTTGCTAAAGAATGCCAAGATCTGTTGGAAAGAAAGAAGAACGGACATCACTTTAGGTACACATTCAATATCTCACTTACTTGATCTATTTAATATTCTTACAAAGTTTTATTAATCTTCAATAGATTGGTGTCCATTATAAAATGATTCTATCTATTAAAAATGGTTATAACAATTAGTATCAGCAATTCTTACCTTAGCTGATATTAAACACCCTGCCAATAATTGATACAACAATTGGTATCAGCAGTTCTTACTTTAGCAGATATCAAACACACACTGCTGATAATATCCACATTCCTGAAATCCTATAAAATTCCAACGGGAACAAAGTTTTAACCAAAACTTCATACACACTATTCTCCAAAGCAAATCTTTATATGTGCATCCTATACAACAGTGGCCTACGGCTCAGGACAAAATATTCAATCTTCAACTCAGCAGTTGTTCCCAGTAATACCACAATAAAGGCAAACAAATTAATCTGCTTATATATTAATTTTAAACTTCTTGTTTGAAAATAATAAGAGTATACATTTCTCCTAGACTGCCTATATCTTAGCCATAACTATACTAAGCATGATGACATAATCCTAAATCAGAACATCATTACTATGTCATTAAATGCATTCACTCATTTATACCCCCAAAACGTCCAATCACATTCCTCTCATCAAGAAACCCCTTCATCTTATCAAAACTTCGAAAAGATGTATAAAATGATAACCTACATTCAAATCTATCTTAATAAATTCATCATCTCTTCTTCATCTTCCTGTCCAACTGTAGCGCCTGACTCTGCCTACCCCAAAATTTCTCCACCATTACAGTTATTTGCATCATGTGTTCACCAAATTTGCCTAATCCTCCTCATCGACCCATTTCCCACACTGAATGGCGTCAACGCATGATGGTTCTTCTTGCCACTCCTCCACCAGTGACTCAACGACCTCGTCAAATCACTCGTCGTGTGAGGAATCGTCTTCGAGATCCCAGGAACGACGTATCCAATTTCATTCCATGGATTCCCACAAGAAACCTTAACACAACTACAACGCCTGACACTTTCTCTGCTCCCATCGCCTCAAATGCTCAACTTGAGCA
The DNA here is from genome assembly GCA_016624345.1 of Platycodon grandiflorus. NCBI lineage: Eukaryota > Viridiplantae > Streptophyta > Magnoliopsida > Asterales > Campanulaceae > Platycodon > Platycodon grandiflorus. Next base: position 25,700,960 of record CM028369.1, read on the forward strand.
AACTCAGATTCAGGAGGAGCATCAAATCGCAAATGCAAATTCTGCGCCAAATTCAGTGGTCAATGTACCCCCCAATTAGAACATTAGACCTTCATCCTCTAACTCTACTTAGTTAGGATGACAAGCTAGGTTTCTGCCTTATCAAACAAATTTTCTTTTGCTATACTAGTGTTATATGTGTAATATGTTTTGTTTTGTATGCTTTTGTTCAGCTACATTTTCTACTTTATTTTGCTCTAAATTATCGTAATTAGTCCTTATGCATATTCTTTCATGCCTACAATTCATTTTTATTATGAATTAAAGATCCTTGCACATCCATGTACTCTTAAGGATATAATAAACAAACTTTAACACTTGACCTATTAATCAAAGAAAGTTAAAGATCGTTTAGGTCATCTTTAGATGTGTATCTCATGCATCCAGTAAAAGTAAACATACCTCTCAACAACATCGTCCTATAGACGAAATTCTTAGGCTCTTCATAACTTATGAATTGACCAATTTAATCTCTTTTAAACTCATCTTGTTGCACTTACTTTCTTGTCAAAATATCTTTTCATAACTCCCTTGAGTACATTCAAAATTCATTTCACTCAGGAAGAAAATTTACACGAGCATCTACTTTCCTGCTCTAATATACCTTTAAGGAGGAGACTATTTTGAACATTTTACTACTTAACAGATTATCTTATCTACCCCTACTCTTAAAGAATAAAACTTGTCCTATTACATTCTTGTAAAACTTCTTTACAAGCAATGGAACTAAATTTCTCACCTTGATATCCTGCTCTCTCCATTTGACATGTATTTCTTAAAAACTGTGCATTATAAACTATTCGCATACTGAGAAAGAAAATTAGTTTGCCAAATGACTTGCTACATCCAAAGATTTTTTTTTATCCACATAGCATACTTAGTTTGCCTATATTTTTGAACACTGCCGATATGACAAATAGAAGTACTTACTCAATACTGTCTATACTCTCGGCAGAGTTGCAATTAGCTGATCACATAGGCATTTCTATAAAGACAGTATTTAAATGAACAAACTTCCTCCCCACTACATGTCGCAATTCATACCTTATGAATTAACATAAGTCAGTTCTCTCAACTTGTTCGAACCCCAATAAGGAAGTACTTACTCAATATTGTTCATATACAAGTATTTTACTTGGTACCTGTCATTCTATATCTAGCTTGTGCCCATTAAGGAGGAGAGATTAAAGATTTAGTAAGATTGACATTATACATACAGAAAAGGGAAATACATTAAGGAGGAGAGATTAAAGATTTGGTTGGGAGAGATTGACCTAGGTCCCTGTGGATGGCAATCCATTGGTGGAAGATCATAAGATCTTATTAAGGAGGAGAGATTAAAGATTAAAAGGCAACTAGTAAGGAGGAGAGATTGTGAAATTGCACATACAGCGAAGTATTATACTATATGACTATTATAGTACGCTGACTATTATACTACTCTACCTATCCTTCAAAACTTTTAAAATCATCAGATGAAGTTCCTTAATCAATTCGATTAAGAATAAATAAATTTTTTTTTGCTTAAGCTACTTCAGATCATACAATGCAAGAAACATATTCTTAAGGCAATATTATCAATTGCCTAAAACCATTTCAGTTATTGCTTTGTATTTGTTCTTTCATTTATTGAGTCTGTAAATGCTTAGCAATAGATGACTATACATACGCTATCGCTTGTAAGTTCAACCTAGGGCATGCCTTGATATAAAATGAATATTCATTAGTGGCATGTTATTACTAAGGATTGAACAACTGCTTTAAAGAGTTGTATGTATAAGTCAATTGTAGTAATGGCCCCAAGCAAATAGGAGGAGATTGTTAGGAATATGCTTGTAAAACAGCTGATATATATGTATGCATATTCTAACACAGTGATTTGCTTGTTCCCATTACAACGCATGTTTCACAAGTGGCTAAAAGGGCTGCGTACCGGTTAGTGTGGCAGCTTGTTGAAACAATGCATAGGTCATTAGACTAGGAAGTCTTTGAACATATCCGAGTCTTTGTCCTACCAGATTGATGACAACTTTCATATGGATTAGCTCTTCAATTGCCAGCTGACGTAACCATTGGCAAATGTCTCACTAGCAGACATTTCCTTTAGCTATGACTGTCTATCAGTTATCTCTACAATCAGCAGTTCTAAAATGGCAGATCTCAGTATCGGCCAAGTCCCTCATCAGAACAACTGCAGAGAAGCTGATTATTCAAGAGGATCATCATGATTATCCGCGATCTCTACATCAGTAGTTCTATAATGGCAGATCTCAGTATCGGCCATGTCCCTTATCAGAACAACTGCAGAGAAACTGTAAGATCACGAGAAACATCGGTCGTCACTCAACACGCTACAAGTCAAAATAGATCCGTTGCAAGATCTGTCTAACAAATCCAAGATACGCATCGATGTCTGCGCCTTCACGTTTATCCAGTAGACATTTCCTCTTCTGTACAGTGTTTGCAGTCTTCAAAGCTTCATTTCCATAAAAGGCCAAGCACAGGACGCTGCACTCCTCAAAGCAATGATACGTCCAAATCGGTCAGCATTCAGCAAAGCTCGACACGTCCAAATCTATCCACTGTTTCACGGACCGCTTCAAGAAACAATCTTAACTGAAGGTCTTTACCCAACAGATCCAAAAATGTACTCTGCTGCATTATGAAATTCAGATCACCAACGGGCATAAACCTATTCAATGCACCAACGGTCACCTCTTCTTCTCCAGCCTATATAAGAAGACTCTCATTCTCATCTCAATGAGAGCAAGCAGTGTATGCTTATGCTTGAGAAAGGTTGTGGTATTGTTCTTCATTTACTCAATCCAGAACCACACCTTCAGAGTGAGAAAACACAAGTGTAAGAACAAACACTTTGTGAGAGAGAGAAAAGAAATTCCAAAGGCTGAGAAGCTCTGCTTGATCAAAAACTTTGTTTTTGATTTGAGTTCCTTCTTCCTTCGAAGAACTCAGTCTCTTCAGTGGTTTCACCTCCATTATTCAGCAAAGAGACCAAGCACTCTACAGATCGTTGAAGTCAGACCAAGCTTAAAGATGTCCGATGAAGAGCCAGAACTTGATAATCCTGATTGCATTCATATCGGCAGACTTATACTACATTATAAGCTGTGCCGATTGTGCAATAAATTGTCATCATTGTTGGTCGAGTGCTTAGCACTCAGTTGTTCAAATACTTGTTATTTGAACAACTCCTAATATTCTCTTCTCACATCACTCTAACACTAGCACTTTCCTTCCCTTACCTCCAAGGTTGTTAGGAACTGCTAGGGTTAGAGTTCTAATATGAGTCTTCCGGGGATCCCATCTCACTTTCCTTCTACCCCCGGGGAGATTGCTAGGATAGAGAGTCTAGGTTGATGTACTAAGCATGTTTGCCTTTGAGTAAACCTCTGCTGAATTTTAATATAATATATATGTTTGTTACATTCAGCCTTGATTTCTCTTTCTTGTATAATTTGTTTTATCTTGTGCAATCTGTTTAAGGAAAGCAATTGTTGCATCTAATATAAGATATAAGTTTGCTGTTATGTTTAACATGTACCTATTTGATTACAGCTGCCTTAATCTTATTCATTATACTTAGGCTGTTTATTCTTCCGCTGCTCAGACTCATTTCTACCAGCCAAGTATAACATCTTCCTTTTATTCATTTTTCAAGACTGCTGATGCGCATCAGCTGATTTCATTATATCGGCAGTATTGAATAAGCAAGGAAGATGACCTATCCAGATTAATCATTTTGTCTATGCTTTACACTCTAACTTTTAAATTAGACAAAATCTTTAAATCTAGTAGTATAGGCTATTCACCCCCCCCTCTAGCCTATACACTGAGCAACCCTTGGACCCAACACTTCACGTCGACGTGGATACGGAAAACGGTTCACTTGGGTTTTGTTATTTGGTTCGACGATTGAAGAATTGACCTTAATGAAATGATCATACAATTCTTGCACAAACTCTGCTGAGAACCCATCAGCAAACTTGTCTGTGAAAATCTGCTATATTGAGTAACAATCAAATTTTTAAATATACCACTTACTTTCAACCACGTAGATAATTGGCTTTCTGAAATTGATCAACTCACCTTGATCGAAATCAAAGTCTGTCGATCTAGACTTAGCTGAGCAGACTACAACAATTTAACGGATGACCTTTCATGTCTAAATTCCACCTTTAAAAGCTGAAATCTATCTACTAAATCTTTAATCATCTACTTCAATTACAAGATCAGTAGTACATCCGTTATAAACAAAGGTTGTCTGTATAAGAGAAAAGACGACTGAGAATTCTATTTTTTAAAAATGAGATCATCTTTATCAAAGTATATGGAAATACTTATGTGCTTTAAATTCAAAATCTCAGTGCTTCATAAAATTCAAGGCTGTTCAACTTCTTTTAACACAACAACAACTAGTGTTCATTTCAAGACAACTACTTGACATTGTATAACTAGTGAGATTGCAATAATAGAAGGCAACGTTAGTTGATTTCAAAATGATATTAAAAAACTCTCAATTATCTATATCCAAAGATAATTCGTGAGCAATAACAATTGATATATGTATACATCTCTACACATATAACAATTGGTATCATCTTGATTAACTACTAATCAGTAGACAAGCTGAATTCAAATCACCTTGCTATACTTTATTATATGGAAACATGATGAAAGAAAGAATTGGTAATGATTAAAAGAACTTAACTTTACTCAAAAGATAGTTAGATATTCATAAATTTTCAAGAAAAACTACCATTTTTAAATGTAGTATTTCTTCAAGAATGAGCAGATAATATAACCCCTGTTGTCATATATGATGCCTCATTCTCTTTGTTGGAAGATTCGGTCCAGACATGAATGAACATTTCAGGAAAGTCCATACTCTGCTGATTAAGATATCTTGACATATAATATTTTAACATTCTAAGATGTATACCTTATACATTTTAAGATGTCTACCTTATATAAGATACCTTGACATATAATATTTTAACATTCTAAGAAGTATACCTTATACATTCTAAGATGTCTACCTTATATAAGATACCTTGACATATAATATTTTAACATTCTAAGATGTATACCTTATACATTCAGGAGGAGAGTTACTTCAAAGAGGAAAAGTTATACACCTTAACACACACATTAAAGATAAGAGTACTTTGACAAAAATAATACTTTGACGTACAATATTTTACCATTCTTTGATGTATGCCTTATACATTAAGGTAAGCTATATAACGTGACCATTAAGGAGAAACATATACATACGACGCATATACTCTAAAATGTATACCTTATGCATTCAAAAGGAGACATACCTTAGATATTCTATAAGTAGAGACATCTAGATACATATATTCAAAAGGACAACTCAACGTTTAAAAGGAACACTTAGATACATATTTTGAGAAGTAGTCTGATTAAGCCGTTGTAACAATAAACAAAGTTGTTATTCAAAGTACATTCTTGTAAAGACTCTTTACAAGCAATGTATGTCTGTGGAATGTATGCCTTATACATTATGACTGTGCACTATGACGTATAAGGAGGAGAATTTATGCTTGTGGCCATTAAGGAGGAGAATTTATATAAAATTGACATAAACGATATACACTTGAAGCTCTATGCCTCATAAGTTCCTTTTACATTCAGAAAAGTAGAAAATAGCATTTATAAATTGACATAAACGACATACACTTGAAGCTCTATGTCTCATAAGTTCCTTTTACATTCAGAAAAGTAGAAAATAGCATTTATAAATTGACATAAACGACATACACTTGAAGCTCTATGTCTCATAAGTTCCTTTTACATTCAGAAAAGTAGAAAATAGCATTTATACATTAAATTTTGTGACTTAACACAAATGTATATCTCATACAGTTATATATACTTGAAAGGAGGAGAGTTCTGATTGATTAAGTTGTCCGATAAAGAGAAAATTCATAAACAGCAATTTCTAAATGATTGCTCTTTTCAACAATGCTGTTTTTCAAACTACTTTCTTGTAAAAAGTCTACACAAGAAAGGGACTATTTTAAAAAAATTATCTGGTACTTAATCAACTCAATTAAGTATTAAGAAGTTTTAGCAAATTAACTAAATCATAAGTAATGATCCCAAATTGCTATAAAACATGAACATCTTATTTTGAAATTTGCTGACTCAAAATCCTATCTTGCTCAAAATACTTTAACTTATACACACTATATCGCAAGAAAAACATCTTTATGGCCTACTCATCAATTATATCTCATAATTGCCTAAAAATATTTTTGCTATTGCTTTGTATTTGTACCTTTATTTATCGAGTCTGTAATTACTTAGCAATAGATGACTATACATACGCTACCACTTGTAAGTTCATCCTAGGGCACGCTTTGAGATAAAATGATTATTCATTAGAAGGTGTGTTATTACTAAGGATTGAACATCTGCTTTAAAAGAGCCGTATGTATATGTCAATTGTAGTAATGGCCCCAAGCAAATAGGAGGAGATTGTTAGGAATATGCCTGTGAAATTGCTGATGCATATGTTTACATATTCTAACACAGTGATTTGCTTGTTCCCATTACAACGCATGTTTCACAAGTGGTAAAAGGGCTGCGTACCGGTTAGTGTGGCAGCTTGATGAAACAATGCATAGTTCATTAGACTAGGAAGTCTTTGTACATGTCTGAATCTTTGTCTTACCAAGAAAAGATGACTACTCATATGGATTAGCTCTTCTAGCGCCAGCAGACATGTCTACCAGCAATGTCTCACCAGCAGACATCTCCACCAGCCATGTCTCATCAGCATTCTTTACCACAGCAGTTTTACATTGGTAGATCCAAATATCAGCCATGCTCTTCATCAGACAACTGCAAATAAGCTGATCATTCACAAGAGGAACATCGGTCGTTGCTCAAAGCTACAATTCAAAAATAGATTCGTTACAAGATCTTCCTGACAGCTCAAGATACGCATCGAAGTCTGTGCCTTAACTATTATTCAGAAGACATTTCCTCTTCAGTGTATTGGTCCCAGTTTCCAAGGCTATATTCCATAAAAGGCCAAACACAGTGCGCTACATCCTAGGCCTGCGTGTCAAGTCTCTTTCATCCTTCCTGAATCACAGACGAACTTCAAGACAAAGTTTAAACAGAAGGTCTTTGCCCAATCAACAGTCTATACAATGCACTCTGATACATTAATGATCTAAATTGCTAATGGGCAAAAACTCATCCAAAGCTCCAACGATTACTTCATCTTCTCCAGTCTATAAAAGAAGACTCTTATTCTCTCATTCTGGGGGATGGTGGTTGATATTGTTCTTAGTGCTTACAATCTGTAACAACACTTAGAGTGAGAAAAATACAAGTGTAAGAACAAACACTTTGTGAGAGAGAAAACAGAAATTCCTAAGGCGAAAAAGCTCTGCTTGATCAAGAACTTCGTTCTTGATTTGAGTTCTTTCTTCCTTCGAAAGACTCAGTCTCTTCAGTTGCTACACTTCAAATCCACAGCTAGAGACCAAGCTTCCTGCAAGACGTTGAAGACTGATCAAGCTTGAAGATGTCCGATGAAGAACCAGAGCAAAATAATCCATACTGCATTTATATCGGCAGACTTATACTACATTATAAGGGCTGTCAATTGTGTAATGAGTTGTCATCATTCTTGGCCGAGTGCTTAGCACTCAGTTGTTCAAATACAAGTTATTTGTACAATGCCTAATATTTTCTTCTCACAACAAATTTATCGAGTTGATACTACAGGAAGACAGCTCAATGAATATTGACTACGTCTTCAAATGTATTTTCGATAAATTAGGTTTTTCTTTCTTAATCTCTCCTTTTTCTTTCTTGGGAGATTGCTAGGTTAGAGAGTCTAGGTTGATGTACTAAGCATGTTTGTATTTGAGCAAACCTCTGCTGAATTTTAATATAAATTATATTTTATTACACTCAGCCTTTACTTATCTTTCCTGTAATTTATGATATATATATCTTCTGCAATCTGGGTGTGGAAAGTAATTGATGCATCCTAATACAAGATTTTAGTTTGCTGTTATGATAAACATGTTCCTATTTACTTACAGCTGCTTTAATCTTGACTGTTATACTTATGTTACTCATTCTTCCGCTGCTCAAACTCTTCAATACCAGCTAAGTATAACAGTATCGTCCTATCAGCTATCCTTAAAGTCTGCTGATGAACATCAGCTGATCCCACTATATCGACTGTGTTGCTTAAACAAAGAAGATGACCTATTTTTATTAATGATTTCATCACTATCTTTCAACATAATCTTTAAATTAGATGAAATATTTAATAAAGGTCATATAGGCTATTCACCCCCCTCTAGCCTATATTCTGAGCACATCCTCATGGACCTAACAGAAGGTAAAGGGATTAAGAGGTATAATAATGGAGCACTGCTGACTTCAAATTCGACGGGGGAGTTCACATTTTCTATTTCGAATTGGATGGTATTGACATGGGTAGCAGGCAGAGGATTGTTGACCACATTAAGCATGGGGTGTGGTCTCTAAATGATCTTGTCATCGATCAGGTTTTGGATCGTTCGCTGGAGCACTAAACATTTTTCGGTGAGATGTCTACTGGACTGATAGTATTCACGATATTTTGCATGGTCCCATGTGGCAGGCAATGGGTTGGGAGGTCTGTAACCTTCGATAGGTTTGAGGACTCCTTGTGCTTTCAGCCCTTGAAATATAAATGACATAGGAGCGTGCAGTTCTTCAAATTGTCTATCATTTTTGTGGAAATTATTTATTGCCCCTCTGTTGTTGTTGTTTCCCAATCCCATTAGGTGAATAGTTAAAAGACATATTTCCATAATTCTGAGCAGACGGTACAACTGGCAAGGCCATAGTCGAAACGTTTCCTAACATATTTACAACAGGTGCAGATGCCGCTGCTTTTTCATTGGAGTATTAAAACGAGCTTGGAAGGGGATCGACCTTGATCTGTCTGGCACGGATCTTCGTGTCGATGCAAAATCCGACATCTAAGATTGCAGAGAAATCAGCGTAGGGAAGGTAACTCATACGATCCAGATAAATCGGCTGAAGGTTTCTCAAAAATATCCTGACTTGTTCAGCTGGGTCAGGCCTGTCCAAGGTTTGAGCAATCTTCTTTCTCCACCTTTCGACGTACTCTGAAAATGTCTCCTTTTCTCTCTGTGTGCACGGATCAAGATCTCTCCTGTGCTTTTCCCAATTACTATTGTCTTTGTATCTCTTCTGAAACTCATCTGCGGGTTTATACCAAGTAGCAACCACAGTGCTGTCCACATACATCAACCATTGCTTAGCAGCCCCAACTAGAGTTAAGTGAAAATTGGAGGCCATTGCTTCGAAACTTGTCTCTCTCTGCTGCATAGCGTGGGCGTAAGACCTAAGATGGGCAATAGGGCATCCTGTCCTATCGAATTTCTCGATATCAGGTATTTTGAACTTTGGTGGTAAAATGGCAGCAGACTGGAGTGTCATTGCTCGGGCGGTGAATTTGCCTTTGTTCAAGACTTTCAGAACTATGACTTTCAACTTTCTAATTTCTCCTTTGTTTACATTTTTAGCATCATTGGTGTCAACCATAGCTGTGCCCGGGAACTGTCCTACTGGAGGAATTGGATAAGGTGGTACGTAGCCGGCAAATAGATATATTGGTTTGGCTGAAGGCTGAGGGTTGTAACTATTTGGGTTTAGATGTGGACTATCCTGGATCAGATTGGTCATGTAGAATAGGAATGCATTTGGGTTAGGGGAAGGAATGTTGGTAGATGGAGATGTGATGCGTGTTGTAGGAGGTATAATAGTGTTTGGGATTAGAATTGTGGTAGTCTGAGACTGGTGATGGATGTTTGGATTGACATTTGACTGAGGAAAAAATGTATTAGGGTAGGATGGGTATGTGTTTGGATATGAGAGATATGAATATAGAGAATAGGTATGCGGGTATGTGGGATAGGTGTTTGGATTGGGCAGACTCGCATTCACGCTTGAGGGTGATGGGTCAACAGTTTCTATAGAAACGGGCAAGGTCCTGTTATCAGCCCCTTGACCTTGGATAAGGGCTGAAAACCTATTGATCATGGCTTCCATGTTCTAGTCCATCCATTGTTGCATTGCTGGGGTCGGAGTGTACTTGGAGCCCCTGTGTCATGTCCTGCAGAAGTGTTATCTTTCTAATCAGCCATCTGATTCCAATGCAGATTTTCTGTACTTGACTCTGAATCTTGGCTTGAAACTCTTGTCAATCTCCCAGTGCTAGTCCTTGTCCAATTCAAGGCCAGGTTTTTGAAAGATTGGGATATGGATAGGAGTAATTAGGTTCTGGAAGTGTTTCTGGGTACAGCACAATTTATTGTTCCTCTTTTCCTTTCGACACGACTCACCCTATGGTGGTTGGACAAGCGACAATGCTTTGTTTTGACTTGTGAGCCGTTCTTGGAACAGTGGATTCTCTTGCCAGAATATAGGACCTTTGTATTCCACCTGTATTTCGACTCCCCAAGATTGGACAGATCTTAGGCGAAGGGATTATATTCTCTTCAGGATCCACCATCCGAATTGTCTAGGCATATGTCATGGACTTCTTGTCAATCCTGTGCATAAGGACTTTGTTTGTCGACCTTTTGATCACCATGATTCTCTTTTGGGAGAGTATGACTCTTTTTTGATTTTCGGTGTTTATTTCTCAACATTTTTTTTCTTTATGCTGTGATCAAACAGACTCTTTTGTCGGTCGATGACTCCTTTTTGATTTGATTTGGTTTCTTTATGTATTTATGCACAGGAATGACAAAGTATGTTTGTGACAACAAGAACCAACCGGTCTTTGAGGTGTCCAAGGAATCTATATGAATTACGCGTGGCTATGCAGGGTTAGGATAGCTTACTTCCTAGGGGACGATTAGTAATCGCGTGGAAAGGGATAGTGTCGGCTGAAAGAATGCTGGGCTCATGACCTGCCCAGTCTCATTTTAACGTAGCTATACTAGGGTTTGAAGCTTGGTAACAGTTCAGAATAAATGAGTGCGCGTGTGTGCGCAGTATCTAAGAGACTCTTTTTACAATTATATGTAAATGAAGGGTGAGTCAGATATAGACAGAATAAGAGGAAAATATGTCCATTTTTTCTGATTCATGTGATGTGGGTTGTATTTTGTTAGCAGTTGAAAACAACAGGAAATGAAACACATCCACATGTCGAGGGTTTAAAGCCCCGAGGAAAGAACATGAAAAAGAATTAGAAAAATTGGGAAATCTATCCTATTTCTATTAATACATTTGTGTCCTATTTTCCAAAATAAAAATAACATAAATGAATGTACAATCGAATAAGGGGCATTGGCCCGAATAAATGAAATTACAGAGGTGGGTATAAACAAAGTAGTTATACTACACAAATAACATTTTAGTCATGTTATATACAAATCAAATAAATTTGCGATATTTAAATACGTGAGCATGAATTTGTATATAAAATTGAGTCTGGCTCTCTTTTTTATTTATTTAAAAACAAATGTCCCCAGCAGAGTCGCCACTGTGAGCGCCCCGATCCGCAGATCGTTCCCGGGCTTTTTCACTCTTGTCTTGTGGTTTTCCTCTCTTTGATTTTATGGTTTGATAAACATGAAAAAACATGCTCATCTTTGAAAACAGAGTCGCCACTCTCGTTTATAAATTAAACGGGAGAAAAACTTTAGATTATGGGTTCGGGGGCCAAGTTACGATTTGGGAAGGTTTTACGCACCCAATTGGCCCTTTCGGTCTCTACACATTTACATGCTCGTATTTAATTATTGCAAGTTTGTTTTATTTACAGAATATATATTGCATGTATTTACAATGTATTTGAAATAATTACATACATTTATTATATCTATTTACATATCTAAACTAATGAACGGAAGGGGTTACCTTCTGTCGTTTTATAGAAATCGGGCCACGTTCTAGACCGTTGTATTATACCGGATCAAGCTAGCTCGTAGCCTGACTGTTGTGCTCCCACTGCTACCAATCGAGGAAAGGAAGACTTACGTTTTGTGTGTGTTGAGATACAGTCAATACTCTTTTCTCTTTTCTTTCTCTCTTTTCTTCCTCAAAAAGATCCTTGATAGAGAGAGATGTTGTGTGTGTGTGTGTGTGTGTCTCAGGTAGAGATTTTAATATGTTGTAGAGAGAGTTGATCATCTCTTTATATAGGAGGCCTGGGAGAGAAAACTCTTGGGGGCAAGTTTGGAAGAAGGTTCCTTTGCCTTCAAAGTCTTCAGCAGCCGACGGCTAAGCTTTGAGGACAAAATACATATTTGGTGCGTGGCACACCTGGCATGGTGCCCGTGCACCAAACCCTGTTTTGTGGTATTGGTGCACTAGAAATGTCTTCAACGCACCAAACCATGTTTTTGACTTTTTCAGGCTTTGTGTCTTGCACTTTGGCCCTTCTAAGTTTTGTATCTTCAGTTTAGACCCTTGATGTTGATCTGGGACTGAAATTCTGCCCCAAGGTACTTAGTAATGTACTTATTCAATTTTGGCACGGAAGGTTGTTTGTGTGTCGGACGTCGTTAGTCCTGTTATATCTTCGAGTTTGACCCTTGATGTTGATCTAACCGAAGTTTGTTGTATTTGTTGGACGTTGTTGGTCCGTTGTGTATGTTGTTTCCTGAAATAATCATAGAAATATGTGTAAGTCCATTTGTAAATAAACAATTATTTATTGGACAATTCGTATAATGTAGGTGTACGAATTCTGGGTGTCTACATGGACATATTGCTAGTGAATGTGTAAACAAAAGGGCCATGATTGTGTTAGAAGGTGGTGAAGTGGTGACCGAGGATGAGGATGAGTACGAGGATATGTCACCATTGGAGGATGTTGTGGAATATAGCGCCGAGGGGGAGATAAATGTGACAAGTTTGGTAACAATAAGGGCCTTAAGTGTGCAAGTGAAAAGTGAGGAGGAGATACAACGAGAAAATATCTTTCACACTAGGTGGTCGGTGCAAGGGAAGATTTGTGTAATGATTATAGATGGGGGTAGTTGCACCAATGTTACAAGCACTACCATGGTTGAAAAGTTAGGGTTACCCATTCTTAAGCATCCACAACCTTGTAAGTTGAGTTGGTTAAATGATAGTGGTGAAGTGAGGGTAAATAAACAAGTGCTTGTATCTTTTCATATTGGGGGATATGAGGATGACGTGTTGTGTGATGTGGTTCCCATGCAAGCCACTCATATATTGCTAGGGAGACCTTGGCAATTTGATAGACGTGTTACACATGATGGCTTCACCAACAAATATTCTTTCATGTTAAACAATCGAGGTGTTATACTTACTCCTCTAACTCCAAAGCAAGTGTACGAAGACCAACTGAAACTACAAAAAGAGAGTTCGGCTTGTGAGGAAAAGAATTTAGAGAAAGCCGAGAAAAAGGAAAGTTTGAGAAAAAATAAGAGTGAGAGGTTGAATAAAGATAATAAGAAAAAGGAAAAGAGAGAAAGTGTGCAAGAGAGAGAGGAAAGATTCAAGCGAGAGAGGAGAGAAAAGAATTTTTTTCGTAACGACAATTTCTATGAAACAACCAACAATTGAACCAAGGTTCAATGAGGTGAATTTGAATACTAACAAAGTTGATATTATGTTGCCTAGTGTTTTTGTCTTTCTTCAACAGATTTTTGATGAAGTGACCCCAAACTAAGCCAAAGTGTGGAGAGATCCAAGTGGGGATACCAACCAGGTAAGAAGATTGTTGTATTGACTACACTTTCTCACTGGTATGATCTAATCTCTACTTTTGATACTAGGTTATTGAGTTTAGTACCTCATGGAAACTTGAGTATTGATGTTTATGTTGGTTGTGAGGGATTCAAGGATTATGATAATGGGTTTGTTAAACATGATGTAATTGTGCCAAGGAATTCCATGTGTGGTGTTGATCTTGTAATTGGTAGGATTGTTAATACTAATGATGTTCATCTTATGATATATGATTTTGTTGAGTTTCTTATTCAAAAAAGCACAAGGATCAAGGATGAACATGTCTACGACGATCCCTACGAGTTCGATTCGCTTGGTAAGTTTGTTGTTAGTACGTATTTCTCCGTTGCTAATTCGTGTCCATTCGATGTAGGTCAAGATTTAAGGATAAATCTCTTTCAAGAGAAGGGGAATGATGCGAATCAAGATAGCACGAATCCAAAGTTTGTACACGTGTTCAATGTTTCGATGGTGAAAGATTGGGCATAGAAGTTCAAACGAGGTTTGATCGTGACTATTCGATAAATCAAGATGCAAACGAAGCCTTTGAAACACATGAACGATGAATTACGGACTCAAGGAAACTTTCTAACTTTAATTTGGGCTATTTTGATGTTACTAGAGACTATAAGGGGTGTTTTGACAAGTCAGTAAAGTTTGAAAGTGAATAAGGGACAATAAGAGACTACAGGGGCTGTTGTGACAATTCAGCAAAGTTGGAAACAAACTGGAGGCAATTTTCCAGCAACAGTGGCGCTAAGACTCTAGTCTTAGCATGACGTGCGATTTTTGGGCTTTGGCCGTTTTTTTTGTTTTTCATGTTTTTCTATTTTATTAAAACATTATTTGTTTATCCTAATCCCTCAAAGATTTGTTCCTAAACGTTTTTAGGGTTTAGTAGAGTTTGTTTTAGCCTATTTAAAGCCTCTTTATGTATTCAAAAAACAACAACTTGGAGATAAAAATTAATTTGAGAGAATTATTCAATTCTTCTTGGTTCTTTATGAACTTTTCAAACTTATCAGGATTGTCCTGTGGCGTTCAACCTTTTCTTTTTTATCAATTGGTATTTCATCACAATTGTGGCGAGACTCATTATACTGAGGTTTGTGGTCGTCTCAATTATCGGGTTATGGTTGTATATGCCAAGGTTCGTATTTGGATTGATTCATCGGGTTGAGGTGTCGCCTTCTATCACCTTCCTTAATCTTAGCTTCCATTCTGCGTGAATTCGTGATTCGTCGAGAAATCTTTGACGAAGATCGTATCAGGGACTCCCAAAGCTCAAGAATGTTCTTCATGTGGATGGTCTAAAAGAAAAACGCATCAGCATAAGTCAACTATGTGATGATGATTTGTATGTAAAGTTTGACAAGAACTCCTGTGAAGTTTTTGATGATACTAACAAATGTGTTTTTGCAGGTAATAGATCCTCGAATAATTGTTATATTTACGGTGACATTGTGTCTTGTCATACCTCTAGTGTAAATGATAGTTCTCTCTAGCATCAAAAACTAGGACATGCTAGTTTTTATAAAATTTATGAAATAATCAAACATGATGCTGTTAAAGGGTTGTCAAAGGTTAACGCAAGGAATGTGGGTATATGTGGTCCATGCCAAAAGGGTAAACAAACTAGGGTGTCTCATCCAAAACTTCAACAATGTTCCTTTAAACGTTGTCTTGAGTTTATTCACACGGATCTTATGGGTCCAATTAAGGTAAAAAGCCTAGGTAAGAAAAAGTATTCATTTGTATGTTGATGATTTCTCTCGTTACACCTCAATTATTTTAATTTTTTGAGAGAAAAGTCCGATACATTTAAGGCCTTCAAATCTTGGTACAAAAAAGGTCCGTAATCTCTATTACTTAAAAGTCATTAAGATACGATCGGATCACAGTACTGAGTATGAAAACTCATCTTTTTCTAAGTTTTGCGATCCAAAGGGGATTACTCATGAGTACTCAGCCCCCAAAACTCCACAACAAAATGGAGTAGGGAAAAGTAAAAATCGCACATTACTAGAGATATCACGTGTTATGTTAAGCTCACAAAATATTTCAAGACGTGTTTAGGCAAACTCAGTAGTACAATTATGAAATTCTTTTGGGAAAAAAATCGAATCTCAAGTATTTTCACGTCTTTGTAGGTTATTCATCAAATAGTAAAGCCTTTAGAGTCTTCAATCTTTGGATGGAGACCATAATAGAATCTATAAATGCTACATTTGATATTTTGCTACTCTTGGACAAAAAACAGCCGAAGATGACATTGTAGGTTTTCTAGATCCCTCCTCCCCCCAATCCACATGCATGTCAAAAAAAAAGACGAAGAAAACAGGAAGAAGGAAGAAGAAAGAAGAAAGGAAGGAAGAAAAAAAAAAAAGGTTCTTCCCCTCCCTCATTCCCTTTTTTTTTTTTTATACCATTCCTTCCTTCCTCCCTCTCTTACTCTCACCTCAAACCCGCCGGAAAATAATTCAGCGATTTCTCCGTTCGGCCATGGTTGACCGAACAACCGAGTGTTGTTAGGTTAGCCCTAATCGAACATCAACCATGGTCGAACGGAGAATCGCCGAATTTTTTTAAGAAATGGTGTGTTTTGGTGGTGTGATCTCGGAGGGAAGAACAGAAAGGGAGAGGGGAGGGGAAGAAGGAGAGAAGGGAGAGGGGAGGTGATGAAGGAAAGAAAAGAAAAAAAAAATTATAAATGGGGAGGGGGTTGAATAGAGATTGGAGGAGAGAAGAGCTAGGAAGGATGATGAACAGTGGCAAGGGAGAGAAGGGCTGGGAGGGGAAGAAGGAAAGGGGGAAAAAATGGTTTGGAGGTCTTTTTACACAATGACATTTTTGCAATTAAATTTTAGGGGATATATTTAGAGAAAAGAGGGGTGTTAATAGCCTTGCCCTAATTTTTTTTTTTTTTTTGACACTAAGTGTCATTACTATATTGACACGTTTTTATTCTTTGGAATGGCTCAAAATTGAAAATTTTTGACAAAACAGTCAAAAACTTTCAAAAAAGCACATTGGAAAATAGAAGGTCTCATAGGTAATGATGAAGAAGATTACACAGGAGTTTGAATGCATGTAGAAAAGAGAAGGTTAAGTGTATATTACTCAAAAAATAATAATAAAAATTATGAATAAGGGTGTGAAAAACATATTTGGACTAACCAACCATTGGATGCTTACGGGTGGGTTTGATTCATGTAATCGTAACTTTCAAAAGTAAAATTAAAAAAAGCAGGAGTAAAATATAGGGTGAATTACAGGCCGATCCATTTTCAAACATTTGTAATCGCTCCAGTCCATCCTTTTTTTTAAAAAAATCGGAAAAAAAACATTTTTGGGATGAAAAGACGATTATGTCATTAATGAAAGAAAAACACGCGCGCTTCAGTAACCTAAGGCATCGCGATGCACTACTTTGGCATCGTGATGCACCACTTTGGCATCGCGATGCACCACTTTTTGCATCGCGATGCAACAAATTGGGGCATCGCGATGCAACAATTGGTGCATCGCGATCATCGCAGCGCGCTTTAGGGAACCAAAGCATCGCGATGCACCACATTGGCATCGCGATGCACCATTTTTGCAATCGCGATGCAACAATTGTTGCATCGCGATTCACCACTTTTGCAAATCGCGATTCACCACTTTTGCAATCGCGATGCACCATTTTTGGAATCGCGATGCACCACTTTTGCAATCGCGATGCCACAGTAACACTCAACATATAGTATCGCGATAAAGAACTCCTGCATCGCGATGAACCATATATGCATCGCGATGAGCCATATATGCATCGCGATAAGCCATATATGGATCATTCGTATTAATAAGTCTGATAAAGAACTCCTGCATCGCGATGAGCCATATGTGCATCGCGATGAACCATATCTGTATCGCGATGAGTCATATATGGATCATTCGTATTAATAAGTCTGAGAAAGAACTCCTGCATCGCGATGAGCTATATATGCATCGCGATGAGCCATATATGCATCGCGATGAACCATATATGGATCATTCGTATTAATAAGTCTGATAAAGAACTTCTGCATCGCGATGAGCCATATATGCATCGCGATGAGCCATATCTGCATCGCGATGGGCCATATCTGAATCGCGATGAGCCATATCAGCATCGCGATGCATCATCGCAGCGCGCTTTAGGGAACTTGGTGAATTAAATCAGTCCAAGAACATCTTCCTCTGTTTTCGGACAGCACACTGTGTCAAGCTTGATTTGAAGCTCAAAAATAGTATTTTTTGGTAGAAAAATTGTGCACAAATATAGTACTAAATAGGATAATAATATGAGATTGATTTTAAACAAATTCAAAGCTTAAAACAGAGATTTAAGTGGCCAAAACAGTTCAAGAACAAAGAAAAACGGGATGAACTCAAAAAATTTAAATTTGATCAAATTTGTGTTTTATGCATGAAAATTGATACCCAAACATGAGGAAAGACTATATTAACAACATGAAATCATTTATACATCAATTTGAATCTCAAATCTAAAGCAACGATGTTGTTGAGGGTATTTTAGGAAGAAAATTTTCAAAATGCCTTTTAGCGGTTAAAAAAAAAGGGTGTACTGGAGAGAAAAATTTTTGAAAAAGTGGACCGGCTAGCAATTTCTCCTAAAATATATATTTGGGTGAAAATAGTGGAAATCGTATGACTTGAGCATTATTTTATGAGTTATTGAGCATTACTTTGAGTGAAGCATTTTTATTTGGGAAAATTTTGGACAGGTAACTTTTAAACAATTTTTAATCATTTAATTTTACTATAATTGTTTTAAATTGAAAAATAATACTTTTGTTGCAAAATGTCGTCTATGACCTAAAAATAAGGAACAGACACACTGCATCGCGATGCATCAATTTGTTGCGAAATATAGTTTATGCCCTTAAAAAACACGGAACAGACACGCTGTGCATCGCGATGCATCAGCCACCCCCATCTCATCGGTCACCCCCATCTCTTTTTCGAAATTACACTTTCTCATTTATTCAATTGAGACCCAAATAGCTGCTTTTTTTTCTCTTGCTCAGTTTACCTAGCTTTCGGTCTAACTCTGAAACTCGTAGTAGCCAACGATGAACAATAGTGTGCATCGCGATGCACAAAATTGTATTAAAAAAGTACTGTTTTTGTTCATCGCGATGCAAAACTTTAAATCCGATGCATAACTTTTATTTCCAATACACAACTTCTAAACTTAATAAAAATTATTAACTTTTGTGATAACAATAGAAATTAATAAAAAATTTGGTTATTACTGTTTCAAAGTGTTGAAAAATTATTAGAGTTTGTGCATCGCGATGCACAAAGTTGTACTGAAATATTACTGTTTTTATGCATCGCGATGCACACATTTTTTATTCGATGCACAATTTTCAATTGAATCAACAATATAACATTTGAGATGCATAATAGTGTATATCCCGATACACAAAAGTATATTATTCATGCATGGTCAAAATTTTCAGCATGATAGAGCTATTAATGCATAAGAAGAGAAAATGAAAGACCGATGCACAATAAAAGCCCTTCACTAGTCAACAAAAGAGAGCTCTTTTTTTCAAATAGCTTGTACAGAAATAGTAATGTTTTATGCATCGCGATGCACACATTTTTTATTCTACACACAATTTTTTACTGAATCAACAATATAACATTTGCGATGCACAACAAACTATTGCTTTTGTGCAGTGCGATGAACAACTTTTATTTCGATGTACAAAACTGAACTGAATGTATTCTTTTATTAAAGACAAAATGAATTACTATTCTGATTCTTAATACAAATAAAATCAATGGATGAAAAATTTTAATTTTGGTAAGAAGTTTGAAGAAATGTAGAAAATACATAGCAGTTTAAAAAGAACAACAATTTCCATTAAATCAATTGATTTTAATTTCACAATAAAGATGATTAAAGCAACTTAAAAAAACAAAATAATGATCAAAAACTTTCGAATGTGATACGGATGGATGGAAATTTTTGTAAGAAATCTTGGTAATGAATCGCAATGCAAGAAAAAAAACGTAATTAAAACGTCATATGTTTTTACGGGGCAATTTTAAAACAAATAGCAAATTTATCATTTAAAATAGACTTAAGCGGTTGAAAACAATTACAGTGAACTTAAGCGATTGAAAATCCAAGAAAGGGGACTGGCCTGCAATTTTTCCTTTTTATTTTGATATGAAGTAAAATGTGCCACATGCTATGTTTGTGAAATTTTCAATTTTTATTTATTTATTATTACTCAGGAACATACTATATTATTTGTATTTATTCTTCACTATTTTAAGGAAGTCGTATAATGAAGAAATAAAATGGTAGCATAACTTTGTTTATAAAATGTTACGAGTTATAAATATAAGTTGTTTATAGTAATTGAAGCAAAAACACATTTAGGTCATTTTATGGAAATTTCACAATTGTGGATTTACTTTAGATATATTTTACTTCTCGATTTAGTTAGATCACATAAGAAAAATGTTAGGTTTATAACTTTTTTTAGAACTATCGCTACAACTAAGTATTTGTAAAAGACAAAAGTATTTTGAAAAAAAGATAATTTTACCCTTCATAAGAAAAATACTAGGTTTACAACGATTGCTACAACTAAATATTAATGAAAAGCAAAAGTATTTTAGAAAAAGATAATTTTACCTTTCATTAACATTTAATTATAAGAAAAAGATAATTTTATCTTTCATTAATATTTAATTATAATAATAATTATAAAAATAGTTGTAAACTTAACAAAGTTAATCACATAAAACGAGATCAAGAGCAGCGAAGATAAAAATTAGGTAAAAGTAAAAGTGTTTTGAGATCGTCTATATTCTACTTTTGATTTATTTGCATTCTAGACTAACGGGTGAACTTATACAATTGGGCTCAGACTTGGACCGGGCCAATTTTAGGCCTGGGGTTGGCTGGCCCAAGTCAAACCTCCAAGGTGTTGCCCTTATAACTTAGGAGAAATTGCTGGTCGGTCCACTTTCAAAATTTTTTAACCCCTCCAGTCCACTCTGTTTTTATAACCGTCAAAACTTTTTAACCCTTCCAGTCCACCCTTTTTTTTATAATCGAAAAAAGACACTTTGATAATTTTATTTCTAAAATACCCCTGTCTCTTTTATCCAAACCAACTATGGCTTCCTGTAAATGCCCCCGTCTCTTTCATCCAAACTAAGTATGGTGAATCTTATTTTCATCATAAATTTTTTCCCATGAATCTTCCCGATAACGTCTTTCTAAAAAAAATTTCAGTGAATCTTTCTTTCTTCCTAAAATTTCTCCGGTGAATATTTGTTTCCATTCCAATAGCTTGTAACGAAAAAAGTTGATTTAGGTGATCAATTACCGGGAGTCAAGTCTGTGGGAGATAAATGCGAAGAAACATAGTGAGAGAAAAATCAAAGCCGATGCATCCTGATGCACAAACCGATGCATCGCGATGCATGATTTTGAATTATGTTTCCATCGCGATGCATGATTTTGAATTATGTTTACATCGCGATATATGATTTTTGAATTGCGATGCATAAAACTTCTTCCTAAAATTTTTCCGGTGAATCTTCATTTTCATTCTAACATCTTGTTCCTAAAATTTCTCCGGTAAATCTTCCTTCCTAAATTTTCTCTAAAGAATCTTCCCTTTCATTCTATTCTAATCCAATAGCTTATAGCGAAGGAAGTCGATTTTCGTGAATATACGGGGGTGAGCAACTGCTTGTAGATACGATGAAGTGCATCGACTTTGAATCGCGATGTAGTGGTGAATCTTACTTCTTAAAATTTCTCCGGTAAATCTGCATCGCGATGATGCATCCGATGCATCGACTTTTGAATCGCGATGCAGCGCGTATCTGATCAAATTTTATTATTGACATTTCTGTCATTTCTCCCTAAAAGTGCCTTTTTCAAATTTAAAAAAAAGTATGACGGACTGGAGTGATTACAAATGTTCAAAAATAGACCGACCTGTAATTTACCCTAAAACTTAAGAATTAGATTCATTTGTAATCCATAACTAAACGACTTAAACTCAAAAGCGCCCTATATTGATATACATTAACATGTTCCTAACTCGGGTTTTCCACAAGATGGCTGGCACAGCATGACACGACATGGTCCTAAGTCGGACAAATGCATATAACAGTATGTAACTAAATTGTTCTACGATTTTCGATCAAAAAATAATACTCCTATTTAACATTCTGCTTAAACTAAAATAGTTACATGAGTTGTTGCATCTTACAACTATCTGCTACTCATATCCCTAACCCTACTAACACTTGTATCTTTGTCCTCAAATATTTGTCCTATTTCTTCCAAGCTCTTCCCTTTTGTTTCTGGCAAGAAGAAGTAAAAGAAAACACTTCCTATTACCATTATTCCTGCAAGCACAAAGAACATTCCCCCAAATGTTAATTTCTTTGAAATGGTTAGAAATGTCATTGCCACCACCCCACTCACCAGCCGGTTCACCGACACTGCCAAGCTCGTCCCCTGAGCACGTAACCTCGTCGGGAATATCTCCGACGAGTACACCCACGTTATGGGCCCAAGCCCAATTGAAAAGAAAGAAACATCAGCACAGACTGCCACCACACACAATGCAATAGCCCATGTGGGCTTATGATCTGAGTGTTCAAGAAACTTTGAGCCCAGGCCCAGCCCAGTTAACGAAACAGCCATCCCGATTGAGCCCAATAACAATAAAGGCCGCCTTCCAAACTGGTCAAGGAAAAAGGCTGATATCAAAACAAAAGAAGTCTTTGCTAAGCCCATGATCACCGTAACCCCAACAAGCTGCTTCCGTTTGTGAATTCCGGCAGCCTTGAAAACCTCCGGCGTGTAGTACACCACAGCGTCGTTGCCGGATGCTTGCATGAAGAAGTTAATTCCAATGGCGGCAACTAGAATCCTACGAAGCGGTCGAGTGGGCCTCAAGAGTTCTTTCCAAACACCTTGTCCATGCCAAGTATTTGAATGGGCTGGGCCTGGGCCTGGGCTTGAACTTGGGCTCGTGACTAAATCCGAAGTGGCTTTTGTAATTTCTTCCAGCCTCATATTTGCCTCTTGTTCATTTTCAGAGGTTTTCTGTAGAACAACTCTAGCTTCATTAATTCTCCCTTTCATGACCAACCACCGTGGTGACTCCGGCATGACCATGACCCCGGCGGCAATACCCACAGCCGGCAACGCCGCAAAGCCCAGCATAAGCCTCCAGTTAATATTTATGGGCAAACCAGATAAAGCATAATTGAAAACATATCCAAGTAGAATCCCAACATTGATGAACACTTCAGGGAGTGAGGTGAGAAAGCCACGTGTCATGGCCGGCGACACCTCAGCCGTGTAAACCGGAGCAATCATGAGGGAGTACCCGACCCCAATACCGGCAATCACCCTTCCGGCCAGGAGAAATGAGTACGAAGGTGCAAGTCCCATGAGGAGTGCTCCTATCAGAAACGTCGCTGCTGCCAGAACAATAGTGTACCGCCGTCCGATCAAATCGGAAGTCTTCCCGGAGGCAAGTGATCCAATCAATGAACACACATTCAAAGTACCAACCAAGATTTCCTCCTGGGTTGATGAGATCTTGAGGTTGTCTTTAATGTACAACACTGCTCCACTCATCACCCCTATATCTGGAAATAACAATTTCATCAAACATACATAAATCAAATAAAATTAAATTGGGTATATTCCCAACTATTAATCTGATTAGATAAACTTACCATAACCCAAAAGAATGGAATTGGTGGAAGCCAAAAGGGCACAGGAAAGCGCATATTTGTTGATTGAAGATCTTCTTGAGGGAGATGGTTGTTTTGGGGACTGTGATTCAATGGGAGGGGACTCCATGGAAACCGACCCTAAACAGAAGAAGATTTGCTGTGATTTGAATAGGAAGGAATAATCTGTATGGGCTAATTAAAGAGATTTTCTATTGGCTATGAAATGTGTTTGAATAAAGTAGAAAGAGTGTGAGTATAATAGAGAAAGGTTTTTTGTTTGGTTTTATTTATGTGAGAATCAGCCAATTTTGTATGAAAGGTTGGTTGGTGCGGTAGTTTAATGGAATAAGTGACACGTCTACTGTGTGAGAGAGAGGAAACGAGAGTGTGTGAGTGCATGTATCTGATTTGGGAAAAAAATGTTAACGTGATATCACCGGTCATTAATATTACTCCATTTGTTAGTAAATTATGAAAATTTTACATATATTATTTTATTTTATTTTTTAAAATTAAAAATACATAATTTATAGTATAAATTTTACGTATTTATGTTTTTTAAAAAATACAATAAAATACGTCAAATTTTTATTTCAAAACACTTGATTTGATTTAAAAAAGTTAAATATGACAATAATTTAGAAACAAAGAGTATAAAATATGAACTACTTTGCCGATGTAGATAACAAAATTATAAATTAATCTATCATTATATTACTCCCTCCGTCCCTAAATTATTGTCTTGTTTTACTTTTTTATCCGTTATAAATAATTGTCTTATTTGAAAGTTTTTTCTTTTTAGGACAACACCTTTATTATTTTATCCTTACTTTTTCTTCCTACTTTAATTATAGGCCACATACACATGAACATTAAACGAAATTAAATACAATATCAATATTAATAATTAAATCAATTATTTTTTTTTTAATCTGTATGTCGGTTCAAACAAAATAATAATTTAGGGAAAGAGAGAGTATACTATTATTAATAGTGATAAATATCAATAAGGATAAATCTAAAAGATTTGAATTAGACATCTAAGGAGTTGTTGGGTGTAATTAATGTTCTCTTTTTTAGTAATAGTAATTAATGTGTTCCACTATTTTGTCCTTAAATTAGTCATAAATGAAGTGTTATATGTTTGAATTTATTTAGCGGTAACTTAGTCACGACAAAAATTTAGAAATGACCGATTTATGGGTATTTTCTATAATACAGATTAGATTATACTCGAATTATTGTATGTTGGTGGGCTAAACTATTAGAGAGAAGAGTTTCGTCTTCCGAATTAAAATCCGTAAGACAGTCTCATATGTTAACGTCCTTTAACATTAATAATAAAATTTAATTTATTATCCCTTTTAGACATCTCAATTCGGGGTAATTTAACAACTTCCTATCTATAATATCACTCTTATCCTCAAATATTTATTTACTCGTGATTTGTGGTATAAATGTGTGACCAGATACCAACCAAAATTTGTATCTAAGCCAAAAAGATCAACTGAATTCCTAAGTAAATGCATTGGAATTAGGATAGATATATTATTGGGTCTTCTTACTCAGTGAGTCAGTGCGTTGACTCTTGTTAGCCACACGCTCTTGAGTCTTCAGCGATCTTTAGCTCAGTATTTTTCAATTGAATTATTTTATTGATGATTTATTTTATTTGTATTAAATATTTTATTTTTTTTTGTCTTAAAAAGATTATTTTATTTAATTATTATACATATTTAAAAAAATGTATTCCCTCCGTTCCACCCAAAGAGTCAATGTTTGAAAATTTTAATTATTAAAAAATATATTAGTGTCATAATTACAAAAATACTTAAACACAACCAAAATAATTATAACACAAGTGGAGGGTAAATATGAAAGATATGAAAATTATAAGCATAATTTTTTAAAAGTGAATTTTTTAAGTGAAACATTCCAAAATAGTATAGTTGACTCTTTGCTTTGCATGGAACGGAGAGAGTATTAATTAGATTATATTTTGAACTATTCTTTCCAAAGTTAGGCATTTAATGAGGAGTATAGTAGAAAATTAAGATAATTAGTTGTTTTAATTTAAAAAAGTGGACAAACAATTTGAAATGGGAAAATTATATTTTTGACCAACGTACTAATTGGGGATTCCTGATTTTACCAACGTACTTTCATTAACCCAAATGTGACCAACGTATTATCAATTTTGTGTCAATGTTGACCCTGCCGTCAAACCTCTATCCAAAAAATTAACGGCTAACCGTAAGAAAAAATTACATTAACGATAAAGGGTCCAAAATGATACTTGTGGAAAATGGGGGGCCCACCAATATATATTTTTTCTCTCTCAATCTCCTCTCTGTTTCATCAACCAAAACACAGGAGATAGGGTCTCCATCAAGTTGATGGTTTGATGTTTCAATTTAAAATCTAAGCACTCAAGGAAATCTTTTGCTGAACTAAGTTCCCTCCAATAGCTACTGTTTATAAATCACCGAATTAGTATACATAAATACACACACATTCAACCAATCCAGATCTGGGTTATTAATGAAAACATAAAAAAGAAAAGTTGTGTATGAAACATTCCGACGTCCTCCGTGCCCTAAAGCACAAGACCTTTGCCGTCAATAGCGTCCTCCTCGGCCGCGTCTTCGATCGACGGCCGTCTCATTTCCCACTTCTTTCTATCAATGGCCACAGGACCTTAAGGCCCATCGAATTTTCTATACTATTTGACCATAAGAGAGAGTAGATCTATTGAAAGGGCCTTCTAACAATGGTGAAAGCGAAAACAATGGAAGTGAGGTTGAAGTTAGTGATAATGAAGATTAATCGAGTTTTGGGTCGTTGTCGATGCCGTTGCAGAAGAGAGATCCGCCGCAATTTTCGGTGGCGTTGATATGTCCCTTAACTGATTATGCCTGTCACTCTGAATGGTCCTTCCCAATTTGGAGATAGCTTGTTTCTTCCGGCGTTTCTACCTGTCACCTCGATCTTTCTGAGTACCCAATCTCCGATGTTGAAGGATCTCATTTTAACTCGCTTGTCGTGGTGAGCCTTGGCGAGCTGTTTGTAGTTGATCATCCTGAGTCTTGCCTCTAGCCTTCTTTCCTCTAGGTAGTCAAGGTCTAGCCCTCGAGTTGTCGTATTGTCTAGCTCGTCGAAGTGGGCTACCCTTAAGGTTGGTAGAGCTATCTCTACCAGCCATTGCCTCTGACCCGTATGCAAGCGTGAAGGGTGTTTCCCCTATTGAGCCTCTGACCGAGGTGCGAATTCCCCACAGTACGATAGGTAGCTCGTCGAGCCACTTCCTTTTCTTCTCGTCCAGGTTTTTTTTTAAGGCATGGAGGATCTTCTTGTTCCCCGCTTCAGCCTGACTGTTTCCTTGAGGGTGAGCGACCGAAGACTTCCAATGCTTGATATTCATCTGTTCGCATCTCTTAGTGAACTTGGTGGAGAACTGGGTGCCATGGTCGGACATAATGGCTCGAGGTAGGCCAAATCGCAGCCTCCTTTGGCCTTTGGGAAGGGCCCTATGAGGTCGACCCCTCACATGTCAAATGGCCAGGCTACTACCACTGGTGTTTGAGGGACTGATGGTAGTCTTGGGATATTAGCAAATCTCTGGCACTTGCATTTTTGTACGTAGGTGTCCTGTTAGGAATATGTCTGTGAAACAGCTGATATATATGTATGCATATTCTAACACAATGATTTGCCTGTTCCTATTACAACACATATTTCACAAGTGACTAAAAGGGCTGCGTACCGGTTAGTGTGGCAGCTTTATGAAACAATGCATAGGTCATTAGACTAGGAAGTCTTTGTACATATCCGAGTCTTTGTCCTACCAAAGTGATGACAAACTTTCATATGGATTAGCTCTTCATGCGTCAGCAGACATGTCCATCAGCAATGTCTCACCAGCAGACATCCCTACCAGCCATGTCTCATCAGCAATCTCTACATCAGTAGTATTATATCGGCAGATCCAAGTATCAGCCATGCTCTTTATCAGACAACTGTAGAGAAACTGATTATTCACAAGAGAAACATCGGTCGTTGCTCAATACTACAAGTCAAAATAGATCCGTTACAAGATCTTCCTGACAGCTCAAGATACGCATCGATGTCTGTGCTTTTACTATTATTCAGAAGACATTTCCTCTTTTGTGTATGGGTCCCAGTCTCCAAGACTACATTCGTTAAAAGGTCAAATAAAGTGCGCTACATCCCAGGCGTGATTGACAAGTCCTATTATGTCAGCCTGATTCACGGACCTCTTCAAGACAAAAGCTTAACGGAAGGTCTTTGCCCAACAGTTTGAACAATGCACTCAGATGCATTAATGATTCAGATCTCCAACGGGCAGAAACTCATCAAAGCTCCAACGACTACTTCATCTTCTCTAGCCTATAAAAGAAGACTCCCATTCTCATATTCTGGATGTATGAGAGCAAAGGTGTTGGTTGTGGATATTGTTCTTTGTTCGTTCAAATCAAAACCACACCAAAAAGTAAACACTTTGTGGGAGAGAAAACAGAAATTCCAAAGGCTAAGAAGTTTTGCTTGATCAAAAACTTTGTTCTTGATTTGAGTTCTTTCTTCCTTCAAAAGACTCGGTCTCTTCAGTTGCTGCACTTCAAATCCACAGCTAGAGACCAAGCATTCTGCAAGTCGTTGAAGACTGATCAAGCTTGAAGATGTCCGATGAAGAACCAGATCATAATAATACATACTGCATTCATATCGGCAGTCTTATACTACATTATAAGGGCTGTCGATTGTGCAATAAATTGTCCTCACTTTTGGCCGAGTGCTCAGCACTCAGTTGTTCAAATATTTGTTATTTGAAGAATGCCTAATATTTTCTTCTCACAACAAATCTATCGAGTTGATACTACAGGAAGACAACTTAATAAATATTGACTACATCTTCCAATGTATTTTCGATAGATTTGATTTCGCTTTCTTGATCTCTCCTTTTTCTTTCCTAGGAGATTGCTAAGTTAGAGAGTCTAGGTTGATGTACTAAGCATGTTTGTCTTTGAGCAAACCTCTGCTGAATTTTAATAATAAATTATATTTTATTATACTCAGCCTTTACTTATCTTTACCATAAATCTTGATATATTTCTTATGCAATCTGGTTGTGGAAAGTAATTGATGCATCTAATACAAGATTTTAGTTGACTGTTATGATGAACTTGTACGTATTTACTTACAGTTGTTTCAATCTTGTCTGCTATACTTATGCTGCTTATTCTTCCGCTACTTAAAATATCTTTTACCAGCTAAGTATATCAATAACTTCCTATCAGCTATCTTTCAAGTCTGCTGATGCATATCTGCTGATCCTCTTATATCGGCTGTGTTGCTTGAACTAGGAAGATGACCTATTCATGTTAATTATTTCATCCATGTTTCTCAACATATAATTTAAAATAGGATGAAATTTTTAATAAAGGTCATATAGGCTATTCACCCTCCCTCTAGCCTATATTCTGAGCACATCTTCTTGAACCTAACAATTGGTATCAGAGCTAGTACTTTGTGAGTTTCATACCAGGCTTGACAACCTGAGAGTTAGATCCAGTCGCTCAGATTAGATGCATAGTCGAAAAGATTTATTTTCAAAATCCTCTTTTCTAAAGATCTTTTGACTGAGAGACCTGGAAGCTATTTTGAAAATGCTATTACAAATCAAAATCAATTTTGTTTTCAAAAACTTGTGAGAAAAGATTATTGTGATGACTATGTGATTACTATAGGAAAATCTTTCATATAACAGAAATATATCTTTCAATTGATATTATGAAAAGAAGTACTATAGTAAAAAAGAGTTTGACTTGCTAAGGATAATGTTCGTATTAAAAATAGTCTATTTTCAAACTCATGACATATCCTCTAGCAAATGTGTCAATTTCATACTTGATGGATGAATTACCCTGATATACTTCGAAAATTGTCATCTTGATATAAGGCTAACGATTGTCTCAATCTAACATCTTTTGAGAATGCTTTTCAGTTCAAAAACTTGTGATCCTGTATCATAAGAAATCACTAAAAGTTTAAAGCAAATGAAATCAGAAGATCTTCAAAGATAATTCAAAGGAAATAAGATTTATGTCAATCTCTAAATCACTGTGATTATCAGCTCCTGGTCTAAGGACATCGATGATGGAATTATTCTTCTTCAACGGAAAGCTTCTGCCTAAAAGATACACTCAATGAACTTTTGCTCAACATCAGAACAAGCTCTTCAACTACCATGAGCAAAAATATTCAAAGGGTATAGTGAGAAAGTAACCCTAGCTCCTAACTTCATGATGTCTTGGGTTACACTTATAAGCTATAGTTTGAGTAATTATTCAATTATTGCGCTTAATAAGTCTCATTTGTATTATTGAATTTCTGGAGCTATTTTTAGCTCATAAATGTTGCTAATAATTTTTCTATGAGTATTTAAGGTAGGAACTCATATGAAAAAAAGGTCAAAGATGCAACATAACTCTCCATCAGCAGACATCAACTTGGCTGCTGATTTATGAAGGATTACTGATCACTTATGAATAAACCTTCTATGTCCCTCACTCACTAAATGTCAAATCAATATCTACTAGACTACGGCGTCAACTTATGGAAGTCTACTGATGAGTCCAAGATGTTGATAAAGACCACCTCTCCAGCATATACAAAACAGGTCAGCTACTGCCTTGTTAAGTGCCTGTATCCATGTCTGTTGAATTGATCTTTAATATTGTTATCAGACATGCTGCACAAATAAAGTATTGTCATACTGTTCTTATATTGATATATTTGTATGCTTGTATGATTTGTTTTATGCAAATGATTTTCAAAAACTTATCAGCCCTTTCTATATTAGCTAATCTAAAATATTTTCAAAACATCTAGTTGGCTGAATTTCCATATCGGCCAACATACACTTCATAAGTTCAGTTATATGTGCTGACTTGTAGGAGTAAAACCTTTAAATGACTTGTCTTCTTCCTAAGTCTATTAAAGGTGGAGGCACACTTTGCGAAGATTGACTACTTCGTTTAAAGTAAAGACTGTTCTCAAAAGCTTTGGGAAAATGACAAGCCTGTTTAATAAAACAAAAATACTTTTTCTTTGAAAAATCCTTTTTAAAAAAAAAAACATTGAGGCAGTCAAGACATCAGATTTACAGCCTGGTTCTGCAAAGGCGTGTAAAAAGGACAATTCAACAGTAAAACTCTATTATTGTAAGTCCTTTAGTCTGGCCTCCGTGAGTATAAGTAGAGCCCTTTCCTCATTCATACTCTACTATAAAGAAAGTCACAAACTGCTTACAGAATCCATAAGATGCTAAACACTGATTTAAAATTTTTCTCAAAATGTTACTAAGTACAAATCTTAGAAATCGATCAAGTCAACACTTCAACAACTGGGTATGGCTCTCTCATATTCATTCAAAGTTGTTTTGGTTTATTTCTGTTACTTATGATGAGTTGATTTAAAATTCTCAAAGATGCATTCTCAAAATCTAAAATCTTCATAACTGTGAAAAAAAATTTAATCACTTTTAAAGACACAGTTATAATATCTGAGAGAAATTTTATTAACTCATTTGTTTCAGAAATCATTTATTATTAATTTTTCAATCTTACGTCTTGAAATTAGTTGATAAAATATTTTTCTTTTGTCTCGTCTGATAATCTTAAAAGTTTGTAGGCAAAAGATGAACCGTATGCTACAGACCTTTAATTATCAGAACACTTAAGAATGTCTTTAAAATCACTAATATTAAAAGGTAAGATAAAAGATTATTAATTTATGTTCTTAAAGTGATTTCATTCCATTTCTAACATTTGGTTATCAATCTTATTGATACACTAAAATGATTTCAGATGAATCACTATGAAAACCACTTAGCATATACCTGTCCGACCATCGTAACTCTGCATGTATACATGAGCATCATAGAGAAGATCCCAGATAAGATTTATCAAATGTTCGAAAAGTGTCTGATAAATCGTTGTGTCATACAACTCGTCTGGTTATATGCAAGTATACTAGCCATCCCCCCAACAATGGCTGATGCAGATAATTCAGTTTGACTGAATAAAATAGCTAAGGAAGTATTGTCAAAGATTATAAACTGCCAATGACTACTGACCATTTCTGCGCTCTTCCGCTAGGACTCGTAGTCCATGCAGTAAATCTTTGGTGGCTCTCACCCTGAGGTTCTTCCTGAGTAACCTCTTAGTGTGAACGTGTTCTTCCTCCCCTCAGAGTTGGAGGAGATCAAAAACGGACACAGCCAACTTGATCAATTCCGAACTCCATGACTAATGACCTCTCAATATGTCCTCTGGATTAGGATATCTTGGATAAAACTTTGTAAGAAATTTTCTATTCAAAATTGAATCATTGTTCATCTTTATCCTGTAATCTGTAGTTTAGTTAAATTCTTGTTGTATTGTTCTTGTAATCAGCTGATCTCTAATGAGAGTTATTCAAAACTGTTTGGATTATTACAAGTTCTGCAACTTTCCTTCATGTCTATCTACTTATCTGAATTCTTCTGATAGCATGAATTAATGTGTTTTAACTGTGTTGATCTAATATACTGTTCTTCTTCATAATATTATCTACATTCTTTTGATAATTGGAGAAATTGACCTTAAAGAGACAATCACACATTTCTTACACAAACTCTGCTGAGACCCTATCAGCAAACCCGTCCTATAAAATCTGCTATATTGAGTTCTGGTCCATTACTGAAGTTTACCTCTTTTCTTTAACCATTCTGATAATTGCCTTTCTGAATTAGATCATCTCACCCTGATCAAATTCAAGGTCTGCTGAACGCTCTAATTGTTCAATATAGGTAGACTACAGTTACTTAAAGGATGACTTATTATGTCTACATCCCACCTTTAAGTAAAGGAAATTGCATATTCATTACTTAATCTCTGACTCTCCTGTTCAACCTACAAGATTACTAGTAAATCTACTTTGAATAAACTGTCTGTTGTGTCAACCTAAAAACTGCTTCAAAACAGATGCTTTTACTTTCTTTTAAACAGCTCAACAGCAATTTGTATTCTCAGTCATGACAACTACAAAATCTCGTATGACCTTTGAGATTGTAGTAATAAAAAGCAAGGTTAGTTGTTTTTCATAATGATGGACTTACAATTGGTATATTTATACATAATAATTGTTATTATCTTGACTAACAGCTAATTAGCAAACATACTGAATTCAAACACTCTGTTATACTTTATCATATGTCTAACTGTCAAAAGGTTAATGGTAAACTTTTTGTAACTTGACCTATCTCAGAAAATAGCTAGAAATTTTAGGATTCATAGGAAGACTGTCATTTCAAAAAACTAGTCTTTCCTCAGGAGTGAATGGCTGATATAACCCCTGTTGTATATATTTTATGCCTCACTCTCGTCAGACATCAAAGAACAGGTTAATATAGAAATACACTTCAGCAGAATCCCTTCTCTGCTAATGTATAATGTTACCTGTTGCAAAGAAAGAAGCTCGGACATCACTCCAGGTATGTCTCCAATATCCCACTTGTCTGTCCTCTCTCATCAAAAACAAAAAGGGTGTTCAATAAATTTCATTATTAGTAGAACTCTGCCTCTCTTAAAAATGTACTTTCACTATTTACCATGAACATCTGCCAAAGACACTTCACTGATTCTTCAACTTAATATCTCTTCTAATAGAAACGGTTGTCCTATATCCTTACAAATATATGATTAGTCTGATATTAATATTACTAAACAAACCCAACTGGTATCAGACAACCATTTTTCAAGGTAAAAACCAGACAACCATCTTTGTCAGCAATTCTCACATCAGCAGATACCCAACACTGACTGCTGATAAAAGCCTAAATTCTTGTAGTCCCAACCAATTCTCCATATTTCTATTTCTATTAGTATTCTATTATTCTTTTAAATTTTTTTAACAATTGGTATCTGATAAATTTCTATGAGAAAAATAATATTTATTTTTAACCGAAATTTATTCTTAATACTAAAATTGCAATACTCGAAACGGCTGATAGCTCAAGACAAATGTTACAAACTTCAACTCAGCAGGTATACCAATTCTTGCCCTTTCTTTGTAAATCAATCATTTTGGTGAAATATTATTTTAAACCTCTTGTTTAAACAATCAATGCATATCTCATCTAGATTGCCTACATTATAAACATACTTACTCTGCACATCTACATAATCATTAATTACAAGGCATCATTGCTATGACATTAAATACATTCCTTCTTTTAAGCCACAATTATGTCTTATTAAATTCCTTCACCCGAGGAATCTCTCCACATTCTCAAAATCCTTTAGAAACTTGTTATCAGACTCTTTAAAACCTCTCTTAAATCTTCATATTCCACTACTTCAACAATTCTCTTCCATTGCATACTCATCTTCCAACATAATGAGTAACACAAATTTGTCAAGACCCGCATCTCGTCCTATCTCTTACGATGAATGGCTAACCCGTATAATGACCGTTTGGCATCACACCTCAAATAATTCGAAGACCTCGTCGAATTAGTCGTCGGGAGAAATCGTCTTCAAGACCCCAGAAAAATGTTTCAAACTTCATCCCTGGATTCCCTCAAGAAATCTTGTATCAACTACAGAGTCTGATTCTTTCCCTGATCCCTCTTCTATTTCCTCAAATTTTCAACTCGAGCAATCTCAAATTCAAGAGGAGCATCAGCTCGTGAATGAAAATTCTACACAAAACTCAGCAATTAACGTTCCCAACGATTAGGACAGTAGACCTACTCACCTTAACCTGCTTCATTAGTAAATCTAGCATTTTTTTTTTTTTGCTAAACAAACACCTCTGATATCTCCTTGTTATCTATGTAATATATTCCTGTTACGTTGTAATATTATGACTTATCTTTTCTATTTCAATCTGTCTTACTTATCCTAACTTGTCCTACTAAGCTTTCACTCATGCTTGCCATATATTCATACTATATGTGTATATTCTTGCTTATAATCATTAATATGTATATCTTATACATTCTGAGTCTTATATAAACGACATAATATTCTGGACTTAACAATTGTCCTATACTTTAAAGAAGAAATACGTTCTATACATCATTCTTAGATGTATGTCTCGTATATCCGATCAATTTTGACATATTAACATCTCAATAACATTGTCCGATCAAAAAGAAAAAGTACTGTATATACCCTAGGAGGAGAGTACACTCCAGTATGTATGTCTTATTGTAATACCCCAAATTTTGTGTTAATAATAATAAATTACATAAATCAATATTTTAATTTTTTTGGGCCGATTATATCATTATTTGGGCCATTTGTTGTTTGTTACGCATCGTTTTTTCGTAATAAAGGTGTAATTTGGGTCCGATAAATTTTGTTATTGTTATTGGGCTTGGCTCGTAAATTAGACCATTAGTTTAGCTCAAGGGTTAAGTTTAATATTGATAATAATAATAATAATAATAATAATAATAATAATAATAATAATAATAATAATAATAATAATAATAATAATAATAATAATAATAATAGTAATAGTAATAATAATAATAGAGATAATGGGGAATGAGGGAGAGACGTGATGGAATACGTTGGGCGAACGGTTGTGCGCCCGGAGAGGCTACGGCATCGGAGAGATAAGGGATTCGTTTGTTTGAATTTCGAAAAAGATTTCTTGGTTATCCTTTGGTACCGCATTCGGTAGAGACGGTAGAGACCTCAATTGAGAAATACTCTGCCTAAGTTAGAGAGGTAGAAAGAGAAATAGAGGGAGAAAAGAGGATACGAGCAAGGAAGGAAGGAAGACGGCGGTGAGGGCTGGTTCAAGCGTAGCTTTCCGCAAAGCAACCCAATCGAGGTAAGCCGATTCCGTTCCTCCTCGAATTAGATGTTCTAGTTGGTTTTGTTATGAGTAAGGGGACAATTTATGATGTTTGTAGGATGAAAGATTAGATATTTAATTAATGGGTTATTTCGTTGGGTTGGCCCTGTGTGTGTGTCGGAGAATGAAAGAAGGGAAAAGAAAGGAAGGGTTGTGTTAGTGGGAGTGGTGTGTGGCTGACGGAGGGAGTATATTATGTGTGTTTGTATTTGTTTCTTTGTGCGTTGTGTTGCTGGAAGAAAAGAAAGTGTGAGGGAAAAGAAGAGAAGGTGGGGGAACAAAACAAAAGAAGAGAAGAGAGAAAAAGAAAAAAAAAAAAGAATGAACTGTGAGACAGAGAAGGGAGATCGCAGAACAGGAGTGGTTTGGGGAAGAAGGAGAAGAAAATTACAGATTACCCCCCTAAATTTTCAGACTTGGATTTGTAGTTTTTTTCAATATTCAGAATAGTCCCTAAGTTACAGAAATGATGAATGAACCCCTCAGGTTTGAAATTTCAGAAAAGTGGGTTAGGAATTGTTGTTGTCAGTATGTGGTTAGTTGAAATTGTTTCTTTTCCTTGGTTAACGGGCATATGGGTGGAAAAGTAGTTTGGTAAGTAAAGGTGGTATATTGGTATGGTTGGGGCTTTATCTATTAATAAACAATATTGTATATTGTTATTGTTATAAAAGAGAATAATTAAGTATAGTACTATTTAGTTATAAATTAGATATAGACTTTAAGTCATATATGTGTATATTTAATCTAGTTTTGTTTTTGACCTTTAGATTTGGGCAAGTACGGGTAACAGCTACTTTTCGCGTACGAATTAATTGTTCCGCTGCGTTATTAAGGTAAGGGATTATACTTCGTTTAGGTAATTGAACTCTTTTATTCCGAATCGTTAGGCTTCCATTATATTTTATTGATATAACGTTCTTGTACACGTATGCCGACTTTAAGTCGATAATTGCTTTGAATTCCATCGAACGTACGTTTGTTCTTACTTCATTAATTGTATTTTTGAAATCTCATGCATCCGTTTTTCTACCTCATGAGATATCATTGTGAATCGAAAATTGTTACATCGCCAATGCATATTGACATGTTTAAATCTTTTGAAAGTCTACTTTGATCACTAAGTCAGAATAACCCGTCACGGGGAAAAGCGTGACACTATCGTATTATTGAATTTATTGAACACTAC
Source organism: Platycodon grandiflorus (assembly GCA_016624345.1). Taxonomy (NCBI): domain Eukaryota; kingdom Viridiplantae; phylum Streptophyta; class Magnoliopsida; order Asterales; family Campanulaceae; genus Platycodon; species Platycodon grandiflorus. The sequence continues at coordinate 25,737,708 of CM028369.1, forward strand.
TGGAGAAGTGGTGTGGTTATCCGGATATACCAAAACTTATCGTATTGTTGAATTATCGTATTGTCGGACTCTTTGGAGTCATTACTTATGTGATCATGGTATCCGCGAGTTGGACGCTATCTCCAACTGGTATGGGACGGTTGGCGGTAGCTGTACCTCTCGTAGTCATTTTTGTGTCTCTTGTCTTTCGTTTGAAATGTCGTATTAATATCTGATTTATTGCATTGGACATTGCTTTATTGATCAACGATTATTCGTTGTTACCGATGATTGAGAATCATTCCTTTTGTTATCTGATCGACAAAATATTTTGATTAATTGTTTTTCTTTCGAGTCAACTCCTCCTTAGTAACCGGAGGAGTTGTATATGAACTTACTGAGCATTGTTCGCTCACCCTTTATTCTATTCCTCCTTCCAGGTAACAAGTAAGGTGGTTAGATCGTGGACTCGGGTAGACGTTAAAGTCATCCAAGATTTAGAACTTTACTATTTTCTTTTGAAATACGTTGTAATCATATTGAGTTAAATTTGATTTGGTTTTGAGAACTATATTGAGATTATTAAGGTTTGTTTTTAATTATGATTGGGGATTTTAATGATATTGATTATGAGATTAGGGTTTGTTATCATTTAAGCATTGATTATTGGTGACGTAGCCAAACTGTGGGACCGCGTTGTCAGAACCGAGTTTGGGGCGTTACAGAGTTGGTATCAGAGCTTAGGCTTTAGGTCCTGAAGGTTTAGAAACTCAGCGGTTTAAGAAATGATTGCACCATTAAGACTGTGATTTTAGTTATAAGTATGTGTATCCTTACAATTCATCGAGACTGACAAAAGTTATTGTTTACCTGTAGGAAATGGTGAGAACAAAAGCAGCAAGGAAATCCTCTCTTCACCTTTACGTACCTAGGGGGAAATGGCTAGCGACCTATAGAGAAATGGTACTAGCTAAACAAGAGATTCAACGTAGAAAGAAGCGTGAAAATAGACTGATCGAGCAATTGAGAACGCAGCTCAAGGCAATGAAGAAGGCCTTGGCACAGCCAGAAGAAGCAAGTGGGATACTAGCAGAAGTAGTATCAAAAACACCAGGCCAAGAGTGGGGAGCAGTGTTAAATCCTGTACTCTTAGAAGATTAGGCTAGTGAGATAAATTTTAGCAAATTAGGTTGTAGTGGGGGGAAAAACCCTAGGAAGATTTAGTTAGTAGTTATTTCTTTGTAATGGAATGGTTTTGAATTTTGAAAAGTTTTGAATTGTCAGTTAGTAATAAAGTTTTCGTTTTGATTGATCTATGAAATTTTGTTTCGTATATAAGTTCTTAGAATTCGATTTGATTTAAATACCCACGGATTATCTCCTAAGATTTTGGAACTTGTGAATGAGCTCTGTTGGGTTGGTCTATATCTATCATTTTTGTGAATTTAGACATGGATTTCGTTCCTTATATTGTGGTGAAATGTTTCTTGGATTTGTCTCAGAACACAATGGCCAGAGGTAGTCGTCGGTGTTCGTGGCCGTGGGCGCGGTCGAGGTAGAGAGGGATAGGCCAAATGAGGTGGCCGAGGACTCTACTTCGGGGGTTGCGGCAAACCAGAATGGTCCCCAACCTAACCTCAATGCAAACGTGAACGCCAACGTTAATGTCCCTCCACAAACGGACCCTGCATTGGTTGCACTCTTGCAAACTCTGACACGAACTGTTGCTACCTTGGGTCAGATTACTCAAGGACTCGCTGCTCAGGCACAAGCTCAACCTCAACCTCAACCCCAACCTCAACCTGTTGCGCAGCCACCAGTAGTGACTAAAGATCCGCTAGAGAGTTTTCAGAAGCGGAATCCTGGTAAGTTCACGGGTGCACCAGGCACAGAGAAGCCGGAAGATTGGCTTGATAACATCGAAAAGATTTTTGAGACTATGACATGCACCAGTGAGCTAAAGGTTAAGCTCGCCACTTTTGTGCTTCAGGGCGAGGCAAGCCAGTGGTGGAAGGCAGAGAAAAGGGCAATAGAATCAAGAGGTATCCAGGTGATAACTTGGGAGATATTTTTGGAGTCCTTTAATAAGAAATTCTTTCCTCCCAGTGTTCGTGAAAAAAGGGTGGCAGATTTCCTTGACCTGAAACAAGGAACGATGACAGTGAATGAATATGATGCCAAATTCACAGAACTGTCAAAGTATGCCCCAAATTTCTTTGACAATGAGGAGCAGAGAGCCCGGAAGTTCGAAAGGGGGTTTAGTGATAGAATTAGTTACAGGCTGAAACCTTTGAAACTGCCATCGTATGCTGAAGTGTTGGATCGAGCAAGGATTATTGAGGAGGATTTGACTGATTACCGTAATAGAAAGGAGGAAAGGAAAAGGGGTGCTGATGACCAAGGGGGACGTTATCGGGGACAGTCTAGTGGTCAAGGTGGGACCCACGGTGATAATAAGAGGAGAAATACAGAGGAAAATCACCCAAAGGGGACAACTCAGAGGGGTCGAAATCAGAACCAGGGGCAGAATCAAGACGCTAATCCGATATGCCGCAAGTGTGGGGGTAAACATGTGACTGAATCTTGTCATTGGATTATGGGGGCCTGTTTCAATTGTGGGAAGGTGGGGCATAAAATCAGAGATTGCCCAGAACCGCACAAGAATATTTTTAACAAAGGTGCCGATGGTGAGGACAAGGCAAAGCCCAAAGGACCGGGGAGAATTTTCGCAATGACTGGAAGAGATGCTTGAACAACGGATGAAACGGTGTCAGGTACCATACTATTTTTTTATATACATGTTACGCTATGGCTAATTTTGGAGTCTATCATGAGTTGCTCAAATGGTGTGTGATTCTATTCGTTGAGGATATACTTGGTTAACCTAAGTTTTGAGAAGAGCATGAGTATCCCGACCTCCTTGCGACTAGGTACGTTAAGTTTAGAGGACTAAACTTCTTTTAAGGGGTGAGAGTGTAATACCCCAAATTTTGTGTTAATAATAATAAATTACATAAATCAATATTTTAATTTTTTCGGGCCGATTATATCATTATTTGGGCCATTTGTTTTTCGTAATAAAGGTGTAATTTGGGTCCGATAAATTTTGTTATTGTTATTGGGCTTGGCTCGTAAATTAGACCATTAGTTTAGCTCAAGGGTTAAGTTTAATATTGATAATAATAATAATAATAATAATAATAATAATAATAATAATAATAATAATAATAATAATAATAATAGTTATAATAATAATAACGAGATAATGGGGAATGAGGGAGAGACGTGATGGAATACGTTGGGCGAACGGTTGTGCGCTGGGAGAGGCTACGGCATCGGAGAGATAAGGGATTCGTTTGTTTGAATTTCGAAAAATATTTCTTGGTTATCCTTTGGTACCGCATTCGGTAGAGACGGTAGAGACCTCAATTGAAATACTCTGCCTAAGTTAGAGAGGTAGAAAGAGAAATAGAGGGAGAAAAGAGGATACGAGCAAGGAAGGAAGGAAGACGGCGGTGAGGGCTGGTTCAAGCGTAGCTTTCCGCAAAGCAACCCAATCGAGGTAAGCCGATTCCGTTCCTCCTCCGAATTAGATGTTCCAGTTGGTTTTGTTATGAGTAAGGGGACAATTTATGATGTTTGTAGGATGAAAGATTAGATATTTTATTAATGGGTTATTTCGTTGGGTTGGCCCTGTGTGTGTGTCTTGGAGAATGAAAGAAGGGAAAAGAAAGGAAGGGTCATTGTGTTAGTGGGAGTGGTGTGTGGGCGACGGAGGAGTATATTATGTGTGTTTGTATTTGTTTGTTTGTGCGTTGTGTTCTTTGGAAGAAAAGAAAGTGTGAGGGAAAAGAAGAGAAGGTGGGGAACAAAACAAAAGAAGAGAAGAGAGAAAAAGAAAAAGAAAAAAAGAATGAAATGTGAGACAGAGAAGGGAGATCGCAACGGAGTGGTTTAGGGAAGAAGGAGAAGAAAATTACAGATTACCCCCTAAATTTTCAGACTTGGATTTGTAGTTTTTTCAATATTCGAATAGTCCCTAAGTTACGAAATGATGAATGAACCCCTCGGGTTTGAAATTTCGAAAAGTGGGTTAGGAATTGTTGTTGTCGGTATGTGGTTAGTTAAAATTGTTTCTTTTCCTTGGTTAACGGGCATATGGGTGGAAAAGTAGTTTGGTAAGTAAAGGTGGTATATTGGTATGGTTGGGGTTTTATCTATTAATAAACAATATTGTATATTGTTATTGTTATTGTTATAAAAGAGAATAATTAAGTATAGTACTATTTAGTTATAAATTAGATATAGACTTTAAGTCATATATGTGTATATTTAATCTAGTTTTGTTTTTGACCTTTAGATTTGGGCAAGTACGGGTAACAGCTACTTTTCGTGTACGAATTAATTGTTCCGCTGCGTTATTAAGGTAAGGGATTATACTTCGTTTAGGTAATTGAACTCTTTTATTCCGAATCGTTAGGCTTCCATTATATTTTATTGATATAACGTTCTTGTACACGTATGCCGACTTTAAGTCGATAATTGCTTTGAATTCCGTCGAACGTACGTTTGTTCTTACTTCATTAATTGTATTTTCGAAATCTCATGCATCCGTTTTCTACCTCATGAGATATCATTGTGAATCGAAAATTGTTACATCGCCAATGCATATTGACATGTTTAAATCTTTTGAAAGTCTACTTTGATCACTAAGTCAGAACAACCCGTCACGGGGAAAAGCGTGACACTATCGTATTATTGAATTTATTGAACACTCTTGGAGAAGTGGTGTGGTTATCCGGATATACCAAAACTTATCGTATTGTTGAATTATCGTATTGTCGGACTCTTTGGAGTCATTACTTATGTGATCATGGTATCGCGAGTTGGACGCTATCTCCAACTGGTATGGGACGGTTGGCGGTAGCTGTACCTCTCGTAGTCATTTTTGTGTCTCTTGTCTTTCGTTTGAAATGTCGTATTAATATCTGATTTATTGCATTGGACATTGCTTTATTGATCAACGATTATTCGTTGTTACCGATGATTGAGAATCATTCCTTTTGTTATCGATCGACAAAATATTTTGATTAATTGTTTTTCTTTCGAGTCAACTCCTCCTTAGTAACCGGAGGAGTTGTATATGAACTTACTGAGCATTGTTCGCTCACCCTTTATTCTATTCCTCCTTCCAGGTAACAAGTAAGGTGGTTAGATCGTGGACTCGGGTAGACGTTAAAGTCATCCAAGATTTAGAACTTTACTATTTTCTTTTGAAATACGTTGTAATCATATTGAGTTAAATTTGATTTGGTTTTGAGAACTGTATTGAGATTATTAAGGTTTGTTTTTAATTATGATTGGGGATTTTAATGATATTGATTATGAGATTAGGGTTTGTTATCATTTAAGCATTGATTATTGGTGATGTAGCCAAACGTGGGACCGCGTTGTCGAACCGAGTTTGGGGCGTTACACTTATAACATCATGATGAGATACATTATAGGTATTATAAAATAGAGATATTTAGATGCACATATTCATAACACGTGATACATCTCTTAAAAGGACGTCTGATTATATTAACTTCTAAAAACTCTACATCAAATTCCACACCTATACAAACTCCTTACACGAGACAACACCACATCTATGATACTGAAAAGACATATACATTAATATCTTCATACTATTTATTAAGGAGAAACTGTTTATTAAACTCATGCTAGCACTATTCCTAAAATCCTCTGGTCTGCTCTTTAAAAACTTTTAATTTGACCATTAAGGAGGAGAAATATACATTTTGACATCTACAACATTAAAGTCATTCCCTCCTGCTTGTGTACTTTAATACATATTTTGCTTGCAACCATAACGGAGGAGAGTTTCATAATTTCACAAGTTTAAATACTTTCGTTAAACTCATCCGATGACAATACAAGTAACATCTCTGCATCTTCTCAAATTTCTTAAAGCTGTTCTTCAAAGCTCATTCTTGTAAACTCTCTTTACAAGCAATGGAACAAAATCCTCACGTCACAACTTGCTTGCATACTTTACTCCCTACATTTGATATGTATACCTTATACATTATGGTGTGCACTATAACATATTCGCATACTTATGTACTTAAGGAGGAGTGCTATTAGTTTTCGCTTGTGACCATTAAGGAGGAGAGTTTATATAAAAATCGACATATACATAATATATAATCGACGTATACATGTCAGATACATATAAGTTTAGGGAGGAGAGCTCGACATAATAGACATATACAGGACGAAGAGAGTTAGTAAGTCGATATATACAGGAGGAGGAGAGTTAGTAAGTCGACATATATATACAAATAGGAGGAGAATTATGTGTAAAGAAATATATCTTACACTCCGTACTAAAAATTGAATTGACAGAAACATGATCAACATGACTAATCAAGTTGTCCGATCATCAAGAGAAAATTCTTCAACAGCTATATCTAAATGACTATTCTTTTACACGACGTTATTAAAACTACCTTTGTATCTTTATATTATCGCATCTCTCTTAAAAACATCCTTTCTTCACGCCTTCAAAATACTTGGCACATACACATTATATCGCAAGAAAAATATCTTTATGGCCTACTCATCAATTATATCTCATAATTGCCTAAAAATGTTTCGGTTATTGCTTTGTATTTGTACCTTCATTTATCTAGTCGTATATACTTAGCAATAGGTGACTATACATACGTTATCGCTCGTAAGTTCAACCTAGGACATGCCTTGATATAAAATGATCATTCATTAGAAGACATGTTATTACTAAGGATTGAACAACCGCTTTAAGAGTTTGTATGTATATGTCAATTGTAGTAATGGTCCCAAGAAAATAGGAGGAGATTGTTAGGAATATGTCGTGAACAGTGATATATATGTATGCATATTCTAACACAATGATTTGCTTGTTCCCATTACAACGCATGTTTCACAAGTGACTAAAAGGGTTACGTACCGGTTAGTGTGGCTGCTTGATGAAACAATGCATAGGTCATTAGACTAGGAAGTCTTTGTACGGATCGAGTCTTTGTCCTACCAAAGTGATGACAAACTTTCATATAGATTAGCTCTTCATGCGTCGCCACATGTCCATCAACAATGTCTCACTAGTAGACATCCCTACCACCATGTCTTATTAGCAATCTCTACATCAGATATTATATCGGCGATCCAAGTATCGCCATGCTCTTCATCGACAAGCTAGAAGCGGATTATTCACAAGAGGAACATCAGTCGTTGCTCAATGCTACTAGTCAAAATAGATCCGTTACAAGATCTTCCTGACAGCTCAAGATACGCATCGATGTCTGTGCTTTTACTATTATTCAGAAGACATTTTCTCTTTTGTGTATTGGTCCCAGTCTCCAAGACTAAATTCCTTAAAAGGCCAAACACAGTGTGCTACATCCCAGGCGTGATTGACAAGTCCTATTCTGTCAGCCTGATTCACGGACCTCTTCAAGACAAAAGCTTAACGGAAGGTCTTTGCCCAATAGTTTGAACAATGCACTCAGATGCATTAATGATTCAGATCTCCAACGGGCAGAAACTCATCAATGCTCCAACGACTACTTCATCTTCTCCAGCCTATAAAAGAAGACTCTCATTCTCACATTCTGGATGTATGAGAGCAAAGGTGTTGGTTGTGGATATTGTTCTTTGTTCGTTCAAATCAAAACCACACCAAAAAGTGAGAAAACACAAGTGTAAGAACAAACACTTTGTGGGAGAGAAAACAGAAATTCCAAAGGCTAAGAAGTTCTGCTTGATCAAAAACTTGGTATGACTCTTTCATATTCATTCAAAATTACTTTGGTTTATTTCTGTTACTCATGATGAGTCGATTTAAAATTCTCAAAGATGCATTCGAAAATATAAAATCTTCATAAGCTGAAATTTTTTAAACACTTTTAAGACACAGTTATAATATCTGAGAGAAATTTTAATAACTCATTTGTTCCAGAAATCATTCATTATAAATTTTCAATCTTGCGCCTTGAAATTAGTTGATATAAGAATCTTCTTTTGTCTTGTCTAATAATCTTAAAAGTTTGTTGGCAAAAGATGAACTATATGCTGCAAACCTTTGATCATCAGAATACTTAAGAATGTCTTTAATCAATTGTATTAAAAGATAAGATAGAAAGTTATTAATTTATGCTCGCAAAAGTGATTTCACTCCACTTCTAACATTTAGTTATCAAACTTATTGATATTCTAAAATGTTTTCAGATGAATCACCATGAAAACCACTTAACATATACCTATCCGACCATCGTAACTCTGCATGTATACGTGAGCATCTCAGAGAAGATCCCAGATAAGATTTATCAAATGTCCGGAAAGCATCTGATAAATTGTTGTTTCAAACAACTCGTCTGGTCATATGAAAGTATACCAGCCATCACCCTAAAGATGGTTGATGCAGATAATTCAGCTCGACTGGATTAGGTAGCTAATTAGGTGTTGATAAGGATGACATGCTGCTAACCACTACCATCCATCTCTGTGCATATCAAAGGGGATTCATGGCCAAAGCAGTACATCTTTGACGACTATCACCCTACGGTGCTTTCAGAATGACCAGTAGGTGTGAACGTGTTCTTCCTCCCCCCAGAGCTAGAGGAGATCAAAAACGGACACAGCCATCTTGATCTATTTCGAACTCCATGATTAATGACCTCTCATTATGTTCTCTGGACTAGGATATCTTGGATACAACTTTGTAACAAATTTTCTATTCAAAACTGAATCATTGTTTATCTTTATCCTGCAATTTGCAGTTTTGTCAAATTATAGTTGTATTGTTCTTGTAATTAGTTGATCCGTAATGAGAAGTTATTCAAAATTATTTGGATTACTGAATACAAGTTCTGCAACTTTCCTTCATGTCTATCTACTTGTCTGAATTCCTCTGATAGCATGAATTGATGTGTTTTAATTGTGTTGATCTAATATACTATTCTTCTTCATTATATTATCTACATTCTTTTGATGACTGAAGAAATTGACCTCAAAGAATCGATCACACATTTCTTACACAAACTCTGCTGAGACCCCATCAGCAAACCCGTCCTATAAAATCTGCTATTTTGAGTTCTAGTCTATTACTAAAGTTTACCTATATTTTCATTAACCATTCTTGTAACTGCTTTTCTAAATTAGATCATCTCATCCTGGTCGATTTTAAGGTCTGCTGAAAACATTAATAAACTATAGGAATTTAAAGAAAAACTTTTCATATCCATATCCACCTTTTAGAATTGATAAAGTCAGTAGTATATCTGTTATAAATAAATGTTGTCTGATGTATGAAAGAAAAGACTGATGAAAATTCTATTTTTCAAAAATGAGATAATTCTTATCATAGTAGATAAAAATGCATATGTATTTTAAATTAAAAATCTCAAGTGCTTCATAAAACTCAAGACCGTTCTACTTCTTTCAATACAACAACAACTAGTGTTCATCTCAAGACAACTACTTGACACTATATAACTATTGTATTTAAAAGGCAAAGTTAAATGTTTTTCATAATAAATTGGTGAACTTTGTGCAACTTGACCTATCTCAGAAAATAGCCAAAAATTTTAGGATTCATAGGAAGACTGTCATTTTCAAAAACTAGTCTTTCCTCAGGAGTGAATGGCTGATATAACCCCTGTTATATATATTTTATGCCTCACTCTCTTCAAACTTCAAGAACAGGTCAGTATGAAAATACACTTAAGCAGAATCCCTTCTTTGCTAAGGAATGATGTGACCTGTTGTAAAGAAAGAAGCTCGGACATCACTCCAGGTATGTTTGCAAAAACCCACTTGTCTGTCTTCTCTCTTCAGACGTTCAATTAGTAGAACTATGTTTCTCATAAAAATATGTCTTTTTACTATTTTCGTGAACATTTGTCAAAGACACTTAGCTAATATTCTAAATTTAAATATCTTCTCAAATAGCAATGATTGTCCTATTTATGTGTGGATACATGATATTAAAAATCTATCAATATCCCTTAAAATATTAGTTACACATTTTTGAAGATAAATACCAGACAACCATCTTTGTCAGCTATTCTCACTTCAGCAGATACCCAACACTAACTACTGATAAAGCCTAAATTCTTGAAGTCCCAACCAATTCTCCACATTTCTATATAAAATTTCAATTGCTATAAGACTTAACCTAAATTCAATGCACTTTGTTCTTCAAAGCTAATCGCTATAAGTATATCCAATCCATTACTCTTCAAATATCTTTCTAATAATTGGTTTCCAACGATTGGTATCTGACAAATCTCTACAAGAAAGATACTGTTACAATTCTCAAAATGGTTGATAGCTCAAAACAAAACATTAAAAAAAAAACCTCAACTTAGCCGGTATAACCATTCTTGTCCCTTCTTGTGTAAGTCAATCCTTTTGACTAAATATTACTTTAGTCCTCTCAAACGATCAATGACTGCCTATGTCATAGCTATACTTACTCTGCACATCTACTTAATCATTAATTACAATACATCATTTCTATGGCATTAAATACACTCTTTTTCTTAAGCCGCCATTATGTCTTATCAAATTCCTTCACCCTAGGATTTGACACCAGACTCCTCACCCCAGGAATCTCTTCATATTCTCAAAATCTTTCAGAAGATTGGTATTCGTCTTTTTAAAACCTCTCCTAAATTGTCATCTTCCACGATCTACATTGATTCTCTTCCATTGTATGCTCATCTTCAAAATGTGTAACACAAACTCCTCAATACCCGCACGTCGTCCCATCTCTCACGACAGATGGCTAACTCTTGTGATGAACATTTTAGCACCACAGCCTCAAAGGATTCGAAGACCTCGTTGAATCAGTCGTCGGATAAGGAATCATCTGCAAAACCCCAGGAATGATGTGTCAAACTGCATCCCCTGGATTCCCTCAAGAAATCTCGCATCAATTACCGAGCCTGACACTCTCTCTGCTCCCACCTAAAATATCTCTCATATTTCCTCAAATGCTCAACTCGAGAAATCTTAGATTCAGGAGGAGCGTCAGATCGCAAGTGTAAATCCTGTTCAAAACTCAGCAATTAACATTCCCAACGATTAGGACAGTAGACCTACTCCCTTTAACTTTCTATTATGAAATCTCGCATGTATTTATTTTTGATCAAACACCTCGATATCTAATTGGTGTCTATATAATATATTCCTTTTATGTTTTGACTTATCTTTTATATTTCAATCTGTCTTACTTATCCTAACTTGTCTTACTAAGTAATCACTCATGCTTGCTATGAGTATTCATAATGTATGTGTATACTCTTGTTTATGACCGTTAATATGTATATCTTATACATTCTGAGTCTTATATAAAGGAAACAATATTCTGGACTTAACAATTGTCCTATACTTTAAAGAAGACATATGTTCTATACATCATTCTTAAATGTATGCCTCGTACATCCGATCAATTTTGACATTAAAATCTCAATAACTTTGTCCGATCAAAAAGAAAAAGGACTGTATATATCCCAGGAGGAAAGTACACTCCAGTATGTATGTCTTATAACATAAAAAAAAAAAAAATACATTATAGGTATTATAAAATAGAGATATTTAGATGCACATATTCATAACACGTGATACATCTCTTAAAAGGACGTCTGATTACATTCTCTTCTAAAAACTCTACATCAACTTCCACTCTTATAAAAACTCCTTACAACTCCACATCTATGATCGACAAGACATATACATTAATGTCTTCATACTGTTTATTAAGGAGAAACTGTTTATTAAACTCATGCTAGCACTATTCCTAAAATCCTCAGTCGCTCTTTAAAACTTCTAATTTGACCATTAAGGAGGAGAAACATACATTTCGACATCTACAACATTAAAGTCATTCCCTCCTGCTTGTGTACTTTAACACATATTTTACTTGCAACCATAAAGGAGGAGAGTTTCATAATTTCACAAGTTTAAATACTTTCGTTAAACTTATCCGATGACAATAAAAGCAACATCTCTGCTTCTTCTCAAATTTCTCAAACTGTTCTTCAAAGCTCATTTTTGTAAACTCTCTTTACAAGTAGTGGAACAAAATCATCTAGTCACAACTTGCATACATACTTCACTCCTAACTTTTGATATGTATACCTTATACATTATGGCTGAGCACTATAACATCTTCGCATTCTTATGCACTTAAGGAGGAGTGCTCTCAATTTTCGCTTGTGACCATTAAGGAGGAGAGTTTATATAAAAATCGACATATACATACAAAAAATAGGAGGAGGGTACAATAAAATAGGAGGAGAGCTGCTAATCAAGAATATAGGAGGAGAGTTTATATAAACATCGACATATACATGACATATACAGTTTAAGGAGGAGAGCTCAACATAATAGACATATACATAAGGAAGAGGAGGAGGAGAGTTAGTAAGTTAGTCGACATATAGTTTATTGACATATACATATATAAGTCGACATACACAAATAGGAAGACAGTTATGTGTAAAGAAATATATCTTACACTCCGTACTAAAAATTGAATTGACAGAAACATGATCAACATGACTAATCAAATTGTCCGATCATCAAGAGAAAATTCTTCAACAGCTATATCTAAATGACTATTCTTTTACACGTCATTTGTTATTAAAACTACATTTGTATCTTTATATTATTAGCATCTCTCTTAAAAACATCCTTTCTTCTTGCTTTTAAAATTATCGATACTCAATCAATTCAATTAAGTATCTGATTCAAAACTCTTTCTTGCTCAAAATACTTCACACATACACATTATATCGCAAGAAAAACATCTTTATGGCATACTCATCAATTATATCTCATAATTGCCTAAAAATGTTTCGGTTATTGCTTTGTATTTGTACCTTCATTTATCGAGTCTGTATATACTTAGCAATAGGTGACTATACATACGTTGTCGCTTGTAAGTTCAACCTAGGGCATGCCTTGATATAAAATAATCATTCATTAAGGCATGTTATTACTAAGGATTGAACATCTGCTTTAAAGAGCCATATGTATATGTAAATTGTAGTAATGGCCCCAAGCAAATAGGAGGAGATTGTTAGGAATATGCCCTGTGAAAACAGCTGATATATATGTTTGCATATTCCAACACAGTGATTTGCTTGTTCCCATTGCAACGTATGTTTCACAAGTGGCTAAAAGGGCTGCGTACCGGTTAGTGTAGCAGCTTGATGAAACAATGCATAGGTCATTAGACTAGGAAGTCTTTGTACATATCCCAGTCTTTGTCCTACCAAAGTGATGACAACTTTCATATGGATTAGCTCTTCATGCGCCAGTAGACATGACCATCAGTAATGTCTCATCAACAGACATTCCTACCAGACATGTTTCATCAGCATTCTTTACACCAGCAGTATTATATCGACAGATCTCAGTATCAGCCAAGCTCTTCATCAGAACAACTGCAGAGAAGCTGATTATTCAAGAGGAATATCGGTCGTTGCTCAAAACGCTACAAGTCAAAATAGATCCGTTACAAGATCTTTCTGACAAGCCCAAGATACGCATCGATGTCTGCGCTTTCACTATTACTCAGAAGACATTTCCTCTTTTGTGTATTGGTCCCAGTCTCCAAGGTTTCATTCTATAAAAGACCAAACACAATGCGCTACATCCCAGGCCTGATTGACAAGTCTCATTCTGCCAGCCTGATTCACGGATCAACTTCAAGACAAAAAGCTTAACGGAAGGTCTTTGCCCAACAGTTCGAAGAATGCACTCTGATGCATTAATGATCCAGATCCTCAATGGGCAAAAACTCATCAAAGTTCCAAACGACTACTTCAGCCTATAAAAGAAGATTCTCATTCTCAAACAAATAAGAAGAGAAGGTGTTGGTGGTAGATTTCGTTCCTTATTCGTTCAAATCAAAAACCACACCAAAAAGTGAGAAAACACAAGTGTAAGAACAAACACTTTATGGGAGAGAAAACAGAAATTCTAAAAGGCTAAGACACTCTGCTTGATCAAGAAACCTTGTTCTTGATTTGAGTTCTTTCTTCCTTCGAAAGACTCGGTCTCTTTAGTTCTTTGCACTTCAAATCTTGAGAGACCAAGCATCCCGCAAGTCGTTGAAGACTAATCAAGCTTGAAGATGTCCGATGAAGAAACAGCCTAATAATCCATGTTGCATTCATATCGGCACTTATACTACATTATAAGTGCTGTCGATTGTGCAATGAATTGTCCTCACTTTTGGCCGAGTACTTAGCTCTCAGTTGTTCAAATACTTGTTATTTGAACAACGCCTAATATTCTCTTCTCACAACAAATATATCGAGTTGATACTACAGGAAGATACCTCAATAAATACTGAGTACATCTTCCAATGTATTTTCGATATATTTGATTTCGCTTTCTTAATCTCTCCTTTTTCTTTCCTAAGGAGATTGCTAGGTTAGAGAGTCTAGGTTGATGTACTAAGCATGTTTGTCTTTGAGCAAACCTCTGCTGAATTTTAATAATAAATTATATTTTATTATACTCAGCCTTTACTTATCTTTCCTATAAGTTTTTGATATATTTCTTATGCAATCTGGTTATGGAAAGTAATTGATGCATCTAATACAAGATTTTAGTTGGCTGTTATGCTAAACTTGCACACATTTATATACAGTTACTTTAATCTTGTCTGTTATATTTATGCAGTTTATTCTTCCGCTCCTTAAAATCTCTTTTATCAGCTAAGTATAACAATCATTTCCTATCAGCCATCCTTCAAGTAAGCTGATGCACATCAGATGATTCCACTATATCAGCTGTGTTGCTTGAACTAGGAAGGTGACCTATTCATGTTAATGACTTCATCCATGTTTCTCATCATAAATTTTAAAATGGGATGAAATCTTTAAATGAAGGTAATATAGGCTATTCACCCCCCCTTCTAGCCTATATTCTGAGCACATCACCATGGACCTAACACTGCGTCTTTTCGTAAGGTCGGCCAGCAGTAACCATGGAAGATAGTTATATCTCCTAAAGATCTCGCACCTGGATGGCCACCACATACTCATTCATGGATTTTGGCGAGGAGGTCTTCCACTGTCCTTGGTCGGACACATCTGAGCAGCAGCTTAGTGAATGACCTTCTGTATAGTACCCCAGCAATCACTGTGTAGTAGCTGGGCCAAGTCTTTTTCTCCAAGCAGTATTTTGTGCTCAATATAGTCTTATATTTCATCTATCCAGCATTTTTCTGTCGGGTTAATGGGCTTGGCTTCCTCCCTATTCACTGATGGTGACTCGAGGGTTTCCAACCATACATCTTGAGGGAGGTCGCTGATGTCTGATGATGCAATCATGGATAGGTGATCAGCTCGCGTATTCTCTGTCCTGTTCACCTGTTTCAGCTCCCAGTATTCAAAATTTTCCAACAGGCATTTTGCAAGCTCGCAGTATTTTGACAATGTGGGGTGATTAGCCCCATACTCCCCCCAAACTTATTTCACGATGAGCTGGGAGTCGCTGTAGATGACGACCTGGCTGGCCCCAAGCTCCAATGCGAGCTCTAGTCCTCCGATCAGAGCTTCATATTCTACCTGGTTGTTAGATGCTTGGAACTTGAATCGTTGAGCTTTGCTGATTTTTCCCCCCTCTCGTGGGTGTAGGGATAAGCCTGCACCACTTCCACCCTTGCTTGACGAACCGTCAACATATAGGGTCCAATAGTGAGGTGGCCGAGTATGTGATGAGCTGGTTGTTTTGATTTGTTTGGGCGGGCTGAGAGGGTTTGTCGAAGAGCTCGGCCCGGCCAGCGTGGTGGCTGAGCTTTGATCTATTTTGACAAATGAGGTCTTAGCGATGAAGTCCGCAAGTACTTGAGCTTTTACTGCTTTGCGCTGCTCGTATGTAATGTCGTATCCTGAGAGCTCGACTGACCACTTTAGCATTCTTCCCCACATCCAATTTGTGAAGGATTTGCTCGAGTAGGAGGTCGGTGTATACCTTTAGGGCATGAGCCTGGAAGTATTGTGTCAGCTTTCGTTCTGCTATTATCAGGGTCAGTACTATTTTTTCCACATTTAGATATCTTGTCTCTACATCTGTGAGTGCATGGAAGACGTAGTATATTGGCTTTTGGACTGCGTCCCTTTCACTGAGTAGGACTATGGCGACAGCTGTATCTGAGGCGGCGAGGTAGATGTAGAGGTGCTCTCCTAGTGCCGGCCTTGTCAATAATGGCGGGCTGCCCAGATAAGTTTTCAGCTCGGCAAAGGCTTTGTCACAGTCTTCATTCCAAGCGAACTTCTTGCTTCCTCTCAGTGTCTTGAAGAATGGAAGGCTCTTTTCTGTTGACTTTGCTATAAATCTCCCCAGTGCTGTGATTCTTCCATTTAGCCGCTGTACCTCTCTGATCGAGTTGGGAGCTTTCATGTCGACCAGGGCTTGGATTATTTCTAGGTTGGCCTCTATACCTCTCTCATTCATCATATATCCCAGGAATTTTCCTGCTTTCACCCCGAAAGCACATTTGGCTGGATTGAGTTTCATCTTGTTTTTCCTGAGGTTCGAGAAGGTTTCTTTCAGGTCATCTATGTGGTTCGCTTGCTTTGTCTTGATAACCATGTCGTCGATGTAGGCCTCAACGTTTCGTCCCAGATGGTCTCCAAAGACCTTGTTCACCATCCGTTGATAAGTAGCCCCTGTGTTTTTTGAGCCCGAAAGGCATCATTTTGTTGCAATAGATGGCTTCCGCTGCTCGGAAGGCTGTCAGCTCCTGGTCGGCAAGCCACATGCATATCTGATGGTACCCTGAGTATGCGTTGGTGAAGCTGAGTATTTTGTGGCCTGCAATTGCATCCACAAGCTGATCTATCCTCGATAGTGGGTACCAGTCTTTGGGGCAGGCTTTGTTCAGGTCTGTGAAGTCGACGCACATCCTCCACTTTCCACTGGTTTTCTTGACCATTACCACATTTGCGATCCAGGTCGGATAGAAGACTTCCTCAATGATGTTTGCTTTGAGTAGCTTGTTAACTTCCTCCTTGATCGCTGCCTATTTTTCGAGGGAGAATATTCTGGGTAGTTGTTGGATAAGGGTTATGGTTAGATCGACGTTCAGTTTGTGCACGATGACCTCCTCGCTAATTTCTTCTATGTCCTCTGTCCTCCATGCAAATACGTACTTATTCTCCCAGAGGAAGGCAATTATTGCCTCCCTTTCATCCTTGTCAATTTCCAGCCCGACCTTGATTTTTTGTTCGGGGAAGTCGAAGTTGATGACCACCTCGTCAAGATCTTCATGTGGCTGGATCTCAGGCTGATCCCTTGGATCTAGGCTCTCTACCGTGACGACTTTGTTGGGCTTCTTCATGTCATCGTTGGTGACCTGGTGTGAGTCGGGCTGCTCGGTGTTCGAGGTGGGCACGTCGGACAGGTAGTCATCCGGGCTTTTGTTGTGGTGCGAGGTAGAGGCCTTTTCGTTCAAGTGTTTGGGTCATCGGGGCGAGTCAGTGTGCTCGGTGTCCATTCTAGACACGTCGGGCTCATCATCGTCCTTGTCGACCTCTGTGTGTAGGCTGGAGGAGTCAGCCCGCGCTGACTGCTATGCTCGGTCATCAGAGGGGCCTATCTCGGTGCCCTCTTTGATTATTATTGACTTTAGTCACTTGTCATCGAGGTCTACTTGATGGACCTCTTCGTGGACCGAAGTCACCTTCCTTTTCCCCTTGATCCGAGCTTTCTCAGCCTTCTTTTCTTCGAGGAGGTGGTTCAGAGTGCTCTTTGGATCATTCTTCACCTCTCCGACCCCGTTGTCCGTAGGAAATTTGATTTTCTGGTGAGCCGGAGAAATCACCATCTCGAACTTTATCTGGGTGGGAAGTCCCAGAACGGCATTGAGGGAATATCGAGAACCAGAAAGATGATGACCTCGGTGCGAGAGTTGTCTTTGGAGCCGAGGACTACCTTCAGGTCGACTATTCCCTTAACAATGACCTTGTGTCTGGTGAAGCCTTCCAGCTTGATTCCACTTCGTGTTTGACCCGGCATACAGATTAAGAAAAAATAATTGACTTGATTATTAATATTAGTATAGTGTGTAGTTTCATTTAATACCCATGTATATGTGGCTCATAATTAAAGCAGGGAAAAAAAGTAAGGATAAAATGATAAAAGTGATATCCTAAAAAGAAAATTTTCAAACAGGACAATTATTTAGGGACGGACAAAAAAAAAAGTAAGACAATAATTTAGTGACAGAGGGAGAAATTTTTTACTATTTAGTCTAGTTTTAGTTTTTTTTTTTTTCAAATTTAAGATATTTATGGAATGTACCATACAGAAAATAAAAGAAATCTAGAAATATAAATGAAAATATTAAATTACACGTTTGGCGACTTTGCTGGGTTTAAAGTTTTTTATTTTATTTAGTAATGATTAAATAAATAAAAAAAGGGATAGTGAGATAAATAAAAGAGAAGTCCAAAATATATTTAAAAAGAATCCCTAAATACCACTCCATCAATTATCAAATAATCCTACAAAGTTTAACGTTCTTTGAGATATGGCTATTTTTTTTAATGGAAGAAGTAATTTTAATGAATGTATAACTACTAATATTTTAATAATTTTGTTGGGAATGAATTATCTTTAGTAATTATAAATAATTTGGTAGTTATAGAGAGAGGAAAAAGATTATTATCCCTTCCCGCCGGCTGCCAGAAATAATTCTACCTCCCACTCAGACTCAAGTGAGGACAATTTTGTCATTTAAAGATAATTTTAACGATTCTATTTGAGATAACGGCAGGAGGGACTAATACGGCAGCAAAAGTTGAGTTCAAGGACCAATATAGGAAATTTGAAACGTCTATGACCATTATAGAAAGAAAGGACAAGTTCAGGGACCAAATTATACATTAATCCGATCTATTAATAATAACTAGGGTTAAATGCACTGGTGGTCCATGTACTTTACATCTTTCTAGTATTAGTCCCTGATTTCAAAAAGTAAAAATTTGGGTCCAAAGTACTCTGTTTTTGTTTGCCCGTGGTCCTTCTGTTAACGTCCGTTAGAAAAGTAGCCGTTACGGCCCATGTGCAAAGCACGTGAGATTTTAAGGGGGCAAATTGGTAACTTCCTTCCAGGTTGTCTCCCCCCTTCCTCTTTAACCCGTAAACTAAACAAATAAACCCCAATCGTAAAATCAAAACAAGGAATTAGGGTTCACAATCGAGAGGAAAAATTAGGGCCTTTTCAATTTGCGTTGTGTGAACGAAAATCTAGGGATTGCAATTGGGAGTTTCACAACGAAGATGGTTGCAGTATGGGAGATTCGTAAAGAAGGAACCACATTTGACCCTGACAACATATATTGTAAGTCATTTTTCTACAAACTATAATTTTGAGTTCATTTGTATATATATTTGAGCATGAGATTGTGATGTTGAGATTGTGTTTCCTTTCTACTACATGTCAGTATGTGATGTTGAGTTTGACTTTTTGTGAGCATGAGATGAACCTTTTTGTAATCATCTCTTACTGTCTACGTGTGTAGGCATAAGGATGTTGTGCTTTGTAGTTGTGTATTTTTAATGACCTTTTTGTAAGCATCAATGTCACACCCCAATTCAAGCTATTACACATAGTCTAAATTCAGGCATAAACCGGTTATACATAATAAAAATAACTACCTATTTAACAATATACAAATGCGGAAATAAAAACATGGCGACATGCCATTCAACCTCATAAACTAAAAATATACAACTGAGTTTACACAACTCATCCAACTGATATACAAACTCCAGCCTTTATATACAATACAACAGAAACCAGTGTTTGAAACCTAGACAGTATAACAAGATTACTGTCTAACAATATACACAAATTAAAAACTACCCCAAAAGAAAACAACCACCTGCTAATCTCACTGCGAGCTACACAGCCTTACGCACGTGAACCATTCGTCTCACTTCGATCTAAGTAAAACATTAGAGAAAGGGTAAGTCATCTATGACCCAGTAAGATTACATATACTTATGCATGTTATGCATGTATGTAACAGTAATAGGATGCCCACACACAGCAACACATAATCATCATAATCAACAACAATCAAGTCTCATTACCAACACAAGAAGGCTCACGACCGACAACTGTCCCATAACAGTTGGAAGTAATGACCAACTTACAAAGCAACGAGCTAAACAACATCTCATATCAAGTATTAAATAAGTATTAACATCACTAAGTCATGTATATCAGGATATAGAAGTCGAGGCACAACTCCGACTAACCAGCTCCCCTATAACACCATTCGATTTTGAAGTTCATATCAGTCATTGTAGGTCATGTAATTTGTATGTCGTATATTCCACGAAATAAGTCAACATGCCCCAGGTCCCTACAACCTTGACAATCATGCGACAACACCACTCTTATCAAATAATCTACGTGGTGTAAAAACCCTATTTTGGCCAAAATAGGAAGGCAGGCCAGATTAAGGTCGCCACAACCCGACTATCACTGCACTCGGCCCCCATGACAGTCGGTAGTCAACCAAAACTCCATAAAAGTTAGTATTTAAATACGCACATTCATTGACCCATTCGGTATTCACATATCGATCCAAGTTTGTTTACGATTTCAAGTATTTCGATAATTCTTTGAGGATCAATTCGGGTTCTATTTTCACGTATAAACATAATGAACAACTTACCCATATCAACCAACTCAATACCAAGTCACAACCTATTAATTGTAACCATGTTACACACTTTATTTAGGCTAGTTCCTTTACGATTTTGCCAATTCAAGTATACAATCGATTTCCAACATTTTCAAGGTTCGTATAACAACCAATACACTTTAATAACACATACCCATGATCATATTAACATTTTAAAGCATTTAACATGGCTAGAAATTCACAAATTTAACATAATAACATCACAACATCGCATATAACCGAAATTAACCGATTAAACTAAGAACATACATAAGCTAGAGGTCTCTTACCTAGTTAGAGTGTTAAACCACCAATTAATCCCTAGAATTCAGTGTATAGACCAGTAAAGAACTCATTTAAACCATCCCCTATTTGCTGCCTTGAAGAAAGAACAAGAATTCATGCAACAAACCCTAGAAACCCTAGGTTAATTTGATGTTTTGTGGAGAGAATTTGAGAGAGATTTGTGTGTTTTGAGTGTTCTAAACCCTGGGTTATGTTTTCTCTCCAAATACCCACGACCTAGGCCAGACAAAGGAGCCCAAACCAGGAGGTGGCAGCCAAAATTCAGTCAAACAGTGAGCTGGCAAGTTTCTGACCGAAGCAGGTGCGGTCGTGCCGAGGAAGTAGGCGCGAGTGCGCCTACTGTTCATTCCCTCCGTCCGATTTTGCTGTTTTGCTCAGTTTCCTTGGTTCAATCACTCGGGCACTCCTAGGTTTGATTATATAACACTTATAACACATCAAAGGTTGTTTTTAAAGGTTCCATATCATCCTAGGATCAAATCAAAGTCACGACAAAGTTTATGTACCCGAAAACATTGTCGAAATTTCTTCGTTTTGCAACTTTGAATTAACACAACATATTTCTCTTTTTCAAGGCGCGATTTAACATTATGAAACCTATATAATATCAAGTATATGTAGATTCAAAGTATCATGGCTTATCTCTTTCATTTTGGTTCGATTTATGCTATGGAATAATGCAAGAAAGTAACATACCGAAACATGCAAACGTGAGTTTACAACTCATCTATTTGATATAATGAACCACTATAATCAAATTAACAATGCATGCACATAATCATAAGCTTAACATGCTAATGAAATGCTTGGGTATTATAATCAATGACTGTCATGTTCCCTATTTTGAAAGCATTTGTACATCCATATGCATAGTAAGTTGTAAAGTGTATTTGTTTATAAGACATGTGGTCCCAGATGTGCAATTAGTGTTATGGGTTTGCTTTCTTTAAGCATTTGTAAATATATTACCTGTTTGCTTTCTACTCTCACATGTGGAATTTTTGTTTATTGTCTGATTATTTATAATGCTTGTGGTCCCACATGGTTGTCTTAAAAAAAAAACATTTCTATATTTTCATTGTTTGATCTATTTGTGTACTTGAAACTAAATACATTTTATTTGAAATTGCAGTCCAACTTATTACCTTTTTTTTCCTTAAAAGTACATCATGGGGGTCACTTTAGATGCAATCCTGTTGTGGCATACACTGGTGGGCTGGTTAATTATGTTGATTATTTGTGTGATGATGACTTGACTGTGGATATGCTAGAAGAGATGTTAAAGAGATTATGTGTTCAGGATAATGGGTCTAGGTTTTATTACTTTTTAAAGCCAAGGACTACCTTACAAAGAGGGTTAAAGTTGTGTGCAAATGATGAGGATTTAACATCTATTGGCATTGATTGGGTTAAAGATAATAGAGAAATTGAGTTATATGTGGAGGTTGGGTATTCATCCTATGTGCCTTTGGAGGAGATTAATGAGGAATCAAATAAGATACAGGGTGCAACTGAGATACAAGGTAAAGCTGAGAGTGATTTTACTTCTGAATTTCAGCCTAATATTAGGGATGATTCTGAGAGTGAAGAGTCTAGTGGTGATGATTCTGAGAGTGAAGAGTCTGGTGATGATGATTCTGAGAGTGAAGAGTCTGGTGATGATTCTGAGAGTGAAGAGTCTGGTGGTGGTGATTCTGAGAGTGAAGAGTCTAGTGGTGATGATTATGAGAAGGAAAATGATTTAACTATAATGAAGTAAGGCAGATAGTTGACAAGGCTAAAGAAAAGGTAGGTGAAGATGTTGAGAGTGATAGTTATGCTAGTTCTAAATATGTAAATTCAGATGAATTGGGGAGTTTATGCACAACTGATGAGGAAAGAGAGTTCAGTAGATGGGATGATGTAGAAAACATTCGTTCACAGTATAACATGCTCACTAATTTGAAGGATCCAAGGTTTGAAATAGGCATGAGATATGAATCAGCTCAGGATGTTAGGACTGCTATACACTCCTATGCAATTGCTAATAGGAGGGATGTGATTTTGAAGAAGAATGACAAGGTAAGGATTAGAGCTATCTGTAGAAGGAATAAATAATGCCCTTGGGTTATACATGTGGCTTACAATAAAATCAGAAGTGATTGGGAAATTAGGACATAATTTAAGGGGGACAAAGGCCAAGGTTCCATAAACGATCCATCGAAGAAAAGGAAGAGAAAGAAAACCAATGTTGCATCAACTGAACATCCAGTACCTGAACAAAAAAGTTAACACCATCCCATTTTGCTTGATAAATAAACTATTGTATTTGTGTTTGATAAATTTGCTTGGTGATGAATTATTTTTCAGGTTACAATTCATGACAGTGGTCCAGTGATTGGTTCAACTGAAAATCCAGTGCATGAAAGTCCTCTTCCTATAAATGAACAAATCCTCTTCCTATAAATGAACAAGTAAGTTAACCCTGTTATATTATGCTTGACTTTATATCGAGTTGTTTGTGTTTGATAACTTTATTGGCTTTAATTATTTTATAGGTTACAATTCATGACAATGCTCCAGTGATTGGTTCAAATGAAAATCTAGTTCATGACAGAAAATGATGTAAGCTTTAAGTAACAGAGATGTGGAAATTGACTTACTATATTTTAACTAAATTGGTGAATTATTTAGGTGAATAATAATGCAAATACAAGTCAACGCAGGGTTATTGGCAGAGAAAGGGATAGAGGAAGTGGTAGGGCATACACAAGCAGTTCTCAACCACATAGACTATCTCAGCCATCAGTTGTTACAACTGAAAGTTTGTTGGATTGGGCTGCCAAGGAAAGGGAATCAAGGAAGAAGAGCAAAGGCAAGATAGTTGGGATGAGCTATTTGGACAAATAGTTTATTCCAAAAATTTAGTCATCTCTTTGTGAACCAGTACATGGTGTAATCTAGTCATCCCTTTTTAGTACTTTTGTATTTAGAACACATAGTTATGGATCGGTACATGGTATACTTTTGTATGTGAGCACATCGTGATGTATGAATCTTTGGTATTTTTGGTAGCAAATGTGATGTATGGATTGATACATGGTATTTTCTGTATGAAATAGAGCACATGTGATGTATAGATCAGTACATGGTATTTTTTGAAACAAAACACGTGAAGTGTTTCATACTCACAGCAACAATTACTAACATTAGTCATCGGGTTCATTCATTCGAGTCTCCTTAGAAGCAAATATGGATATAAATTACCACCATTCTTAGAATATGCACGATGTAGATCAAATTTCCAACAACAACTAACAACCAACCATTTCATTTCTACATACCATTACATTCCAAGTACAACAAAATAGTCAGAAACTTTAAGACATAAAATTCAAAAAGACAATACCATTTTCTAATCTGATAAACATACAACATACACCCTACTAAATCATCAAGATCACAATGATGAACCAAGACAAAATCAAACCACACCACATCCACCTCTATTTAATATTTTGTCTTGCAATAGTTGCTTCATTGTTCCTCACCCATCTAAGGAGACCAGGGATAATTTGTGTTGATCTTTCACACATAGGTGGGTCAAAGCACCTAAAGTGTCTACAGCCCCTGTTCTACAACAACAACAACAACAAAACCTCAAAAATTTTGTGCAAATTCCCATAAAATTGTTAATGTTCTTTATTCAAAATAGGGAAATATTGTTCTCATACATTAATTAAGATGGAAAAAGGACTCATTTTTTTGACCTAAATAAAAAGAAAAAATTAAGAAACCCACCTCTTGTAAACAACAGAAGAACCGTCTACCTGGGTTGACATTTGTCCAAGAGATTTTGATTGAAACTCTAGATCCACAAGCACAAAAGATATTCGCCATTTTTCTTCTTTCTAGCACCAAAAGCTTGTTTTCATGGAGACCAAAGGAGGAGAGAGACTGATGAGGGGTGTGGAATAAGAAGGCTGAGTTTGTTTAGTTTACGGGTTAAAGAGGAAGGGGGGAGACAGCGTGGGGGAAAGTTACCAATTTGCCCCCTTAAAATCTCACGTGCTTTGCACATGGGCTATTAACGGCTGCTTTTCTAACGACCGTTAACGGAAGGACCACAGGCGAACAAAAACAGCGTATTTGGACTCAAATTTTCACTTTTTGAAATCAAGGACTAATGCTAGAAAGTTGTAAAGTACATAGACCACTGGTGCATTTAACCCTAATAACTAAAACAAAAGTCACTGTTTCCTCCCTCCCTGTCCACGTAGCTGCATTACGTAAAATAAATTTTCCCGCTCAAGAGCTAGATTTACCTCTGTAACTTTTCTAATTATTGTTTTAACTTTAACTGTATCCTAAATCTATAAAACTTTTTTTTATTTGTAATTAATTTGTAATTTACTGGTTGCGTTAAGTAAAAAAATTTCCTGTCGGACAACCAAATTTACCTCTGTAACTTTTCTAATTAAATTTAACATTAACCTTATCTGTGAAATCTTTTATTTACCTCTAACTCCTTTTCTAATCAACATAAACCTTATCCTAAATGCGTGAAATCTTTTATTTACTTCTAACTCCTTTTCTAATTAACTTTAACCTCAATCTTATCCTAAATCTGTGAAATATTTTATTTACCTCTTAACTTTTTTCTAAATACTGTTTTGACTTTAACCATATCTTAAATTTATGAATAGATTTTATGTGAGACCGTCTTACGTATCCTAATGTAAGACTGGCCCACTCTCTACAACTCAGCCCACCAACACACGGTGAGTCGAGTCAGGGAGATCCGTTTTATAAAAAATACCCGTAAGACGATCATTTCTAAGTTCTTGCCTTATTGTTTTGACATTAACCATATCCTAAATCTGTAAAATTATTTTTTATTTATATTCTTTTATAAGTACATGTTTCCACCTTCAGCCGTTCAAAGTATTTCAATTAAAATATTTTCAATTACTTATAATGATTTTAGAAAATCCTCTAATTATATAAACTTTTGCAAAAAAAAAAAAAAAAGAAAAAGGGCAAATTACACAAATAGTCCCTGTACTTCTCAACTTTTTTGGGATTGGTCCTAACCCCACGCCAACGGTTCCTGAACTCAATTTTTTGACGCAAATGGTCCTTCTGTCCATTGGCGTTAGTTTTTTTCCGTTAAGTGAAATCATGTGCATTTCACCTGATTTTTCCAAGGGTAAATTAGTCATTTACTTGTAAATAGTAAGGGACCATTTGTGTAATTTGCCCAATAGTAAACCCACCCAAAATCATCTTCTTCCCCATCCCCTCCATCTCCGACCGGTGGCAAGCCATCTCTCTCTACACCGACCAAATCGGTGCCAACATCTCTAAATCTCTTCACCTTGACAAAGCGAGAACAACACCCCAATCTCCCTTAGATTCGTCAACTGATGGGCAAAACAAATCGCTGAATCTGTGCCCTATAACTATATACTGATACATATATCATGTGGGATTAGAAATTTGAGCCAAACGAACAATCATGCCGTTTTTAGATGGATGTCAAGTCATGAAAATTGGAATATGTGACATCAGTTCAAAATTTGAAGTTAGCTGGAATTCCAGTTCAAAATTTGAAGTTAGCTGGAATTCAAGTTCAAAATTTAAAGCAGGGAAGGTTTCCTCTCTAGATTGGACAACTATGTTCACAGTCCTCGAACCCAATTTGATACCTCTTTTAACGGTGAACTAAGTGACCACCGAGATGAACAAACTCAATCAAATAGTTTGCAGGATATCCCAGATGAAATCTCTAACAAATTTGAGGATACAAATACCGAAAGTGATCTTGGTGTGTTTCATACGGATGACTTGGAAAGCAACGAACTTGAAGATACACGTATGCAAGAATTTACGGGGCCCAGTAGGCATAAGGCAGGAACAGCTCTTGGAAAATGAGGAAAGAGAGCAATTACCATCATTTGTTGGGTTGACTGAAGCGATCTCAGTCGAGCTTGTCGGAGAAGGAGCAGGTGGGGAGTGGAAGACGGAGATAGATCTGAAGGGGGAGGCACAGGAGGCAGAGACGGAGCGTGTCAGCGGGAAGAAGACAAGGGAAGAGAGAGAGATTGTATCGCCCTTGATATCTTGTCTGATGATCCGAGGGAGGAATTTTGGCTTTCCCTTTCTTCTTTTGAGACAGGTGAGGTACCGAAGAGTCAATATTGAGAGCTTCAAGAGAGTGATTCTCATCCAAAGCAGTATCATCATCTTGATCCTGAACTTCAAGAATTGTAGCCATGGTGGAATGGAAGGGGAGGGGGTTGGGAATTGGGGAAGAAAATGGTGAAAAAAATTATAATTTAGTTGAACTACAACAATACCCTTGTAATTAGTTTTAAAAAATAAAAAATATGGGTATTTTTGTCTATTTATAAAAAATTAATGCATGGACAATTTTACCCTTAAGCAAAATCACATGAGGGACACATGTGAAAATTTAACGGTAAAAAATTAACGAAATTGGACAAAAGGACCAATTGCAAAAAAACTAAAAAGTACAGGGATTTAATTTTTTCAAGTTTCAGTACAGAGACCAATCACAAAAAACTCAAAAAGTACGGGGACCATTTGTAGAGTTTGCCCAAAATATCACAATTGTCGTAACTATTATAATTGTTAACATGATCATACATCCGATACTTTTCTATAAGAATCTCTGTAAATGTGGAAAGCACATCTATAAGAACATGATCGTACTTCCGATACATTTCTATAAGAATTTCCCTAAATGTCGTCGCGGAAACACATCCCAATGGTAACAAACTTTGCAACGATTGTGATGAATACCCATTCACTCGTAAAAGAACGAACAAAGACGGCAAACAAGAGAGAAAGAAAAGAAAGCTCGAGCTCAGAAGTGTTTATTTGGAACAGACCATACGAATAGTTCTTGTAAATATGCCAAAGAAAGTTTGTACATATTGATCACCAAATTCGGGTGATGCTCCGTTACGGACAAGATAGATACTTCTAATGAATCCAAATTACAAACAATTTTTTCGTTTACACTATTTACAAAAGCATATCCATACTCGTCTGCTTCTCTGTCACTGTAAATGATTAAGATCTGAATTAGGTTAACCTTGCAGTATCAAGAAACTGAGAAGCCCCGGAAGCCACCTCTGAAATCCAATTCACAGTTGTACCAAAAAAGAGCTCCCAAAACCAGAGATCCAGTGCAAGAATGGAGGAAAATATCAACAACGCCAGAGTCTGATACCGGTTTAATGGCCAGCCCAGAACTTCTGCAACTGTTTTCAAAAACGGGGAGGAACTGCTCGCTATGTTCTGGTTTCTAATGGTCCAAGCTGTTATCCATTGCACCCTAGAAGGAACGAGGTCAAATTCCTCCCTTAATCTCCTACCCAAGTCTGGCATGTGCCCACCCCCGTATAGAATAGCAATCTTATTGTGGCCATTGTCTATTGCTGTTTGAAGCGCTTCTATTGCAGCTCTGTTTCTCTCTCCAATTATTACAGAATTCTCCTCTACATCCGCTGTCACATTTGTGAAACTACAGCCAAAAAATGATGTTCCGTTAATCAACCGAGAAATCAAAATGTTACAAAAGCTACTGAGCTTGCTCACACACTTACTCAGATGTTAGCCTCTTGGCCAGAAAGAGCTTCATTGCAGCACCAAAATCAAGTCGGGACAAGGCTTCTAATTCTGGAAAATCTGATGACTCGCTTCCCCCGTCAGCGCAAACAGTTCCAATGAGAACAAGGCCAACAAGAGGCATAGGTAGAACACGAGATGCCCATAGAAGTTTGGATCGCCAAGGACCGAGCTCTTCTTGGATTGAAGTGGGTTGTACCAAGGCTTTTGTCGATCTTAGAGTCATATCTCTGGCGAATGTGAAGAAGCTCTCACCCTTTTCAAGCTGGAATAGATGATGGAATAGCTAAAGATTATCAATAACGTCTTAATAGTAATACTACCCTGAACCTATATCATCATAGCAAATCTAGAAGCATAAAACCAGTCCTACGTCATATTTAAGCTCCTACTTTTTTTTCCTTTAAAAAATGATACAAGCAATCACAAAAATGTGAAAGAGATGAGACACAATCAGAGACACCTCTCCATTTCAGCATATTACATAGCTGTCTAGTACATGAAGCATCTCCAAGGCATACCAGGGATTCAAATCAGGAGAGAAGAATAAGATTAGATATAAAATATTGTGAATACTTGGCCAAAAAAGCCAAGATGGTTCAGAGGTAAAGACATGTCTTGTTTAAAGGGGTGAGGATTCACTTTTAGGAGATGGAATTTTTACGTTATTTTAATGAAAAAAGTGCGCAATATGTGCCGCTAAGTAACGCAAAACCGTAACAAAACGGCTATTCTGCCTGTTACTTAACGGTAACCGACGGCTCCATCATTAATGGCGTTACACAACTAAGAAGCGGGGTGTAAAAACCCTGAGGCACACAGAACAAAAATATAGTTAAGACTTGAAAAGGCATTTGTACAAAAGTCAGTTATCTAGGGAAAACGTAAGGAACTTGGGAAAATATCAATTTATGTAGAGAAAGAAAAATAGAACCTGAAGTAACTTGAAGGTTTCAAAGTCAAGATCTGCATGGTACCAATTCTGGGGCTGGTAGTTAAGGCAGTCTAGTTGGAAATCAAGCATGAGAAGTCTAGCCATCTGCCGCTGAATGAATCCAATAATACTAAACCCCCTAGACTGTGTGCTTTTCAGTCTTGCAGCAGCGGAAGGGTCTCTTCTGCTCTCTAAGCTCTCCCTGCTAGCCACCATCTCATAAAGAACACAATCATAGGACTCAAGTTCCTTCTGTAGGGTTGCAAAGTACCTGCTCAAAGCATTTTGTCATCCAAACTGGTATCTCATACATTTCAATGCAATCCATAACAAAATAACTTCATGGGAACTTTAAAACAATCATATACTATAATGCAAAATGAGAATTTTGGAGAAATATGCTCATGAAGAGCAAGCTGAATGCTGTAAATATATTACAGAAACTTGTAAAGTCTCACGCACAATACACTATTCAAAGAACTAGAATATTAACTGTCCTCCAAAAGCAAGATACAGTAATAGCTAACACGGCATAAAGGCTCTGGGCATTTGAGCTTATTTATTTTTCAGGTGTATCATAAACGGGCCATCAAATAGTTGGGACGAGGCTGTCTAGAGTTGAGTTGAACATGGCCAACACAAAAATAACCTGTTTAACCCTTGTTAAAATTTAAAATTTTCATGCTCGATTTCAGGAAAAGGTCAAAATTATTGGGTGATTGAACTTCCTCCCTAATTTCTTATTTTCTGATAGATAAATACCAAAAATAACAGGTGCCTATCCAAACATATGTCAAAAGAAAGTTTAGCCCAAGTCACATCACACGATTCTCCTTCACCTCTTCTTCTTTGTCAAATTTCAGACTTCAAAGCATGCCTCAACAATGTTTTGAAATGCGATTTTGAGATTCCCAAAATATCTGTCTAAACAAACAATTAATCTTACTATAACTCACAGTTTCACGAGTCACGAGCTGTGCCCAACAAGTCAACGCAACACGTCTCTTGCGGGGTAGCATTTTGCCCCGCCAAACTCATTGTTCCTATATTTTTGGCCAAAACCTGGCAGTGATTCCGTTCTGTTACGACTCACACAAACCTAAGAGTTTGACCAACAACGTACTTACATCCAATGGCCCAAGGAGAGGTATACCAAGCTCACCCGAAAATCAATGGATATTTGATAATGCTCAATGGTAGTAGTTGGTCATATATAGGCCTATACATTTCCCATATGTATTCAATGTGGGATTAGGGCATTACAATCTCCGTTACTTAACTCCTTAATGTACTTGCCAAGGCCCAAATAAACACCAAGAAAAATCTTGGGCGTAGTAGGATTCAAGAGGTGGTTCAATATGTAACCCTCAACAAGTCTTGTGTATTGTAGAACTTTGTCCAGCACACGTCTTGGTTCCTGCATAGCCGCGACCTGCTCTAATACCATAACTTGTCATACCCCAAAACCTAGAACAAGATCTAGGAAAGTGATATGATAACAAACCCCAAGGTACCTAAAACCTAGACCAACAATGTAGGAGGGTGAAACGATAACAAACCCCAAGGTATTGAACTAAGAATAACATGTAGGATTGTGAATTATCACAAACCCCAAGGTACGTAGCTTATGACAAATATAAGACCTCAACTTGAGTTTATTTTCTTACTATAATCATGTGAGATAATATGCTATAGGATGCAAACGCCCGCTTCTAATTAAAACCTAACCTGTTTTTTTTTTTTTTTGATAGGTAATTAAAACCTAACCTGAATAAGAAAATTTTGCCCATAAAACACGATAGGTACATCAGAATTTCAGAAATTCTTAACTCCATGGCTATGGTCGTAAAAGAAAATTAAGAGAAAAACAAAACTAAGCTCTCTAACAAAAACCAAGCTCTACTCATGTGTTTGTGCAAACAATTTTCAATCTCCTTGGAGCGCTGGTTTTCATCTGAAATTCATTAATAAAGTAAATACATTTTAATATCCCAATCGCAAATCAGATAGATGCGCAAATATGTAGCTTTATATATGACCACTTACTACCATTGAACACCAACATATCCATTGACATTTGGATGGACATGTGGTGACCTATTGTTGTACCCAAGTGCTCTATGGGCCAATGGACGGACATGCACCAAGGATCGGGACCCCAAGCTTGATCACAGTTTATTTAAAGTTATCATGTTTATACACAAGGATCTGCATAAGTATCAATGAATTTGACATCAACAAAAACATTTTAGATTTCATAGTGATGCTCTGGTCATCTCAAGAATTTATTCATGATATGTAGATTATAGTGGATACAGCTATGACAATTTTAGTATACGCTTTACAGTTTGATAAATAAAATTTGACTTTTCCAAAATCTTTCCTCCCATACGCACTCTAGTTTAGCAAATTTGTCTCTACCTGATAATTTAATCATTTAAAAGACAATTGTAAGAGGAAGTCAAACCAAAATCTAACCCGTTCTTAATGGACCAACAATTTTCTATTCAAGGAATTGCCAAGTACAAAGTTGCTTCATGTCCAGTTCTTTGGGTCAATCAAGACACAACCAACAGATTGGCACAACCAACAGGATGATTAACCAAATTGTACAAGAAAAATAATTCTGTTAACCAGCTAAGTAAACAATCTCGAACTAAATAGGATAGAAACCTATTGATTGACGGGCCAAATTTGAGTGGACAAACATCCATGAATACCATGTCTGTTGGCAACTCAATTACAATCTGAGACTCTGTCAGCCACCCAACAAGCAATTACATTTTGAAGGCATGTATTTTGAGTAACAAGAAAATAAAGGCAATGATCAACATATTATGTTACAAAAATCATTTCAGTTGAGCAGAAATGCATTCCCATGCTTCGTGCTAATTGTGGATAATGCCACAAACACATCAGTAGGTAATAGAAGAACAACATTAATAGAGGAATTGGCACACGATTAAAGGAATCTCGGGCACTATGACAATACAAACACTACAAACAAGCTTCTCATCAAACTTCAAGGCAATAACAATACCCAAACAAACGAACAAACGCAGCTATGTTTCACAAGAACTGATTACACAGAATTATAGTAAGAAATCTTACTCTTTATCAGCAATGTGTATCGTCGAAACTAAATCAACCTACAACAATTAAACAGAAATCCATAATAAAGATCTAGTCAACACAACCAATTGAATTGACAACATACAGCTCAATCTCGATCACCAATACAATTAGTTTTCCAGGCAAAATACCTGAAGAAATGGTTGGAGAAGGGACCAGGGGAACTTTTTCCTGTAACTGACAACGGCGGTCTGTAATTCGCCGGCGGTACCGGTCTTAAACCGCATGAAATCCGCAATAGAATTGTTCTGCATAAACTGGTCCGGGGAGCCATCGTCTACCGATTGCGATAACCTCGAACTAACCTTGAGCTTGAAAGCACGAGAATTTGGTAGAAAAAACCTATGGTTTGTTCTAAGATGATTAAGTCTAGAGGAAGAAGAAGGAGAATCGGAGGTTGAATTGGATGGAAATGCAGATGGCGTTGAAGATAATAGGGATAGCGAGCTACCTACCATACTTTCTCTTCTTCGTTGAGAGACGAGAGAGAGAAATTTGGGGGTTTTCGGTTAATGCCGTTGGTTTGGGGTTATATCGTTAATAAAATATTACTACTTATTATTTCATTCTATTTTTATTGCTAAAACTATTATTCTTGGCTTGCACGGGAAGTCCTCCGTCAGCTTTGATTGGATATGCAGCGGATATGATTATTTCTGAATTCGATCCAAAGAATTATATCGTTAGTTAGATTCGATTTGATACCGATAAATTTAATATTAGTTAATCCCTATTTGAATCAGTTACTCTCTCCATTTTAGGTAAAGAGTTCACTTTTAATTTTTTTTTGTCAACTAAGCTAAAGTTTGACCAATGATTAACATAAATCTAGTAGTTTTTACAAAGTTATTAAAGTTATAATCCATAGTATTATTAAGATAGTTTTTAATTAATGAAAAGTTATTTTTTAAAACATAAGTAAAGTATGTAAATTTTTTATTTGATTTAGTCTTATGTTGACTTCTATAAAAGGAAAGTGGACTCTTTGCCTGGAACAGAGGAAGTACTAAATTATTTAACTAAGTATTCAATTCAATAAGCAAACTTCAAAAATAATATAAAAAAAATTTGTATTGTTTATCATTTATTTTAGTAGTCTTTAAAGAATACATATGATGAATTATACAAATGGTTAGATTTATGGGGGTATAAGAGTAATTAAAAAATGGACCTACCCTGAAATTTGAAAGGAGATTATGGGAAATTAATATTTGAAGATTTAAGCATATATTAGAATTTTTCGGATCGGGTATTTAAGGGTTCATTAAATTCAATCCCTTGTAAGTTTAAAGTTTATCATGTTCAGATTGAATTCAAATAACCCGATGAGATAGGTCACTTCATATCTAAAATTTTATTTCGGGTTTCAATTGAATTCAGATTAAAATTAATTTATTGATAGGCTTAGAACCCGTTTGATATAGCATTTACAAAACACAATGTTTTGAAAAAGTAGCGCTTTAAAAAACACAGGTCTTTTTTTATAAATGTGTTCGGCATATTACTTCAATACACAATTTTTTTTTCTTAACAGTGTTTTAAAACTTGCATTTTTTGAAAAAATTGGGAATTTCAGTGTTTTAAAACACAGCTACGTTTTGAAAACACTGTTTTTTTTCTGTCACAACATTAAAACATAATTTTTACAAATAAGTTACGTTTTATCCCTACATTATGGTAAAACGCACAAATAAATGGGCTCTTAAGTCCACCATGAATGAATTGGATTTGTATTTTCTGGTTGAAATGAGGAGAAGATAGAGTTTGACGGGCACTCAAAATCTGAAGCAATGAGTTAGATACCTTTTTTTATGGAGAAATTGCTGGTCGGTCCACTTTTTTAAATTTTGTTTCTCTCCAGTACACCCTTTTTTTTTTAACCGCTAAAAGGCATTTTAAAATTTTTCTTCCTAAAATACCTTCAAATTGATGTATAAATGATTATCCTAATTTATTCTCTTCAGATTTGAGATTCAAATTAATGTATAAATGATTTCATGTTGTTAATATAGTCTTTTCTCATGTTTGGGTATCAATTTTCATGCATAAAACACGAATTTGATCATATTTTTTGAGTTCATCCCCTTTTTCTTTGTTCTTGAACTGTTTTGGCCACTTAAATCTCTGTTTTAAGCTTCGAATTTGTTTAAAATCAATCTCATATTATTATCCTAACTTAGTACTATATTTGTGCATAATTTTTCTACCAAAAAATACTATTTTTGAGCTTAAAATCAAGCTTGACAGTGTGCTGTCCGAAAACAGAAGAAGATGTTCTTGGACTGATTTAATTCGCCAATCGCAGTATGATGGGCAACGTAACGGAGTTCGTGCATCGCGATGTCTTGGTTGCTCATCACGATGCTTTGGTTCCCTAAAGCGCGCTGCGATGATCGCGATGCACCAATTGTTGCATCGCGGTGCCCCAATTTGATGCATCGCGATGCAAAAGTAGTGCATCGCGATACCTTGGTTGCTCATCACAATGCTTTGGTTCCCTAAAGTGCACTGCGATGATCGCGATGCACTAATTGTTGCATCACGATGCCCCAATTTGGTGCATTACGATGCAAAAGTGGTGCATCGCGATGCCAAAGTAGTGCATCGCGATGCCTTGGGTTACTGAAGCGCGCGTGTTTTTCTTTCATAAATGGCATAATTGTCTTTTCGCCTCAAAAATACTTTTTTCTGATTTTTAAAAAAAGATGAATGAACTGGAGCGATTACAAATGTTTAAAAAGGGACCGACCTGTAATTCACCATTTTTTTATTGAGTATAATAATGGGCTAATGTCTAATGGCAAATCAAACTATAAGCTATCTCTCTCTATACTTTAATCAAAGTACTCTATTGTATATTTTTTTAGTCTCGGATAAATATTATAAAACATAGAAATTAAAAAATATAATTAATGATGAATTGTAAAATTTGTTTTGATGTTAATACCTATGATATTAATTGAATTTTACTATTTTAAAAAAGTGAGTTTCTTTAAAATATGTTATATTGATAATAAATGAAACTTTAAGGGTCAATAGTCTTTAAAAACATTAGTTGAACATCTAAAAATAAAAAATAAAAATATTTACGTGAGACAGAGGAAGTATGCAGTAAGCACATCGGCTAGTACAAGTAGGATAACGATAATTAGTTTTTATTGATGTAATGCAAGTTAAAATTTAAAAAAAAAATGTAGGATTCTATTGAGTGTGTAAAAGACAAAAACAGAATTTATTTCATATGATTTGACAAAAAGGAGATCTTCAAAGGACAATAATTTAATGGGTAAATTACACATAACCTCCCTCAACTCTGGGTTGAGTTTGATTTACCCATCAACTACCAATTAAAGTAGTGTGCCCCCCTTAACTATAATATTTTTTTAAATTGCACCTTCTATTTAGACACAGTGGTTTGAATTCACGAAATTTGTCCACCAAAGACTCACGTCACCATCTGTATGTACATATGATATTTACCATAATATTCAAAATAAAGATAAAAAATTATTTTAATAACTATCTTTATAAAGAGGGTTTTAGAATAATAAAGGTAATATAGTCAATTAAAACATCAAAAGGGTACTATGGTTAAAAAGAATGCCTAAAGATGGTTAGATGAGTCTTACGTAGGCATTTTACATCAACTCAAATGACAGTGTCTAAACAGAAGTTACGATTAAAGAAAATGTTATAGATGAGGGGGTATATTGCTTCAATTGGTAGTTGAGGGGACAATTCAAATCCAACCTATAGTTGAGGGGGGTTATTTATAATTTACCCTAATTTAATTTATTGTGTGTAGGTCCACTTGAGGCAAATAGAAAGGCTAGAAGGGGTGAATAGTCTTATAAAATCTTTTTGTTAAGTTTTAAAACCTTTAAAACTTTTGTCAGCGGAAAAGCGATTTTAAAGAATCAGTCTGACTAAAGCTTATGAACAGTTATGATGGTTTGACTGAAGATATGTAACAAAGGCTGACTGAAGCTTTAAGTAATGAATTGCTTAAAGCTTTGGTCAGTTTGGTCAAATGAATAAGTAGAAATGAACACAAGATATAAAGTGGTTCATAGTATGAAAATTGCTACGTCTATTACCAAGTTGGTCAAACTTGAATTTTTGAAGTACACTAATATTAATAATCTAAGTGATTATTAACGGATCAGTATACAACAAGAACTAGTGATTTATGGAAATTGTATGTTCAAGGGAACAAAACAATCTCGTATGTTACAATCAATGATTTCTCACTAACTAAGTAGTTGGGAGAGATTCAACACAATGATTGAACTAAAGAGTAAATACAAAGAATGTAATAAACAATAAATAATCTAAGTATTATGCTCTTTAATGAAGTTCCAGAAATCATGAGAGTATTGAATGCTTGAGAATTTCTGTGAGACTTCAATGTGCTAGTTGTTGTCACCATTCTTCAATGCTCCTTTGACTTTAAATAGGCAAAGCTAGAAAACTTTTCGTTGGACACATTTGAAATTGTTTGACGAAGCATTTAATGTTCTGGTACAGAGTAGGTCAAACAAGGTGAACCACTATTCCTCAAGCTTTGTGTTATCACAGAAGAGGTAGGTAGAACCTGTCATTTCATTCTGAAATAAAACAAAAGGCTAGGAATGGAAAGTGTGTCAAGATACTCATTTAATGAAAAGCAAAAAGCATGTTTGAAAACAAGACACGACACAAATTTAAAATAACTACGGAAGCTTCTATTTAAGGATTAGTAGACTTTCAAGAGATAAGACAAGGACACAATCCAGTCTACTGTCCTTATGCCAAATAATCAGTGAATGACTTGGAAAATATTTAAGTCTTTATCAGTCATTAAACATTGGTTGAATAAGCTTGACTGATTTACAAAAAGTATATCAGTCAACAACCAACTAAGAATGGCTGGACATGCAACCAGTTATCTTTGATTAACAAGAGTGGTTGGTCAGTTGGAATCAGTGACTGACTCAGCCAGTTAGGAATGACTGGTCATTTGATCAGCCATCTTTGGTTAAAAGGATGGATGGTCACTTGATCAGCCAACATCAATTATAAAGCGTGGCTGAGTGAATCAAAGGAAAGAATGGTTTTAATTAAATCATGGGAAGAACGAACATTGTGACTCGACAAAAGATATTTAAAAATCTCTTATTTGACAAAACAAAAAACTCTTATTTATTGAAAAGCTAATAAGTTGTGGAAAATGGGTAACGTCGTGAATAAAGGAAAATCATTTAAGAGATGGTGAACCCCTTGGTGCACTTGTGGAATCACAGTTTTCAGTTCTCACATGTAGAGTCACAACTTCATCCTTCACTTGTTGACTCATACTTTTATCCCTAATTCTCGCAATCACCCAACCTTCTTCATTGGTGAACCCCTTAGTGCACTTGTATAACTTGTTTGAGTGGTTTGAGTTGCAGAAGCTCTATTCATTTCATGGCTGGATCCATAAGAAAGAACATATATATACCTATTTGAAAGACAATAAAATGTTAAGATAAGTTTAAGATTAGAAAAAGTCAATAAAGAAAGGTAATTCATAAAATGTACCTGACTTGTTTGAGTTGCAGTAGCTCTATTACCTTCCCCTCCCTGCCTTGGTCCATTTCTAACAATAGGTGCCTATTTGAAAGACAATAAAATGTTAGTATAAGTTTCTTACTTGACTTTGGCCACTGATTTTCACTACTGATTGGTCTCAAAGAATATGTATAAGCTTTTAAAAATATTTTCTATAGTTAGCACTTATCCTCGGAAGATAGCTACAATAGCATGGGTACAGGGAATTCCACTTAGTTGTCATGCTCTACAACTGCAAGCACTATTCTAAATATTAATTGCATAACCCTCTCCTATAAGCCACCTCAAACTCCCCATCCCCTTGTAGATTGAGTTCCAGTAGTTCACATCCTCCTTGTCTTTGTACAAGATTGTCTTGATAGCAGGACACTAATCATCATAATACCTTATCATCCACGCCCTCCTTTTCTGCAACCTAGCCATCACATACAACCTTTATCTCTTCTAACATGTAAATAATAGGCTTCATTGTGAACTCAACAATTGTCTCAATAAAAACCATTGCCATGTTATTCTTTACATTTTCAACCTTCATTTCAGTCCTAAAGAAAGCCCTGTAGAATTGGACAAGATCTTTCTTGATGAAAGCATAATATGCATCCTTATCAATCTTTTTCATTTTCTCCAATTCTTTTTGCATTATCTCATCATTAGTTTCTTACACCACTACCCAAAAAGCCCTTTTAGTTTACTGCCCTTAAATCTTTCCTCTGATTGCTATAAATGTGTCTTACACAAATTCTTTGCTCAACCAAAGGCAATAGCTCATGTACTACCTTCATAAGGATGTTCTGTTTATAAGTTAAGACAACTCATCCATCACCACTCCCTAAATCCAAGTCACTAATTAACATCTAAATGAACCAATGACAAGAATTTTTGTTCTCAATCCAAACAATAGTCGGAACATCTGGTTGTTAGCATCCCTCCCTATTTTAAAATTTGTAAAAGAAGTAGAGTTTGTTCACTTACCTTCATTCCAGTTCAACGTCAAATTCGTTGCCTTCCAGTTTCCTTGTAATGTCCTTTCAATCGTGATTTTGGTTAACTCGTCTAGTTGACTATCTCACTCTCTCAGCCGTATTTTCTTGATTTCATTACAATCGTGTTTTTTGGTTTTTATATTTAAGATATTAATTTTTAAAATTTTTTGCTATTTATATTACATAATTGTTAAAATGGCATCATTAAATTTTGCACGTATATCCACATACACATCATGTACAGTTTAGATGCATCCAACCTAGTGACCGAAAATGGCTTGAGTAGTCACTTTTGTTAGGACCTAGATTATTAGGGTTTTGATGTTACAAAATCAAATTAGTATAATTTTCCATAAAACAATTTATTAGGATTAATGTACAAAGTGTTATTGTCAAATAAACAAAAAATAGTCAAGAAGAATCTAATATGCAGAACACAAACAGCCAAGAAGAATCTGATATGCAAAACACAAACAGTCAAAATATAATTTTGCAGCTTAGCTGTTTTGATAAAACTGTTAAGATATCATAGCAAGGGTTGTCTCAGTGAAATGACACGCACTCTCATTAGGGGAAAACCTACTGAGACAAACTGTTGAGGATTGTGTAGATGATTCAGCAAGCTTGGGGCGCTACTTGTGTAAAAGGTTTAAGGAAATTAGTTATGCCTTTCCCATCAGCTATAGCTTTTGGGATAAATGATAGCACTGAGATCCTGTAAATACAAGAAATATAATAGAGTGTAAGCTCATTTGTTCTTGAGTTGGTGTTCAAGCTCTTCAATGGAATCTATCTTTCTCTGTATGTAATGTATGTTCAATCGGTCCTCTCCACTTGACTCTTGAAGTCTCTAAGGCTTTTATAATAAGTCGTCAAATTATAGCCATTGGATTGAGTCTTTGTAGATACAGCTGGAGATAATAATGCATTAAATGCATAGAGCGATTCTGAGCATATACTTTCATTAGGCGTGAAAAAGGCTCCAGAAAATGTGCAAACAACAAATGAAAGTATTGGCTATAAAAGGTAATGTCAGACAATATAGGAAAAAGTGTGTTTGCTTTATCATAAAAAAAATGAAGAAAGAAAAGAAATCTCTCATAAAGAAAGGAAGAAAGAAAGATAAATCTCTCATAAAGTGACATGTGTAAAGTTTATTTTGATTAAAGACTTATGTCACTTTTTAACTTTCCTTTAAAGTAAGTGACCAACACTTTATCTTAGTGAGTGGCTTAAGATCTAACTGACCAAAGCTTTTTAGCTTTACCAACTAAAGCAAACATCATTTGCTTCAACTGACCAAAGTTTAAGCCACTCCAACTGACCAAAGTTTATCAGTCAGTAGTTTTATCAACCAAAAGAAACATCAGCACTTTCACTAACGTAATAAAACTTTTCACCTACCAAAGCTATTGTAAGCAATCGATGAGTGACTTCCCAAACTCTTATTATTTGAAAGCCTCATTGATTGCACCCACCCAAGAGAAAAAATTTGTTCTTATTTACAGATCCTTCTTCTCTTATAAACACTCGGCCAAAATAGTTTTTGTACACGATCCATTGTAATCCAATTAGTTATTGCATTCAAGTTTTCATTTGTGAAAACTTGACAATAATGTAGACTTTATACTTGTAACTGATGGAAAAAAATAATGCATAGTTTTGAAATCCAAGGTTGACCACCTTGTTAGTGGACTTAGTAGTTTTTACTGTGAACCACACTTTATATCCTGTGTCATTTATTTATCAATTTGTGTGTGTTTCTCAATGACTGTCTTGATATTTAAGAAGCTTTAATTTTCTTAAGTGTCAGCCAATCAGCCAATCTCTTCCTATCAGTCAGTAACTGAACTTATATTCTTATTCTTCAGTTTTTAACTTATCAAGAGTAATTTTTAAAAGGTTTCTGCCAAGCTGAATGATCACTTTACATAACTGATACTTGCATCTACTCACAAAGCATGCTGATACAACATTGCTTATTCTTACAAGCATCTTTGTGATATACACCTTTCAACCATTCCGCTGCCCCAACCAATATAATAGTTGGTTACTTTGATTATATTTGAAAACTGAACCCATTTAATTTAAATTGGAAAGAATTTATTTTAAATTGGTAAATAGGCTATTCACCCCCCCTCTAGCCTATTTCTGAGACTCTTGGGGACCAACACAAATCGTAAAAGAATGTTCCAAACCCTAAAAGAATATTCTTTATAAGTTAGCAACAAGTTGCATACCACATAGACTGCACTTGAGCTGTAAATAGCTTGTCTAGCCGTTGTATAATGAATGCAACAAAAACTTTCCAATCATTGCCTATATAAAGGAAAGTTCTCCACGACTCAAAGTGTCTCTGAGAGAGTGATTAGGATGGTATAACTTACACAAAGACATATCAGAGAAAATATACAGAGACAAGAGAGATTAGAGTTCGAGAAACTCTATAGCACTAAACAACTAAGTATTAATATGTGAAGAATAACTTAAGATATTTGATATCCAAGCTATACAAGCATCAACCATCCACAACAATCAACAATCACTTATAAACTGCTAGATCAAGCAATGCAGCGACTCAATTGTTTCATAAGACAGTTGCACAAAAAGTAGTTGTCACACAGTGACATCAAGCCTAAAACAGAAACTTCATTCGACTATTTAGAGTCATTGTATTAGGAAGCAACCCCCCCCCCTTTTGTATTGTGTAGAGAACTTAGTGGGAATATCCAACTAGTTGAGAATGAATTAAGATCTTTCTTTCGACTACCAATAATCTGTGTAATTAAAAGAGTTATAGTGGATTATTGCATTATAGAGTCAGAGGGTTGTGAGGAGTAGATGTTGGATAAGAGATCCAAACCACAGGAAAACATTGTGTCAATTTCTCTATCCCTAAACTCTTTATGTTTCTGCACTTTATTTCTAACCTTGTGTTTGAACTAAACTTTTTATATTATTATGTTCTATCAATTATCAAATTGTGCTCATATTATTTGTAATCATCAAGACATTACACACACATAAGATAAGATCATAATTTGTCTTAAGATCGCTGCTTAAATCAATTCTGTTGTACACAACTCTATTTTACAATCTTAGGAGCCGTTTGGTAGTTAGAATTAAGGTCAGATAGAATCAATAATCCGAATAGTCGGATAAGATTAATAATCCGAATAGTCGGATGTTTGGTACGTAATAAGTGGTCGGAACTAATAGCACGATTTAACCGGATAAAGTCTTTATCCCCTCACTAATAATACCAAAGGAGAGGGTGGTATTATTAGCGCACTCACTAAAAAAAAACATGTCACTAATATTTTTAATTTTAAAACTACCCCCGATTTTTAAGTGAGAATTAATAGCGAGGGCGCTAATAGTACCGGGATTACTAATACTGTTTATCCCTGCTCAACTACTAAACAAGCCCTTAGTTGTTTGACTTAATCCCGACTTTTTTCACTTTTTTATCAAACAATTGTTCTTATTTTTAGAGTTATTCTATACGCGTGATCTTTATATAGTGTGTATTGACATTTTACATGAAATGTTTAATCATTACAATAGGAAACTGCATCCTTTGATATATTTAAAGGCAAGTTAGTATCAAACTTATTGAACCATTTAATTACAAATATCTCTTAATACACTAGTTGTACTGATATTAGAAATGACCTCACAATTAGTATCAAAGTTTAGTTATTTTTGTTAATCATCTTGATCCAATCTTTTGGTTTTTTCAATTTGTATCAAAAGATGTTTAACAACCGAGAGATACATGAGGGATAAAAGTAATTTTTGTGTTTCCTCAACTTTGATTTTAAAGTCAAAGTAGAATGATTATGTCAAGAAAAAAAAAAGTAAAATAAGTTTATTGAATATTTAATAACAGTAGAGTGATCAAATTATTATTTTATTTTTTGGCTACAAATATTGAAGCGTGTCTTTGCAATTGAAATCGTAGAAATATCATTTTCGTAATTTCTTGAGTTGGCCAGTAACCATTGCGAATTTGAAAACACCTTATAAAAAATAAAAATAAAAATAGTACTTTCTCCGTCCCCAAATTATCGTTATCTTTTTATTTTTTGTTCATCTTAAAATAATTGTCTTGTTTATAAATTTTTTTTAGGACATTACTTTTATTATTTTACCC
The DNA here is from genome assembly GCA_016624345.1 of Platycodon grandiflorus. NCBI lineage: Eukaryota > Viridiplantae > Streptophyta > Magnoliopsida > Asterales > Campanulaceae > Platycodon > Platycodon grandiflorus. Next base: position 25,781,187 of record CM028369.1, read on the forward strand.
TTATTTTTTCTCCTACTTTAATTATGGGCTACATATATATGGGTAATTAAAAAAAATTACACATTATATTAATATTAATAATTAAATTAATTATTTTTCTTAATATATCAGGATAATAATTAAGGAATTACTAAAATTATTTACTTATAATTAAACTTTCATTTTATCACTTTTAATTTTAATTTACTTTTTCTTTCTACTTTAATTATGTCGGTTAAAGGAAACAAAATATTATTAATATTAATAATTAAGGAGTAGTAGGATCAATTTAATTTAAGGAAGGAGGGAGTACTTTTTTTTGTTTTCTTTTTCCAGTTAGGTTGGAGGGACAAGGAATTAGAGACCCTGACGTAAAAGCGATATAAAAGAAAACAAAAAAAATCAGCCACGTGGCAAACCTCAATGGTAGAGATGAGGTTGCCATAACGTGTGGTTGTCACACTTATTATCCCTTTCTTCCTACTTCTTTTTAGATCTTTTGAAACCCCAATCTCCTTTTAGATATTTTCCCCCGCAATTTTTATTTATAGTAATAAAAAAAAACCCCCCACAAATATTGGAACACTTTGCACTTTTGCATAAAATAAAAAAAAAAACTATCTCACTCCTCCCACGCTCTTCCCAAAACCATGGCCACCGCCGTAGCCAAACTTCATTTCTCCCCGCTCGACTGCCGCCAGATAGCCGGCAAACCGCCGCCTTTCCGCCTCGATTTCCGTCCTAACTTGGCCTTGTGGTGTCCAATTCACGCCACCCGTCGCGGCGTGTCCCTGCAACCGTGCAGGTCGTTTAAGAATGATGGAGGAGACGGAGCTGAGAAAGATGAGGATATTGGGAGAAACTTTGGTAATTTTAAGGAAGATAGTAATCGGTTGGTGAAGAAGAGTGGAATTAGTAAAATTTTAGGTGTTGTTAGGTCGACGGTGTGGAGGTTTTCGACCTCGAGCTCGCGATCGGAGAATAACTCGTCAGAAAAATTGGAGGAGAATTTGGCATGGGTAAGTTGTTTACGGTGTTTGGTGAAAAAATTGTCGTCCAAAATTACTTATCAAGCTCCAAACACACACACACACACACATATATATATAACAGTTATCTGGATGTAGGAAGGATTCTGCAATTGACTCTGTGTTGATTATTCATTTACTGAAATTTTTCCAATTGGTATGTTGTTGAGATCTCAGTCTGTCTGAAAATGTGCAGATTGCTCTTCAATTTGGGAGATATTTCGTGACAATGATGAGCACTGGAGTAATTTTATTAGTTGGTTTCAATTTATCAGGTTAGCTAATTTCTCTGTACATTTTTTAGAATCAAGCTCCATTCGTTGATGCTAATTTGAGTAGTACCATATAGGTTGATACATAGAATGTAACTAAAGTGTTTGCATATGTTTGTTAAGGTGGAGATGGTCAAATGAATGATTTGATATGGTATAGCTGGCTTGGGGGCATTATTATTGGGACTATGATTGGTTCCAATATGGTTTTGGACGAAGTCAGCAGAGCTGGTCCTCGTAATGTTGTCATCACCGGAAGGTAGCCTTCTAAGGCATTTGCGTTTCAAACAAGTTTAAAAGATTGTTGTGTTAATATGCTATGGTTACATGTTTTGAGTGCCTTAATTCTTAATTCCTTATTTGCAATGTGCAATGTTACCAGCCCTTTTCTTGTGAACGTCACATTTTTTGTGTGTTTGGTTAGTTTTATCAAATGTTTATCTATTCAAATTGTCAGTGGTAGGATTCGAGCCCCTAACCCCACCCTTACCCTAACTTTTCATGCCAGCTTTCGGTCCATATTACTGTATTTGTCTCGTGATTTATGCTTAGAAAGCAAGATAAGGCTGCTTTATGTTTGGCATTCCTTACTATCTTTGTTTGCAGCCCCTGTTTGTAGTAACAGTCATCATTCTCGAAATCTTGGAAATGATTATACTTAACTAAATAAGATACATTCATGATTTTGAGAACCGTTCCATTTTATTCACCGCTTGCTTTTCATTGGTTGTTACAGCACTAGAGGGCTAGGGAAAGCTCTTGCTCGTGAGTTCTTACTTTCTGGAGATCGTGTAGTTATTGCTTCTAGAAGGTGATACTCCAAACCTCGCATATATATATATATATATATATATATATATATATATATATATACATGGAAATATGGAAATATAATACTCGTATTTAATATTTATTACCCATTGTTTATTACTCCCATCTAGAGTCCGCTTTCCACTTTTAAAAGTCAACATGTGATTAAATCAAATCAAAATATTACATACTTTAATTATGTTTTCGGAAATATAATCTCATTCACTAAAAGCTACATTAAGAACACTATGGATTACAACTTTTATGACTTTGTAATAATAAATAAATTTATGTAACTCATCGGTCAAACTTTAATCAAGTTGACCCAAAAAGTTAAAAATTGACTCTTTGGCTGAAACGGAGGGAGTATGTTTATCACTCATCAATTTGTCTTACGTCTGATGTATAGCACCTTATTATTATTATATTCTTTTGTGGCAGCCCTGAATCTGTGGATATGACGATTAAGGAGCTTGAGGAAAGTCTGAAGGAAGGTATGACAACTGCTGTTGGCTCTTCGAGGACAAAATTGGAAAAATCCAAAGTGGTGGGCATTTCATGTGATGTTTGTGAACCTAATGACGTGCGAAAATTGGCAAATTTTGCCGTCAGTGAACTTGGTTCCATAGACATTTGGGTGAGCAATCTTGATCTCATGATAACAGTTTAGCATTATGTTTAGAGAGTACCTGTTGTAGAACTAGAATTTGTCACTGAACATATTAGAGAATTTCCACATAAATTAATTCAACACATTACTTATCATTTGGCTGATGTTTGCTTGCCAGTGGCAAACAATTGATGCACTAATAGTTTCTTTTGGCAACTCTACGATCGTCTCTCTCTCTCTCTCTCTCTCTCTCTCTCTCTCTCTCTCTCTCTCTCTCTCTCTCTCTCTCTCTCTCTCTCTCTCTCTCTATTAATAGCTTTGAAGGTGCATGATGTCTTATTTCTATATTTTGGTCTACCCTCCTTGTTTGACTCCGATTTCACATACTTGGGTTCTTGGTTGAAATAATGACGCATAAGGGTGCTTCACATTTCTATTTTTCTTTCAGCTTCCTGATTGCTATTTAACACTTTTATAGATAAATAATGCTGGGACAAACAAAGGTTTTAGACCATTGCTGCAGTTCAGTGACGAAGATATTCAGCAGGTATGCACAATCACACAGACATTAATGGGTTTGAAAATTTAAACTTTATAAGTTGCTCTTAGTGTGTACTGATCTACCTAGTATGACAATTATATTGATAGATTGTCTCGACAAACTTGGTTGGCTCTATACTTTGCACTCGTGAAGCAATGCGCGTCATGAGTAATCAGAATAAAGGAGGGCATATATTTAACATGGATGGCGCTGGCTCTGGTGGATCTAGCACCCCTCTGACAGCTGTGTAAGTTTGCTTGGCTCGGTACCACCTTGTTACTTGTTGAACCTTAAGTTACTGTTCACTTCATGGATTTTGTGAGAAAGAAAAGATTTTATGTTTTGAATGCTTTTAATGTTGAAACTGGCATGAAACGAAAGGCAGCAGAAAAGCAATAAAGAAAATGAGCTCAATTTCTGAAGAGTACTATATTTGAATACCTTTCGTGGCGACGCTTTAATATATTGATCTTCTTTTGCATATAGTTATGGGTCGACAAAATGTGGTCTTAGGCAGCTTCAGTCATCACTGTTGAAGGAGTGTAAAAAGTCGAAAGTTGGAATGCATACAGCCTCTCCTGGCATGGTCCTGACCGACTTGCTGTTGAGGTAAGCAAGACAATTTACATCTGTTTCTTCTCGAGTAACATCTATTTAGCTGGTCCAACAATTTGCTCCACATTTTTACCCTTGAGTTGGTATATTTCTATTGCCAGATTTTTGTCCACCATTTTATGTAATTGGTTATGTACTCGGAAGAATGTAATAACATTTTAAACATTGTCTATGACTTGTGTGCAGTGGCTCAACTACTCAGAACAAGCAAATGTTTAACATCATCTGTGAGCTTCCCGAGACGGTTGCTAGAACATTGGTCCCACGGATTCGAGTTGTAAAGGGAAATGGAAAGGCCATTAATTATCTAACTCCACCCAGGATTCTACTCGCTTTGGTAACTGCATGGTTAAGACGAGGTCGATGGTTCGATGACAAGGTAATTCTTTTGCCTTCACCGACCTGTGTTTAACAACCAGCGTCCCATTTCCAGTACCAGTCCATGACATTGCCTTGTTAATGTCTATCTTTCAGGGAAGAGCATTATACGCAGCAGAAGCAGATAGAATAAGAAACTGGGCAGAGAGTCGCACTCGTTTTTCTTTCACCGATGCCATGGAGATGTACACCGAGAACACGTGGGTGTCCGTCTTCTCTCTCTCTGTAGTTTGTGCTTTCATTATCCTTTCTAGTACTACAGGCAATGCATTTCCCGGCACTTAAAAGAGGTCATAACACTGGTTAATCTAGATTTCATTTTCCCTCTGCTGTCGGGACATATGTCTTGCTCAAATTTCGAAATGTAAAGGAAACCTACTACAGAAATGATTGGTGTATGGTTTTTCCTCCTGCATCGGTCATGGATCTTGAACCTCGCCAGTGGTTTAACCCGATGCACAGTGACCACTGGAGGGGGGGGGGGACTGTTTTAAGTTGTGTAAAGCAAAGTAAACGCAATCTTTTTGCATCAATTGCTTTTGCATTCTCCATTGAGATGCTTGTAAGTTGTAACATGTAATTCATAATTCATTAATCAGTAATTCAAATTTAGTTTATCTTTCTTCTAGCAAATACTCACTAGTTCACTTCACAAGAGTACTTGAACTGTAGACGGCTATGGGCCGGGCTTTGCTTCACAAGGGGACAAATATGAAAGGAGAAATTATTGGCTGGTCCACTTTTTCAAACTTTTTTTTCTTTTTAGTCTATCCTTTTTTTTTTTTAAACCGCTAAAAGGCACTTTAAGAATTTTCTTTCTAAAATGCCCTCAACAACATCGTTGCTTCAGATTTGAGGTTCGAATTGTTGTATAAATGATTTCATGTTGTTAATATAGTATTCCCTCATGTTTAGGTATCAATTTTCATGCATAGAACACGAATTTGATCACAATTTGATCAAATTCAAATTTTTTGAGTTCATCTCGTTTTTCTTTGTTCTTGGGCTGTTTTGATCACTTTAATCTATGTTTTAAGTTTCAAATTTACTTAAAATTAATATCATATTGTTATCTTAATTTAGTACTATATTTGTAAACAATTTTTCTACCAAAAATACTATTTTTGAGATCAAAATCAAGCTTGACAGTGTGTTGTCCGAAAACAGAAGGAGATGTTCGTAGACTGATTTTGAGATTTTAATCAATGATTTGAGTTTGAATTTTGTATAATATCAATATCATACTGTTATAGGAAGTCAATATCATGTTTGTATGTAAATTTTTCAACTAAAAACAACAATTTTGATTGATTTTGATATTATATTAAATTGGGCATCAGGATGCCTAAAATTGGGCATCGCGATGCCTTTAATTCGCCAATCATCAATCGCAGTATGCCTTTAATTTGCCAATCAAGTTTTCCTAAAGCGCGCTGCGATGATCGCGATGCACCAATTGTTGCATCGCAATGTCCCAATTTACAAAAGTGGTGCATCGCGATGCCAAAGTAGTACAACGCAATGCCAAAGTAGTGCATCGTGATGCCAAAGTAGTGCATCGCGATGCCTTGGTTGCTCATCACGATGCTTTGGTTCCCTAAAGCGCGCTGCGATGATCGCGATGCACCAATTATTGCATTGCGATGCCCTAATTTGCAAAAGTGGTGCATTGCGATGCCTTAGTTTCTCATCGCGATATCTTGGTTACTCATCGCGATGCCTTGGGTTACTGAAGCGCGCGTGTTTTTCTTTCATTAATCGCATAATCGTCTTTTTGTCCCAAAAATGCCTTTTTTTCGATTTTTAAAAAAGATGAGTGGACTGGAGCGATTACAAATGTTTAAAAAGGGACCGGCCTGTAATTCACCCAATATGAAAACATAGAACTTTGGGCAAAATTCGGGCCGGTTCTTTTTTGATAATTTTCATTCGCTAAATTTCATTATAATTATTTTCAATCGATAAATGATATTTTTGTTGTGAAATGTCATCAATGCCCTTTAAAAACACGGAACAGTGCACGCTATCCATCGCAAAACATAAAAAATGATGCATCGTAATACAACACGATGCACATAAAAACATGTAAGCCTACACTGTGCATCACAATCAAAAGACGATGCATTGCAACATAAAATGATGCACAAATTACCTTTTTTCACTTGCGATGCACAACTTTTTAACACGTACGATGCGATACACGTACGCATTATATCTGTTGTCCGAACACAAAAATAAATTAACCCTCTTTACTTTAAAAACACAACAAACTTCACTTTAAACGGGGCAAAAAATTTTAAAACCTCCAAAAACTTTTGAAAACATTATGAGATTCTGTTGGTTATATTTCAAATGGTTGCCGCATCGTCATTCAAAGACGTTCTCAACCTCCAACAAGTTTGTAGGATGTTTTACGATGCTTGATGTAATAACCGAGCATATCATTAGCATATTGATCATATAATTATGTGCATGCATTATTAATGTAATTATCGTGGTTCATGGTATTGATTTGATCAGTCGTAAACTCATGATTTCGTGTTTCGGTATGTTACTTTCTTGCATTGTTTCGTAGCGTAAATTGATCTGAAATGAAAGAGATGAACCATGATACTTTATACCTAGATATACATGAAGTTATAGAGGTTTCATGTTATTTAATCGGGCTTTGAAAAAGTAGTATACATTGTGTTAATTGAAAGTTGCAAAATGAAGAAATTGTCGATATTGTGTTCAGTTTCGTGAACTTTTCCGTGACTTTAAATCAATCCAAGAATGATATCGAACCCTTGGGGACATCCTTTGATGTGTTATAAGTGTTGTACAATTATACCTAAGGGTGTACGAGCGATCGAATCGAGAAAACAGAGCAAAACGAAAAAATTACTCAATGCTGTGAATAGTACCCGCGTCTTAGCGCGCCAGGTACGGACAGAATGTCCAGTTTTTGAGTTTTTGGTTTTTTTTATTGATTTCCACCTCATGCTTGGCCTTCCTTATCTGGTCTAAAACATGGGTAAGGCTGGGAAGAGTATATCCTAACTCTCTAAACTCAGAAAACTCTCAAAAATCTCTCTCAAATCCTCCCAAAATTCTACTTTTTGATCTAGTGTTTATGTGTGTTCTTGCATGAGCTTTTGTTCTTCCACCAAGGCAACAACAAGGGGCTTGTTTAGGGGAGTTTATGGCTGTGTTAATCACTGATATACAGGGGTGAATCAAGGGTTTTGCTCTTTGATTTGGTAAGGGACCATTAACTTGTTCATGTTTGTGTTTAATCAGTTTATTTCGGCTATTATCAATTTCTAAGTTGTTATTATGGAAATTTTGTGATTTTCAGCCATGCTATGATGTTTATTAGGCTAATATGATTATGGGTATATGTTAAATAAGTATGTTGATATTCATATGAGCCTTGAAAGTGTTGTTAATCACGTGTATACTCCGAATTGGTGAAACCGACAAGAATTAGACTTGAACAAAGTATGTGACATGGGTAAGATTTAGGGTTTGTGACTTGATATTGAATGATTTGAGATGGTTAAATTGTTCATTATATTGATTTATGAATCTAGAACTCGAACTGATCCTTGGAGGATAACCGAAATGTCGAATTTGTAACCGAAAATGGAATAAAGTGTGAACGTGAACTTGACTAACCGGATGTGCATATTCGAATACTAACTTTCAGGGGGTTTTGGTTGACTACCGATTGTCATGGGGCGGAGTGCAGTGATAGTCGAGTTGTGGCTACCTTAATCCGGTATGTCTCCCTATTTCTGGCCAAAGTAGGGTTTACACCACGTAAATTGTTGGACAAGAGTGATGTTGTCACATGGATGCCAAGGTTGTAGGGACTTGGGGCATGTTGACTTGTCCCGCAGAATATTTGATAAATGAATTACATGGTTACAATGATTTGATATGAACTTCAAAGCTGAATGGTGTATAAGGGGAACCGGTGAGTTGAGCTGCACCTCGACTCTTATATCCTGATACGTGATCTTTACTTGTTGAATATGTGATATGAACTGCTATTAGCTCATTACTTTGTAGGTTGGTCATTATTTCCAACTCGTATGATACAGTTGGCAGTCGTGATCCTTCTTACGCTGGTAATGGGACTTGGTTGATTGTTGATTATATTGAGTATATGTGACCTACTTGGTTATAACTTATGCTGATTATATGCTGCTTGTGTTAGCATCCTATTACTGTTGCATACATGCATAACATGCATAAGTTTAATGGAATCTTACTGGCTCATAGGTGACTCACCCTTTCATTATTATTTTTCCTTAGATCGGAGCGAGGTGAAGGGTTCACGTGCGTGAGGCTGTGCAGCTCATCGCGAGATTAGAAGGTTATTATTCTTTTGGGGTAGACTTTATTGTGTATATGTTAGATAGTGGTTGTTATGTTGTATAGGTTTTAAACACTGTTTTGTTGTATTGTGTATAAAGGCTGGATGCCTTTTATGTTGGTCTGTATATCGGTTGGTTGAGTTGTGAAGACTCTGTTATATACTTTCAGCTTATGAGGTTGGATGGCTTATCGCCATACTTTTATTTCCACTGTTATATTGTTTATCAGGTGGTTATCTTGATTATGTTTAGCCGGGTCATGCCCGAATTTAGGCTATGTGTGGTAGCTTGAATTGGGGTGTGACAGAGTTGGTATCAGAGATTTCGTTTAAGCTAGAAGCCGAGAAAGGATCCTTGGCCTAGAGGTTTTGTATATATGTCTAATACTGGGTGGTTGTGTATAGGTGAGCGATGGTGGGATTGATAGGAAAGGGTCGTAGTTCACATAGAGTCGGCACGAGTGGGGCAGGGCTCCAGGAAGGAGCAGAAAGTCACGCTAATGTTCCCCCTACTCATCCAGCAAGTGGAGCACAAATTGAAGGGCTTAGTGGTGTATATCAAGCTATTGAGAGATTGACTGATGTGATAGCTCAACAGAATACTAATAACCAGACTGCAGTACTTGAGAGGTTGACTGCATTGTTAGCATAGCAGGGTGCAACTAATCAACAGATGGTGAATCAGAATGCAGGTAACCAGAATCCTCATCCAGTTCCTGTTGGGATTATATAGGGTACTACGCCACTTGAGAGATTTCTGAAATTGAATCCCAAGAGCTATAATGGTGAACCTGATGCATTGAAAGCTGAAAGATGGCTTGAGGGAATAGAAAAAGTCTTTAAGACATTGGGGTGTTCTGAAGAGGAGAAAGTGATCTTTACAACTTTTAAAATGGAGGGTATAGCAGATAACTGGTGGATGTTGATCAAAGATAAATGGGAGACTGATGGGACTCCTCAGACATGGGATAACTTTGTGCCAGAATTCAAAAGGAATTTCATTCCAGCTGTAGTTCAAGAACAGAGAGAAATGGAGTTCATGACACTGGAACAGGGAAATTTTACTGTAGCACAGTATAAAGCAAAATTTACTCAGTTGGCCAAGTATAACACTCATTTGCTTTCTACTGAGGATAGAAAAGTAAGGAAGTTTGTGAAGGGGCTTCGGGCAGAACTTCGCAACAAGTTATTTTCACTTGAGCTGACTTCTTATGCAATAGCAGTGGATCGAGCTTTATTGGTTGAGAATGATTTGGAGGAACAGAAAGTGAAAAAGCTACAGTGTTCGGGCAGCAGACTAGTCAACAAGGTGGCAGAGGCCAGGGTAATAGTAATAGAGGAGGATTTAATTCACAAGGTGGGAGAGGTCAAGAAAATTTCACTAATAGAGGAGGACAGGGTAACCGAGATGGTCATTCCCAGAGACCACCTCGAGGGTCACAGCAAACACAACAGCAAGGACAACAAGGGAATCAGCAAGGTAACTGGCAGACAGGACAGCAATCAAAGAATAATACTGGTGGTTCTATGGCATCAGGACAGCAAACTGTTACCAATGGGTGTACATTTTGTGGTAAGGGAAATCATATGGTAGACAGATGTTGGGCGAAGCAGGGCAAATGTACTATTTGTGGTGAATTTGGGCATTTCCGTAGCCATTGCCCGAAATGGAATAATACTAAGTCACCGAATCAGCAGCCACAGAATCAGAATCAACATACCTTAGGGGTCAAGAGAGGGGGTAATGGGAAACCGAAGGTCCAGGGGCGCGCGTGTGTTTGCCTTAGACCAGAAAGATGTTCTAGAGTCTACGTCGGTTGTATGAGCTACTCTTACTGTTTTCCAGTCTAGAGCCCGCATTTTGATAGACCCAGGATTATCTCATTCCTATGTGGCATCTCATTTTGTTATGAATTTGCATGTGCAACCGCATGTATTGCCTTATATGCTGGAGGTGTCAACCCCAATGGGGGAATGTGTTGTTGCTAGTGTGATTTATAAGGATTGTGATGTGTTTGTGGGTAATTGTAATTTTTCTGCTGATTTGATTGTGCTACCTATTCGGGATTTTGATATTATATTGGGTATGGATTAGTTGTGTGCAATCATGCCCATGTAGATTGTTATCATAAGCTAGTTACTTTTAAAATCCCGAATCAGCCTGAATTGCAATTTTTAGGGAAAAAGGGGATAGTAGATTGCATATTATTTCTGCATTACAGGCTGGTAAATTGATGGCTAGTGGATGTACTGGGTATATGGTACATGTTTATGATAAACAGAAGGCTACACCTAAGCTTGAAGAGGTATCAGTAGTATGTGAGTATCCTGATGTATTTCCTGATGATTTCTCGTTGCCACCTGAACGGGAAATAGAGTTCTGTATTGAATTGTTGCCTGGTACTGCTCCAATTTCGAAAGCACCTTATAGAATGGCACCTGCTGAATTAAAGGAGTTGAAGATTCAGTTGCAAGAATTACTTGATAGAGGGTTCATTAAACCAAGTGTTTCACCTTAGGGTGCACCAGTTCTATTCGTGAAGAAAAAAGATGGGACATTGAGGTTATGTATTGACTATCGACAACTGAATCAGGTGACTGTGAAGAACAAATATCCATTACCGCATATTGATGATTTGTTTGATCAGTTGCATGGGGCTATTGTGTTTTTCAAAGTTTGATCTGAGAAGTGGGTATCATCAATTGAGAATTCGAGCAGGGGATATTCCAAAGACTGCCTTTAGAACGAGATATGGGCATTATGAATTCATTGTTATTCCATTCGGGTTAACTAATGCACCTGTAGTTTTCATGGACTTGATGAATCGAATTTTCCAACCTTATCTAGATAGCTTTGTGGTGGTGTTTATTGATGACATACTTGTTTATTTCAAGTCTGAGAAAGAACATGAACATCATTTGAGGTTGGTGCTGGACTTACTACGAGAGAAGAAATTATATGCAAAGTTTAGCAAATGTGCATTTTGGTTGAAGGAGGTTACTTTTCTGGGGCACGTTGTGTCACAAGCAGGTATTGCTGTTGATCCTACGAAAGTGGAGGCAGTTGTTGAGTGGAAGAGACCCAGTACAGTTACAGAGATCCATAGTTTTCTGGGCTTAGCTGGGTACTACCGGAGATTTATACCAGGATTTTCAAAGATTGCTACTCCGTTGACCAATTTGACTCGAAAGAAGATTCCTTTTGTGTGGGATGAGAAGTGTGAGAATAGTTTTCAGGAGCTTAAGCGAAAATTGACATCAACACCAGTTTTTTGCTTTACCTGATGGAAACATTTCATTGTTTATAGTGATGCTTCTAAACAGGGACTGGGTTGTGTATTAATGCAGAATGGGAAGGTTATTGCTTATGCTTCGAGGAAGTTGACACCATGTGAGCAAAATTATCCTACACATGATCTGGAGTTAGCAGCTATTATTATGGCGTTGCACAAATGGAAACACTATCTGTACGGGGCTAAATTTGAAGTATATACTGATCACCAGAGTCTGAAGTATCTTTTCTCTCAGAAAGAGTTGAACAATCTTCAACGCAGATGGATGGAAAGGCTTAAAGATCATGACTGCACTATTCTGTATCAGCCGGGAAAGGCCAATGTAGTTGCTAATGCTTTGAGTCGGAAGATGTATGTCTCTTGTTTGATGATTAGGGAATGGAAGATGCTGGGAGATGCATGTCAATGGAACCCTTGTCAATCAAACCATGGCATCATTTTTGCGAATGTTCGTATTCAACCAGTATTACTTGAGAGAATTAAGGAGGCATAGGAAGGAGATGTCGAGTTACAAAAGATCGTGAAGAAATTAAAGGAGGGCGAAGAAGAAAAAGACTTCCATGTGCACAGTGATGGATTACTTAAGTTCAGGGGTCGAGTGTGTATCCCTGATGATTCAGAAATCAAGCAACAAGTGATGGATGAAGGCCATAAGTCAAAGTATACTATCCACCCAGGGAGTACTAAAATGTATCGAGACTTGAAACGGGACTTCTGGTGGAATAACATGAAGAGGGAGATTGTAAGTTACGTATCAAGATGCCTGACGTGTCAGCAGGTAAAAGCTGAACATCAGAGACCGGCAGGATTACTCCAACCATTAGAAATTCCAGAATGGAAATGGGAGAATATTGCAATGAACTTTGTGACTGGATTACCGAGGACAAGTCGAGGAAATGATGCAGTTTGGGTCATCCTAGATCGATTTACCAAGTCTGCACATTTCTTGCCTATGAAGATGACATCTTCATTACATCAGCTTGCCATGTTATATATCCAGGAGATCGTGAGGTTGCATGGAGTACCTGTTAGTATTGTTTCTAATCGAGATCCTCGCTTTACATCAAGATTCTAGCAGACACTTTAGGAGGCACTGGGACTAAATTGAGTTTGAGCACTGCATTTCATCCTCAGACAGATGGTCAATCAGAAAGGACTATTCAGATATTGGAAAATATGCTGCGAGCTTGTTCACTTGACTTCAAGGGTAGCTGGGACACTTATTTACCGTTCGCAGAGTTTGCATACAATAATAGTTACCAGTTAAGTATCGAAATGGCTCCTTATGAAGCATTATATGGTAGAAAATGCTGATCGCCAATCTGTTGGGATGAAGTGGGAGAAGCAAAAATTTGGGATTCAGAAATTGTTCAAGAATCAGCTGATCATGTAAAAGTTATTCGAGATAGACTTCTTACTGCACAGAGTCAACAAAAGAGCTATGCCGATGTTAGAAGAAGAGATCTTGAGTTTGAAGTAGGTGATCAGGTATTCTTGAAGATTTCTCCAGTCCAAGGTGTGAAACGATTTGGGAAAAAGGGAAACTTGCACCAAGATATGTGGGGCCTTTTGAAATCCTGGAAAGAGAAGGAAAGTTGGCATATAGAGTGGCATTGCCATCAGCACTTAAGGGAATCCACAATGTATTCCATGTATCGATACTGAGGAAGTACATTCCTGATCCTTCACATGTATTAGAGGTTGAACCTGTAAACCTTCAACCTAATCTATCGTATGTGGAACAACCTGTACAAATCCTAGATCGTAAAGAACAAGTGCTCAAGACAAAGGCAATACCAATGGTAAAGGTCTTATGGCAAAGTCATGCAGTTGAGGAAGCAACCTGGGAAAGTGAGAATGAAATGAGAATCAAGTACCCTCACTTGTTTGATGACTGAGGTAAGGAATTTGGGGTCAAATTCTCTTAAGGGGGAGAGGGTGTAATAACCGAGCATATCATTAGCATGTTGATCATATAATTATGTGCATGCATTGTTAATGTGATTATCGTGGTACATGGTATTGATTTGATCAGTCATAAACTCATGATTTCGTGTTTCGGTATGTTACTTTTTTGCATTGTTTCGTAGCGTAAATTGATCTGAAATGAAAGAAATGAACCATGTAACTTTATACCTAGATATACATGATGTTATAGAGGTTTCATGTTGTTTAATCGGGCTTTGAAAAAGTAGTATACATTGTGTTAATTGAAAGTTACAAAACAAAGAAGTTGTCGACATTATGTTCGGTTTCGTGAACTTTTTCGTGACTTTAAATCGATCCAAGAATGATATCGAACCCTTGGGAACATCCTTTGATGTGTTATAAGTGTTGTACAATCATACCTAGGGGTATACGAGCGATCGAATCGAGAAAACGGAGCAAAACAAAAAAATTACTCAATGCTGTGAACAGTACCCACGCCTAGCGCGCCTAGTACGGACAGAATGTCCAGTTTTTGAGTTTTTGGTTTTTTTGTTGATTTTGACCTCATGCTTGGCCTTCCTTATCTGGTCTAAAACATGGGTAAGGCTGGGAAGAGTATATCCTAACTCTCTAGACTCAGAAAACTCTCAAAAATCTCTCTCAAATCCTCCCAAATTCTCCCAAAATTCTACTTTTCGACCTAGGGTTTGTGTGTGTTCTTGCATGAGCTTTTGTTCTTCCACCAAGGCAATAACAAGGGGCTTGTTTAGGGGAGTTTTTGGCTGTGTTAATCACTGATATACAGGGGTGAATCAAGGGTTTTGCTCTTTAATTTGGTAAGGGACCATTAACTTGTTCATGTTTGTGTTTAATCGGTTTATTTTGGCTATTATCAATTGCTAAGTTGTTATTATGGAAAGTTTGTGATTTTCAGCCATGCTATGATGTTTATTAGGCTGATATGATTATGGGTATGTGTTAATAAAGTGTGTTGATGTTCATATGAGCCTTGAAAGTGTTGTTAATCACGTGTATACTCCGAATTGGTGAAACCGGCAAGAATTAGACTTGAACAAAGTATGTGACATGGCTGAGATTTAGGTTTTATGACTTGATATTGAATGATTTGAGATGGTTAAAGTGTTCATTATGTTGATTTATGAATCTAGAACTCGAATTGATCCTTAGAGGATAACCGAAATGCCGAATTTGTAACTGAAAATGGAATAAAGTGTGAACGTGAACTTGACTAACTGGATGTGCACATTTGAATACTAACTTTCAGGGGGTTTTGGTTGACTATCGATTGTCATAGGGCGGAGTGCAGTGATAGTCGGGTTGTGGCTACCTTAATCCGGCCTATCTCCCTATTTCTGGCCAAAGTATGGTTTACACCACGTAGATTGTTGGACAAGAGTGGTGTTGTCACATGGATGCCAAGGTTGTAGGGACTTGGGGCATGTTGACTTGTTCCGCGGAATATTTGATATATGAATTACATGGTTACTATGATTTGATATAAACTTCAAAGTTGAATGGTGTGTAAGAGGAACCGGTGAGTCGAAAGTGTACCTCGACTCTTATATCCTGATACGTGATCTTTACTTGTTGAATATGTGATATGAACTGTTATTAGCTCATTACTTTGTAGGTTGGTCATTATTTCCAACTGGTATGGGACAGTTGGCAGTCGTGATCCTTCTTACACTGGTAATGGGACTTGGTTGATTGTTGATTATACTGAGTATATGTGACCTACTTGGTTATAACTTATGCTGATTATATGCTGCTTGTGTTAGCATCCTATTACTGTTGCATACATGCATAACATGCATACGTTTAGTGGAATCTTACTGGGTCATAGGTGACTCACCCTTTCATTATTGTTTTTCCTTAGATCAGAGCGAGGCGAAGGTTTCACGTGCGTGAGGCTATGCAGCTCGTCGCGAGATTAGAAGGTTGTTATTCTTTTGGGGTAGACTTTATTGTGTATATGTTAGACAGTGGTTGTTATGCTGTCTAGATTTTAAACATTGTTCTGTTGTATTGTGTATAAAGGCTGGATGCCTTCTATGTTGGTCTGTATATCGGTTGGTTGAGTTGTGAAGACTTTGCTGTATACTTTTAGCTTATGAGGTTGGATGGTTTATCGTCATACTTTTATTTCCGTTGTTATATTGTTTATCAGGTGGTTATCTTGATTATGTTTAGCCGGGTCATGCCCGAATTTAGGCTATGTATGGTAGCTTGAATTGGGGTGTGTCATTTGAATATCAGGTTACTATTGCTGAATACATTTTAGGATTTCAAAAACAGCGCAAAAATGTCTTAAATAGCGTCAATACCAACAACATCCATCCGCTGCACAAATATTTTTTCAACAAATCGATAGGTTGTGTAACATCTACTGCTACTTACGGTTGGTCAGTGGAGTCGGATGTGAGTTCTAAGAAGCACTCACACATATCTTTTACCAAAATCTTCACGAAAAGGTTTGGATCAAGGATTTTATATGATCTCAGTTACGTACATTTTATAAATATACTTTTTGTTTAGCACTTCATGAATAGAGTGAAATATGTATACAAACATTACATTTTTCATGTTATTTCTCTCTTTTTATGAATTTGTGCTGATAAACATTGTATAATTTCTATCTTGATGGATGTGGTGGTGGATGTTGCCACATCTTCGGACACATTCGGGAGAACACCAACAGGGACAGGATTCCTACCATAATTAGGAGATTTTGTACTTATTTGTTTATATGTCTATAGCTGACTTTTAACACGTTTCTTGTAATCAATACCCTGTATAAATAACTCTTTACTAAATGAAAGAAAATAGATTGCCATTGCAAATCAAATTCTTCATGGTATCAAAGCAGGTTTAAACAAAAACCCTAAAAACTAAACCTAGACATCGCCTCCTAGCTTCAAGCCGTGAACCATGGCAGAAAAACAAGCTACTGTGGCTCACACCAAATTAAAGGGGCTTTGGGACGAGTCTCCCATGGCAAAGTATACCTGTGTCAAGTGCACATGTGATATACCCTAGCAACTTGTGACGCTTCGTGAGAAGGAGCAGCTTTATGAGTTTCTTATGGGCCTTGATGAAGCTTTTGGAACTGTAAAGACACAGATTTTGAGTACAAAACCTACTCTATTAATTGGATCAGCATACCATCTTGTAGTGCAGGACGAGCAACAACGCCAAATTACGACATCTCATAGACACGGGATGGAGGCAGCGGTGTTTCAGACTCAGTCCTATCGGCGTACAGAGAAAGAGGGTAGCGATCGAAAGGGAGTAAGGCGAGACAAACCTACGTGCAGTCATTGTGGCAAGATGGGCCACTCCGTAAAAGGTTGTTTCGAAATTGTTAGGTATCCTCCTTGGTGGAGAAAGGTAACCCATAATGATGGTAAGAAGGGTGAACAGAAGGTGACCCCCAAGACAACAAACGTGGAATTGCAGTCAAGCCCCCTTCCAGGATTAACTCCAACACAGTATGCAAAATTGATCCAGTACATCTACAAAGGTGATATCCCCGTAGATGTCGCCACATCTTTCGCAACATCTGAGAAGTCTAGACAGATTCAGCCAACTGCTAACATGGCTGATAATAACAAGAGTAACCATTGATGGTTAGAGAGATGAAGTAACCATAAATAACAAGAGTAACCATTGATTAATTGCATTAAATGACACACCTACTTGAATTAATTGCATTTTTTAACTAACCATTAAATCTTAGCCATTGATTTTTGATCTAATGGATGATAACAAGAGTAACCATCGATGGTTAGAGAGATGGAGTAACCGTTGAAAACTCCCCATATATATATATATATATATATATATATATAATTTTGTTTGCATCCCACTCCTGCATATTGTTGGGTGTATAACATCACATACCATTTTGAACGAATTACTAGGTTTTGGATAAAATACATATCTTCTATTTGTAGATGAGAGCCACGTTTGACCACATATTTGAATATTCTCCCTGTTTCCTACTCTTGAAACTAAAACCATTTCATAGCATCCTAGCCTTTCCATGCCCAGCCAGAATTTCACCATTGCCTCGCTTCCAAAAAAGAAGAAGATAAATTTTAAAGGGCATTTAAGTCTTTTCATATTTAAGTCTCCAAAGTTAATGGGAATTTTGGTCTTTTTGAGCATTTTCATCCGGCATAACTAATGGCATCCACTTTGGGTGACCAAATTGACACTTTTGCTAAAATAGAGTAAGTAAAGTCTGAAAAAAAAAGTGAGAATTAAGCCTTGATACTTCTCAAAGTAACATCAAAATGCAAAATATGACGAAGGGCATTGTTATTAACACCCCCCAATTGCTCGAAGTACACCCCTTCATATATTACAAAAATGTCATTATAGATTTTGACTTAAATGCCCTTATTAGAACATTAAGAAGGTGTTCGGTAGGGGGCTATCGAACACATGGCAGAACAGCTATGACCCAAAAATTTCGAGGTGACTTTGGTGTTTAAACATGGAAATTAGATTGAGAAGTTGTGGTGGATCCAACCCAGCATCCTTTACCATAACCCCCATGCCTTCATAAATTGATAAGCATTTACAGATTACAATGGAATCCAATTCCTTCGCATTGGGTGATTGATTTTGGAGCAACAGAATATATCACTTGTGATGAAAGGATCCTTGAGGAGCAAACGAAATCGAACTCTGGAATGTTAGTTAGAATAACGAATGGAGACAGCGTTCTCGTGAAGGGAATTAGCAAAACTTGTTTACCAAATGGGTTAAAAACTCACCATGTCTTGAATGTTCTAGATTTCAAGTGCAATTTACTTTCAGTTAGCAAGTTAACGAAAGATTTTAATTGTATACTAATATTTTTCTCAAACTTTTATGTTATACAGGATCTACCCTCGAGGAACTTGATTGGAGTGGGTAAATGTTGTGATGGTCTATACTACATGGAACCTGTGAAGACTAGGGGTGTCAATATGGCATTTTCAGTTAAGTCGGAAGTTTGGCACAAGAGATTAGGTCACGTGTCAGACACAACACTTCAGCATGTCAAGCCTCTTGGTAAAAATTTTAGATCTAGCAATGAAATATGTGATTCCTGTACGAGGACAAAACAAACTCGAGCTTCTTTTCCTACTAGCAGTATTAAAACTAGTTCATGTTTTGAATTATTACATTGCGATATTTGGGGAGGTTATAAAACTGCTTCTTTTTCGGGTGCACATTATTTCTTGTCTATCGTTGATGATTATAATCGTGGAGTTTGGGTGTTTTAAATGAAACATAAATCCAAAGTGAAGTCACCATTTGACTAGATTTTATAACACGGTCAGAACTCAATTTGAAAAGGCCGTCAAAATATTATGAGTGACAATGGTGAGGAATTTCAGTCAAATTACACGTTGGACTATTATGTCACCGACAAAATTCTTTTTGAGATGTCTAGTACTGATACACCCCAATAGAATGGGGTAGTGGAGAGGAAACATAGACACATACTCGAAGTTGAAAGAGCCTTGCGATTTCAAGCAAGTTTGCCATCAGTTTTTGGGCTGAGTATGTCTTAACGGCTACCTATCTCATAAATAGGTTGCCATAAAAATCATTGGTCATAAAACACCATATGAAATTTTGCTTAACAAGAAACCTTCATATGACCACCTCCATGTCTTTGGGTTCCTTTCGTATGCAAAGGATAATAAAAAGGGGCGAGATAAGTTTAGTGAAAGGAGGAGACCTTGTGTGTTTGTTGGTGCACCAAAGGGATATCGTGTCTGTAATGTGGAATAGAACAAAGTCTTTACATCCAGGGATGTAGTTTTTGCTGAAGATGTGTTTCCTTTTAAAGCAATCTTTCCCGATAGTGCACAGTGAACAGGGGCATCAATATTGGGACCAGATCCAACATGCTTTGATGAATCAGTACTGCCACAATTTTTTTTTTGAAAAGGCCAGTTTAGATGTTTATTCAAATGTTGCCACATCTGTCGCGACATCTGCAGCACCTCCAGATCCAAATGATCACGTTTTCCAGAATATTGCCCAAACTGAAAGTACTCCAGAACAGCAACAAAGTTCCTCTGAAAGTAGGCAAATTGATACGCAAGGGTTGCGTCGTAGCCATCGAGTCCCAGCTAGACCCAAGCATCTCGATGATTTTGTTAATGAGCTTCCGCAGTCTATAGACCATGCGCTACCCAACTCTAATCCAGGAACCTCTACGGTACATCCTTTATCTCATTTTGTCTATTATAAAAATTTTTCTCATTCTCATAAAGCCTTTCTTACGGCCATCACTTCTCATAATGAGCCAAAGTATTTTCATCAGGCAGTGAAAGCGTGATGCAATTCAAAATGAGATCCAAGTCTTGGAAGATAATGAAACATGGACTTTAGAACCATTACCCCCGGGCAAGAAAGTTGTAGATTCTAAGTAGGTTTACAAAATCAAGTACCGGTCAGATGAAATTAAGAGGTATAAGGCGCGCCTGGTAGTCAAGGGTTTCACGCAAGTTGAGGAGATAGACTTTCATGAAACTTTCGCTCCAGTTGCCAAGCTTATGATTGTTCAAAGTGTGCTCGCTGTTGCTGTGAAGAAGAATTGGTTGATACAACAATTGGATGTTAATAATGTCTTCCTACATGGTGACTTATAGGAAGATATTTACATGCGGATACCACAAGGTTTTGTGAAGAAAGACGACACAAGAGTGTGTAGACTACACAAATTCTTGTACGGCCTCAGACAAGCATCCCGCAATTGTTATCAAAAGTTCACAAAGGCCTTACTTGGTACTGGTTTCTGACAATCTCACGTGGACCACTCCTTGTTCATTTTTAAACAGGGTAATATATTTGTCAGTGCTCTCATCTATGTAGATGATGATATTTTGGATGACAATGATGTCAACAGGATTAATATTGTCAAGCGTCATCTTAATGACAAATTCAGTATCAAGGATTTGGGACCGTTTAAATAATTCCTTGGGATAGAGGTTGCTCGTTCGCCACAAGGTCTATTCTTGAGTCAGAGGAAGTACACCTTTGGCATTCTCGAGGAGATAGGTTTGCAAGGAAGTCGACCCAGTTCATTTTGATGGAACAAAATTTGCAGTTGGATGAAGACACTGATAGCCCCGTTGTGGATACGGCGCAATATCATTGGTTGATTAAGCGATTGTTATACTTGATTGTGACACGACCCGACATTGCTCTTGCCGTGAACGTGCTTATTCAATTCGTCTCCAATCCACGATGCTCACATATGGATGCTGTAACTCTAGTGATCGTTACCTAAAATCAACCCTAGGTCAGAGACTTTATCTTCCAGCAGATGGTGCTTTGAGTCTGGCCGCATATTGTGATGCTGATTGGGGAGGCTATCCCTTGTCGCGACGTTCTCGTACAGGCTATTTTATCTCTCTTGGTAGAGAACCGATCTTCTGGCGCACGAAGAAGCAGTCTGTCATTTCTCATTCCTCTGCCAAAACGAAATACAAGGCTATGGCCGCAACAGTAAGTGAACTTTTGTGGTTATGGTGGTTGTTAGTCGATCTTGACGCACCTCAGCATGAGGCCACACCACTATTCTGTGATAATCAAACAACAATACATCTTGCGAATAATCTTATTTTTCATGAGTACACGAAACATGTTGAGATGAATTGTTATTTTGTTCGTGAACGGGTTGAATCTCATGACATTGAACCACGATATGTCACAACGATGTGGACGAGCTACACAAGCTCGAAACCAGAAACTAAGTTGCGGAAAAACCTGAATAATACATGAGCTTCAAAAGCTCGAACAACAAACCACAACTAATAAAACTTTAATGGCCAAAACATGTGTCGGAGAACAATACTAATGTAATCTCAACAGTAAACCTCGACGGCTAAATACATGAGCCGGAGAAACAACAACACGAAACCACCATGAGCCAACACGCTCGGGAAAACCACTAATAAATAAAACGACTCAAAGCCTCCAAAGAGAATACACAAGGCTAACCAAAGTACAATAATATACAACCTAACATACTAAGTTTACACAACTCAGTTTAACCCACGATCTCACAATACAATTGATGAATACAAAATATAAACTAAATCATAACTCGATAAACTCTAAACGAAGGCCTCACAACGTCGGAACTTATAATCTGCAAACTAAGGAAAACAAAGGCGTGGGATGAGACAAGGCTCAGTAAGTTACTAATGCAGTAATATGGCATGACACAATGCTCAAGTGATATAACAGGATAATACATAAGTGATAACACGTAAGAGCAACCAACCCTATTCTAACGAGAGGCTCAGTAGCCGCCAACCGTCCCATACCAGTTGGAGACCACGACCAACATTTGCTCGTATAAAAAGCACACAAATCACATAGACCACGTAGAACGGTGATGCTCACATAAATGCAACGTAAAAAAATCATATAGGAAAGGATATAATCTCCATCCACGATCTCCGCGTTGCTCCTACAAAACACGAGAAAACAAACGTACCTCGATACTCGTGTGTGATGTATCGACTTTTTCAACAATATACATCGGGTCCCCTGACAAAATCTATCTGGTTTTTCTAGCTAACCAAAGTCATGCGTATTGCTACAACAGTGGCAATACATCTCAACTGTGGCCAATAGATGAAGGTGTGTAAAAATCGGTACGACGACCTATAGCGATTACGAAACAAATTCGTAAAGACTATACGTCGTCCCACCATAACTCTACCAAGAATGCCAGCTGGACTCAATGCAATGCACAAGTAGATATTTACTCGTCATTCTCAACAAATCAAAGTGTGTTCTCTTGAATCACAACTTAACCAAAACCAATCATGATATGTTCTATTGAGTCAATATGCTTGTAAATACTAAACACACAATCAATCATCAAAGTAGGATGATTATCCTATCACATACTAGAATAATCACATCATGTCCGTAATCAATAAACATATAACCAAAACAAGACAATAAGTAAAGTAGGCTTATTGTACAACTCAACAATCGAATAGTGTTTGCGATAGCTGGACAAGCACATAACCACAAACGTAGGGTATTCCTACCGTATAAACAACTATCAAACGGTGTCTACAAGGTGGAACTTATGCATCACAAGGATAGGCTATTCATTCATAATCTCAAACTAAAGTAACATGTTCTTCACATGAACACAAACTCATAACCTCACATAGGTATACCTACTTGTACTTACAACTATTAATTAATGCGTAACAGTTACGCTAAGCATAGGATCTCTAAGTATCCTATATTCACACAATACACTCCATCTCATGCATATTTTTTAAGACAAAAATCACAAAATTCATTGACGATACACATTTCACACATGACGATGCATAAAATATATTTAAAAGCGCAATATGTTGATATGGGGGCAGTGTTGGAACAAAGAACCAATTTATCACTTAAAAGAGACTCAAACGAATGAAAATAAATGTAATGGACTTAAGCGGTTGAATATTCCACAAAAGATACCGGCCCGTAATTTTTCCTAGAACTTTCATCGTGGTCTGTCTACCCTGTCTCGTTTGTTCGTATTGGTTTATTACGAAATTGGGTCAACTCCCATCTCTTTAGATTGGGCCATCTTAAAAGCTAAGTTGCCCGTTTGAAACAGTTTGAAAGGAGTATAACATCTACAAAAGCTGGACTGGGTTTGGAACCTCTTTGATGCAGATCCTTTGTCGATGCTTTTGGCCCAGGCCTATACCGTGTCTATAGCCGCCTCAGGATTCAGGAGGATTTCAAAAAAACAAAAGGCAAAATTCGGGTCGGTACCTTTTAGACAATTTTTAACCGCTAAAGTCCATTATAATTGTTTCATACTGAAAAATG
The DNA here is from genome assembly GCA_016624345.1 of Platycodon grandiflorus. Classification (NCBI taxonomy): domain Eukaryota; kingdom Viridiplantae; phylum Streptophyta; class Magnoliopsida; order Asterales; family Campanulaceae; genus Platycodon; species Platycodon grandiflorus. The sequence goes on from CM028369.1 coordinate 25,804,896, forward strand.
ACACTTTTATTGCAAAATATCGTCTATGCCTTTAAAAAACACGGAATAACACGCTATGCATCGCGATGCATAAATTTTGTGCATTCGATGCATCGAGATGCAAAATTTTTGCATCGCGATGCACAAATTTCTACTGTTGCAGTCGAAATCAACAAAATCAATCACCCAGAAGAAGAAGAAGATGGGTAAACACAAAGTATTCTAATAGTACTAATCACTATGAATACAATAACAAAAATTCAAGGGAAGAAAAGAGTAAAGGAAAAGAGGAATGATAATTTAAAGTAATCCAAGAGCACAAATTACCACGATGGTAGTCCAGGGTGAGCACAATATCTTTATGCCCAAGGGATGAATTTTTCATTGTATTTTCAAATGAACTTACTAAACATGAGTAAAAAGATGAAGATTCTGGAAGACAATTTAGTAGAGATCTCAAGCATAAAACTCGGCTTGGTTGCTACTTCCCAGTCTGCTGCATGGCTTAGATGTAATCCAATGGTTCGGCCATGTAAATACTGTTGTTCACCATATCTACTGTTGTGTAACCTATGTTGAAGGAGGTCAAAGGTGGATGTGGTGGGTTCTTGGGAAGTGAAGGGGGTAGTTTTAGTGTTGGAGAGATGAATTGAGTTTCTTGAGAAGTGAAGAGGGGTAGTTTTAGTGTTGGAGAGATGAATTGGGTTTCGGAGAAGAAGAGAGAGAGAGAGAGTTGGGAATAAGAGTAATGAGAATTATGGGGGAAGAGAGGAGTACAAATTGTTGCATCGCGATGCACAAAAAAGCTTTAAAGGTCATATGTTATTACGCGGGCAATTTTGGAACAAATAGACAATTTATCACTTAAAATGAACTTAAGCAGTTGAAAACAATTATAGTGGACTTAAAGAGTTAAAAATCCCAGAAAGTGGATCGGTCCGCAATTATTCCAACAAAATATATATATATATATATATATATATATATATAGACTTAATTCTCAATTTGGTCATCCTACTATTACAAAAGATTCGCTAAGCTCAATCTACAATTTTTTTTTCACACTTTAATAACTGTACTTTATCAAATATGTCACGTTAATCACTCCATTTATTTTTTGGATGAAAAGTTTTAAACTTTTTTGAAAACCCGAAAACACCTTGCTAATATCAAACTTGGGTCTCAAAAATATTTTGGGTTTGAAAATTTCACCGGAGTTTCCAACCCTCCCTAATATCTTACGTTTAAAAATTTTACCGGAGTTTCCAACCCTCCCTTCCATGTGACTGGTTCGCCTTCATCGACTGACGTGCTCAACGGTATTCTAATTTCTCTCTCGATTGTGAGGAGGAAACTGAGAAGGTTCCAAGCGTCCATGGATGTTCAGATCTGTGCGCGCGTGTGTGAATGAGTGAGGGTGAATGAATTAGATGATGGGTTTGCTGTTGTGATGGACGAGTGATTAATGGATCTAGGTAAATGAAGTTGGTGGATATATATATATATATATATATATATAGAGAGAGAGAGAGAGAGAGGGGGGAGAGGAGAGAGAGAGAGTTGTTCATCAATGGATTAAAAAAATGAGGAAAATAAATACTCACACGCTAATCAACATCATTTCTTTTCCAACTTCTTCCCCTGTTTCTCATTTGAAAACTGGGAAAGTCAAGTGTACCCGACAATCAAAGCATAGTAACATTTGATTAGCATCTTTGTGTGGGAACTTTTATCAAACAGTTGGTGTGCACTTTCAACCAAAGTGCATTTGCAGTGCATAAAAAGGTCAGCCAGTTTTGATAACGTGACGATGGAGTTGTGCGCTGGAGATGGGAAGACAAATCATCTCTCTTTGGATTCGTCTACTGTTATAGTTGCCCAACCATGAAATTCAATCCTAGTTGCTTACTCTACAAAAGACCCACCTCTTTTTTTGTCGTCTATGCTATCCTCGCTAACCAAGAACACACATTGGCTCAACCCACATCCAAACCCACTTTCAATTTCAAAGCTTACATGTTCAACAAGGCTAACTTTGTCAACAAAGCCTTAGATGTCCATCCCAACAGAGACCCACCAATGATCCACAAAGCAATGCGCTACTCCCTCCTCGCCGGTGGTAAGCGCATCAGGCCCATTCTCTGCATCGCTGCCTGCGAGCTCGTCAGTGGTCACCAATCCACCGTCATGCCCGCCGCTTGCACTGTTGAAATGATCCACACCATGTCCTTAATCCACAATGACCTCCTTTGAATGGACAACGACGATCACCGTCAATGGAAACCCACTAGCCATAAAGTCTACGGCGAGGACATCGCTGTACTCGCCGGCAACTCCCTCCTAGCTTATGCCTTCGAGTACGTCTCCAGCACCACAGTGGGGGCCATACCTTCCCGAATCTTAGCCGCAATCGGGGAATTAGCCAAATCAATAGGAACGGAAGGATTAGGGCAACCACATTGTTGGTTCCCAAATGAGTTCCCAACTCAAGAACTCAGTTCCATACATTGTGTGAGTTCCCAAATTTGGGTTCTTAAATTTTGAGTTCTCAAAATCGTTCATTTGGGAACTGAGTTCTTCCCCACTTAGTCCACCTCCAAGCCCACTTTCAGACCACCCATATGACACCCACAACCCATTCTGAATGGGCGCATGCAGCACACTTGCTGCAACACGCGTGAAGATGTCCTCCCCGCCGGCCGCCTCCTCGCCTTTTGTGCCCCACCCCCCCATCCCAAGAAGCAACACATCTCTCTCTTCTCTTCTCCTTTTTTTTTCTTTTTTATAGTATTTGACTTTTGTTTTAATTAATAAAGGAAAGCCATTTTTTTTGCTGGAAAATATATTTTAATTTTTACCTTTTTATGAAAAAGTTTTTTTTTATTCTGAATATTAAGTAGTTTTTTTAAATTCCGAATAAGTTTAATTTTATTTTTTTTATTTTGATAAAGTTATTCTTTGAATTCTAATAAAATTTTAGTTTTATTTTTGAAAAAGTTTTTGTTTTTTATAATTTTGAAAAAATATTTTGTTTTTTTTACTTTTTCTGAAAAGTATTTTGTTTTTTTTACTTTTTCTGAAAAAAGTATTTTGTTTTTTTACTTTTTCTGAAAAATGTTTTTTTTTACTTCTTTCTGAAAAGGTTTTTTATTTTTTTACATTTTTGAAAAGTTGTTTGTTTCTTATTAAAATTCTAGCCAATCTTTTTTAATTGTAAAATTATTTCCTGTCTATATATACGTCTATAACCTGCTCATATTTTATATATTCAACATACATCTTCCCTTGTTTAGCCAGAATTTTGTTTTTCTACAATTGCGTACTTTTTTCAAGATGAATGATAATTCAGATGATTTTTTCAAACCGTCATTTGATCCTTCAAATGTCGATGGAGGAGCAAATTCTCAAAATTCTCGTATTCCTCCAAATGCTCAGTTCTCTCAAAATTCTTCTACCCCACAGTACCCACCGAACTTTAACAATTTTGTAGGTTATCCATATAATCAACAAAATTTTGGAAATTTCCAAGGTTCTGGAAATTTTCAAAATTTTCAGTCTTCCCAAAATATTCCAAATTATCAAAATTTTCAACCTCCTCGTGGTGTAAATTACATGCCACAACCAGAATATTGGCAGCCAATAGGAAGCCATTTTGGAATACAAGGCACATATGGATTCTCCCCAATACCTATGTCATCAAATTCCTCACGAAGGACAAGTTTATATGCATCTACATCTGTATCTGACAAAGAACCAGCAACTCCGACGTTTGTCCCCTAGACTCAACTGCCGGTTGATGTAGAAAATATTGTTGATCTAGAAATAGAATCGAAAAAAGGTAAGAACAGTCGACCAAAATGGTTAGAATCGGAAGACATCCTCCTAGCAAAGGCATTTTTTACTACAAGTCAAGATTCAGTGGTCGGTAGGAACCAAAAAGGGAATCAATTATGGGCACGTATCAGTGACTATTACAATGAATTATTTAGGGCCAAGGGATTGGTGGAAAGAGATGTAAAGCAGTTAAAACCACGTTGGTATAACAGGATTATATCGAGCGTGAATCGGTTTAATGCGATCTACAACGCATTGAAGAACGAGCATCATAGCGGTTGGAGCATGGAAGACTTATTGAGCAATTCTTATTCAAAATACAAAGCGGAAACAGAAAAGTCATTTGTATTTGAACATGTTTGGAGGACTATGAAGGATACTTCTCATTTTAAAAATCAATCAGACATCCTTCACATTGCAAAGAAGGCCAGGACATCCAGTTCAGAGGGACATACACCTACGAGTGTGGATGAAGAAGAAACTAGCGAGCGCAGTCATCCAATTGGGCAAAAATCTGCAAAGAGGAAAGGAAAAGACAAGGCTACAACATCTGGTGAAAATGATACAAAGTATAACGGAATTGAGGAAAAGTTGCAAGAATACACACAAGTTAGAAAAATTGAAGCAGAAGCTATGAATCGATTTGCAGATGCTAAGATACTCACAGCCACAGCCAAAGCACAAAAAATTCAACATCAATCATTCATGAAGGATTTCAAATTTATATCACAAGATGTAAGTAAAATGACCCAAGAGGCACGTGAAATGCATCAACGTATGAGTGACATGCTTAAAAACAAGTGGAGCCAATTGGGGTTTAATTTCTAGTTCAAATCTATGTTAGTTTTATGTAATTTTCGAGTTATGTAATTTTTAATTTTCACGTATTATGTAATTCTCGTTTTTTTAAATTAATCTATCAATTATTAATGTCATATGTGTCACTATTATTAATCTATCTGATAATGTTATTTTTCAAATTTTGAAAAGTTTTTTTTTCTAATATTTCCTCTATATAAATTTACCTAATTAATACTATAATTAAATTAATTTATTCTTACGAAATATTTGAAATATGCAATATATTAATTAAAACTATAAAAAAAATTAATTTTTTTGAAAAGTATAAATATAAATAATTTATATTTAAAAAGTACAATGGGTCCACATAGGAACTAAGTTGAAGAACTAAACATTGTGGAGATTGGTTTTGGTTCTTGAAAATCTTAGGTAGCACAGTGGAGCCCACCTAGGAACCCAAAATAGGTTCTCCACATTGTGGATGCTCTTAGTAGCAGGCCAAGTTGTTGACATAACGTCAACGGGACAATCCAGCGTGGGATTGGACCAGCTAGAATTCATACACATACACAAAACGGCGGCATGCAAGGCATATGCCACAATTGAAGGGCATTTCAGTCCTTTTGTAGCATTCCGTCCAAACAATTTAACGGCATAGATTTTATGTACCAAATTGACACCTTTTGTATAGTTATTAATCTGTGAAAAAAAATAATAAAGTGAGCTTATCAGACCTTTTGCGATATTAGATTGATAAAATTGAGAATTAAGCATATATTATATATATATATATATATATATATATATATGGAGTGGGCTAGGTTATCTGGCCTGTTGTATTGGGCTAGGCTATCCGGCATGTTCTATTGGGCTACAGATGCCCAATCCGTTCAATATGAATTTATGTTTTCAAACGATGATACATGTAATAAAATACTTTACTATGAGCGTCATAAAACTGATATCATATGCAAGGTTACATTCTAAGTGCATTTCATTGAAAAGTAAATTTTTTTTTTTTTTTTTGCTATTCAATTCGTGAAGGCTAAGTTGCTCCTTAACGGCACATGTTAAACATATTTGTTTTAAAAAAATTAGATACGTTCCTTTGGTGATTTAGTAATTTAATTTTGTAGTTTTTAACTTACTCTCTGTAATTCTCTGATTCTAAATCGGTACATGTGGGAAATGTGTGTGCGCATGCCCAGTTCTGAAAAAGTGCAAAGTGATCCACTGAACATGACCCCAAAATTTGAAGGGCACAATTTATATATATATGTATAGGGGTGGCAATTTGAGGCACGACACGAATGAACGAAACGAACATGACACGAAATTATAGGGTCGGGCCGAACTTTATCGGGTTCAGGCTACTATTGGGCCGGCCCGATAACAGCCCACTAAAATTGTGCCGTGTTCGGGCTAGCCCGATAAGATGGTCATCCGTGTGATATTATCCCTGGACAAATCTTGGTCGTTGATTAAACTAAGTCTTGGCCGTTGATATTATCGGGTTCGTGCCGTGTTCGGGCTAGCCCGATAATAATTAATGTTTTTTTGGGCCTAATGAGCTTGACGGGCTTGCCTAAACTAGTATAACGATCGTGACTATCTTGCCTAACGAGCCGTGCCGGGCTTTTTGTGCTTTAATCGTGTCATGTTTGGGTTTCCACTATAGGCTCATTAAGCTTAACGGCCGTGTTCGTGTTTGGTTTTAACGTGCCGTGCTCTTATCGTGCCAGTCTGTTAACAGCCCATCACGACCGAATTGCCACCCCTAGATATGTATTATATATATATATATATATATATATATAGGCTTTTTATGTATTTTTTTTTAGACAAAACAAGCATTAGTTCACTACGTAGATTGGAGGCTTGTTGTGGTTATTATTTTTAACCATTCTCTGGTTGTTGGTTTGAATCCTACAAACTGACATTTGATATTAAATAATACAATAGTATTTTTTTTTTTTAAGATTTGTGCTAGAATTATTAAAAACCTCTTTTGTCTGGCATGAAAGTACGGAGATCAATACCTGACATTTTCATAAAAATATTTATTTGTCATTTTCGCTCAAAACATCAACCATTACAAGATCAAATGACGACTAATATATATAATCTTTCACTTAAACTTGTGTGCCCCAAATTTAAGGGGGGTTAATTTCATGGAAATTTGTAGCCTAGCTTTCTTTCTTTATTTTTTTTTTTTTGAAAAATATCGATTATGAAGAATTAATTGAAGATTTTGCTTCAAAAAATTTAGAACAATGATACTTTTCACAGAAAAGTTCGATACTAGTTTGGAGTTTTAGGGATTTCAGTACTTCATTTCTAGGAAAATAATTTTAATATGATAATATTACAAAATATGTAACTTATCTTTAATTTTTTATAATTGTATTTTATCAATTCTAGGGTCTAAGTTTAAATCTAGTATAGGGCCTCCAAAATGTCAGGACTGGCTCTGTATGTGCGTTATAAATTGTCACCCAGGTGCCAACATCATTCATGGATTTTACATCATTCATGGACTTTCTAATGGGCATGTGGTGAGCCTCGATAACCCAAGTTCTTAGTGAGTCTTCAAGATCAACTTGCACGAAGGCCTTGTTGACATTCATGGGTCATGCGTAGCAGATTGAACTTTCGGGCCTGGGCGTTACACTCTCTCCTTGGGCCTACTAGCTCCTTCTCTATCTCTCTTTACTTTTTCGTTAATCATTACAAATAAATACTCAAAGTATTAAAATTAAGTTATTAAATTACGATGTCAAATACACCATTTATTTATTGCATAACTTTTATTATTTCGACGCCACTAACATGAATATCGATACAATAACTTTCTAAATGTATACATATATAATGTATTCTTAGAGCATATGTTAGTTAAACTCCTTCATAATTAGCTGGTTAGTAGTACCCAAGATAACTTAATCAACTTAACTACCTCCTTTTCATATATAGTTCACTAGACAAAAGTTTTTAATAAATGTCTCAACAGTCATTGTCTAATATTTTTTCTATATATATATATATATATATATATATATTTTCTCTCTTTTGGTTTGTCCCAAAAATAGTCCAAAGTCTAAAAATGATATAATTTTAGTGCAATTTAAAGAATGCACAAATAAATAAAACTATGATTATAAAAAGTTTGGCTAGTCAAATGAGACTTTTTTTTTTTTAGAGGGATAGAGGATTCTATGTATACAGTTTATTTAGTTAATCAATGTGTGTTGATTTAGGGCGTCCACAGTGGCGCCCTCCATCCGCCCACCATCTACTCTCTATAATCAATTTTAGAGATTTTTACCCTCCCTTGATCCTACAGTGGTTCCTCTAGTCCACCCTCTATCTCTAAAACCAATTAAATCACCCTCTAAATATAAAGTGAGTTTTAGAGCCCGTTTGGTGCAGCGTTTACAAAACGCAGTGTTTTAAAAACGCAGCGTTTTAAAAAACGCAGTGTTTTAACAACGGAGGTCTTTCCTTATAAATACGTTTGGGATATCACTTCAATACGCAGCGTTTTTTTCCTAGTAGCGTTTTAAAACCTGTTTAATTCCAGCGTTTTAAAACGCAGCTGCGTTTTGAAAATGCTGCGTTTTCTGCCGCAGTATTGAAACACATTTTTTGCAAATAAGCAGCGTTTTATCCCTGCGTTTTGGCCAAAACGCTCGACCAAACGGACTCTTAATATGAATAGTGACTCAAATCCTCTACATTTTCTTCACTTTATTTGAGCACAATATACTTTTATTTAATATTTTGGAATGAAAATTATTAAAATATACTCTCTCCGTCCCTAAATTATTTTTTTTTGTCCGTTCCTAAATAATTATCTTGTTTAAAACTTTCTTTTTTAAGAGATTATTTTTACCATTTTACCTTTACTTTTATCTCTACTTTAATTATGCACTATATACACATAGGCATTAAAAGAAACTACACATTATACCAATATTAATAATCAAGTCAATTATTTTTTGTTAATCCGTGTGCCGAGTCAAACAAGACAATAATTTAGGGACGAAGAGAGTACAATATATTTTTCATAGTGTATAAAATTTAAATTTTAAAATATTTTATTTTAATTGTGGTGAAAAAATATAAATAATAGAGAAAAAATATAATGGTAGTTTAGGTTTGTTAGTTGAGATGAGAGAGATTAAATTTTTAGAGGGTCGTATAGAGGGTACTTGTTGGAGAAAAAAAAAATTTAGAGTGTTGAAAAAGTGAAACTGGAACAAAAAAATAAGGTATTTAGAGTGTGATGTAGAGAGTTATTGTTGTGGATGCTCTTACCTTATAAATACTTTGCTTGATTAGAGGTATGATGAAGAACTAATTAATTAATGTGTATTGAATTTTAATCAGCTCAAAACTTCAATTCTGCCAAAAAGGGAAATTGGCCTGTACACATGGGTACTCCCTCCGTTCCACTCAAATAATTTACGTTTGAAAATTTTATTTGTATTAATTATATTTTTTAACTAGCCATTAAATCATAGTCATTGATTTTCAATCCAATGGTTAGTATAATAATAACCATTGATGGTTATATTTTTAAAATAACTATTGAATACTCCCCATATATATATATATATATATATATATATATATATTAATAGTTACTCTCATTATCAACCATTGGATCAAAAATTAAAGGTTGAGGTTTAATGCATTAAATGACTCACCTACTTGCATTAATTGCATTTTCCAACTAACCATTAAATTCCAACCTTTAATTTTTGATCCAATGATTGATAATGAGAGTAACCATTGATGGTTAAATAAAAAGGTAACCATTAAATACTCTCATATATATATATACATATATATATATATATATATATATATTGGAGTGGGCTAGGTTATCTGGCCTGTTGTAATAAAACACGTTACTATGAGCCTCATAAAGCTAAAGCTGATATCATATGCAAGGTTACATTCTAAGTGCATTTCATTGAAAAGTAAATTTTTTTTTTTTTTTTTTTGCTATTCAATTCGTGAAGGCTAAGTTGCTCCTTAACGGCACATGTTAAACATCTTTGTTTTAAAAAATTTGGCTACGTTCCTTTGGTGATTTAGTAATTTAATTTTGTGGTTTTTGACTTACTCTCTATAATACCTTGATTTTAAATCGGGTATATGTGGGAAATGTGTTGCGCATGCCCGTTTTGGAAAAGTGCAAAGTAATCGACTGAACATGGACCCAAATTTTGAAGGGCTCAATTCTTATATATATATGTATTATGTATAGGTTTGTTATGTATTTTTTTCTAGACAAAACAAACATTAGTTCACTAGGTAGATTGGAGGATTGTTGTGGTTAAGTATTTTTAACCATCCTCATGTTGTTGCTTTGAGCCCTACAAACTGACATTTGATATTAAATAATACAATAGCATTTTTTTTTCAAGATTTGTACTAGAATTATTAAAAACTTTTTTTGTCTGGCATGAAGGTACGGAGATCAATTCCTGATATTTTCATAAAAATATTTATTTATCATTTTCGCTCAAAATATCAACCATTACAAGAATAAGTGAAGACTAATATATATATAATCTTTCTCTTAAATGTATGTGCCCCGAATTTAATGGGGGCTAATTTCATGGAAATTTGTAGCCTAACTTTCTTTCTTTATATATATATATTTTTTTTGAAAATATTGATTATGAAGAACTAATTGAAAATTTTGCTTAAAAAAATTTAGAATGATGATATTTTTTACAAAAAAGTTCGATACTAGTTTGGAGTTTTAGGAATTTTGGTACTTCATTTCTAGGAAAATAATTTTAATATGATAATATTATAAAATATGTAACTTATCTTTATTTGTAACTGTCATTTATCAATTTTAAGATCTAAGTTTAAATCTAGCACAAGGACTCCAAAATGTCAGGTTCACCAACCCTGTGTGCGTTATAAATTGTCACACACTATTACTAGGTGCCAACATCATTCTTAGACTTTACATCATTCATGGACTATACATCATTCATGGACTTTCTGATAGGTGAGCCTAATTAATCCAGGTTCTTAGTGAGTCTTTGAATAGGTTATGCGTAGCAAATCGGACTTTCGGGCCTGGGCGTTACACTCTCTCCTTGGGCCTACTAGCTCCTTCTCCACCTCTCTTTACTTTTTCGTTAATCATTATAAATAAAAACTTAAAGTTTTAAAATTAAGTTGTTAAATTACGATGTCAAACACACCATTTATTTATTGCATAACTTTTATTATTTCGACGCCACTAACATGAATATCGATACCATAACTTTCTAAAAGTATACATATATAATGTATTTTTAGAGCATATGTTAGTTAAATTTTTTCATAATTAGCTGGCTAGTAGAACCCAAGATAACTGAATCCACTTAACTACCTCCTTTTCATATATAGTTCACTAGAAAAAAGTTTTTAATAAATCTCAACAGCCATTGTCTAATTTTTTTTTTCTAATATATATATATATATATATATATATATTTCTCTCTTTTGGTTTGTCCCAAAAATAGTCCAAAGTCTAAAAATGATATAATTTTAGTGCAATTTAAAGAATGCACAAATAAATAAAACTATGATTATAAAAAGTTTGGCTAGTCAAATGAGACTTATTTAAATTTTTTTTTTTAGAGGGATAGAGGATTCCATGTGTACAGTTTATTTAGTTAGAGTAGCGCTAAACGCAGCCCCCCCTAATGCGCTAAACGCACCCCGGTGAAATTACTAACCTGCCCTTTTCTCTATTTTATTTTTAAAATTTTTAAAAACTAAATTTTAAATATAGTTTCCCCTTAATTTTAGAACATTTAAAATTGACCCCCTAAACTATTAGTTTTTACAGCTGCCCCCCTATAACTTAGCCTTTAGATAAGTTACAGCCGCCCCCCTAAACTTTCAGTTTTATCAGCCTATGTTAGCATAATGTGACCCGTTGAGATTCACTTTTAAGATATTGTCTTAGCTTTTTGGGGAATAAAATTGTATTGTTGATTGTTTAATTGTATTAACAAATGGATTACTTTGGAACTTTTTTCCTTAATCAAGAAAAGTGTTCACATATGCCACCAAGGCCATATACTATATATTTAGACATGGCCAAACCGGTTCTGATTTTGATTCAGAATCGACAGTTCAACAAATCGTGACAAGGCAAACTGAAATTGAACCGTAGAGTTATAGTTCTAGTTCGCCGGTTCCAGTTCAGGTTTCCCGATTTCACAGTTTTTAATTTATTGAATTATTTTTAACATTTTTTAACATTTGTTTTTATTTTTAATTTTTTAAATCTATTACAAAGTGTAAAAAAAAAAGTGTTATAATATGTTATTAATTATTAAAATACAAACTTAAAAAAAATGCTTAGGGTGTGTTAGACATCATGATATAGTATGATTTTGACATTCAAAATTTTACTAGACTCTTCATAAAGACGTCAGAGTAGGTCCAGGCGTGCAGCGTATATGAACAGATAGTTTCAAAATTTAATATTCCTGAGAAATGCAAACTGGAACCGAACCGTCTTAATCTAATTTCGGTTCATGACGGTTCACGGTTTGGGCGGTTCCAAAACCGGTTCGAATCCATATATATATATATATATATATATATATACATATATGTAACGCCCTCCTTTCTCCTTCCTACAAATCTCAAGTGATCAATCTTTGGGCTTGTTTTGCTTTTTAAAAGAAAAAAGCTACAAAATATTACTCCCTCCATTCGAAAATAAGTTTTTGTTTTTGTTTATCATTATGAACAAAATGGACAGTCTTTTTTAGACGAAAGAAATAATATAGGGCAAATTACATGAATCATCGTTCTTGTATTTACTATTTTTCTTTTTTAATAAATCGTCCATAAAATTAGATTTTGCTCGTTGCTCACTATTAGTCTTTCGCCTGGATGCCATTACAAAATATCATTTAAATAGTTGTGTGATAAGTATAGTTATCACACAACTATTTAACATATATTTTGTAATGACATCTACATCCATGTGAAAGGCTAACAACGAGCAGAAATCGTGTACTAATTTGAACCAAGCGCGAAAAAAGTCTAAGTTCATGAATGATTTACAAAAAAAGTGCAAGTACAGAGACTATTTATATAATTCGCCAGATAATACTAAAAAGAAAATAAACTTCGGGAGATAATCAAGACAGAGAAATTGAGAGCAAAGACCAATCTGTATTAATTCTGATTTCTACAGATTACAAGAGCAACCCTATATATACAGGAAGATCGAAACTGACTAAGAAAAGGAAAACCAAACTCGGAAAGGACTATAATCCTTATTGAAGCTGGAAAGGAAAAAGGAAATATAAAACATAACAGGACTCTTCCTTGACAGCAAATAACGAAATTAACTAGCCCCAAGAAACATTGCAGTCCAAGGTAGAAGGCAAGCTACAATATTTATTTTGCAGTCTTGAGATTGAACACGAGGCTGAACTCACTCCTTGATCTTTAACAAATACATTTGTAAATAAATTAAACTCCGTCCGTCCGTCCCAAAATTGTTATATTTCTTTCTTTATTTGTCCGTCTCAAAATAATGGTCTCATTTGAAAGTTTCTTTTTTAGGACAACACTTTTACGTATCATTTTTCTCTTTCTATTTTAATTATGAGTCACATGCACATGTGCATTTAATTAAAGAAACTATATGCGATACCAATATTAATAATTAAGTTAATTATTTTTTCTTAATCCATGTACCGAATTAAACAAGATAATAATTTTGAGATGGATGAGGGATTAATAGAAACTTTATTCGAAAGGGGTTATGACAATATTGTTGTTGTCAATACACCTAAGAAACTAGAACCATCATATGAACTCGTAAACTGCACTTACCAGATTACGACAACCTAGTTAGAAAAATACCATCTTGATTAAGACTAATACCATATGATAAAACAATCCATTACAGCCTATAATCACTGCCAAGGTCAAAGATTACGTAAATGTATTTGCTGTGGTTGTCATGCACAATCTATTGTAGATATTTGTCCTCCAGTATATATATATATATATATATATATATATATATATATATAAGAGTCTATTTTCATTATAATTTTTGTTAATCCACTACATTATTAATTATTACATTAAATAAATATATGTTTGGATATATATATATATAAGAGTCTATTTTCATTATAATTTTTGTTAATCCACTACATTATTAATTATTACATTAAATAAATATATGTTTGGACAAAATTACCCTTAATTACTTGTCCATATTAAGATGACTAACAAAGTTACTTTTCTAATTATCTTTTAATATTATTTTCTAATTCAAAATATATTAAATAATTTTTTATTAGAATTCACATGAACGACATTATTATTACTTTTTATTTTTATTTATTTTAAATGTTTAATTAATTAAGCTTATGACTAGAGTTACGTTGCAATATTATTGAAAAACTAATATCACAAGGATATTATTTTATCAACCGATATTTAAAAAAAAAAAGTGATCTTTGCTTATTAAAATGAAAAATTCACAGTTAGATTTAAAAATTTGAGTTGTAAAAAATTAATTCAATAGTAAAATCATATTGTGGTATATATATATATATATATATATATATACATACACACACATTGGCTGTTACTCTAAGCAAAAGGGAAACCCAGCTGGACAGGACAGCAACGACTAACCCATGAAGAAGGTGACTTGCTTCCTACTTATTTTTTAACCTAAAAATGTGTCAACATTTAATTTTAATTAGCAAAAAGAAAAAAAAAATTAATAGAATAAAAGTTTCTAATGGTCAGTGTGCATACAGTTGGATAGGGGCATAATAGTCCAATTTTCATTTTGTTTTTCCTCTTCTAACCCTTTTGAATTTATCAACTGTCTTTACATACATGGCATAATATATATCTCAGCCTGCATGCAAAGACACTTTCCATTTTGGAGACTATGAATATCAAACTCCACTGAGAGTCTGAGACTAAGACTATCTCAGCCAGCCTGCATGCAAAGAATGAGTGGTTCAATGGAAATGAGAGTTCTTTTGAAGAGAGAAAAGTGCATATTCCCTTGGTAAAGAAGACCGAGGGGTTTCTATGGAGCTGATGTTGCTTTCATGGAGGTGCTGTGTGATTTGCAGGGTGGTGGGAAGGTGCTGAAAATAGTTGTGACTGCTTGACGAGGAAGCGACAAAAACATACACTCTGACATCCATAGATTGTCGGCCAATGGTGGTCGGTGCGGTTAGCAATCTCTGGCTGGGATCTACCCGAGCAGAGCTCTGCCCGACCACTAAGACTTGAATATATCTCGCGAGGCTTTTCCCAACACTTTGATGTTGGCAGGTAGTCGGCCAGTAGTAGTGGCGGAGCGGCAGAGCGTTGCTTGGCCGACAACCACCCAACTAGTGCTTGGTGTCAGCCACCCGTCTAGAGAAGGGGGTTTTATGAAAATTTTGTTTCAGAATCCGTTAGCTATTTTGCAACTGTACGATCACATCTTCATTTGTTAAGAGATAATTACATTACGTCAAGATCATGATTCAATGCAATAAATTTAGGATTAACAGGAGCAACGAGAATAACAGCAAAAATAAAGTTAGCTTAAAAGGGCAAAAAAAAAAAAAGGCTAGAAGCTGTGCGGCTCAAAAGCCGTACGACTCCCAATGCTCTAAATCTCTGATTGTCCTCTCAAGGTTACTTTGATCTTATCAATCTTTAACTGACTCCAATATCCGTTGTTCACGTCGTAGGCCTGATTTTTTGTGCACAAATGAAACATGTCCGGGTTCATACCTCTTAAGCACTCTCAATGACACATAAAGCATGTGCCCTATATCTATACCCCTCTTCTATCTCACTCCTATTCATGTTCTCTCTGTTCTATCTAATTTTAATTTTATACATATTTTTGTTATTTTAATCGAAAAATACGTGTAAGACTAAAATTTAATAAAAAACAAAATGTAAGAGGAGGTGCGATAAAAGATTTGAATCGTTATAACTTCTCTAATGCAATTATTTATATAGTAAAAAATACTAAACAGTAGGGAAGATAGATTTTTTTTTTTTTAAATTCTCCAATACAAACATCTAATGCTGAGGTGAAGATGATGTGTCATTTCGTTGGAAAAACATCCTCTACGTGATCCTCTACTTCTAGAGGGTCACTTAGAGGATGTCTTTTTATCCACGTCATTTACTATCAGTTTTTATTTTTATTTTTTAACGTCAATCAGTTATAGTATGAGTAAGTTTTATTTGTTACTTTTTATAAATAATTATAAAACAATGCTACGTTTAAAAGAATGTTCTAAAAAAGTATTATATTGAAGCACGTTTAAAAAAATGACTTTTTATCTTTTAAATTTTTTATCACATATAAAAGTAATTTTATTATTTAAATATATCACATAAGAAAAATTAGACGACAACATTAAAAATGCTCGTAGATTAACTCCCTTTCAATTATGTGTAAGAAAGTCAACCTCACTAACCTATAAATGCAAAGCCTCCCCTCCTCTAAACAATAATAAGTCGTTGCACTACAATTACAGTACATAACATAGGAGAAAAAGAAAAGGAAAAAGAGAGAAAGGGGACATGGGGATGGGGGTGATGTACTAAAATATTAACCGCTCATGATCTGACCAAAGTCAAGATTTTCAGCACCTCCCTCCAATTTATAAAATTAATTAAAATATCTAGAAATATTCAAAGCCGGTTTTCTTTATTTCTTTTTTTTTTTTACTCCAACGCGTTTGATCAGAGCTGTAAATGAAACATGAGAGACATTTTTCTTTGAGTTAAACATACTATATATATATATATATATATATATATATATATACTCCCTCCGTCCTGAAATTATTGTCCTGTTTGACTTTTTTTGGTTAAACATGACATTTTTCAAACGTAAATTTGACGTATATTTTTTTTACTTTTTCCAAAATCATAAAACATGTAATTCGTATGTTTTATGATTTTGAAAAAAGTAAAAAAATATACGTCAAATTTACATTTGAAAAATGTCCTGTTTGACCAAAAAAAGTCAAACAGGACAATAATTTCAGGACGGAGGGAGTATATATAACATGAATAATGAAGATATTCATGTATATGTATCACTAAAATGTCCTTTAAAGTCAACTTTGTTAAATTTAATAAAAAGCTAAAATAAACACTCAATTTCGGACGTTGAACAATATTAATTTTTATGAAAAGTATTAATTTTTTTTCTGTTTTTAATTATAAGCATTAGTTTGAGTGGTAATTTAACTTTCTACATGTTATTTACTCGGGCTTGATTATTATTGCTGATACTTGGGAGCTAAGATCTGCTTTCTCCAATATAATAATCTATCTAGTGAAAAATTCAAAACACGTAAGAAAGATTGAGTTTTACAAAAAAAAAAAAAATCAATGTTAATATTTTATGCTAAGGTGGAGGTGATGTGTTATTCGGTTGGGAAGACATCATTTATCGTCTAATTTTAGAGGATCACGTAGGGGATGTCTTTTCATCCACGTCATCAAACAATAATTAAAAATTAGGATTTTTTAATTACAATTAACGCTTTATTGAAATTAAATAAAAACTAAAAACCTACATATTTTTTTAATTTTTACTGCTAATTTTGTTTTATATTTACTGCCAATTCTTGTGTTGATAAAAAAAATAGTAATTTTTATTTTTTGTAATTAAAAAAAAAATCACATTTGAAAGAATGTTCTAAAAAGAGTTTTGGGTTAGAACACATTTAAAAAGAGGACTCTTTATATTTTATAGTTTTTGCAACATAGAAAAAAAAATCTTATTTAAACATGTTATATAAAATAAAAATAGAGAATTGGATTAAAGATGCTCTAATGCGACATTTTGACTTGCTCAGAAAATATGGATTTGGTTGTGATGCTGAGGTCCCAACTTGTTAAGGAGCTTCGGCCTTCGAGGAATACCTTCTGAGAGAGAGAGAGAGAGAGAGAGAGAGAGAGAGAGAGAGAGAGAGAGAGAGAGAGAGAGAGAGAGAGAGGTGAATCGGTCAAAATATGCATAGGCTGATATGAACCAATGTTAAATAAAAATAATATATATATATATATATATGACAGTCATATATTGTTCGTTTTGGTCAAAATATCAGGATAAAATACAGTTTATTTACAAAAATTATGTTTTAATGCTGCGGCAGAAAAAACAGCGTTTTCAAAACGGAGTCTGTGCTTTAAAAAGCTGAAATTTTAAGTTTTTTTTCCAAAATACAGGTTTTAAAACGCTGTTAAAAAAAATAGCTTAGTGAAATGATATCTCAAACGTATTTATAAAAAAAGACCTGCATTTTTAAAGCACCGAATTTTTTAAAACAATGCACTTTTAAAATACTGTGTTTTATAAATGCTGTACCAAATGGGCACCAGTGTCATAAATCACTGTAAGCATATAAACAAAAGGGTTTCAAATCTTCTATCTCACTCCCTATCACACTCTCTGTCCCATTAAATCTCAACCCTACATGTTTTCTTATAAAAATTGTAAAAAAAAGACAAACTAAAATAACAATTACATGTGTAAGGCTAAGATGAAGTGAAACATAAAGTGTGATAGAGAGTGAGATAGAAGATTTGAAGTCAAAGAATTAATACAAGTATGCTTCTAGATAGTATCCTAATGTTTCTAAGTACTACCTAGTAATAAGGCGTGATTAGAGGAATTCCAAATAAGGAATTTTAAGGACGGTTGGAATCTAAATAATTGTCATTAGAAAACTCACTATTCCAATTGTGATTTTTTTATAATACAATATAGTCCCTCCCTCCTTCCTTCCTAAATAATTGTCTTGTTTGACTGGATACGCTGATTAAAAAAAATTAATTAGATTCTATTAAAAATATTAGTATGTAATTTTTTTTAAAGCATATGTGCATGTATCATTAAAATAGGAAGAAAAAATAAGGATAAAATGATAAAAATAAATTTTTTTTAAAAAAAAGTTTTAAAACAAAATGATTTTTTTGAAACAGATAAAAAAAGAAATCAGGACAATATTTAGTAACGGATAGAGTATAAAATATTTGATATAAACAAAATAAAATATAAATGAAGTGTTACTGTTGTAGAGTGGGGGGTTAACATCGACTTTCTAATTTATTTTCTATTAATTGGTTAGCATAACCAATGTATCGCTATTAACAACCAACTTTACAATTGTTAACTTTACAATACAAAATATGATATGTTTAGTACTTCCTCCGTCTTTTAATTATTGTTTTTTTATTAGGTACATAGATTAAAAAAAATAATTGACTTAATTATTAATATTGATATAATTAACGCTCATGTGTATGTGGTCCATAATTAAAGTAGGAGAAAAAGTAAATGTAAAATGATAAAAGTAATTTTTTTTAAAAAAAGTTTTCAAACAAGACAATTATTCTGGGACGGACTAAAAAGAAAAGGAAGACAATAATTTAAGGACCGAAGGAGTAATAGAATTATAAGAAGTTGCTAGAGTGTCACAATTGAAATTTTCTTTTCACAATTGAAGTTGCTAGAGTGTCACAATTGAATTTTTGGATATTGAGAGTACGGGGTAAAATCGATTAGTAACTGATAGTACGTTGATATTTTTATAATTATCCCAAAGTGAATGAGACCATTACAATTGGTTTCGGCACGTTTAGAAAAGGAACTCTTTTCTATTTTTGAGATCCATCTGAACATGTCATTTATAATGCCCGAAAATCGAATTAGGTCGTTAGTACTTAGTTGCAAACTTTGTTTCATATTGATGTTGCAAGTGATAAGTTTTGTGTTACTAATATCAGTAAAAGGGGTTGATTTGGTGGCTTAATTATTACTAAGTTTTTGTATGGAGCAATTTAGTTAGCGAAATGTTCGGTGTTCAACTCTCATTTGTTTACAATTTTTTATGAGCCAACGACAATCTCAGTATCACGAGTGAGAATTGGCCTCAAATCTAATACTTTCTCCGTCTATAAATTATTGTCTTCTTTATCTTTTTTGTACGTCCCAAAATAATTCTCTTATTTAAAAACTTTTCTTTTTAAAACATCACTTTTATCATTTTATCCTTACTTTTTCTCCTACTTTAATTATGTACCACGTATACATGAACATTAATTTTTTTTACATATTATACCAATATTAATAATTAAGTTAATTATCTTTTTTTAATCTGTGTGTCAGATTAAACAAAATAATAACTAAGAGACTGAGGGAGTAGTAGCTTTAGTCATGTGAAATAGAGAAAGAGTTCACACCATTACTATCTGGCAGTATAAAATTTGTGCGTCACACTATATCAACCTAGTAATACGGTATAACCGTCCCACAAATTAGCCTAGTAATATGGTATAAATGTCTCACCGAATAACTCTGTCGGTTAGAACTCTCTTGCTTATCATAAATTAATATTACCTTCGTTTCAGGCAAAGAGTTCATTGTATATTATTTTATGATGTTTCATTTTAAGAGTTTACTTTCTAATATTATGCATTTACTCTCTATAAACTTTTCTTCTCTATCCTTCAAATGTGATATAAACATATTGAATATGCTTAAGCATTTTTGTAATTATAATCAACTCCAATGACACTTATATATTCCTAATAATTAAACTTCTCAAACGTGAATTTTTTGGGTAGAACGGAGGGAGTACCCACGCGTATAGGCCAATTCCCCTTTTCGGCAGTATTGAAGTTTTGAGCTGATTAAAATTCAATACACATTAATTAATTAGTTCTTCATCATACCTCTCTAATCAAGCAAAGTATTTATAAGGTAAATCAACACACATTGATTAACTAAATCATACGCGCTAAACGCAGCCCCCCCTAATGCGCTAAACGCAGTCCCCCCCGGCGAAATTACTAACCTGCCCTTTTCCTCTATTTTATTTTTAAAATATTTAAAAACTAAATTTTAAATTACAGTTTCCCCCTAATTTTAGAAAATTTAAAACTGCCCCCTGGACTTTTTGAAACTTACAGCCGCCCCCCCCACTATTCAACCTCAGAAAATTACTAAATTGCCCTTAATTTTTTCTGAGAAAATTACTAAATTGCCCTTAATTTTTTCTATATATAGAAAGGACTTCTAACCTAACAAACTCACAAGTTTCAGTTCATCTCTCTAAACTCAACATATTCTATCTCTCTAAATTTTCTTCATCTCTCGCTCTTTTTTCGCATTAAAGGTATGTTTTTCGTATACTTTGTATTAAATAAATTTGTTATTTAGTTTTTGTTTTGAATATATATGTTTGTCGAATATTTTTGTGTTAAATATGAATTTTGTGTTGTTATTGTTGTGTTATAATGTACCATTTAGAAAAAAAAAATTTGGGGTATATGCGCTACCATGCGCATGTACATGTCATGCGCATGGTACAAGCGCATATTGCACGATTTAATTAAAAAATTTAAAAAAAAATTTTCATGCATGCGCACAAGCGCATGAAGGCTTGTACATGCGCATGGTGCGGGCGCATGTACAAGCCTTCATGCGTTGTACAGCGCATGGTGCACAATTTTAATATTTGATATTTTTGCACTTTAACCCCTTGTATTTGTCATTTTTTTAAAATTATTTCATTTCACCCCCTGAGTTTGTTAGTTTCGTTAAATATTTATGAAATTTTGCATTTTGCCCCTTGAGATTGTTAGTTTCGTTAAATTGAATGAAAATATGCAATTTTACCCCGAATTTGTTAATTTAGTTAAAACTTTGAGGTATATGAAAATGTTACACTTTGGATAAATTATATGGTTAAATAATTATTAATATCTTAATATTAAATTTTTATGTGATTTATTAGATGTTACACTTTATTCCTAATTATTGCATTATGCTTAAATAATTATTAATAATATCTTAATTATTATTAAATGTTACACTTTATTAATATTTAAATATTATTAATTGATAATATTAAAAAATTTTTGCAATTTATTAAATGTTACACTTTTTTCCCAATTGCATTATGCTTATATTATTATTATGCGAATATTATAAATATGATATATATATATAAATATGATATATATATAAATATATATTTAAAATCAATTTTTTTGTTCATGTAGATGGCTGATGACCGTGGAAAGAGGGTCATGGAGCATAGTTTGGACTACGAAGGGCGGGCAAAGATCGCCGTGTTTTTGCATCGCACGAGCGAGAGGACCTCCGCAAAGACACGGAGCTACGATGGATGAGACGCCCGTCCTTTGGCGTACTTACCCCAACCCCGTTCGGTGGCACGGATATCGGCCTACTCGGTTCCGTTTGGGGTAGGTTTTGATGCAACCTCCTCGGTGGGAGATTCGGTGGGTGAACATCACTCACATTCTCCCGCAACGACCAATGAGGAAGAACGTCGTAACGAAGCTTTTATTCAGCGGTTGGACGACGATATTGAGCCGGATATTGCCGCACCGAACCGGCTCCTCGTGGTCGTGGTCGTCGTCGCCCTAACCCTAGTAGGGCACTAGTAGTGGAATCGGCGGCCCGACGATTGGAGGTTGAGGAGCCACAAGAAGGAGGCCCCAAATCATCGACTTATTGATGGTTATCTTGGGCATATCGCATGTGCTTTATGGACCGGACATATGGTAATCTTTACTATATCTAATTTTTACTTAATTCGAATTATATTTGTCATTACATAGAAATTATATGTTTATTGATGCGTCTATGTATTTACGTACTTTTTTGTTTTTATGTTTAATGAATAGACCTCCTCTACTCGGACTCCACGGTGGCGATCGGATGTATAAGTGGAGTTTAAACAATTTCAGGCCCAAAAAGTTTGAAGCAACGGGCTTGGCGCATTTGCGAAATGCATGTTTCCAAACGTGAACATGCCTTTGATTTCGCTTTCGTGGAAAGATGGTATCCCGAGACCAACAGTTTTCATCTTCCATTTGGGGAGATGACGATCACTCTCCACGATGTCCGGTATCTTTTACGATACCAAGTGGGTTCCTGTTATGGGAGAAAGCGGCCTTTCGAGTGAGGCCGAGGATAGGGGTCTATTAGGGTGGACGGTGACCAAGTGGATCTTGAATTCAAGACTCACTTGATCAAGCTCAACACCATTCAAAGAGAGTGTGGTACGGGCGGGCCAATGGTCGGTCCCAGCAGCATATTTGTTGTGGACGTTGGGTGCGTCACTCTTCGTCGACAAATCAAAAACTTTCACAACTTCGCGTTCTTGGACCCATTGGAGGAGGTGCCCAACTATGCTTGGGGCACACTGCGTTAGCATATCTATACCGTCGGCTCGGTATAGCATCTCGTCGAGATACAACGCAGATGGTGGATGTCGACTCTGTTGGAAGTAAGTTTTACTTGTTGGTTTAATTTATTAATTTGGAATCATTTGTATTTATTTTAATTTATTATTTATTAAAATGTTTGCGATTTAGGGTTGGATATATGAGTACTTCCCGAGTTCATGTTGAAAACCGACAACCGCAAGTCCATACGTAGCTCGTTGGCGCACGGCTACGTCGAGAAACAGGAGCCCATCGGTACTTTGGATATGTACCGAGAGACGACTTGATCGATATATCGCGAGGAGGTAAGATAAAATACCCCTATACAATTTAAAATTATTGAGTTTCTTATTTTTTTATTATGTTAATATATAGTTATTTTATTTATTAAGATGTTAATTTATTTTATTCAAAATGTTATGTTATTAATACGGGTTGTATGGCTTCCGTATCACCATGACCCGATAGTTACCATCCCGATTAGTACGTTTTGCGGTATCATACACTATCGGACTATTACGGAGGCATACATGCTCGGCGGTGTTTACGACAATTCGGGTATGTTCGGACAATCCCTGCTCCTCAAGTCCCTACTAAGGTATATTTGGGTTTGAACCCAAAGTTATATGTGGTGGAGCACGATCCAAACAGAGAAATTGGGATATGTGGCAAGCCCACCGCATTTCGCCCGAACGTTTTGGGTCATTTAGGTGTATTAATTCTAGTGATACGATGCCGGGTATATGCGGTGGTTTAGGGCCCGATCTCATCCTCGGGTTGTCGGACCGATTCCAGAATGTCGTTGATGAAGGACCTCCGTCACCTAGTCGGTTGCCTCTAGCATTGTGAGTATTAAAATCTTCAAGATATTCATGGCGTATTTATTATTTATTGTTATTTATATTTGTTTTGACTATTTTTGTCTACTTTTGTATTGCAATGCAATATTTAGGTAACCGGCTCAACGGACTTGATGCCTCGCGTGCGGCGTGACCGAAATTACGATGAGGAAGAGTTCGATCAAGCTATCGTAGATATATGCCACCACCTCCGTGATTGGATGTAGTTATATTTAAAATGTTAGGATTGATGTAATATTCTAGTTTAAGGACTTCCTTTATTGTATCTAATGAAGTTTATTTAAGAAAAAAAAAAAAACTACTTAACAAAATATGACTTTAAACAGATTGCATTAACAAACAAACAAAATATCATACAGTTTGACTCAACTCAAACCAATAGAGATCTTTTGAGGAATCCATAGTGTTCCCACCACTGGATGTTTGGATCACAAATCCTTTGCCACCCCGCCACCGGGTGGCATCGGCGCAGGCCTCAAATCAATTTTAATAAAATGAGATGCACCATGAACCAGCGCAAGGGTAATAGTATCAGTTGGCGCTGTTTGTCCACCAAGACGTGGCTGTAGAGGCAAGAAATGAGAGCACCCGGCCTGTATTGAAAAGCACTGTAAGATTCGTTGATACCGCGTTGCAACCACCAGTCCTAGATCGGTCAAACACAACCAATGTCATTTGTGGAGCCGTAGCCTCGTGGTAGTCACATATGCGAACAGCTCTCATAAGTACATCTTTTGTCAAAGCTCTCCAATAAAGTTCCCAATTTTCGAACATCTCTTGAACTAGCTCGCGTCTCACCAAGTCCCACAGTTCATCGTCGCCATACACACAAAGGGCAATACATCTAAAACCACAATGCCCATCTCCCTTTACGTTAGTATGGCCGATTATGTACTTTAGAATCCAATGTGGAACGTCGGTTGGGTATGGAAAATCGGTGATAAACGTACCTCCGTCATCGGTGTAGATCGGCGAGCTTGTCCTTCACTTTGTCTTTGGAAAGGATAATGACATGATATCCGGATCCGATCGCCGACTACCGAGAATTGCTTGTCGACATATTCCCAATCGGATGGGTCCCTCTTCGTTGACTTCTGTTGGGAGGGCGCCCTTGTGTTTCTTATCCGTAGCATGCTCCCCAACTCGGACGCGTGTCTACGAATGACATTCCCTATCCCGGTAGAAAGCACGACCTTGTCAACATCGATTGTGGACCGATATCGGACAAGAGATCTCCGAGCAAATCATCACCACTGCGTCTCGTCGTGGATAATTCCTCGCCGCCTCCATATCTAACGTCCTCCAAAAATATTGATATCCGTGGGATCAAACGGGATTAGGTTTTGTTGCGCCGCAAACATCTCATGAAGACATGGCAAGCCGTGGGACGATCGCAGATGCATCGATCGATGCCATATCCTTCGAGTTTGTTAGCCTCCTTTAGTGTCTCTAGCTTAATCCACTCCTCGTCCATCAACTCGAAAGCCTTATGAGATACATTGCACGAAAGTTGTCGAAACACGAAGCTTTTTCGGTTAAAGTATGGACAATCGTGCGCGATTGCTCGAATTGAGCCTTTAGCTCGTTCATTGTAACTCAATATTCGTGTAGCTTCGAATATTGTGTCGAAACCCCGGTGGAGCCTAACCATCTCTTTAGCCGAATGCGTACTCTCGACCCTAGATGACAAAATATTGGACACATTTATTAATATGAGATGATAAAAATGTATAATATAGTTTATATTCTAATAAAGAAAAATTCATTTCAGTTTATATAAATCAAATATAATACCCGTTTGTCGTAGTATTCCCAAAATGTAAAATATCTTTGGTCCACGCACAATGAATTTCTTCTTGTATGGGTTCACCATTCTCTCATCACGTAATTCACTAACCCAAACTTGTTAGCCCATACTGTACCAACGCAGCCGGATGTCCTTCAAATTTCTCCTCTGTTCGTGCATCAACCATTTTATGCCACCTAGACATAAATCTTGGAGAAAACTCTTTAGTCTTCGTGCAACCACATGCTTCTCCACATTCTTCGAAATATGTCGTTTACACAACATATGTTGGGCACCGGAAAGAAATCTTGAATGGCTTTCATCAAAGCCAACTCTCTGTCGTGATGAAAAGCTTTGGATAAATCTCCAAAAGTGCAAACAACTCTCGGCGTACCCAACACCCACATGAAAGAATCGGTGGTCTCGTCATGAATGAAGGCGAAAGCAATGTGGAAATTTTTTCGGTCGATGCCACCCCTATGATCTCCAACAACGGCAAGTTATACTTATTTGTTTTGTACGTTGAGTCCAAAATGATAACTTGAGGAAACTTTTGTAACAATCACCGATGTTGGGTGCATTAACATGACATGTTTGAGTAACATCATCATCTTGAAATTCTTCCCAATGGTGGTAGCCATTGTCATACATCGGTTGAAGAAATGTTGCATTGGTGTTGCTTCACCCATGCCATCCCTTTTATTTTCGTACCAAATTCGCACTTGACGAAGCGAGCTAACATTATCGGGATCGTATTATGCGGATGGTTGAGAATTTGCTTCGGCTTCATATTGTCTTGTGTAAGTTCTTTAACGACTCCATAATCGTCTTTCGGTGACGTTCTCGATCGTGCCACGCCCATACTTAGTAAGTGGGTGGTTGTGTCGACGATTCTCACCAACGTGCACTTTCCAAAGATTACCACCAAGTTCTTTGAACTGCAGAACCTCAAATGGACATCTTATTTTCTTTGAACCGCGTTTTTCTTTGGGCCTCGATCTCCGCTACTCGGGAGTCCCACTTCTTTCGCATCCAAAACAAACAATTTTCCTTTCATTTCTACTGTGCCGCTTAATCATCATATGCATGTTATTGAGATGCCTGTAAACAATCCATTCCCCACTTGTACTAAACTCGGAATATTGTTTCGTAACAAAGCACCCGCTAACATCCGGATAAATTGTTGTTTCATCTATAGGGAACAATCCTGTAATTATTTAACCGTGTGTAAGCAAAATTTAATATTAAAATTAATTCAATTAATCGGCCCAAACAAATAACATAGGCCACAAATAATTATTGTTTAAGCAATTACAATCAACATTTCATAGTAATTAACAAAATGTAAATAATACAACTATATTAATTCATTTAATAGACCGAAAACTAATAATTATGTAACATAAAAGTTAACAAAGTTAAATTAAGAGGGAAAATAATTATTTAAGCATAATGCACAATGCAATACAAAAACAAAGTGTAACATTTAATAAATCACATAAAAAAATTTAAGCTAAATTACTTAATAATGCAATGAGTAAAAGTGGTTCATTTATTAAGAAATCAAATAAAAATTAAATATTAAGATATTAATAAATATTTAATCATAATGTTATTGAAAGAGTAACATTTTCATAAACCTCAAAATTCTAACTTAATTAACAAACTCGGGGTAAATTGCATATTTTAATTCAATTTAACAAAATTAACAATCTCAAGGGGTAAAATGCAAATATACAAACAATTTAACGAAACTAACAAACTCGGGGTGAACTGCAATAGTTTCAAAAATAGACAAATACAAGGGTTAAAGTGAAAAAAATTTAGTGCTACATGCGCTGTACCGGGCGCATAAAATGTACATGCGCCCATACCATGCGCATGTACAGATTTTATGCGCATGTAGCCTTTTTTAAATAAAAATGCTATAAACCGTGCAACATGCGCTTGTACCATGCGCATGGCATCTGTACATGCGCATGGTACGGGCGCATCTAGCCTTTTTTTTTTTGTCTATTTAACAGAAATAATTAATCCAAAAAATATACAATTTCGAATCAAATAACGCAAAGCACTTAATTTAATTAACACAAAGTAAAAAACATACATATTAACTGAATAATTTAAACAAAATTACCTCTGAATTGTCTGAACTGGATTCCCCTTCCGAGTTATTAGCCGAATTATTAGACATTTGGACAAAAAAAATTTAAAGTCTTGAGAGAGAAAGAGAGAGAGAGATAGATTGTGGATGAAAAGATGAAAAAAAAAATTTCATCCGTTCCTTTTAAAAAATTGAGGGGTCTAAATGTATAATTTAGGGGGCTATTATATAATTTTTGGGAGCCTAAGTTGTAGGGGGTGATAAACCGAAAGTTTAGGGGCGTAACTTATCTAAAGGCTAAGTTATAGGGGCAAAAAACTAATAGTTTAGGGGTCAATTTTAAATGTTCTAAAATTAAGGGGAAACTATATTTAAAATTTAGTTTTTAAAAATTTTAAAAATAAAATAGAGAAAAGGGCAGGTTAGTAATTTCACCGGGGGGGGCTGCGTTTAGCGCTACTCTTATGCTAAAAGTGGTCTCCATTGGACCAAATGATTTCATTGCAACATTATTTACGACTAATCGACAAATTAGGTATCACTATTAGTTATAGGCATTGTAAGTCTAAATTTACAAAATTTTCAAGTAGGGATCCACAACTTGGAACGAGTAATAAATACTCCCTCCGTCCCTAAATTATTATTTTATTTGATTTGATACACAAATTAAAAAAAAAATTGACTTGATTATTAATATTGGTATTGTATGTTGTTTCCTTTAATTAGGGATGTGTATGTGGCCCATAATTAGGGATGGCAATTTCGAACCGAATCGTAGATATCTGAACTGAAGTAAACCGAAGTTGACGGTTATTAACTGGTTTGACTGGATATGGGGTGGGTAATGGGGATAACCGAAATGAAAATTGGGGAACTGTTTAGTTTTGGTATTAGCAGTACCCGCCCTATCACTACTAGAAACACGCTAATTACTGTCGGAGTAATTACTGTCGGATTATTTTCGTCAATAATTACTAACGGAGGGTCTCAAATTACTGTCAAATATCCAACAGTAATTTTCATTTTTTGGCGTGATAATAATTACTGTCGGAATATATCCGACAGGAATTATTCCGACAGTAATTCAGGAATATTCTTCGAATATATCCTTTTCATCTGACATAATTACTCCGACAGTAATACAGGAATATTCTTCAAATATTCCCTTTTCAATACCAAAAAATTGGCTGTCAATATTATTGTCGGATATCCGACAGTAATTTGAGACTCTCCGACAGTAATTTAAGTGAGATTTACTGACGGAGCTCGACAGTAATTTAAGTGAGATTTACTGACGGAGATCCGACAGTAATGCTCCGACAGTAATTTAAAATAAAATCCCCAAATCGAACAGCCTTCTCGTAATTCTCTCTCTAGCTCTCTCTTCTCTCTCTCGCCACCCCGCCGCACCCTCGTGCCGTCTCCTCCGTTCTCTCTCTCTCTCTCTCCCCGCTCTCTCTCTCCCTAGGTATGTATTTTTTCAATTTTTTATTTTGTATTTAATTTATGTATTGTTTAAAATTTTGTATAAAAATGTATGTTTCTTTTTTTCTGTTTATATATGTATGTTTCTGTTTTTTTTTTTTGTGTATTTATTTATTTTTTGTGAATTTATTCAATATAAATGTGTACATTTATGAATTTTCTGTTTTTCTGTATAAATGTGTGTTTTATTTTGGTTTTTTTGTTAATGTGGGTGTAAAAAACATTTAATTTCTGTATTTTGTGTAGTGTGGATTTATTCTGTATTTTTTTAAATTTTTTCTGTTAATTTAAGTTTTATTTGTCTGTAATTTTAATTGTATATTAAAAAATATGAAAAATATTTAATAATTAATAAATACTTGATTATCGCAGAGATTTCGTAGAGTCATAATTTAATGTCCAATTTTGTTTCCCTATAATCCTAATGCAGTTACAATCAAATTTCTTTTGTGAAAAGGTTTACAGAAACTATTCTGTTTTCCAAGTATCACGTACTTAGATTTCGTCGTACCTTGGATGCCACTTGATTCATTTTTTATCAAATTTCTTATAGGTGTGAATAACTAGGAACATTCTTGTCCAACACTGGAAGATAGTTTTGATAATTATATACTTTTGATACCATTAAGCTCTAGCTTGTTTTGATTGGTGATTCTGGTGTCATGTGAGTGGAAGACTATTCTGAAGTGATGCGACTGTACAAATGATTATTATACAGAAATATTTTGAACAAAAGATTTTTCTTTATTCTTACACACACACACATACACACACATATGTATATGTGTATAGATTATTATACAGATGTAAGTTTTACTTTTTAAATTAGTGTAATAATGCTTCCATTGTCCTTTTTTACCTTTTGGGTTCCAGATCAATGAAGAAGCAAGTGACAAGGTCTTGGAAGTAGAGCAGAATTATAACGAGGTTCGCAAGCTTGTGTACTAAAAGAGAAGTGAGATCATAAAATTCATTCCTGATTTCTGGTTAACTGCTGTGAGTAGTCTATCCTGATTTGTTTATCTTTATCAAAATTCAAGCTTCCTTTCTTTTTTTGTCAACCATGTTGTGTTAATCATCTCTTGAAATGGAAGATTTTAAAGATGTGAAGTCAGGTTACTCGATTATGTTTGTAAGCCTTCTCTCTGTCCCCTGCTTAATTTAAAATATGGCTTGTAATTTTTTTCTATTTCTTCTTTAATCTATTGAGGCTTTGTGGAAGTGACGCCGATTAATATTAATTTGGTCTGTTTTTGGTTCACAATGAGTATATCTGTCGGGCTATTTATGAATTAGCGTTTTTTTCTTCAAAAATATTATTTATTTGGTGGTCTCATTTTCTTCAGAACTTCAGTTCCAACCCTTACTTTTAAGATACAAAACTCACAATGACTTTTACCTTCCTTGACGAAGGAACAACAAAAATTACTTCTACGACAATCAAGGGAAAGAGGGCCAGGTAAAGCTCGTTTTGTTCTTGTTGTAATAAAGAGCTTTGTCATTTAAGTTATCATAGGTATTTGATATGTTGAGTACTTTGCCTTCTTTAAATTGTGAGGGGCATTCCAAATGGTGTTGCTCATGAGAAAAAAGGGAGCAAACGACCTCATGAGGAAGAAAGGTTGGTGTCCTTCACAACTTAACTTAAATTCTTATATCTTATTCTGTTCTGGTTTTTTTTTTTTTTTTTTTTTGTTGTCTCCAACATACCCTGTTTTTATGATTAATATGTTATAACTCGTCAACTTTGGTAACGATTTGATATCTGCAACTTGCATTTGGGGGGTTATGGGTGTAGCAGTGTGTTTCACCCTTATACACAAATTGGCTAAAGTAGATCTCTAAAAAGTCGAAAAATAGGGAGACATTGTTGCTTACTGTTTGGATTTGTGATACAATGTCTGTTACACTTCACATATGTGGTAAACACTAAAAAAGAGAGGGAAGGAATATGATATCTTTTTGGTGCACCTCACACAGAAAGATAACATTGGTACGAAAATAATTTAGTTAAAATTATCAAATCAATGAATATAAATTATCAAATAAGAATTTTTAAGAAGTACTAGTTATCAAATCAAGGAATATGATATCTTTTTGGTGCATGCTTTCATCTTCAAGCAGACCAGAATATGTGATCATCTAGAGGTTTAAAGATCGTTTGGCTTGCAGCATTGTTTGAATTCTAAAAGTCTTGGCAGGCGATTGGACGGGCAATTGAACTCAATAAAGCAATTAAGTGGCACATGATTTGGTTTTGCTTGGCCATCTCTGGCTAGCACAAAATGTGTTTAGTCATGGAACTTATAGAGACCGACGGAGACGATTGGGGAACCTTACTCCCCATGAAAGGAAAAAAAGAAAAATCGTATGTTCGACTCATAACAGTGCATATACGATTATTTTATGTAAATGATTGTTGAAACTAGCATGATTCATGTGTTGTAAAGGATAAACTATAGTAGCCACATTATTTTGGTACTGTAATATTTTTTTAAATTGTATATATATTAATTTTAATTTAATTTATGTTTTAGTTGTTAATTATAGTTTATTATTGCAGTGTGTGTGTGTGTGTGTGATTGTGTATATATACATGCTATATCAGGTGAAAAAAAAAACCAATTTTAAAATTTAAATTTTTTTATTTTTATTAATAATTACTGTCGGAGCTCCGACAGTAATTCAAAGTTAAAAATAATAACGCCGGTAATTTTCTGTCAGATTTCCGTCAAAAAATTAACGGTAATCCAACAGTAAACTAACGGAATGTTAATGTTTGTTACTATGTCATTGTCGGATTATCCGACAGTAATTACTGTCGGAGATAAATTACCGTCAAAGGTTTACTGTCGGATATTGTCAGAGCAGTTCCGACAGTAAATCTATAATTACTGTCGGAATCCTTGAATTACTGTCGGATTTCTCCGACAGTAATTACGTGTTTTCTAGTAATGAATTACCCGAACCAATACCTGAACTGCTTATTTAGTACTAATATAATTTTACCCATATTTTCATACAATATTTACCATATAACTTGTGGTATATATCAAGTAGAGTCTTATGACCCGACCAAACATCTTATATGGCCTTTGACCAGTAATTGTTTCGAACTTTCTAAAATACCCTTAAGACCCTCTAAACTCACTAGCGTCTCTTTCTCTCACATTCATCGTCTCGGTCTCTTCTTCTTTTCCAGCGTCTCCGACGCCCTCCCCCTCATTTCAGCTTTTCCCTGAATGAGGGGGGCTGTCTCAAATGTAGGAGAGAAGATGGTAGTCAAATCTTTCTTACATATTTGATGATAACGAGAGAGAAAGGATCCTACTTTGTTTATACAAAAAACCGCCGAAATTACATTTATATTGATCATCGAACGAAGAATCTTCATATCGTTCTCTAAATATGGAAGAAGGAAAAACTAATTCTAGCATGTCCGGGAGGCACTAAACTAGATGTTGGGCACTAATCTAATATTAAGTTGGAACTGAGTCTTTATTTAATAGCAGCTATAAAAGAAGAGTTAGAATAGAAGCTGGATGGGATGCGGAACAGATTCTCTTATTCATTTGTCGATCTGATCTTATATGATTTTGATTAACTGATTTTGACTAGTCTATCCATATTCCATTTCAAAAGGAAAGATATTGAGCAGGCTTCAAAGGAGAAGAAGGGAGCTAAGCCATGAACTTCAAAGACCGGCAATATGAGACGTATTATTGAAGAACGAGAGGTCTTACCGTATAAGTACTAGAATAATCAGTAGGGAGAGCAGTTCGTAGGCTCCTGTAAGTCTTTTCTACCGACTGATTATTAGCCCTGTCTATGAGTTGAGAGCTCGTCTGTCTCGCTTTCCATCTATGTGGAGGTCAATCAATTCTCTTTCGATCTCTGTTAGCAAGGTACTTCATTCGCTCGACTAAAGTCAGAGGGTAAATCTCTTCGTCTCGCTTTTCATATATATGAGAGTCAATCAATTCTCTTTCGATCTCAGTCTACTAGGTAAAATCAATGCGTCTCACTGAAGATATATATATATATATATATATATATCCGACATCAACTTCATAATTATGACATTTTCGAATTCAATTAGATCTTCTACCCGATTGAAAGAATGAGTCAGCCAAACCCAGTTCAATTGAATGGTCTATTGGCTCACTACCAGCCTTAGCTTTTCACCCATGAGAGAGGTTGAAGAGCTTCCACCACGCACTTGTCGCCTTCGTCGTTGCTTAAGGTACAACTCTATCTAACCCTACTCAATCTCTCACTCTCTTTCTCTTTTTCTCAAATCCTAGAGTTTTTCAATGGTCGTTTGAACGATCCTTGAGTCGTTTTGAACGACTCAATAAGTCATTTGAACGACCTTTGATTTATTTAAACGACTCAGTGAGTCATTCATCAAACGATCTTTTGAGTTGTTTAAACGACCATGTGAATAGTTTAAATAATAAGGGTATTTTTGGATTTTTAAGTAAAAAAATGGTTATATAAGTTGTTTTGGAATAAGTTAGGTCATATAAGATGTTCGGAGGTTTGACTAGGCCATTTGTGAAGAAACCCCATATAACTTAGGTATATGTATGTTAGATTTAAAACACTAAATTTCAAACATCTTTCTCAATTATGTGAATCTGCTGCTCAGTGCGTTCACTCCTCTTCATCGCTTAATTATTTAATATTTGATAAATTTGTGATGTGCACAACTACACTTTTTAGCTTTTACGAATATGATTATGATATAGTTTTAAGTATAATTATTATCATTTATCAAATCTTATGAACTTGATTAAATAATATGTTATTTAAAAGTTCTTTTTGAGTATTTTTTCTAATCATTAAATTATTTTAAGCTAAATTGTTATTTTGACGAATTACCCGTGGATATTCCCCGTTTAACCGTTACCCGTGGGGAATGAATATGGGGAGATAAATTGATTACCCGGTGGAGAATGGGGTGGATATGGGACATAAAATTGAATTAGGGAATGAGGGTGGTATTATGCATAACCGCCCCCGAACCGTCCCATTGTCATCCCTACCCATAATTAAAGTAGGAAGAAAAAGTAAGAATAAAATAATAAAAGTGAATAAAATAATAAAAGTGATATTTTAAAAAGAAATATTTTAAACAAGACAATTATTTAAGGACGGATGAAAAAGAAAATAAATACAATAATTTAAGAACGGAGGGAGTACTGCATACTTTGATTTTTTATTTATTTATTAATTTGATTAAATTTCGACAACAAAATTAATTTATAAAAAAATTACTTATGTTTATATGCGGCAGACCCAAAACCTAAACAATGGTGGGGGGGGGGAAGTAATAATAATATAAAGTTCTATAGAAATAATTCAAAATTTAAAAGAATTATATGTACGGTATTGAGATAAATGGGCTTGTAGTATGCAATTCATTACTTCTCATCCGTTCCACCAATGAGTTCACGTTTGAAAAGTCTAATTATTAAGAGATGTATTAGTGTCATTGTATTTGCTCATAATTACAAAAATATTTAAGCACAATCAAGATAATTACAACACAAGTAGAGGGTAAAAATGAAACCTCATGAAAATTATAAGCATAATTTTTTGAAAGTGGACTTTTTAAGTAAAAGATCTCAAAATAGTATCGTAGACTCTTTGTCTGGAATGGAGGGAGTAGTTCACAACAAAGCAATATTAAAAATATATTCTATTCCAGACAAAGAGTCCATTATACTATTTTGAGATATTTCACTCAAACAGTCCACTTTATAAAATTATGCATACAATCTTTATAAAACTTTTAACTTTACCCTCTACATCTGGTACAAATATATTAATTATGCTAAAATATTTTTATAATTATGACCAACTCCAATGCTACTTATATATTCCTTAATTATTAGACTTTCAAACGTAGACTATTTGGGTGGAACGGAGGGAGTAGCAAATTCTATAATATATATATATATATATATATATATATATATATATATATAGATATATAGATTCAATGGTTACTACATTTATCTAAATATCAATGGTTACTATTATATCAACAATTAGATAAAAAATCTAAGGCTAAGATTAATTGCATTAAATGATTCACTTACTTGTATTAGTTGTATTTTTTAACTAACCATTAAATCTTAGCCTTAAATTTTTGATCTAATGGTTGATATAGTTGTAAAGATTGATGGTTAGTTAAATATAGTAATTATTGAAAACTCTCCATATATATATATATATATATATATATATATATATATATATATGCATAATTTATTAAAATAAGAGGTCTATGGAGAAACTTTCAAATAGTTTGAGGGTGGCAGGGTGCATGCTCCCTGCGGGCCCTAGCACAAGTTTGTAGTTGTTCTTATGAAATTTAAAAAATGTTGTAAGAACGATGCGAACACAAAAAATCACAAACATTTTTCAACAAAAATTTTATTGGCGTATATTAATTTGTTGCATTTTTACGAGTCGGCCACTAACTAATAAAAAATTAATTAAAAATAGACAACAAAGCTTTTATTATTTTTTTTGTGCCCAAAGTATTACCCATGTTATAAATAATGTTTATATATTGTATAAAGGATTAAAATTTTATCATAAAAAATATACTCCCTCTATTTCAAAATAATTTTCTTTCTTTCATTTTTTATACGTTCTAAAAAAATTATCTTGTTTCTAAACTTTCATATTTAGGAAAACATTTTTATCACTTTACTCTTACTTTTTCTTTCAACTTTAATTATGACCACATACACAAGAGTTTTAAAGAAAAGTATATACTATACTAATATTTATAATAGAGTCAATTAATTTTTCTTATTTATAATAGAGTCAATTAATTTTTCTTACTCCCTCCGTTCCACCCAAAGAATCTACGTTTAAAAATTTTAATAATTAAGGGATATGTAAATAGTATTGAAGTTGATTATAATTATAAAAATATTTTAGCATATTTACTATCTTTGTACCACATGTGGAGGGTAAAGTTAAAAGTTTTATGGAGATTGTAAGCATATTTTTTAAAGTGGACTCTTTAAGTAGAACATTCTAAAATAGTATAGTGGACTCTTTACATGAAACATATGAGTATTTCACAGTCAAACAAAACGATTACTCCCTCCGTTCCTAAATTATTATCTTCCTTTCTTTTTTTGTCCGTCCTAAAATAATTGTCTTGTTTGAAAACTTTCATTTTTAGGACATCACTTTTACCCTTTCACCCTTACTTTTTCCCCTACTTTAATTATGGGTCATATACACATGGACATTTAAGAAAATTACACATTATACCAATATATTAGGACAAACTACCCAAATGGTCCTCCTAGAAGTTTACTTTTTCGGGATCGGTAATTTTATGTGACAAATAATCCCTGAACTAAACCTTTGTTCGGAATTGGTCCTTCTGTTAAATGCCGTTAAATTTTTTCTGTTATGTCGTGTCACATGCATAACACGTGCATTTGGACAAGGGAGAAGAATGTCATTTTGTCTATAAAAGTACAGGGACTAACCATAAATTTCATAAAAGCATTTTAAATTTGAGATTTCCTTTTTCCTTTAATCTTTCTTCTCTTGAAACTAAAAAAAAAATTGACTTTTTCTTTCTGCCATTTAAGATTCCACGGTGGAGGTGTTGAAAAAGTCATTTTCAAAGAGTGTGTTTAGATCGGGATTGAAACTTGAGAACGTCGAGAACCAAAGAGAGCCGAAGATAGAAGCAATATAACGGATTGGAATATGAATAGGAACAACCTTCAGAGATAAGAGAGAAGGCTAGGCCAAACCACTTTTCCAATTCTCACTTGCAGCTCAGGTTGGGATTTCGGTTTACCAGGGCAAGGGGAAGAATCCATTTCCTCAACCACGAACATGAAGTTCTAAGTACTGGCTCTTATTCTACAAATCTTTCCCACAAAAGCCAAGTCAAAAAGACGAGGCCGAACTGCTATCCTCCCTCCCCTCTCCTTGAATGGAAATTTTTTTATTGTGTTTGTGTGTAGATTTTGATTTGATTAGGATAGGGAAAGTGGTGGTAGGAGCAGTAGTGGTTTGTGCAGCGGCGGTTTATGAGGCGGAGCAGTGGTGGTTTGTTCGTCATCTCTCTCTCTCTCTCTCTCTCTCTCTTACTTTCCCAACAGATGTAATTAGGCTTTTCATTGGCAATGGCGGCGATAAATTGGCAGGAGCACAAGTCGAGGACGATGACGATGAAAATTAAACACCGGTGGTGTCAATTTTAGACCACCATCACCACCCACTAAAAGCATCTCTGCCACCATCAATTTGAATTATTTGTTGTTGTTGCAAGTATTGGGTTTTGAGAGAGAGAGAGAGATGGGTTTGAATTGGTATGGAAAAATGGTTTGAGGTTTCAAAGGGGAAAGATTTGTTAATTAAGAGTGGCGAAAATTGGGTTGGAGGGCGGCTAGGTCGAAGATTTCTTTGGCAAGGAGTGGGTCTGATTAGGAGGAGATGAGCTTTTGCACACAAGCTAAGGAGCCGATCC
The DNA here is from genome assembly GCA_016624345.1 of Platycodon grandiflorus. Taxonomy (NCBI): domain Eukaryota; kingdom Viridiplantae; phylum Streptophyta; class Magnoliopsida; order Asterales; family Campanulaceae; genus Platycodon; species Platycodon grandiflorus. Next base: position 25,842,575 of record CM028369.1, read on the forward strand.
TCATTGGGATTTTGTCATCACACTCATACTGCTTCGACTTCCAATTCAGATTGCGTATAGAAGAGCAGAAGAAGATTGACGAAATGATCAAGTATGGGGAGAAGGTGGACTGGCGGCGATTGAGAATGATGGCTGCTTGTAACCTTTTGCGAAAATGGAGTGGTAGCGGCCATCTCATTTTTCTCTATGTCTATAGATTATGATACTTCCAAGTCCCAACCCAAAGGACAAAGGATGTGCATGTGCCCGAGGCCGATGATATAAGCAACAAACATGATTCAATTCAATTTGATTCAATTTTGAATCTTCTGTTGCTCAACTGTGTATGTTTTGTGTGTGTGTGTGTGTGTGAGAGAGAGAGAGAGAGAGAGAGAGAGAGAGAGCCTTTTAGGGTTTTAAAATATGACAAATTATACCATTGGTCCCTATACTTTTGTAGGTAAAATGACATTTATACCCTCATATACGATGCACGTGGAGAAACTTAACGGAAAAAATTTGACGGACTTGGATGGAAGGACCAATTGCGTAAAGTGTTTTAGTCCAAGGACGATTAACATCAATTTTTTTGCAAAAGAACCAATCTTAAAAAAGTAAACTTCTAGGGGGATCATTTGGGTAGTTTGTCCTATTAATAATCAAGTCAACTGTTTTTTTTTTTTTAATTTGTGTATCATGTCAAACAAGACAATAATTAAAAGACGGAAAAAGTATTTAGGAACTGTTGGAGTAATAACTTTATGTTAAATAGTAATTTAATATTATTTTATGTTAACATTTTAATGTGCAGTGCGCACCCGGTAGGATAGTGGCATAATAGTCCAATTTTCATTTTATTCATCTTCCAAGTTCCAACCTTTTGAATAATCTACTCTCTCTACATAAATGGCAAAATATCTCATCCTGGAGGCAAGAATCTTTTTCTTTTGTAGACCGTATCTGATCAACTTTTTTATTTTTTTTTCCTTTCTCTTTCTCCATTTAAAAATGATTAATTAATAGAATTTATTTGCAATATATTTTAAATATTTTGAGAAAATATTTAATGATCCCGAAGCACAACGTGATATGTTTACATTGTGCATCATAATCAATAATGACATGCTATAGTGTCAAAATGGTTTGAAAAATAAGATTCACTTTTGATCCACTTTGTAGTTTGTACTTCTTTGAAATTAGAATTTGTCGATATTGGACGTGGTGCTCTAACACCAATGAATATTTTCTCCTTATATTTTTAATGTGTGCATAACACCTTTAAAAAATAATTTAGACGGATTTCTTGCCAAAAAAGAAAGAGTAATACTATGTGTATCTAAAGAGTACCAAATTTTTAGTATCAAGTGATGTGTCAGCTGATGTGGTATAAAAAAATAAAATTAAAAATTATAATTAATGCATCACATCAGCTGCCATATCAGCTAACATATCATTTGTTGTAAAAAAATTGGTACTTTTTATGTACCCATAGCATTACTCAAAAAGAAATGCAAAAAAATTATGTCAATTTTCTATTAATGTAGCATAACTCGTCCTGAGATATCTGTCTACGTATACAAAGCCAAATCATATTGCTCCCTTGGTTCAGATCAAATAAGTGAATAACACATGTTTAAAAAGTTTTATAATGAAAGAATATATTAATATTGGAATCGTTATAATTATAAAATGTTTGAATATACGACAAGTAAATGATAAAGTTGAAAGATTATGAAAATTGAAAATACAAATTTTGAAAGTAATTTTTTATGTAAAATATTATAAAATAAAATAATAGACTCTTTACATTGAACAAATCGGCGATGTCCTTTACTTAAATTGATAAAAAAACACAAATATTGAGATAAGATTCTATTATTTCCTAAGTCGTAATAGAAATAGTCTTCCTTTCCATTTTAATTTGTTTCAGAAAAAAAGAAGAAGCTAATTTCCAAAAAATAATAATAATCTTACTATAATTTTGAAAAGCTATAAACAAATAAAATTATAATTTTAAAAAGTTAAGGCTATGTTTGGCTATTCAATGTCATGATTTAAAATTGAAATTAGATGAATAATTTGAGCTCCAAAATTGTTCTTTCAATTTTAATTCAAAACTATAACATTAGGGTTTTCAAACAGATCTTAACTTATTAAATGAGACTATATTTTTGAGCCGCTATTTCCAATTCATTATTTTAGGAAAGCACTTCACTTGTAGTATATGATATTTTCTGCATTTTATGCCTTGGTAAGAAATTAGAGTAGAAATAGTGATGTCCAAATCCTTTTGTCTTTCTCTGGATAAACATTGTGTCAAGGACAAAACAAAAGATGGAGATAGAAAAGAGTAATGTCAATATCTAAAGCCTTTTAACTGCAAATTTAATTTGGTATAATTATTAAAGTGTTGTACAATACTCTTTTCGTTTCAGGCAAAGAGTTCACTATATTATATTATTATTTTAAAATATTTTATTTAAAGAGTCTACTTTTTAAAAATTATGATTATAATTTTTATAATCTTTCATCTTTACCCTACACTTGTGTTGTAATCATCTTGATTGTACTTAAGTATTTTTGTAATTATGACTAAATTGAACGATACTAAAATATTCCTTAATAATTAAAATTTTTAAACGTGGACTCTTTGAGTGGAAAGGAGGAAGTATAACTATAACCGTATAATTATCAATTTTTGGTAGGCTATATGATCAATGAATTATGTAGATATTCAGGTCTATTTGACCATGTGTTTAATAAAATAAGTGAGAGACAAAGAGAAAAATAATTGAAGCAAAAAAGAAAGGGAGAGTTTTTTTTTTTTACAATTTTACATTCAATAAAACTTAATTAAGTTAATCAATATCTGGACACAATTATATTTTAAATTCATCTTATTTATAATCAAAACAAATTTTTAAAGTTCACTAATTATTGTGTTTCCTTTGTAATTACTTTTCTTTTTTTGTATTCCATAATAAAATTATGTTTAATCCACAAAGGGAAATAAATACTTTTATATGCACAAAATTAGATATAAAACAGCTAAAAAGAAAATAATTCATATGCATAGTTTTTTTTTTTTTGGTCTCCTACAAGATGTCTCAATATTTATGATAGAATTAATTAATTTTTTAAATCTGTGTGTTAAATAAGATAATTTTTTAAAAATCAGAGGAGCCGTTTGGTAATCAGGATTAAGACTATATATAATTATTAAGCCAAATAACCGGTTGCGATCGTAACTAATAGAACGAGCTATCCGAATAAAGTCATTATCCCTTGTTAATAATACTAAGGAGAAGATGATATTATTAATATTATCACAAAATAAAATAAAATACGTAACTAATATATTTAATTTTAAAACTATTCTCAATTTATAAATTAAAATTAATAACGAGAACATTAATAATATTGAGATTAATAATACAGCTTATCTCTCTAATTACCCGATGAGTATTAGAAAACTATCATTTCTAACACGTTAAAACCCGCAACTAAAGCAGTGATTACAGCTCAAAAATATCAAAAAAAATAAAAATAAAAATAGTAAAAGTGAGCAGTCAGCGCCAATAAGGAAGGCCAATTGGATAACGAGTAAAAAAAGAACGAAAGAAAAATTCGCGGGGTCCAGACCGTGTGGGTCCCGATTGTCCGAGCTGTGTCCCACCGGATAATTCCCTCTTACCCCCTCCCCCAGTCCTCCCCCACCCAACCCCCATGTGAACGCTCTGAGACATCACAACATCCCTTCTTCCAACTTTTTAGGTTTAAAAAAAAAAACGCAAAACAAAAAGCAAAAGCCGAATTCCGTTTTCAAAGTCCCAATAAACGCTTCTCTCTCTCTCTCTCTCTCTCTCTCTCTCTCTACTCATTAACGACTACTAAAATTTTCTCTCTCTACAATTTCTAGAGAGAGAAAAAGTGCCCGGAGATTATTGATTCCGGCAATCGAATTCACCATTTATACTCTTTCTAGTCTCTGAAATGTCATCACCACCGCCGGGAACATCACCGGCTCCAGCGACTCCACCACCAACCAACACAACTTCCCCACCACCAGCAGCTTCCACGTCACCCCCACCTCCGACAACAACCTCGCCTCCTCCCGCTTCTCCAACACCACCTGCTACCTCCCCTCCACCAGCAACATCTCCTCCTGCTCCCGTAACGCCATCCACTTCTCCTCCACCGCCGGCGACTCCAGCTCCATCCACCTCTCCTCCTGCTCCTCCTACCAGCACCACACCTCCTCCAACCTCATCTGGTTCGTCTCCATCTCCTCCTTCCGGTTCAACGCCGTCTCCACCGGCTACGACTCGGAGTCCTCCCTCACCTCCTGCGCCTGGTCGATCATCGCCTCCAGCGCCTAGGGGTTCTTCTTCCTCACCGCCGTCGTCGCCGTCGTCGGATAATGGGATATCGACCGGAACGGTGGTCGGAATTGCGATTGGGGGTGTGCTGATACTAGCTGTGTTGAGTTTATTGTTCATTTGTTGTAAGAAGAAAAGGAGAAGAAGCAATGGACCCTCCGAATACTATGTTCCCCCACCCCCTGCCCCTAAAGGTTTGACCAATCTGCTCTTCACTTCATTTGATTAACTATGTACATTCACACACACACACACACTCACACTCACACACACACGCGTACATTCATACTCCTAATTTCTATCATATTGATTTATTGATTTACTGGGTTATGCTTAAATTTGTGAATTTAATTTTTTTCCTTTACCTTACAATTTGTAAAATTTCATTGTCATGGGTACTATGTTAATTGTTAGATACTATATAATGATTGATGAACCATAATAGGCTTGGGTTTTATGCATAATAGGCAATTTTGGAAATTGTAGATTTTCTTTTTTGCATCAATTGATGCATTTCGCCATTTTTTATCCAAGGTAACAGATTTTTAGGTGGAAAATTTTCATTTTGTACTTTATCCAGTGAGATGGTAAATGTTCTTAAATAGTATCTGTAACTTTGCAACTGGTAACCTTGTACACATGTAATTCTACATTATGCAAATTGATTTGAATGGGTTAATCAATCTTCGATTTTTTGTCTTTGAGCATTCAAAATTTATCCTCTCATGACGAACTAGTTTATATAAGTAAGATGCAATTTCAGTTGTTCCTGAAGAAGACATCATAATGAATTGGATTAAATGATTCCATTATACTGAAACGGGATTCAATTCTTGTTACAGAGTATGCAATTGGTATATCCTTTGCAGATTATTGTGTACAATTTGATCCTTATTTGTTTTCAAAATGAAGATTTGAAGAAGGCATAATGTACATTTTTCAGAGTAATACCCTTATTATTTCCTTCTAGTTGCCCCGTCTTGAAATTTTGCCAATCATTAATATCTTAGAAATTATTGTATCTTGTATTTCCTGGTGATTGTCAGCTGATCCTATTTCTTGGTGATTGTCAGTTGATCCTTATGGTGGCCCACCTCAACAGTGGCAGCATAATACTCCACCACCTGGGGATCATGTCGTCACGATCCCCAAACCCTCTCTTCCACCTGGAATGGCATCTAAACCACCACATTCACCAATTCGTGCTCCTTCTCCTCAACCTCCGCCTCCTCCGCCTTTCATGAGCAGCAGCGGAGGTTCAGGTTCCAATTATTCAGGGGGTTCAAATCCACTGCCACCCCCTTCTCCCGGTATGGCCTTAGGATTCTCAAAGAGCACGTTCACTTATGAAGAGTTGGCAATGGCAACAGATGGATTCTCCGATGCAAACCTCCTTGGACAAGGTGGTTTCGGCTATGTGCATAGAGGAGTTCTTCCAAATGGGAAAGAGGTTGCAGTTAAGCAGCTGAAAGCTGGTAGTGGACAAGGAGAGCGTGAATTTCAGGCTGAGGTTGAGATCATTAGCAGAGTGCATCACAAACATCTTGTTTCTTTAGTTGGATATTGCATGTCTGGGGCCCAAAGAATGCTTGTTTATGAGTTTGTTCCAAATAACACCTTGGAGTTCCATTTACATGGTGAGTTGAGCACTTTTTTTCTATTTCGTGGTGGTAGACTATTGATGCTCTGTCACAAGAATATAGTTGAAAGTATCATATTTTTTCAGGAAAGGGAAGACCGACAATGGGGTTCCCCACAAGATTGCGGATTGCTCTTGGGGCTGCAAAAGGACTAGCTTATCTACACGAGGATTGTAAGTTCTTTTCATCTATATCTTATTCTCTTGTTTTGAAAGAAAGAAACTTGGTCTAATATCTCTGGAAGCAGGTTAAGTTTTTTTTTTTACTCTTTGTTTGCAGGCCATCCTAAAATTATACATCGTGATATTAAGGCAGCTAACATACTTCTTGATTTCAACTTTGAGGCAAAGGTAAGATTGTTTGCAGTACGTAGTTATGGCTCCCATTACTAGTAAAATTTGTAATCCTTTGTGTAAGATTACACGATATAACTAGAAGTCAATTCCTTTCTCAATAAAGGGTTGTCTTTTGCCTAACTTGTACAAGAAAAACATTAAGTTGTACACTTTTTTTACATAACATGTAATTGGTTTGATTCAATCTTTAATTCTACGTACAGCTTCACTTTTACATCACTTGTTTTCAATAATCGGTTAACTGATTTTGATCTGCAGATGTCTCATATGAAATATCCATGATCTTTATTAACTGAAACTCAAATAAATTTTTCAGGTTGCAGATTTTGGACTTGCAAAGTTCACTTCTGATGTTAATACTCATGTCTCCACCCGGGTGATGGGAACTTTTGGGTACCAATTCTTCTCTACTTCTGCTTCACCTGTATATTTGTTCTTGCATTTGACTTTTGCAACACGCTTTAAGTTTCCAAGTCAAAATCCCAAGTTGCTATTTTGTTTCTAGACTAGCCACATTAATCATGTTCTTCCTTAGCAGGCATTATATTTGTTCTATTTCACTCACGTTGCATTTGTTCTACAGTTACTTGGCTCCTGAGTATGCTGCTTCTGGAAAACTCACGGAAAAGTCAGATGTTTTCTCCTTTGGGGTCATGCTTTTGGAGTTGATCACTGGACGCCGACCTGTTGATTCTGCTCAAACTTTTATGGATGATAGTTTGGTTGACTGGGTGAGTACTTGTTGCTCTAAACCCCTCATCTCACCCCCACCCACACCTACCACCGGTTCTGTGCCTTTATAGACTTGTAGAATTGAGCATAAAATGGTAACATCACTTCAATTCATTTGCAGGCAAGGCCCTTGCTGACACGAGCTTTAGAAGATGGAAACTTTGACACTCTTATCGACCACCGGTTACAAAAAGATTATGACCACAACGAGGTGGCCCGAATGGTTGCTTGCGCTGCTGCTTGTGTGCGCCACTCAGCCCGTCGTCGACCACGAATGAGCCAAGTCGTTCGTGCATTGGAAGGCGATGTTTCTCTTTCTGATCTAAACGAGGGAATCAGACCAGGACATAGCACGGTCTACAGTTCTCACGAGAGTTCAGACTATGACACTGCACAATACAACGAAGACATGGTCAAGTTCAGGAAGATGGCCTTAGGTACCCAGGAATACGCTAGCAGCGAGTACAGCCGGCCCACCAGTGAATATGGGTTGTACCCATCTGGCTCGAGTAGCGAAGGCCAAAACACTCGAGAAATGGAGATGGGTAAGATGAAGAAAGACAGTCGAGGATTCAGTGGAAGCTCGAACGTATAAAAGCGTACAACTCTATCCTACCCTACCCTACCCTACCCGCTAATTCTTTTAACAACAATGTTATATTACAGCAATTTGTGAGAATGGCATGTTTTGCTTGATTTTTATAGGGAGAGTATATAATTTTTTTTTTGTTGCCTTTTTGGGTTTTAATTGTACTTGTTATTTGCTTATACAACCAAATGATATGACACTGGCAATTCTTTTATTGAGTTGGTTGTTCAGATCTGTTAAGACTTTGGCCTTAGTTTGTTACTATATTTTATGTTTGTTTGCTTGAATTTTCAAACTTGACAGTTGGATTGGATTCTAATTGAAGGGTGCATGACAAGACAAAATAGTTGAAGCTGTCTTTTGGAATATTATTTTGTCTAATCATGTGTTAGGTTATTGAATATGAGACACAAGTGAAGGGAGAATGTTTTACTCCTCGTCCCTAAATTATTGTTTTTTTTTTAAATAATTATTTTGTTTAAAATTTTTCTTTTTAATACATTATTTTTACTATTTTAATTTCGTATATTTGGACATTAAAAGAAATAATACATTAAATTAATATTAATAATTAATTTAATTATTATTTTTTAATTTGTGTACTGGATTAAACAAGATAATAATTTAGGGATGGATATGGTAGTTGCTTCCATGTGGAGGTTAACTATGTGCACACCATTAATTTGGAAAAGATTAATTAAATAAAAAATCTGTGCATAATGGAAATTATGTTGAAACAGATTCATTATTGTCAGAAAAGTGTATGAAGGAAGAAAAAAAAAAATTTAGGAGTTCAACTATTTACTTGTTTTGGATGTCTGTTTGAATGACACGAAATTTTTTTTAGTATTTTTGGCATGGTAGTTTTAAGGTTGGTTTTTGAGTTTTGAATTTTTATTTTGTAAAAATCGAAGAAAAATTAAGAGAGAGAAAAAAATAAGTAGGCTAAAAAGAGAGAAAACTAAAAATCAAAGTTTCTAAATCCTGCTAGTAACAAAGTCAACACCTTGTGGAGTCAGAGTCAACAGCCCCTTATAATCTTTATAAAAGCTTTTTTACAGGTTCAGCATATCATGAGCTACATTTTAAGTACGATATTATGTGTCGAGTGCTTATAATTTTTAGAGTAATGTCATGGGTACCTAAAAAGTATTAAATTTTTTTATATAAAAAAATCAGTTGATGTGGTACAAAAAATAAAATTTAAAATCATAATTAATGCATCACATCAACTGACACATTATTTGATATAAAAAATTTGATAATTTTTAAGTATCCATAGCATTACTCTAATCTTTATAAAAGCTTTTTTACTGGTTCATCGTATCATGTGCTACATTTTAAGTAGGATATTATGTCGCGTAAAAGTTATTAACTAAACTTTTATTACATTTATCTTGTTAATTAAATGGACGGAGGAAAATAACTTTTTAATGAATTTTTTTTCCCTTTACTTTGCTTCATCGTAAATTTTTTGAGAATTATTTTCTCACATAAGTTTTTCGATATCAAATGAAGCCAATGGTGATAAGAATGAAAAGAAATATTACATCAAAGTCAAACTTTTTCTTTTTTAAAGTTCGTATAAAATTAATAAGAAATACTCCTTCCGTTTCAGGTAAATAATTTATTATTTTATTTTAAAATATATCAAATAAGAGTTTATTTTAAATATTAAGACTATAATCTTAATAATTTTATAATTTTACGTTGATTTACACACTTGGTGGTAAGGCATCTCAATATTTATATATAGCTTAATTATTAAAATTTTCAAATGCAAAAGATTACGATCGCAATGAATGGCTTAATAAATACATAGATGCTAAATCACACCCCCCTTTATACTAAATCACACCCCTTTTGGTAAAATTACTATTATGCTCTTAATGATTAGAAAAGTTTATATTTATAGTTTTAATTTTTATGTTTCATTAATTATTATAAATCACCCCTTCTGTATTTTATAAATAAAATTATAATTTATTATTATTAAATAAACAAATATATTAAATTAAAAAACTTAAAAAGGATATTAGCACATGACAGGCATTGAACTAACTGAATCATCAGTTTTTAACAGTGATGATTCAACAACCACGTTAGCCAAATAATTTAAGGGAGCAAAGCAAGGGGGTCTCATCTCAACTCTCAAATGGTTTTCGAATTTCTCTTAGTTATATAAACTTGAATCCGTTATGCATATTCCATAATATCAATCACTTATAGTCAACTCCGTTAATTCAATTTTGATTCTCGTTCGTCTCTCAATTGCTTTTAAAAACCCTTCGATTTTTCAAAGTTCAACCGATAAATTCAAATTCCCCAATCTCAAAGCTCTGAATTCATGGCGTCCCGTCGCCGTATGCTACTCAAGGTCATCATTCTCGGCGATAGCGGGTTAGTCTCTCTCTCTCTCTCTCCTCTCACTCACACAGTGTGTGTGTGTGTGATATTGAATTTCTCTGTATGTGTGCGTGTACGTGAGTGATAATGAATTTCTCTGTGTGTGGGTGTGTGATATTGAATTTTAAGTAATTGAAGTGGTTTTCTAATGTTTGATTGAAAATTGACAGGGTGGGGAAGACATCTTTGATGAATCAGTATCCTTTTAATAGCAGATCTTAATTATAGTGTATTGCAATTGCAATTCTGTGTTTTTGGTTGTATTTAAGTGATTTGCGTGTTTGTTTTAGTGGTTGGCCTTGAATGATGTGTGAATTTTAGATATGTGAACCGAAAGTTCAGTAATCAGTACAAAGCAACTATTGGTGCAGATTTCTTGACTAAGGAAGTCCAGTTTGAGGATAGGCTTTTCACCTTGCAGGTCAGCTTGTTGATGATCTTTGCATGATTTTTGTTTTATTGTACTGAGTATGTTGTGCTTGTTGGTTCCTCTGTTTAATGGTGTTAATTGCTCTGTTACATGTAATTGTGGATTGTTGGCACGTGCTTGGGGATGGTAAATGGATAGATATATAGACAGCAATTGTTTATGTATTTGGCAGATCAAAAGCATAATCCTAATGGGATTGAATAATATATGTATTGCTACAATGGGTAATGAAATTGAAAATGACTCTCTACTGCAATCGAATTGTCAAGTCTACTTGCCGTAAACCTCTTGTAAGTGACCAATTTAGAAGAATAGGCATTGCCAAATTGGGGTATTAATGTTACTTAGGAGAGCTTCTTTGTTTCATCAAGTCTCAAAATTCAAGAAATTTCTCTCTCTCTCTCTCTCTCTCTCTCCATAGACAAGCATAATCATGTAGTTAATTTAGGTTCCTGTATAATCACGCAGCTAGTTTAGGTTCCTGTATCTGGTGTGCCCTTTGACAGCAGAAAGGAGTTAAAAGTGATGGCAACTTTCCCAGGTTCTTTTATCTGATGCATTGGAAGTGCTTCTCCATTGACTGGAAATGAGATTGAATAGGATGGCTATGAGGTTTTCTTAGAAAAAAAACTTAGGTTTGTGTTTCATTGAGCCATCTTTTTTGAGAGGAATGTGCTATGTGTACACTGATCCATAAACTAAAAAGAAAAAGAAATAATCACATGATATCCATGTTTAGAAACTTGGAAGCAGACACATGAATCCTATGGTTGCAGTGACGAAGTGTTCCATCTGTGCATGGCTCCGAGGGAGATTAAGTTTCTTCTTAGGAATAATTCTGTTTCTCTCCTTTCCAAAGCAATGAAAATGTTTGAGTACTATAGTCACGCTTTAACTTATGTTGGAGGCTCCATTATATTTTTAAAGCTTTAGATAAGTTTATACTCTTCGAATTGCCCCTCATTGATTTGGTCATTGGTCTTTGCTACACGAGGTATAACCAACTCATCTTTTATAGGTGTGTTACTTTCACAACAAACTCTCGTATCGAAATTTCTCCCTTCTTTCAGTTTTTCCTTAGGGGTTGATATATGAAGTTCCTTCAATGTTTGTACCATAACTATGGTGCTTCTTTTTTTCTTTTTCAGATGCCTTATGATTAGTCTGCAGTTGGATAATAACATGTCTATCACAAAACACCTAGCTTTGGAGCTTATCACGTCAGCCACCAATAGCTGTCTTGATTAACATTAAATCTGAAGCGCTAAGTTTTGCTAACTAACCTTTAAAACATAGATGTGTTAGTCATCTTTCTGTATGCACATGCACAAAATTTGGCATTCTGAACACTCAACTCAGCCTTACTCCCAATCACTTGGCTAAGTGATCTTTATTGATCTTACCACACATCAAGCTACTATCTTATTCTAACACCACTGTTTATCTGAAGATGTGAATTCTTAGCTGTGTTTATCCCCAGACTGCATTTATGGTCCTAATAGGCACTTTCTAAGAAATCATTTTGATTTACCAGTGAAAGACTCTAAAAAAGTTCCCAAGAAGTGTTTTTTCATGTAACTAATTCTTCCTTAAATTGTCTCCCCGTCTGTATTTTACTTTTGCTAATGTACATTCATCAATTAGAGACTCCTCTATTAGTTTTTATTGTAATCACAACAATCATCATAGAAGTAATTAATCATTCTAATACTCCCTCTGCCCCTTAATTATTTCTTGTTTGACTTGACACACGGATTAAGGAAAAATAATTGACTTGATTATTAATATTGGTATAATGTGTAATTTCTTTTAATGTTCATGTAGATGTGGTCCATAATTAAAGTAGGGGAAAAAGTAAGGATAAAATGGTAAAAGTGATGTCCTAAAAAGGAAAGTTTTTAAAGAAGACAATTATTTTGGGACGGAGAAAAAAGGAAAGGAAGACAATAATTTAGGGACGGAGGGAATATATCTTTGATTACCCCTTTTCCCCCCGAAACTAGTCACAGTTTCTCTGTGCATTATTTTACGCTTCAAAAGCTTTTCAAACTCTACAACTTTCCTTTTTCATCTTGACACCTTGTCATTGTGATAGCTACAGTTTCTGAAGTCAGCTGTGTAATCCAAGCTCTTTCTGATCATGTTCTTCCGAATCTTCACTTCACTCTTGAGATCCATTGTATGATTCATATGTGCAATGCTTTTATATTCTGGATCATCTATCTTTTAGTTTATATAGTTGTATGATCTTTTCAGCTACTCATTGGGCATTAAGTTCTTTTCAATGTCCTTATAAATTCTTGTCAACAAGATGCTTTATCATTTTTGAACACTTCCAAGTTGATGTAGATAATGCAAAGCCCTTCTCAAATCTTTCGAAGGTTACCATGGGTCATCATTTTAGTCTAATTAGTCAGTGATATTGGGAGGCTTATTTGATTGACACAAACTTCAATATTCAAGCCTTCTCACGCATAGTAGTCCTAACCCTTTGAAGTATTGAAACAATCAAACACCAAGAATTTTAGTATGCTATTATATACACCCTTTGAAGTATTGAAACAATCAAACACCAAGAATTTTAGTATGCTATTATATACATTTAACTCAAGATTTATTGTTCTCCAACAACTTATGAAAGTTACTTTTCATGTATCTCCTTCTCCATTACTCCCCACTTGCATTACACTCGAGTGATCAAAAATAGTTTTTATGTCCCTTAGTTTTCCCAACTTTATTAAACCAAAACCTTCAGATTCTCTTTAGTTTGAAAAAAGAACTTATAAACATTATTTAGGAACCTGTTATTTCCATTTTGCTTTTGCCTTCTATGGGGAACAGTTGTTAGCATCTAATAACCTGTCTTCCTTTGCTATGGTTGAATGTGGAATTTCAATAACTGATGAAAGGAATAGACTTATGGGAGTTCTTTAGCACTTAGCAAGTGTAGAGAGTGACCGTGTTTGTCAATAGCACGTTAAACTTGTATTGTGATAAAAATGTAATGGAGGGCAATCAGGTCAGGAACTGAAATGTAGTATTACACACGTGTTTGACAAGTGAAGATCACCTTTCACTTGTCTCAAAGGTCACGTGTTTGACAAGTCAAGGTCACCTTTCACTTGTCTCAAAGGTTGGTAAGGCTTCTTTTGAGCACACTATCTGTCCGCCTGAATCCAGAATCATGAAAAAACTTTTGAGTTATTGACATTAAGTACAGGAAATATAAACCACTTAAAGCATGGAAATTCATATATGCATTATGAGCCTGGTATTGGCCTGAGTGAACTGTTCATTACCTCCATTTTCAGCCATCTGTGACATTTATTCCCTCTATCTGAGCTTTCATATCTCTTAACAACCAAGAGAACTCGTAAGGCCGTAATATTACATGGTACTCCTTCGGTTCCAATTGAAGAGGTATTGACTTATCGTGCAAATTAAGAAATAAGTTGAATAAGCAATTAACCACTAACTTCCTAAAGTACCCTATCGTTGTGTGGCCCATAGTTATTAAAGGCGAGCGCCTTGGTCGCCTCAGGCGAGAGGCGAGGCGAGGCGAGGGTACATCGCCTCTTCAAGGTCAGGCGAGGCGATGTTGAAGAAGCGAGCAAAGGCGATCGCCTTTGTCGCTTAGAGGAGAGGCGAAAGGCTTGAAAAGGCGAAGATAGGCGAGCATCTTACCTTTCCGGCCCAGATCTGAAGGATTTTGGCCTAGATCTAATCGATTCAAGCCCAGATCTAGCTACTGATCTTCAATATTCACTCAATTCAAGGCCACAGCTGCAATCGCCTCAGCATGGCGAACTAATCTGTGGCTTCGCCGTCGCCGGAAGTTGCCGGAATAGTGCTCACGCGCCGGCGCCGGAATTTTCGCCGGACCTCCACAGACTTGGTCGCCGGGGCTCGTTTAGGTTAGTCCCTCGCTTGGTTTTTAGATTGGGGGAGTTTCAAGTTGTTTTTGGTGGTGGTGTTAGGGTTTAGGGCAGCTTTAAAATTATTCTTGCCTTGAATAGTGAAAGTGAGAAAAAAGCCCTCCTATTCTGGTCCAAGTAATATGGGACTTTTGAAAAAGATACTATATTTTGACTTATTTTCTTTAATTTTCATCTTGTTCGCCTTTCGCTTGCCCGCCTCTCCCCTTAAAAATGTACATGTCGCCTGCCTCACGCCTTTCGCCTTTAATAACTATGGTGTGGCCACCATTTCAAGTTGATTTAGTTGATATGACATGATTATTCTCAATCACAAATTCAAAGGGTATTAAAGACATTATGTAGAAAAGTAGTTTCCTAAAGAGGCAATGCCCCACTTCAATTGGAACAAATTAGTACCTCCGTCCCGGATAAATGTTCCTACTTTCTATTTTGGGATGTCCTAACTAATGTTCCTAAAGACTTTTGATTTACCTATTCTATCATTCTTCCTAATATACCCTTAAAGCTTCATTTAATATAATACATCCCAAAGAAACCCAATTATTTAAAATAGTTTAACTCAATTAATGTTCATGGGTATTATTGTCAGAACACATTTTAGAGCACATCATTAATTTTGTTTCTTAATTCCAATGTTTTATCAACTAGGAACATTTATTTGGGACGGAGGGAGTATAAAGGAATGTATACCTCTTCAACTGGGGCAGAGGAGCAGTTGTCTTTGCTCCTGCTCACTGCCTGCCTTTTCTTTGGTTCCTGAGTAGTTGACAGTGAAGATGAAACTAAGAGACTGCCGAATCTATTGGCTGACTGAGGATGAAACTAAGAGCTCTTTCCAAGATCTTGTAGCATACTAGTTAGGTTTCATATCTATCAAGTGGAACTAGTTTCCTTAGTGTGAAGAATTTTCTACCTACTGTTACAACCACAAGTTTGCCTTCTACCCTTCAGTTTTGCCCAATAAAAGTTATCCTTTCACGCATTATAGATTTATCATATACTTTCTTTCTATGAAAACCCCCACTGAATCTAACGTGTTATAGAAAGTTGCTTGTTATCATTTCTGTTCTTTCAAGCAATTGTTCCTTATCGAAGAATTGAGAATTTTCTGTTATGCATAAGACCCATATATGTTTTGTAAAGAAATGATATCACGACATTTTGCAAGTATATATACTACTTCCGTCGGGTCTGATCCTTGTTTCTGTTCTTTCAGATATGGGACACAGCTGGACAGGAAAGATTTCAAAGCCTAGGTGTGGCATTTTACCGTGGTGCCGATTGTTGTGTCCTTGTTTATGATGTCAATGTCATGAAGTCATTTGATAACCTCAACAACTGGAGGGAAGAGTTTCTTATTCAGGTAGTCACTCACATAGTGATTCATTTACATTCAAATCGAAATTAGGTTTTTATATTGTTAACCCAAATTTACTCTCTGCTGATTTTCATTTTCAGGCTAGTCCTCCTGACCCTGAGAACTTTCCGTTTGTAGTATTGGGGAACAAGATAGATGTTGATGGAGGCAATAGCCGAGTGGTAGGATACATTCTTCCTTCTCAATTATAAATTCACCAAAATTGAGCTTACTGTACTGAAATTCTGATGGAGAATGAGTTTAGAAGAAGTTTATGTTTTTCCTCTAGAGGCTCATCCATCTGAAATTGGAAGCCCTATTTTCTAAAATGTCGTGCATAAAACACGTTTGATTACTTCTATAAAGATTTGTGTCTAGAATTTTCTTCTGAAACCTTTGGTCTTGGGAGTAATCTGTAGGATTTCGAGCATTCTTTCTGTTCATTCTCTATGTACTTTGTACTAACAGCATGGGAATTTATGATTTATCTCTCAAACTATCAGGTTTCTGAGAAGAAGGCAAGAGCTTGGTGTGCCTCAAAAGGAAATATTCCATACTTCGAAACCTCTGCAAAAGAAGGCTTGAATGTTGAAGCTGCTTTTGAATGCATAGCCAAAAATGCTCTTAAGAATGAACCTGAGGAAGACATGTAAGTTATCAGAGTACTTTGAGTCCTAGATTATCTTAGAACTGAGTTATTATAGCATCCAGTACTATCTTTTAAGGCATAGATTTGTCTCCTGCTTAGTGAGGTTCTACCTCAATACATGGATCAGTTATCGTTTTGTCAGAAATCAGCTCCTCACCTAATGGTTACAATGTCTGATTCCATTAACAATGTCATTTAAAAAGTCCACAATGAAAGTTGTTTGTAGGGAAAAACCAAAACAAAAAAAAAAGAAAAAGAAAAAAAAATTACTCAATACTAATTATAGATCAGGCCATAAAGAGTAAGGTGACAGACAAACAGTCCACCCTCTCTCTTCTGGTCCTCACTCTCCCTCCCCAACACTTTCTCTTCTATTCTCAAATAATCTCGCTTCCATGGCAAATTCGACCAAATAATCTTTCAGTGATTACACGGTACCAACTCTTCAATATATGTCTTTCTAGAAGTATCCATTGACAACGACAGTAGGTTCAAATAATTCGATTGGGGTAGTCGCTGAACCATACTACATGTTTCCGGCAACTACAAAAGCTGCATAAAAAGTGGCAGCAATGTTTCTGGAAAAGACAGTTTCAAAATTGCCCAGATTCGACTTTTTATCTTTCCCTGGTGTCCTACTTACGACTATATGGTGAGTCAACTCGACCACTGTTGTGTATTTAGATGACTAGACTGAACCAAGTTTGACAAAAGGACCTCTGATTGATCCAGATTTGGGTCAAAAACACCCATTTGAAGAAGAAACCCTCTGTTTTATTTTCGTTTGAGATAATGGAAGGTGGATGGATGTTGAGTTGTTTCATCTAGGTGGGAAAGAAAAATTGTGCGAGTCAAACTCGAGCGACTCGTGAGTCAGTCGATTCGAGCACCCCTAAGCTTGGTTCGGCTCAATTATTTTTGACAAGCTCAAATGGATGCTTGGTTTGGATCATTTAGGGATGTTGAGTTGAGTCAGGCTTGGCCGATTGAATCGGGTCGAGTTCTTGAGTTGACTTGGTTCACCTACAATCCTAGGTGCATTCTCTTGCATTATGTTACCTGGACCTTCTTTTTTGCCAAAGTACCTGTGTTGACACGACACGACATGGGTGTGGGTGTGAGTCTGGATATGGCAAATTTACACTAAATTAGTGCTAAATCTTAAAATTCTGACGGACATTCGATTCCACACCCGTATCCGATCCTTCTAGTGGAGTCCACAGTCCAGGTAACATAGGTCTTGCACAGATTAAGTGCAGAAGAAAAAAATAAAAAGAAATTGTTATGCTTTATTCTTAAAAGCACCAACATTTTGTTGGTAATATTTGAATTTTGATACTACATAATTGGTTTCATATATGGTTCATATGTTGCGGTGCCCATTTTTGTTCATGATCATGAAGAGACACTCATTTTTGGACGGAAGGAGTAATATATAAAGATTAAGAAGACAGCTGTACGATTGTCATGAGCAATATGCAAAAGGAATCTGTTAACTTTCAAATGAGTGTCACTTTCGGTGAAAGCAAGAACGTTAAGAAAGTCTCTTTTTGAGACTAGTGAATCAAATTGATGCAGCCTTATAAAGGGAGTAATATGTCATCAAGAAAAATGACCAGTGGATTAGTTTTAATTAGTGTTGAATGATCGTGCCAAAATTTATACAAGAAATGTTACAACACGCAATTGTTGGAATAGCCTGCCCCTATTATTATTGCGCGCTACTTGTAAAATGATGGTAACGACTTTTTCACTTTTGTTGACTATGAAGCTACCTTCCGGACACGATTGATGTGGCGAGTGGACGACAGCAAAGAACATCATCAGGGTGTGAATGTTGATTAGCTCTAGGATGAGAAGAAGACTGTTTATATCTCCTCCATCCAAGTTTGCACTTGGAGTCAAGATTCAAAGAATGTTAATCAGAGTTCTATGTATATTGCATTTGATTCAAAGGATGATTTTTTTTTTTCCGAATATTTTTTATTTAATTTTCGTACCTTGTAATTGATTTGGTTGACATTTGAGTTATTCAACTAGGATGCAGTTCCTTCTTCACTTTTGTGTGTGTGTGACTGTCAACAAGTGAACCTAGTATTGGCCGTTGTATCTATTGTTCAAAATAAAGCTAGTCGTAATAATCTGTTACAAGGCATCACTTGGCTTTTTGTTTGATTTCTTATGTCCAAAATTTACTTGATAGAGAGTATTATAAAGCTTTATGAGTTACTTCGACAGATCAAATGCATATTGAGTAATATGAAGGGTACAAAGATGTCACAAAATTTTGAAAATAAAATAAAATTGTAAATAACCCAAAAAAAAAAAAAAAAGGTTAAAAATCGTGGACACGCTCTTATTCATAGAGGTGATCATACAATTTTGCTGGAAAAAAAAAAGATCATATTCATTGCAACTGTATGAATCATCATCGTGATGATGCCGGAAATTGCTGCCGGGGGTATTATAAAACGTGTGTATATCTAGCTTGTATGATTTGCACTTCTCACCTGGAAAATAAGGCGGAGTTTATTAGGTAGGGGATTCATCCTTGCAAAGAAATTTCTAAGATGGGATTGGTAGAAAATTTAATGAAGGACAAATTATTTCAGATGAAAAAAGTGATTTATCTTGATGATGAAGAAGAATCAAGGTGCTGAACTGAAATAGGGAGCTCTCACCGTTCTGGAGCTGCCTGTTGTTTGGCAAGTTCTCTGACAATTGGTGAGCAACTCTGTATGTCAGAAAAGGGACAAACAAGTAGTATAATGTAACGTGAGTTATTTGCCGAGTAGGGGGCGGTAGGTAAGTCATGGTTGGGACCTCCGTGATCGGATTTCGGTCATGATTGAAACCATCATTGAGCGACCTCGTCACATTCATTCAATTTTCTGGTTCGTGGGTTTGATAACCTGTAAAGTTAGATTGTGCCCCTGGTTATTGTATATGGGTTTATCATTTATCACATTGATCTTTGACTATTAACATTTCAGTTTATGTTGACTCTTTTGTTTTGAAGGATTCACCCAAATCATGAGACGAGACGGTGTCGTTTTAGTATTGATAGTTGTTAAGCGGGAATCAATCAAGGAAGTTGTTAAGTTAAACTGTTAGTCGTATGTAAGTCCTATATTGAGTATTAATTCAGTTGTAAATGATGCAAAGAAGGATCAAATTCTTCACTCAAACTCGTAACTGGTTAAAGACCCATTAAACTAGATTAAAATTTTAACTTAGTAACCAGTTAAAGACCTATTAAACTTGACTCGAACTTTGACTCCGTCTCGTCAACTTAATGGACGGACATGATTAATGTACGCGACGACAAGATTGATGTAGTGAATGGGTGTCGGAATTCCGTCTACTTTATGGACAAGATTAGTGTGGTGAATGGACGTATGCTGATCTTCATCAATCTTTCATTCGGGGGGGAACCTAAGCTGGCTATCAATAAAGTAAATTTGCAAATCCTTCCTGAACTCGTGACGGATGGGAGGGGTTATTATCATGATTGCCGATGCAAAACAACTAGAAAATAAATACATGTATTAAAAACATTTTAACACAAAATTTCTTCAGGTTCTTATCTATACAGCCTCCTTCGCTTGCAAAATTTTCTACCACAACCTACATCATGCTTGAGAACAATCTTTTGCCCCAACATTTGTTGCGAAGAATCTTATGAAGAAAAATACTACAGTTCATACAATTGCTGCAAAACTTGCGCCCATGTTTAGCTGACTATACTGCTCCCAGACTATCTATTGAGATATTAAAGGAGGTAATGACAAGAACTTGGGCTTTCGTCGTAATATTACAGAAGCTATTCTATTGTAGAATTGAATCACTATGGATTGGTGAAACGACCAGAGCTCGATACTCTCCTCCTCCGTCGACGCTTCTGTCGAATTCGCCAAAAACTTAAGAGGAGCAGCAGCCCTAAGGAACAACAGCTTTGTTAGTAAAATTCCAGTTACCAGAGTTGATTGCTAACTGCAATGAAGTTCACTGACCTGAAATGCCAACAATAGCAGGTACAAGCCAGTGGCTTGGAACTAACACAGGTGCATTCAGCTGCAAGCACAGAGTGAAATGAGAAAACTTTCAGCTTTCCATTGTCATGTGTGTATGTGCATGTTTGTGGAGTAGGGCTAAGGATCCCAAAAGAATCTTAATATTTCATCCCACCTATGTGTGAAGCGTGAGTTTCATCATACATCACATCACTTGATCCTGTGGGGCCACTTACAAACTAATCACATGCTTACCCACATAGATTGAGATAAAAACTTCAGTTGCTTTTTTGGAATCCAAATCATCTACCACTTGATACACACACACACACACACACACACACACGTGTCTCTGAAGTGTCATATCATGCACACCAAGAAATGCCAACATGCTGGATAGGGTATACTATAGCAGAATAGGAATTTATCAAAATGGTTTATTTTATTTTATTTATTTTTTTTTTTTGGGGGGTTGTGGGGTGGGGCAGATAAGAAAACTTTTTAGGGTGTCAACTGAAAAGAAAAGTGAAACTATGCATGGAAGAGAAGATTTATTTTTTCCCATGGTAAATGAAAAGTGAAATTCCTATAAATTTGTGTCTTACATCGTCACTGTAGAGCAAGCCAAGGAATCTGTTCCCTTGAGGATTATCCTTGGCAGTTTTAGTGATGGAAGGCTCCACTGTAGAGTTAAGACCCTTGCCCAAGTCGATAACAGGATACCCTGGCAATTTACGGTTTCTTCCACTTACTTGTAAGCCATAACCCTTTGTTCCCCACATGTCGAACCTGGAGTCACTCCTGCATATCAATTCCTTTCCAACAACTGCAGAATAAGTAGAGAAATTCAAATCAGTTCTACGCGAGGGTAACTGATTGTCTTCGACGTGCAAGAGCTTATCCTGTTTAGCTGAGTCTGAGAAAAGCACTGGATCTTTGATATTCCTGCCAGTGAAATCTAGTATTTTCCTCAGAAGCCAGTAGCAGTTGGTGACCATATGGCTGCTGTCCAAACAGTTGGAATCTCCATATACAGCAATTCGACTCCCTCCCATTTCCAAAAGGCCAAGAATAGACGAGTCTGCCTGTAAGCATAAAGAACGTATAACTGTTATAGAACATTGTGGGATTTTGAAATTGTAGCCAGAACAGTGATAATTGGGCTAGCTACATTGCCAAAGCGAGCAAATTTAACTCCCCAGAGGAGGAAGTTGGGAACAAATTTTACTCTTTTCCACCTCCAAAAGGTCAATAATAGAGCCACCCCTAGATATCTGTAAGCTCAAAGCAGCATATGCAGCAAATGGAACAGTCATAACAGCTATGCATGGTAAATATGAAGAAATGAAGCAGATAATACAACTTTTTCCAGCCATGTAATTATTTGATTAACGGAATTTTTTTTTTCATTTAAATAATCCACATGCTTGTCAGCAACCCTTTTCAAATAAAGAACCTTCTGGAACGGTTTCAAGTGCATGAACATCAAAGTTATTTTATTTGTGCCTAAAATATCTGTAGATCATCCACAGAAAATTAATAGAAGCAACATAATTTTGCTTACCTTTACAGTATTGGAAACTAGCACGTTCTGGGTGGCCCCACTCTCTGAGCTGTCTTGAAATGGGAAGCTATGCACGTACCCACCTCCTGGAAATTTTACAATATCGGTCCCAGACGCATATCTACTCTGCTCGCCATCAATAGAAAAATCACCATTCAGAATCTTATCTCCAAAAGCAATCCCAAATGGGGCCAATAGATCATTCAATGCGGGAACATTTGCACCTCCAGTGACAGGGGTCCACCAGCTCCGTGTATTATCATCAAAAAATCTCATCTTTACCATTGTATCCACATTATACCAGTCAGCAAACACAGCCAAACTCAGTCCAGAATTAACAACATCATCTCTCAGCTTTTTAATCTCTTCTTCAAAATACTCGTCTTCGAGATCCACCATCAAGAGTGTCCCGTACTGCCGAGCATCAAAGCATGTTAGAGGTGAACCAAGTGTTTCAACATAGTATCCTGCATCTCTTAACATGTTGAACATAATGTGAAAATTTGTGTGCAGGTGATCCCCGTGCCAGTCAAGAATGTCACTCCGAACATCCAAGGAGTCTCTTGGAATATAACCTGGTGGGTATTTTATACTATGAAATTGATCCCACAGAACCCGAATTGATCTTGGAGGTGTTGGAACCACGTTTAATTTCAAGTGTAGCATACATGTGGTACTTCGACGACTCTTCTCTCCTCGAGCAGGCGGACTGTATACTCTAACTGTCACATTGCCTTCAATTGTTCCTGAAAACTGAGCTCCTTCTTCCTTGATTTGCATGTGCAGTGCTAGATAACCCGTCCAGGGCCAGATGACATCAGAATAAGTGAAGTGTATACTGAGAAGATTACCTTCCTCGTTTGAAGGATGCCAAGTTGGTGGGCTTTCAACGTAGCCAATAACACCCATTCCATTCAGTATTGTAGTGTTGAAGAGAACAGGCATTGCACCTGCGTAGAGTGGTTGACGACAAAAAGGCCATGAATAGGGACAGTCCGTGTAATCAAGAACACTAGGGAAGATGCTTGCTCGAGGTTTGTAGCTCTTCAGGATTTCATATGATTCTAACCTGACAAAGAAGGAAGAGGTTAGAACCAGTAACACCACAAAGACTACCTCGATCACATAACAATAGTTCCACATTCCCATTTCTGAAATCTCCCATGAAAATAGTCTCCCTTTAAAGTTTTAGCTACCAGGTTTAAAGATAGGATTATATTTTAAGCACCCTGCTGAATAGGACAGATTAGTAGTATGGTCTACAGGATACATCTCAGTGGTTTCAAATGAGGTTGATTAAAGTCAATCTGGTTAACTTGTGACGGAAGTATCTTCCACAAAACCTGGCCATTCAAATGCAGACTACTATGGGGGGACAACGGAAGCCATCAAGATGATATGTACGTAGATATACATATTACATATTACACAAAACAAGATATATATTTACAGCCAATTGCTACAGGAACTCACAGATCAACTCTGCCTGCACCCTGCTCATACATATTAGGCCCAGAGAGCTTTGCAGCCCCCTCAACCAGAGCTTGTTTCATGCTTGCTGGATTCAAAATGTCCTTTCGACTGCTTTCAGGGATGACACTTACTAGAAGGCATACCACACCAGCAACTACAGGACTTGCCACACTAGTGCCCGATAAGCTTTTACAGCCTGTGCTAATCTTGGATCCCATAATTTCTCGTCCATAGGCAACAACATCGGGCTTTACACGACCATAACTGGAATTCAATGATTTCATCAGCATGATAAACAAATATTTGTGAAATATCCTCCCAGGTTATAATATAGTTAAGCGCATAAAGAAGAAAAAGAAAAGGCAAGAAGTAATAGAGTGGAAATGAAAATGATTCAGAAGCAGAGTCTCATAGGTATGGTCAGATACGTCTAACCACTAAGCAAAATGACAACTGCAGGTAGCATGTTCTTTAGAAGAACAAGACAAGAGAACAAATAAATCATTTCTGAGTACATTCTTGCTAATTGAAGTAAGCTCAGCTAAAAACTGGATGAGAGAGAGGAATAGTGAAACTTTACACCTCAGAGAACCATCTTATCCAACATACAGCACCAATCTATTTGTCAGAATAAATTAGTAACGAAATAACAATAAGTGCCCCTGGGTACTTGTTAAGAGCCTATCTATAGAAATGTTTTGCGATGTGACGATAGCTCAATGCATTTCAAACTTCAATGATTTATTGCTTAGTATTCCCACCGTAAAAACACCCAACTAGAATTAGCACCATAGTTGTCAATATCTTAAGATACAATACAAAAATAGAGGTAATCGATATGTATCTTATGTGTGTATCTCATTTAACTACATATCCGACAATACGTTATTTGTATCTTACGATACGATACGTATCTTACGATACGTTGTTATCTTATAATATAGACTCGCACCAAATAAAACTATATTATATATTTTTTTTTATTTACTTTTTCTTACAAATTCTACATATAAAGAGTCAGAGATTTTACAAATTCTGCATATAAAGCGTACCCCACGATACACAAGACGTATCCCGATACGTATCATAAAAATGAAATTACGATACACGATACGTATCCCAATTTAACAACTATGATTAGCACCACTCGAGAAAATGGTCAGATTGAAATATCTAGACATTACTTCCACAAGCACCGGATTTAAAATCATCGTCTTAATATAACTTAAAATCTGAAGAACCAACATAAATAAATTCTGGACAATTTCTAACCTGCAAAAAAGAAATAGAGACAAGACAAAATTTTTATTCAGAAACCTACCCATGAGGAATTTCCCAAGTACTCATGCCACGCGATGAGAAGGAGGCAATGTGATCACTATAATCAATGCCGCCAACACCAATTACATCACTTTGATCTGCAGGATTGTTTAGAGTACCATAAAGTGGGCCGTCGTTTCCAATTGCAGAGACCATGATAATATTATTTGCTGTCAGTTCCCACACCTGTAAGAAAAATTTAGTGAAACGGGACTAATGTGATCAGTAAACCTTCTATCAGAACAATCTTCATCAGTAACAAACAGGCATAAGAAAGCGCTAGGTAGGTATTACTTGTCAAGTCCAACCATAATAGTATGATTATTCTAAAACAATGAGGAAAAACTGTACTCACAACAAATGGGAAAAGCGGCAAATGACAAAAGTCTCATTCAACGGGAAGATACCATATAGTATCCTAGATAAGGTAAATACATTCACCCAAGCTCCAATTGATACCTGAAACTTCATAGTTGAATTTGGCAAAACTGAGAGTTGCCCTTAATATTGATGGAAATTAGTGCTAGTATCAGATAACAAGAAGGAATAAAAACTAATGCCAAATTTCAGATACCAATGTTAATCCAAGGTAAAAAAAATGGTAGGCTATCCAACTATAGAGTATGTCAACTGTGCAATGAAATACAGCTTTCAAAAGTCACTCTCAAGAAAATAAAATGCATGAACTAATTCGCTGATCTTGTGGTATAAACAGACAAAGATGTGAGGCTATATCAAGTAGCTAATTACATTCTGAAGCATAGAGAGTCTCACCTTCTCTACAAACGGAAGATCCAAATAATCAGGGCCACCTATGCTCAAATTAAGCACATCCATGTTGGTTGCAATTGCATAATTGAATGCGTCAAGAAACCATGACGTGTATGATACCTGCAAAAAGCTGAATACAAACTTATGATAGTCTTGCCAAAATCATAAAGTCTCAATGAGAGTAAATAATAGAACAGAATCAAAGTCTAACACTGCCTCTCATTTTTCTTCCCTAATTCAATAAGGTCCTTGAATTTTTACAGATTTAGTGAAGAATCGAACAAAATGATTCTTTTACCGTAAATCACATCATTAGACATTTCACATCCATACACTCTTACTTAATGAACAAATACCTCAATGATGGCTAATGGTGCCTGCTGAGATTGATATACATTGTTGGCCCCTATCTAACATCTTAAGCTTTTAGATCGGTTGGTGTATCAAAGCTTTGGTAAGACAAGGTCGTGGGTTCGAGTCATCCTGCTTGCATTTGTTACCCGTAGTATTGAGAGTGCATGTAGTCACTATGTTTGGTTTGTGATGCTCTAGTGACGCATATTTGTTCGTCTCTCCACGTGTGGACGGGTCACATGTGAGGGGGAGTGTTGAGATTAATATACATTGTTGGGCCCATATCGAACAACTTAAGCTTTTAGATCAGTTGGTAACTTATCGGTCCCCTCCAACCCTAAGATCATGCAAACTAAAACGCCAATTGCCTTAAAGATGTTCTTCAGTGCATTACCTGTGCAACTAAAATGCCAACATATTTGGTTAGGTATTTATTGCTTTATCGTACAAATATGCATTACCTGTGCATCTGTAAACACGCGAAAAGCATAAATCTCAGTGTCTGGTGCAAATCCAAGACATTCTGCATTTTCACCGGCAATAACTCCTGCAACAAATGTTCCATGTCCGAGATTGTCATTTAGCGTATCCTCATTTGTCCAATTTGTTCGCTCCTGAAATTGGGAAAGATGATAAGTAGCTGTTTCACAAAGAGCTCTTTTTCTAATTAAATTATGTGGGCAGATACAAGCAAACTTACAGACAACTACAATCTGAACTAAAGAAAATCAAATGCTACTTCAGATATCTTCTAGAGTTATATCACCAACAAATACCTTGATATTGCGAAAATGTGGATGATTTGCTCGTATGCCAGTATCAAATATAGCCATCTTAACTTTTGCCCCAGTGTACCCTTTTGACCAAAGCACATCTGCTCCAAACAAGGATGTAACTTGAGATTTCTGCAACATAAATTACCCACATCATACTGAGTAAATGTCAGCAAAAGAGATACAGAAATGAAATAAAAAGATTAAAGGAATGCCAGGGATTTTTGAATACTTCAATGATTTATAAAAGTACAACATTACCAATTTTCTTTAAAATGTGAAAATAAAATCCACCAAGGACAAGTGTGTGGAGGAACTGCAACCAAAGTGACTGATAAATACAGAAGAATATCTTCATCGAGAACAAATAGGAAACATTCAACTAGAAGTAACTATATTAGGGACCCATCCTCTCCATTATACAACAATATATGAAAAGAATTAGAACAATATGGTTCAGTTCACGTAACAGCAAGCCCGGATCCTCCTTTTCTTCTCCAAAGGCACCAGCTAAGGCATTACACGACAATGTCACATCAGCCACCTCCTTATCAATATCGAGGCTCCAGATCCTCTCGGTCTATAAATCCAATCCTCTAGAAGCACATTCCCGCATAGCATATGCGAAGTACTGCACCATGATCTTCCCATCCAAATTGGTGCACCCATTCTCCATTCGCCTAAAATTATATAACCCCATCCCAGGTGTACCAATTGCAAAGTTAGGGGAATCTATTGTTTCAGGCCACCTCTGCCATTTGTATCGTACAATGCCATTAATCCCTACACCATTTGATTTCTACTTTGTTTTGAGAAACCAGTCAACCTCCTCTAATCCGCTTCCATAAAGGTTTAATTCAATACCATATGGTATAGCTTCTTCAAGGAACCCCCTACTACCTTCAGTTCAGTCACATTGCTGGAGGCTCCTGAAGCTGCCTGCACAATAGCATACCTTCACAAACATTTTGTTTTGTTTTGTTTTGTTTTGTTTTCTTTTCTTCAGCTTTATTTTTAATAAAAACTATGATAAAATAAATAAATTGCTCGTCATCAACTTAAATCTACTCCTTTGTCTACAGCCAAACTCCAATCAATCTCCCCATTGTAGTCCATAGAACTTTTCTCTAAAGGCAAACCAGAAGGTGGCCAAGCATGAAACAGGAAGGGTCCCACACTCGCACTCTAATTTGGCTTACTAACACAAGTTCAGACTAGATACTGTTCCATTACTCCTCAAGATATTACTTCAAACTCGAGACACAGTCATCTTCAACTCTCTTTAATTTATAAAACATGGTGAAAAAATAAATTAGCAACCCATAAGAAGTTCAAGCATTAAACCAGTTTCTTTTTGCAGCTTGGAATACTGGCACTCTGGTATGGGTTAGGCACAATTTTGAGACTTTCAAAGTTGTCTTCCTTTACCTTGTCTATCAATATTTAATAGTTTATCCAGAAGCAACAGAATCAATTCAAACACTACATTTCCACACATGGCGGTGAAAAAGGATTCATTAGCCGACCCCCAAAGTAATTGGGACAAATCAACGGAGTTGAGTTGAGTTGTATTACAAAAGCTTCTCAAACCTTCTAATCCGCAGATAGTACATATTAGAATATTATCACTAACATATAAACGTGCTCAATAACCAGCAATCTACCACATCAGCGAAAATAAATTTACCTTCATCAAAATATGACGATTCCAGTTAATTGTGGTGTTGCTTGTAGGTGCAGCCGCATAATTATCATCTTCACTAAACGACATTGCCGTAAAAATCTTCCCAGGCCGTTTCTTCCCATCCACAAACGCCCCAACTCGCTTCCTCTTCTTCTTCCCAAGCAAGCTCCTCATTTGATAGCTAAAATCAACTCTGACATCTTTCACCAGCTCCAATCTCTCAAACTCCTCAATCAATTCCTCACTAACCGATTCATCGATCGCCACGACTCCAAAATCGGTCGGAAACTTAGCCGCGGGGTTATTTCTATCAACCCATTTCCAATTTTTGAATTTCGCTTTCTGATCGAGATATGCTCTGTGATCTTCGGCTTTTTTGTAATCAGTGAATCTAACGATGTAGTTCTGTCTTGTGGTTGGTGGCTCGTGCCGTTCGGATTGAGGTTTGGTTAAGTTTAGGGTTAGGGTTAGGGTTTGGTTTGGGAGGAGCTGGGGAGGGGAGTGGAGGGAGGATTTGAAATGGAAGATGGAGATTGAGATTATGAGTGTGAATATAGAGACACTGAAAATGGAGATTCGAGGAGGAGCGATGATGATTTTCATGGCGAGCTTTGCTTGATTTGGCGGGAAAATCGACACATCGGAATGAGAGAGATAGAGAGAGAAAGAGAGAATGGTTGTTGAATCTGCTGATGCCGATAAGCAGTTTGTTTGTCTGAAAAGTCTTCTCTCCTCGGTTTTTGGGGTTTATTTTTTGAGTTTTTAAAATCGACGGCGTTTTTCAACGTCGGACGCACTTATGGTGGGGTGTTTGGCTGCATGAAGTTTCAATCATTTGGTCTTTTTAAAGAGTGCGCTTTTTCGTACGCGGTTGATAACCCGTGCGATGCACGGAGTGAAATGAAAAAATATATGAAAAAAAATAATAAATAACAAAAAGCAACATAGAATTGCATACGACAAAAAATGAAACAATATTTAAAATTATATAAACAAAAATTAAAATATTTTATTACAAATTTTGAAATACTTTCTTAAAAACATCATTAGTCGTTGAACATCTACAATTATTACTACTATCACTATCACAGATCAAAATTTAAAGTCCTTTCGGATTGGTAACTCTAGATAAAGCAACATACAATTGACCATGACTAAACACAGACTTTTTCAAAAATACACCAACATTAGACAAAGATTGACCCTGACTTTTATTTATAGACATTGCATAAGATATCATCAGCGAAAATTGTCTTCGTTGAAATTTGAATGAAATTCTTGAATCAAAAAGAGTAAGTGACATTCTTGGAATTAAAACCTTTCTACCAAAATTGTCCTTGGAAAGAACTTGTGCTTTTAAAACATGATTACCCATCCTTGTGATGATCAACCTTGTCCCATTGCATAATTCGAGAGAATGATCTATATTACGGAGTAACATTACAGGAGTTCTAACTTTTAATACATTATACATGTAATCAAATTCGAACATACCAATAGATGGACCAAAAACACTTTCATTCTCAATATTACACTAAACATCTTTGTCCAAATTTTGCGATAAAATATCCTTCTTTTTATTAACGATGATTGCTGCATAATAATGAATAATAAATTAATAATTATACAGTGATGGATCATGCTAGCAATAAACATTTAAACATATAAAATTATATTAAAGGTTTAAAAATATAAGTTATTTTTAATACATAGTTGTAAAATATCATTTATTTAAAACAAATTATTCAACCTAATAATACAATGAAGTACACTGGCTCATTATATTCTTTATTTTTTATACTTGAAGAAATATATAATTTAAAAACAACAAATTTGTATATAAATTTTGTTACTGAACACATACTATTATTATCAAGATAATAAATATTAAAAATACATATTTGAAAATAAAGAACAGAAAATAAAACTTTACATTGATTAATACACTGAGATTCATCTAAATAAAATTTTTTGTTTGGCGTGTCACAATTGGTATGGTTGGATCCATTTTCATCATTTGTCAAATCAACAATAGTTGAGCTATTTGAACCGATGAACGACTGAAATAGAAATAAATTTCTATTTGTCTTTTTAAGTAGTGGCGTTGTAGCTAAAAAATAAAAAATAGTTAAAAAATATAAAAATAATAATTCACTAAAAATATATTGATAAATACACTATAATCATACCATTTGTGATATTTGATAGAGAAGTAATTGAATTTGGATATAACACACTTGTAGCAGAACCTCCAACATTATATTGTTGTGAATGAACATTTTTTGCAAAAAATAACGAATAAAAAAAAATGTAAAAAGTCAATTATTGCACCGAAAATATTATAAAATTTTAAATTATTTTGTCCATATTATTCAAACTAATACTAATTAATGAGGTTAAATATAAGGTCAAACGATTTTAATACCTTAAGCCCAATTCCACTATAAGGACAATATAGTTAAGTAAAAAATAATAGGCTAGATAAATGGCCCAAATATAAGGCCCATTGATTTAATTAGACTACATAGTGCTAATAATCGCCCAAAATAAATGTAAGCCCAATCTCCGGTAGATAGCGCAAGCCCTTTATTATAAATATAAGACTTTGACTTTGACAAAGTAAAGGCTCCTCTCATTCGGTAGCCTCTCTCTAGATAAATCCAAAATATCAAAACCCTAATTCCGCCGTTCCATTTCTCGTCTAACCCTAACCCTACTTCCGCCGCACAATCTAAGTCATGTCTGACATATCTAAAACCAATACAAACACAAGGGTTTCTGACAAATCGAAATCGTAATCAACCACACTACTTTATCAAATCCCAAGAAATTCCGAATTTTGGCAAAAATGAGGTTACTTTATCTGCAATCTGTCAAAAAGATAAGTTTTTCTTACTTTTATTAATTTTATGTTAACGATTTTACCAATATACAAATTTCGTTATTTGTTTTTTTCATAGATTTTAACATGTTTTTACTGATCTATGTTGATGTTTTAGATTTAAACATGATATAATCATTTTAATGTTCTGGTTTCGTTCAGATCTGTAATTTGAAGTAATTTTTGCATTGTTCTTTGAAATATTAACATATAAACATGGTATTGCCGTTTTAATCTGTTTAATTCGTTCAAATCTATAATTTAAACTACTTGTTGCTTTGTTATTTGAAATCTCAACATTTAAACATGATATTATGCTTTTAATCAGTTTGTTTCGTTTAGATATGTAATTTAAAATAATTTTTAATTTTTTCTTTGAAATCTCAACATTTAAACATGATATTATGCTTTTAATCAGTTTGTTTCGTTCACATCTGTAATTTAAAATAATTTTTATTTTTTTCTTTGAAATCTCAACATTTATACATTATATTATATTTGAAATCTGTTTATTCCGTTCATATTTTTTTTAAATGTATTTTATAGTTTTTTACGACATATAAAGCCATGTCTAAACTATTTAACAAATTAAATTTTCTCTAAAAAATCTCAACACTTATATTATGTTTTCTAGGTTGTTTTCTTAGATCTGAAAAATTAAATTGATTCTGCTGGAATTTTTCGTTGTGGTTTGTGTATGAAGTTTGCCCTAAATTTAAGTTGACTAAAAGAATTATGCATTAAAAAATCTATGTTAAATATTAACTGGACTGTTTGAGCATTGTTTGGATTCGAAGCTTGTTAATGTGATTAATTGGTTACTTAATGAATATCTTGTTATGTTTAACAAATATGCTTTTCTATACGGAATCTCAACACTTATTTTTTGAATTATATTCTGTTTCAGTAGCTCTGAAAAATATCATTTGATGTTGCTGTATATTGTTAGGCTTCAGTATATATTTTTTTATACTTTTCCTTGTCTATTGTGTATAAAGCTTGGCCTAAATATATGTTCACTAACATAAATATTCACTAAGAAATCTATGTTTATTAATATGTGCTCTGTTTGAGTAGTGTTTGGCTTGTAGCTTGTTAATGTGATTAGTTGGTTGTTTAATGAATAACTTGTTATGTTTAAAAAATAAAGTGGCCTAAATTTATGTTGTGCAAATCTTATTGTCTTTTCGAAATCTCAACACTTGTATTCTGATTTCTATGGTGTTCTAATAACTTTGAAATAGTCCATTTTGATGTTGCTGTAATTTATTAGGATTCTGTATTTTTTTTTATATAATTTTGGCTGTGGTTTATGTATAAAGGTTAGTCCTAAATTTAAGCTAACCAAAATATATGTGCCTTACAAAATCTATGTTTAATATTAATTGTTTTTGCCTAATCATTGTTTGGATTTAGAGCTTGTTATTTTGATTAGTTTCTTGCTTAATGAATGACTGGTTTTATTAAAAAGAATTTGATTTCTCTTTGAAATCTTAACATTTATGAATTCTACTCATATAATGTTTTACACCATTTGAAAAATTACATTTGATGTTGATGATATTAGTTTTCTAAATAGTTGGCTTTGTTTAATTTGGGATTTAAATACTATAACTGGGCTTTACAATTTGGTCTTGTTTTGAGTATTCATACCTGAATAATAGGGCTTGCTTGATTTGAGTTTCAAATACAACTTTTTGGGCCTTCAAATTTTAACTTTTTATGGGTATCCTAACCTAAATGGTAGGGTTTGTTTATATTAGAATTCAAATACAATAAATGGGCTCTAAACTTTGGACTTGTTATGAGTATTCATAAGTTATAGTATGACTTGTTTGACTTGGGATTCAGATAATATAAATGAGCTTTTCAGATTAGACTTCTTATGAGTATTCATTTCTGAATGATAGGGCTTGTTTGATATGGGCTCCAATACTGGAAGGATGTTGACCGGAAAAGAATAAGCTACGAAGGTAATATTTTTTATACAAATTAATAAATGTGCCTTACAAAATCTATGTTTAATATTAATTGTTTTTTCTAATCATTGTTTGGATTTAGAGCTTGTTATTCTGATTAGTTTCTTGCTTAATGAATGTTTGGTTTTATTAAAAAGAATTTAATGTCTCTTTGAAATCTTAACACTTGTGAATTCTACTCATATAATGTTTTACACGATTTGGAAAATTACATTTGATGTAATTAGTTTTCTAAATAGTTGACCTTGTTTGATTTGAGATTCAAATGCTATAATTGGGCTTTACAATTTGGACTTGTTTTGAGTATTCATACCTGAATAATAGGGCTTGCTTGATTTGAGTTTCAAATACTACTTTTTGGGCCTTCAAATTTGAACTTTTTATGGGTATCCTAACCTAAATGGTAGGGTTTGTTTGATTTGGAATTCAAATACAATAAATGAGCTTTTATATTTGGACTTGTTATGAGTATTCATAAGTTATAGTAGGGCTTGTTTGACTTGAGATTCAGATAATATAAATGGGCTTTTCAAATTGGACTTCTTATGAGTATTCATTCCTGATTAATAGGGCTTTATTGATTTGGAAAGGAATAAGCTACCAAAGTAATATTTTTTAATCAAATTAATAAATAATAATTTTTCCTCTAATCATATATAATAGATTTATGTTTATTTACAGGTCAAGACTCATACCAAACTAACAAAATGCAATCCTTGTCAAAGATTCAAATTTATGCAAGATAAGTACACTTTAAATTTATGTCTTAATATTTACTTATCCCAGAATTGTTTAATGCTAATGTGTATTTTTTTAAAATGCAGATGACAAAAAGAATACAGTTTAACAAATGTGGACATATAAAGAGATGAATTGGTAATCATATTCATATGCAAGATAAGTAAACTCTCGTGAAATATTTTCAGATTTTATTTATTATTTTCATATAATTTCCAATACACTTTAAAAAAATTTCCATGGTATGCTAACATACTAAAAAAAGATTACTTTTTTTTTTTGTAAAATAAACCATACCAAACATAATAATTTTTTCTCCTCACTTTTAAAATATACATATAATATGTTTTTAAAAAAATTACAGATTAACTAAAACGTACTTTTTGACGAAATATCACTCTTCTTGTGCTTGGTTGATATTATTGTAGACCTTGTAATCTTCATGACTCTGTCCAGTTGTATATCTCTATTATCAATACCCAGTTGTTCACCCTTTCTTGTTGTTTCTTGCTTGTGTTAACCCGAATCTAAGAATAAATGTTCCTTTTAAGCTTGAAAATATTCATAGGAAAATAATGAAAACTTTCGGTTGGTTACTTATATAAGGATGAGGTGTTGTGAGCTCAATAAACAATGTTTGACAGATCTGAAATTGACTCTTTGATTTCCTTCAAATATCATAATTAGTCTTTTTACTCTACACGGACTCATGCTATATCTTTGTAAGATACTTTGGCAGTTTATAAATAACATAAACTAATAATTACTTTCTGCCCTGTAACACCCTGACCTTACTTCATTCCTAGTTAACTCATAATCACTTCATATTGACCTTGAAACCCTCGGAGAGTGAGGTGTCATACTTGTTAAGTGTGACGTGTCAAGTTGAGAACCGTATTTGACACGTAGTTAATCTACGTTGTGTCGTGCGTTGTTTCCGTATTCGTTCGAGGTTATTCTTAACCTTGATTAACACCCGTATACGTTATTCATTTCCCCGTCCCATTGACCTAATCTTAGTTTAGACTGCTTCACGATTGATGATCATGTTGATCTTGTCGTTAACCCGCACGCCGAGTCATTTCAAGTGTTTCGTATGCCCCGATTTGTACTCAAATCTTTATATGGTTGATTGTGTGAGCATTATGTTGAACTTCTAGCGTTGTTTCCGAACTTTCGGGAACCTTTCTCGAGTGTTTCGACCTTCCCATAGACTTAGAATCACTTTGGGATCATTTAAAATCATTTCGGGAATGTTTCGGAGAATTTTCGGAGAGTTCGGAGAATCTGGACTTAAAGCGATCGCCCTGCAACCAGAGGGCAAAGCGACCGCCCTGGGGGAGATCAGAGCGATCGCCTTGATTCCAGAGGGAAAAGCGATCGCCCTAGTTAGGGCAAAGCGATCGCCCTGTCCCGTACTCTGCTCGTTCGGTTTTCGTTCTTTCTCGATTTTTAACATTTTTAAGTGGTTTAAAATGCTCAAACAAGCTCGGGATTGAACCAAACACTTACCCATGGTATTAATAACATAACCCAACCCATTTCCCCTCATTTTTCTTCCTCCAAACCCAGATTTTAGAGAGAGAGAAAGAAGAGAGAGAGTAAAGAGATAAATCGCGATATCTTGAGCATTTGAAGTTGGATCGACGATCCGTCTTCGCCGTAGCATAGAGGGAGGCGAGGGGAACGATTCTAACCAAAAGGATCATTCGATCTGTTAAGGAATCACCACCCCACCTCTTCTCACATATTTTAGAGAGATAAAGTGAAGTTTTGAGAGGGAGGAAGCTTGATTCGGACTTAGATCGAGCTTGGGATCGACGTGTGGACTCCATAGCATCGTAGTGTAATATCGTGATGATTACATGTTATACATGTTGTATATGAACTCCCTACATGCTATACTTGCTCAAAATGATCTATTAGCATGCTAAATGATGGGTATTAATTAATTGTTGTTAGTTTTGTGGTCTCCGAATATTAGGGACTTGTAGAGTTCGTTGTTATACACGTTGTTGTTGTTATTATGTTGGTTGTTGTCTCCGAGTATTAGAGACTCCTCGAGATTGTGTTGTGAATATTGTTGTTGTTTCCCGAGTTGTAGACTCGTGGGTTTGTTTTATAGTTGGGTTTCGGCAGTATAGTCGCCGATGACTTGTTTTAGTTCCATCGAGCATGTGTAGCTCATTGAGATTATAATCGTTAATATTCTCATGGTGACTCGTAAGATTTACATAGGTGGTATATACCCCGAACGTTGAATATTGTGATTGACACGGTTAATTAGGGACGATACTACGGTTCATTCCGAGGTTTAATTTGTAGATGACCAACTCTAGCGGAGTTGTATAGGATGACATTTCACATGAGACGTATAGTCTCAATCATCGATTGATTATCTATACCCTTATACCTTAGCGAGGGTTAATTATCTATATTAGTCTATCCATAAGTTTTATCGAATAGTCATGCCCCTTAGTGCACGACATTTCACATGAGACGTATAGTCTCAATCGTCGATTGATGAGTTGGGTATATTCTAGGTAGTCAATGTACACCTTGGTTAACGTTCTAATACGGATGATGTGACTTGTAGGGAGTCATGATATGCATAATACACGACGAAAATGAGATGGAATATATATACATGAGATGGAGTGTATTGCGATCATAGGAGACTGTAGAGATCCTAAGTTGAGCTTGTTAATGACACATTGATTTATGATTGTAAGTACGAGTAGACTTACGTATGTTGTTATTGTGAAGTCTAGCATTTGTGGACTTGGTTGATGTGTGGTACTTGTGATTGTTCTAGTAAGCAATAGGGCAATCATCCTACTTTGATGATTGATTGTGTCTTTAGTAATTACAAGCACATCATGTTGATTTGGTATGTGATTCAATAAAACATATTATGGTTTGATTTCGATAAGTTGTGATTCAATAGAACACATCATGATTTGATTTATTAAGTTGTGATTCAATAGAACACACTTTGATTAGTTTTACATGAGTAAACATCTAATTGTGCATTGTATCGAGTCCAGCTGGCATATGTGCATTGGAGGTGTATTGACGCTCGGTTATTGCGGGAGTAGGGGCTTCGTAATAGTCGAAGGCCAATACACTGGGCCTCTCCCTATCATTGGCCACGATATGGGTTTTCTCTAGTCCCACAGTTGAACGGAATAAACGGCGGCTGTGCGTTGTCGACATTGTTTTGTATGCATTGGGATACGGACACCGGTCCCTTGTGATACTTGTAAGTGGCTAGAGCCGTATTGTCTCGGGTCGTAGGGGATCGAGCGATACATCAACGTGAATACAGAAAATGGTCCACAACGGGTATTTGTAGATCGTGCTTGACGCGGTCGGGTACATTTATTTGACAGGTACTTGTAGATCGTGTTTGACGCGGTCGAGTACATTTATTTGACGGGTACTTGTAGATCGTGTTTGACGTGATCGGGTACATATATTTGTTTTGGGATACGAGCACCAATCCATTTGTGATTCGTGTACGGCAGTAACAGTACAATCATTTATTTCTGTTCGTTGGTCGATATTGGGAAATGTGTCCAGCATCAGCGGCACAGTTGTTTATTTTGGTTCTCTGAAGCAGAAACGCATGAATCTATTATTATTAATATCTTGTTGGATAGCAGCATATGCATCTTTTATAGTTCTGTGAAGCAGCAGTGTAATCATCTTCTACGGCTTCATGGAGCTATAAGGTCAGAAGTGTTTCAAGGGATTCAGAGGTGTACCTCGAATCCACCGTATCCACCTTTATGTGCTTACTTACACTTTATATGCTTCCTATACGAACGGATGTTGGTCGTGGTCCCCAACCAGTGCATGACGGTTGGCAGCTACTGAGCCTCTCGTGAATATAGGGTTGGTTGTCTTATGTGCTACAACCTATTTATTATCCTGTTATATTAATGTGCATAATGGCATGCCATATTGTTACATTAATAACTTACTGGGTCTTCGACTCATCCCTTCCATTTGTTTTTCCTTAGTCTGCAAGTTGTGTTCCAGCGCAGTGAGGCATTAGATCAGAATTTAGCAAGTCGTATTTCGTTTATATTTATATTTGTGAGATAGTGGGTTAAACTGAGTTATGTAAACTTAGTATGTCGGGTAAAGATACTTGTATTTTATAGACTTGCATTTAGTGCTGACTTGTGGAGTCGTGCCGATTGTACTATTTTATATCTTCAGTTTTCTTGGTTAACGTGGGCATGTGCCCGTTGGTGTTTTACTTTTGGTTTTCCCGAGCGTGTTGTCTCGTGGTGTTTTTATGTTGTTGTTCTCCGGCGCTTGTTTAGCCGTGAAGGTTTATATTGTTGTTGGGATTTTTTTATTCGAGTTTTTAAAACTCCTATTTTTTTGTATCTCACTGCTTAGTTTGGTTTTGAGCTTTTGTGGCTCGTTTTATTCAGTTCTTTCAGCTGTTCTCCTTCGGTTTGGCGCTCCAAGTTGGGGTTCAACATCGATCTCGGACCCGGCTGGTCACATGCCCTCGGTTAAATAAAAATCATCATTTTTTTATTAAACCAATAGAGATGTCAGACTGTTTCAGTTATGTTTTTTTATTATTATAATATTGATTAAAAGTTTCACTTATTATTTGAAACTCATATTTGAGTTGTATAATTTCCAACTAAATGTTTCACACACACACACACACACACACACACATATATATATATATATTTATTTATATTTTAAGTTTTTATTACAATCGGGCTTGAGACACATAAATACACGGGAGTCAGGTTATACTACATATCGTTTATATCAATATTATAAAATAAAAAATATTTTTTAATCTTTTATAAATTTATATATGTATTCATTTTAATCAGTTTTATTAGAATTGGGCTCCAAACACGAATAGTTGGCCCTATTAGATTATTTTAGTTATATCTTTTAACTTTTTTTATATATATATATATATATATGTATTCATTTTAATCAGTTTTTTATATATATGTATTCATTTTTTAATGGATTTGGGCTTCAAACATTGTAAAATGGATTCCAAATTGATGGGCTTTATATGAGGGCCCATAAATTGGCCCTTATTATCTTAAATATATAGCCCTACATTTGTTGACTACAATAATATATGAGAAATATAAATTACTCATAGAAAAATAAATATAAAACTGAATTACAAAATATGCTAAATTTAGATTTCATGTATTATAGGCTACAATTTATGTTTTATTTTTAAACAAATTTCATGTGCTATAGGTTAACTTTTTTTATATAAAAAATATTATATATATATGTGTGTGTGTGTGTATTCATTTTAATCAGTTTTTATATAGATATATTCGTTTTTAAATAGAACTGGGCTTCAAACATTGTAAAATGGCTTCCAAAATTGTTGGGCTTTATATGAGGGCCCATAAAGTGGACCATAATTTGTCTTAAATTTATAGCCCTACAAAATATAATGTCCTTTTAGGCCCATAGATTGGCACAGGAAATTGTTAATTTCATCTATTGTAAAAAAAAAAAAAATTTCACGGTTATTTAGTCATTTTCAGGTTTGTGTTCAAGCAAACATGCTAATTTTCAATTTCATGTGCGAAATTTAGATTTCATGTTTTATTGTTAAACATTTATCAGTTAACATGTGTTTACATTAATTAAATTTCAAATTCCCATATTAACATGTAATAATTTTTATTCTGTCTTTTTTTGTTAATTTGTTTATGTGAGTGAATGTTTAACTTAGGAGGTACATTTGTTTACTACAAAAATATCCACGCAATATAAATTACTCATAACAAAATAAATACTTATAAAACAAGATTATAATTAAAATATGCCAAATTTAGATTTCGTGTGCTATAGGTTAAAATTTACTCTATGTTTTATTTTTAAACAAATTTAAAGTATGTTCTTACAGTTGTTAAATATTTCAGATTTTCATATTATCATTTACTATCAATTAGTATGTGTTGACATTACTTAAATTTCAAATTCCCATATTATAATGTAACAATTTGTATGCTTTTTTTTTGTTAATTTGTTTATGTGAGTGAATGGTTAAGTTAGGAGGTAAATTTGCTCACTACAAAAATATCTGCGATATATAAATTACTTATAACAAAATAAATATAAAACAGAATTCTAAAAGATGCTAAATTTAAATATTACGTGCTCAAGGTATAATTTATTTTTTGTTTTTAAACAGATTTAGACTATTTTCTTACGGTTGTTAAATTTCAGATTTCCATATTATAATTTTGTAATCATTATACTTTTTACTTTTAATAGTTTGTTTATGTGATTGAATGTTTAAATTAGTAGAGTATGTTTGTTCCACTTTTTTTTTTTTACTGTTATTTAGTCATTATCAGGTTTAGTTTGAAGCTAACATGCTAAATCTAGCATGTGTTTACATTCGTTAAATTTCAAATTTCCATATTATCATGTAATTATTTTTATGCTTTTTTTTATTTCTTTAATTAGTTTATATGAGTGAATGTTTAACTTAGGAGGTACATTTGTTCACTACAAACATATATACGAAATATAAATTAATGATTACAAAATAAATAGAAAACAAAATTATAAAATTAATGATACTAACAATACGTCACAATTTCATAATGCATTCCATCAAATACCTCTAGTACCCATGTAGCAAAAGAGAATCAACTTGAGCATAAACATCCTAAAAGAAAAATCAGTAATTCATCACAAACCAAAAGATAAACAATAACTTCATCAAAAACATCCCAAAAGAGAAACGGCTAAAACTTAACCAACCAAGATCACTTAATCTTTCTCAATCTTCACAACAACTTGACAGCTCCATCCTCTTCAACATTCAATGATTTTGATTTGTTCTTCTGATTGTTTGGAGTCGAAACCTCATCTTCGGATGAATTCAACTACAAAAAAAAAACGTAGTTTAGAAATATTTGGTAATTAGAAAATAAGATATTAAAAACTTACATCTAATTCTTCATCAGCATCTGTGTCCTTAAGCTTGGAAAAAATGTCAAATTCTGGCCCATCTTGGTAAATGTCCTGATATTTATCAACGACAGAATTGTTAGCAATTAACTTTATAACTGGAACAACATTGACATCATAAGCACCTTTCTGATTATTTTTTACTTGAATTTTGAAAAGCACAATTTTTTCTATCATAGTAAATATCTCCATAGGGAATTCATTCTTTGCTTTGTTTCTCAGTTCTAAAGCTGTTTTCCCAATCAGTTCGTTACATTCCTTATACCACAATAAAAACGATGCATTTCCTGTGCTGTCTACGACACGTACTTGAATCTTGTACCTGAATAATAAATTAATTCATTAAAAAAATTATTATAAAAAAATTATTTCAAATGAAATACGTGTAAAATATCAACTGAATGTCGTTACCTTATATTTCCAGTCATATCGAAATTATCGCATTTTTCGCAATATAATTTGTCAGCCGGAGGTGTCATTTTTATTGGGCACTTTTTGCATGATATATACCACCAATCATCACCTGTCTCTACAGCAACTATCTTACCAATCACCCAATAACTTCCAACCTAAAAAAATACCAAGGCAAGTCTTTTTAAAAATAAACTTTAAATCTACAATGAAAAAAGAAAGAATAGTGAACATATAGATTACATCAATATCTTCCAAAATCTGCTCTATAGTCCTAATTAGGTCCTTTGACATCTCAAATTCCCTAGTAACATCAAGTAACATCAACTGCCATTTTCATTGCTATTTTACCAATTGGAGTTGTTGACTTCCATCCGAAACCAAGCTAAATCATATTAAAAAAAATAGT
The DNA here is from genome assembly GCA_016624345.1 of Platycodon grandiflorus. Classification (NCBI taxonomy): domain Eukaryota; kingdom Viridiplantae; phylum Streptophyta; class Magnoliopsida; order Asterales; family Campanulaceae; genus Platycodon; species Platycodon grandiflorus. The sequence goes on from CM028369.1 coordinate 25,884,405, forward strand.
TTAAATAAGGATCAATATTTAATTATATATATAATAACAAAATTTTAATTCTACTATAACTTAGTGATTAAAGTTAGAAACAGAAACCCGTTACGAAAATGCTTAATTTCACGTATTCCTCCATTGATGGTCATTTTGGTAACATGATATGTGTTTGAAACCCGTACTTCACCCCTAAAAACTTTAACACGGCATAATTGTAGAATTATTATGACAGGTTCGTCAGTAGTAACAACTGCTAGGTAATCGCATAAATCATCCACAGGCTGCCCCCATAACGTGCATGAGTGAGTCGCCCCCCTAACACAAAAATTGAAGATTTAATTCATTATAAATTTTTTGATTAATATAAATTTAATAAATCTATTAATTTAAATCATTTAAAAGGATTACTGCATGTTCTCCAACACCAAATCAAGCATCTTAGTTTCTCTTCCTGCAATTTCCTTGTGTTGAGGAAAAGACTTTGCATTCAGCTTTCCGATGACGTCTACACAAACGCTCAAAACAGTATATTTAAGTTATAAAAAAAATTAAACATGCATTGACAGTAAATTTAGAAATAAAACTGAGAATAATAAATTACCGATGAGGAATGTTTCATCAACTGAATCAACGTTCGCCAATTCTTCATATGGCTTGAAATTGTAAATGAGCCATGGAAATGATTTGTCAGAAATCTCAGTCAAACAAGTTGTCCCTACAAATATTATTTTGTATTTTGCTGCTGTGGTCTTGAACCTCATTCTATTATCAGCCACTATGAAATTTTTGATTGCGTACAGTTTGGTCTCTTTCAAAACAGTTTCATATTTCTCAATCTGATTTTGTTTGATGGTGGCATGTATTCTTGATCCCTATAATGCAAACAAAGTTTATTGTTTATACAAAATTTGTATTAATGAAAAAAATAAATTCAAACTATGTTTTAATTAAAAAGATAAAACAAATGGAGATTTACCTCAGAATCATGGAATATACATTCCATTGCAATTTTTTTGGAGCTATCACCATATGATGGTACAGCATAAACTTGAACCAACTGAACTTTAATTACCCATTGTAGTTTGCTAGGATTGAGATCTGAGACTAAGCTAAATAGTGGCGGTATTGTGAAGAGAATTTGGAAAATTTGTTTGGTTGGATATGTGATGCAACAAAGGATGGATGACATATTTATACTATAGTTCTGCAAACTACCTTTGTTGTTTTGAAGCCCACTTGACTGAACAATGTCCAAGGCGTGCTCTCTTAATTCAAATACAGTCATGAGTCATGATGACTATTTTAGGCTTGCTTTAATTTAATTATTTAATTGGTTTTTCTCAATTATTTTATTATTCATGAAATAATTGTTAATTTCGGATGAAACAGTGACTTGTTATTTAATAAACACGAAATGTATTTTTTAAATATAATAATATATTAACAGAGCACTTCCTTCTATAGGCTGTAGTTCGCTGGATTTTGAAACAAAATTGTTAAATCCCATTTGTTGTTTATCTGTTCAATAAAGCAAAAGTAAAAGTAAAACAACATTGGTCAATGCACAACAATACCTTGTTCCAGCTACAAAACTGTTTGCAATTTCAAGTTTAAAAAATGAGACAGTTGGCCACGTGTTATATGGACAGTTTTTATTTACTAAACACGAAATATAATTTTCTTAAATATAATAAAATAGTGACAGCACTTCCTTCAATAAGCTGTAATTGGCTGAATTTTGAAACAAAATTGTTATATCTAATTTGTTATTTATCTGTTCAATAAAGCAAAAGAAAAAGTAAAACAGCATTAGTCAATGCGCAACAATACAGCTTTCCATCTGCAAAACCGTTCACAATTTCAATGTTAAAAAATGAGACACTTTGCCACGTGTTTGCTGAACAGGTTCCAAATTTAGAAATATTTTTTTGGCGGGATCTTTCCATTTTTGTCCATGCTTCTGTTTTTATACATATATATAGATTTTATATACTCGTCTAGTTTCATTTAAATAGTTTATGTTTAAAAAAATTTAAAAATTTAAAATATATAAATATTATTAAAGTTTGTCATATTTACAAAATTATTTTAGTATAATTAATATATGGCTTAATTATCAATTCGGTCACTGTACTTTGCAACTTTTTTCAGTAAGCTCACTCTACTTACTTTTTCTCCTAATTAATCACTGTACTTGGCATTTTGAGTCAAAAGGGTCACCCACGCTAACTGCCGTTAATTCCATGGACAGAATTGCGTGAAAAGACATTACTACCCCTTTAGCTATGCCCATGCCGTGCACGTGGTCCAATTTTCACACTTAGTCGTGACCAAAGATTCATTTGTCATTCAGACAAAACAAAAAATGAGATAGTGAGAGTACGATAAATTAGTGTTGAGCTAGCTTTTGATTTCGAAGACAAAAACCAAGACGAAGACTCGTAATCCTGAGAAGTGTATGGTTCTGGTAGACATGCCCAAAAAGGTTACGGTTCCGGTTCGGAACCGACGGTTCCACAAACCGTGATAAGGCAAACCGAAATCGAACCGTGTTGTTCTGGTTCCGGTTTCGGTTCCAGTTTGCCAGTTCCAGTTCCGATTTTTTGGTTTTTCGGTTTTATTTTTTAAATTTTATTTTTTTTAAAAAAAATTTGTTTTAATTTTTTCTTTTTTAAAAAACTATTATAAATTGTAAAAAAAGGTGTTATATATATATATATATATATATTTTTTTTTTGAATTTTTGCAAGAGTTATAAATTGTAAAGACTTTAAGAACTTTAGTTATCAAAAGTTATAAATTAGAAATTGTAAGAACTTTAGTTATGAAAAATTACAAATTGTAATTTTTACAATTTAAAATTTTAGAATTAAGAATTTAAAAGTGTTAAACTTTTTACAATTTAAGAATTAAGGACTTAAAATTTTTAATCTTTGCAATAGTCTTGAAAAAATAGAGTTTGTAATATTGAATTTAGATTTGAGAAAAACTTTTGCAAAATAAAAATAGTTTTTCTTAAATTCAATAATAGTTTTGTAATGATTACAAAAAATTTAAGAACTTAAAAAACTTACAATAAAAATTTAGGAACTCAAAATACAAAAAATAAATAAAAAATAGGGGCGGTACCCTAACCAATTTTATTAATAATAATAAAAAATTACAAGGAGAGGGACAACTAGCCTTGCCTTATTATAAAGGAGGACAAATGAGTCTTACCTCAAAATTTAAATGTACAATACATTTCTAAATTCTAAATTTTAACGGTCTGGAATTGTTGGAACCGGCGGTTCGGAACCGACGATTCACGGTTCCTAAAAGACGCAAACCGGAACCGAAATCGAAATCGGCGGTTCACGGTTCATTACGGTTCACGGTTTGGACGGTTTCTAGCCAATTCGGTTCCGGTTTAAAAAACCGAATGAGCATGTCTAGGTTCTGGTTGAAATCAAACGACATTGAAGGCAAGCTTCGTTTCCATGTTCACTTTTTAACTGATTTGAGTTGACTATCATGTATACAAATTAGGGCTTTTGATGGTTATGACTTCGTTTTGTCATAGTTTGTATTATACGTGCTTGTATGCATGTTTTCATCTTTGTATTGATTCTATGAAGTTTTTATTTAAGTTCTTCTGTGATATGGTCCCCCCACTAGTAATTTAATATTCTGTTTGACCTTCCATTGCTTTGTTTTCATTAAAGTAGTTGTCCCCCTTCCCCACTACCTTTGTTTGTCTGATAATGGTCCCCTACCCCTTTTTTTCTTAATAAAATGCAGAAAATGTTGAAAGTAGCTGTGAATTGTCATTATGGGGGTGAATTTGCCCACAAAAAGCCACATAGATATGTGGGAAAGTAATATACTGGGAGTTAGACCAATTAGACCTGTCATTTGGTAACTTGAAGGGTAGAGTAGTAAATGAACTAGGACACCCTCATGTGATTGAAATATGCTATAGTATAGCAATTGACACTCCTGGAGACACTGGGATTAGGGCATTGCATACCCTTAAAGATTGGGATAGACTCTTGCAAATAGCTAATCATTTAGGTCAGGTTGAGCTATTTATCTTACATGAGGATGGGGTAGAAGAACTTGAATTAGATAGTGACTATGAGTATGTAGTTTCTGATGAATCTAGCAGTGATGATGATGGCTCAGAAGTTAGCTTGAATGATGAGGACCTAGAAAATGTTAATGATGATGAGGAGTTACTTAATGCTAGGAAGAATTTGATTGCCTTAAAGAAAAAGGGAAATGTGACATCATAGTCTATTGGGATTAAAAGGAGAGGGTTTTCTTATAATTTTGGTGAAGGTACATCTAGAATGGGAGGTGAGAATGACAACTAGTTACTTGATTCAAATCAAGAGAATGCTTCTGAAATGTTGGATGATGAAGAGATGCAGATTATCCCCCTGATTCTGATAGTGGAAGTGAGGATGAGGATAATGATCAAGTTCAGAGAATTGTGAGACCAAAATACCCAAGGTTTAACCCTAAATGTGATATGAAGAATAGGGAATTCAGTTTGCATGAAACTTTCTCTACTGTTCAGGAGCTTAGGAATGCAATCAAAGATTATGGATGTATGAATGGGTATGACATTAAGTTATTGGTAAATGACAAGAAAAGGGTCCATGTAAAGTGTATGAATTCTGAGGTTTGTACTTGGGAAATTTGGGCAAGCACTATTCGTGACGAAACAACTTTTCAGATTAAAACATTTTGTCCAAACCATCAGTGTGGGAAGAGATTCAAGAGTAGGTGTTGTTCAGTTGCATGGCTTGCAAAAATGTATCAACAAAAGATTTTAAGCCATCCTAAATGGAAGTTGAGAGAATTTAAAAAAGATGTAATGGATATGTACCAATTGAATGTGAGTAAGATCATGTGCCTTAGAGCTAGGTCTAGGGTGCTTCATGAAGAGTTGGGATCCCTACATGGCCACTATGCCAAACTCTGGGATTACAGAAAGGAGTTAAAAAGAAGTAATGAAGGTACCACTGTTGAGATTGACACATGGGTTCATCCAACAACTAATCAAGAATATTTTCACAAAAGATACATATGTTTTGGGGCATTGAAGAAGGGGTTTCGAAATGGGTGTAGGCCTGTTCTTGGGTTAGATGGATGTTTCTTAAAAGGTATTTGTAAAGGGGAATTATTGGTTGCTACAGGTAGGGATGCAAACAATCAGATGTATCCAGTGGCATGGGCCGTAGTTCAGGTTGAAAACAATAATTCTTGGAAATGGTTCATTCAGTTATTGAAGGATGACTTAGATTTAGGTAGTGGTGATGGATGGACTGTTATAACTGACCAACAAAAGGGCCTTATGGAGGCTGTACATGAGCTTCTTCCTTAGGTTGAGCATAGAAATTGTGCAAGATACATTTATAGCAACTGGAAGAAAGATTTCAAGGGTGGTGAGCTGAGAAAGGCTTTTTGGTCAATTGTCTATGTAACAAATGAGACTCAGTTTCAAAGGGAATTAGATCACTTGAAAGAGATTGATGAGGAAGCATATCGTGGGTTTATGAAGAGAGACCTTGGGCAGTTCTGCAGGGCTTTCTTTAGGACAGACTTGAAGGTTGACAATGTTGAGAATAATATGGCAGAAGCTTTTAATGGGATAATTGTGGAGTTTAGAGTTAAGCCTATCATTTACATGTTAGAAGAAATAAGATTGTATATGATGTCTAGGTTGGAGAAAAGGAGAGAGTGGATGATGAAACAAAATGATGAGTACTGTCCAGCCATCAAAAAGATTTTGGAAAAAAACAAAAGAAGATGTTAAGTATTGGAGCTCAATTTGTAATGGTGACGGGGAGTTTGAAGTGGGGTATAGAAAGGAGGGGGGTTATGTGGTCAACATTGGGAAGCATACTTGCAGTTGCAGAAAATGGAAACTTAGTGGAATTCCATGTACACATGCCATTGCAGCCATCCTCCAAACAGGTGACAGGCCAGAGAAATTTTTGGATGAGTGTTATTTAAGGACAACATTTTTGAAAGCATACAAATATTCTCTAAGGCCAATCTGTGGTGAAGATCAATGGCCAAAGTCTAGTAAGCCACCTCTGCATATTGCTACTCCTAGGAGAATGCCTGGTAGACCTAGAAGATGTAGAATGAATGAAGAAAAGAAGGATGATCAACCAAGTCAAGCTCATTCAGGTAATTGTTTGACCATTACCTGGTTACAAATTTTTATTATTATGATATTCTTAATTGTTAGTATTGCAACAGGTGTTCCAAAGAAACTTGGCAAGTCAAGAAAAGGAAGGGTCATGACATGCAAGTTTTGTAACACAATTGGCCACAACAAGAGGGGTTGCCCCAAAGCTAAGTTAGCTGCTGCTGCTGCAACCGAGGTAGCATAATTTATTGTGCAATTTATTGAACTCTCAAGTCAACTAAACACTTTAAAATAATTGACACATTATGCATTCAACAGGGGGGGTGAACGTACTGAAACTCATGGTACTGCACCTCAATCAACCAATGTCCAATGCAATCAACCAATGTCCAATCAAACAACTAAATAAATTCCACTTGTTGTTCCAACTCAATCATCTCAGGTAATTGTTTGACCATGTTTTGGTTACCATTTTTATGATTGTGTTTTGACCAATCAACTAACGACCTGTTGTTCCAACTCAGATTATTACTGTCAAGTGGTTTAAATCTCCTGCTACAACTCAATCAACAAATGTGGAATTTAATGAACATGCTGCAATTCAGTCCATCAATGTGCAATGCAATCAAACTGGAGTAACTCAATCCACTAATCTGCAATTTAATCAAGCTGTTGCAACTCAATCCACCACTTTGCAATTTAATCAAGCTGATGCTCAGTCCACCAATGTGCAATTTAATCAACCTGGTGCAACTCAATCCACCAATTTGCAATTGAATCAAGCTGCTGCAACTCAATCCACTACTTTACAATTTAATCAAGTTGCTGCTCAGTCCACCAATGTGCAATTTAATCAACCTGGTGCAACTCAATCCACACAGGTTGTATTTAATTTTGGATGAATCATTCTATTTATGAGTATGTAGTCATAATTATATTCTAAATTGAATTACTCTCTATGCATTGCAACAGGGGGTTAAAACCACACACTTAGCTTCTGAAATTAATGAAAGTCATAGCAATGTGCAATATAGTGCACTTATTCCATCCCAATCCACTCAGGTAGTATATTCTGTTTCTATATCAATGTGCATTGAACTATTTGCATTGAGATGTATTGAAATGTTTGTTGTGTGATTGAATGTCTAGAAATCTGCTTTTGGAACTAAATCCACCCAACAAAGCTACAGAAGTTCACCAAAGGGTTCACCAGTCAAAAGAGGTGGTGTGATGGCAACATTCAGGAGTGAAATATTAGGTAGATAACTATCAACTACAGCTGTCAATGAAACACCAATGAAACTAGTGTCAAGTGAAGCACCTAGTGGACAACCAATGAAAAGGATGACTCAAGCAATGCCTCCAAATCCAATTACATTGAAGAAGATTAAAATTGAGAAAGGAGAAGAAATGAAGAAGGTTAAACCTCATCAAGAACAGAAGAAGACCAGAAAATCACAGAGGAATATGTTAAACCACATGAAGAAGATGGGGAAGGAATTAAATGGAAAGACATTTGTGATTGATTAAGTGTTCACATGTTAGGTTATGGTTGGTAATTGAACAATGTCTTGACATGATTGTTATGGTTTTTTTTTTTTGGTACTTGTTGATGGTAACTTATACTCCTGTTTTTGCTACTTATGTTTGGTAACAATTGACTATGCTTTGGTACTTGTGTTTGGTAACCAATGTATATCAAGGGGTGCTTGACAATCTTGGATCTAATTGAACATTGTGTAGACATTTGAGATTATGTTTTGTTAGTAATGGAATGGTATCCAATTGATCATTGCAACTGTCCAATTGCTTAAACCATTACTATCCAATTATTTATTTAGTTTTGGTACTTGCTTGGTTTTGGTACTTGTAATTGGTCATTTCACTTGGTCATTGCAATTGGTCTTAAGTATTCAACAAATTCCATGTTCATGCCAATTAACTTCTAATGCCATTTCCATTAACTTCAATGTCATTACACAACTGTCCCATCATATACTACATAATATTACAACCATCATTAACCAACCAAAACATTATGACCATGTCCAAAAACTACAATTACATCACAACCTAAGGCAACATAAATTGGGGAGTGAGTTTGGCATTCTTGTACACTAAGAGGCCACTTACAATGACAACAAGTACAATAATCATCTTGTCCTTCCAACCATTTGCACCTAACTTTGTTTTCAAGATAGCAATCTCTTCCTTCAATATACAAACCTCCTTTTTCAAATTTGAATTCTTCATTTTTGTACTTGCAAGCTTGGTGACATTGCCTTGATCTCAACCTCTTTGTTCTTGAACACATTCATGAGCAGATCTCTTGCTCTTTCAGTCATTGGAGGATCATACCAAGCAAAGAAGTTGCACTTATTTTCCTCATCCTGTTACCAATTCACAAAATATATCAAACCATCACCAATGACATAAATTAAACATAAAAAAAGTAGAAATTAAACAAGAAATGAAGAGAAATTTAGGCAAATTTCAAAATTTTAAAGCCACTAATTGAAGAATAACAGAAATTAAACAGGAAGAAGGCCCCAAATTCCAATTTTTTTAGTTGATTAAAAACCTAATTTTGATTTCATTGCTTCGAACCAAATCACATACCTTCCAGTTTGCGCATCCAAAAAACCTCATACCCGGATGCTCATCAGTCCATCATGTCCACATTCGAGCCCTAATACCACACAAACAAAACCTTTCTTCAATCAAATCAGGTGAAAGAGATTGAAGTCCTCTTGATTTACTTGAAATGGAATTTGAGCTTCCTTGCATTTTGATGTGCTTCAATTTGAGAAAATACTTGGAATAGATGAAGCTTGTGGCTGGATTCGATCTCCTTCAGCTTCAATGGCTGCTTACCTCCATTGCAATGTGTGAATGAAGAAGGAAATAACTAACGACCAAGTCTTATTCAATAAGGTCACCACTGGATGGTCACGCGTGCAGCGCATGACTTGAATAAGGGCATTTTTGGGTTTTTAGAAAAAAATTGAGAGTTCCAACCATGAAATTGGATGGAGTGATGAATGTGACTCGAAATGCCAAGTACAGTGATTAATTAGGAGAAAAAGTAAGTAGAGTGAGCTTACTGAAAAAAGTTGCAAAGTACAGTGACCAAATTGATAATTAAGCCTTAATATATTTAATCAAATGTGTAAGATAAAGTTAAGAAGTTATAAAAATTATAAGCACAATTTTTGAAAATAAACTTTTTAAATTTAAAAAATCTCAAAATAAAATAGTTAACTCTTTTGTATAGAAATGAGAGTGTATACCATTTTTTTTTACAATTGGATTTGCGTACAAGCAGAAGGGGCCAAGTCATTGGCTAAGCCCGTGCGGGTGACCTTAGAGTAGAATTACCTTTAGGTGACAGTTATAATTAGGTAGGGGTGGATCCAGGATTTTATAATCACGTGGGCTTGATATTTAAGAAACATTGTAAACAGTAATAACCGTATAAAATAACTTCATTTATTGAAAAAAGAAGTTACATATAGTTGGTGACTTAATGAGTCTTACCTATTAAACACAAAAAAACTACATTTTATTGTAAAGATAACGATTAAAAAGTTAAATTAAATGTCAACATTTTGGGATTGAAATGTGTACAAAAAATAAAGATCTAAAAATAGTTGCTACAAATTTTGCATGCAAATATATCACATTTTTTCATATAATCAAACTATAAAAGCCTAGAAACTTAAAAGGTTAAATTACAAGAGTTAGAAAGTATGCCTAGTGAATGAGAGATCGGAGATGTAAATGTTTGTTATCTCTTTTAATTTGGTAATTTGGTGGGAGATCAGAGATGACACCGAGGAAGACTTGATAATTGATAGAGAGAGAGAGAGAGAGAGAGAGAGAGAGATGGAGAGTGCAGTGAGTGAGGGAGTTGGTGTGTAAGCTTGGGATATATATATATATATATATATATTATTATTATTATTATTATTACATATTTTAGCAAATTTTGAGGTGGGCTTAAGCCCCACTCAGACACCCTTTAGATTTGCCCATGTAATTAGGCACTTCCAGAATATTGTGAAAGATCACCTTTCTGTTACGATTTATTTCGCGATGCACCGCTTTTGCATCCCGATCCACCTCTTTTTGCATCGCGAATCCAATTTCAGGGGGACAAAACAAAATTTTGAGACTACCGCACCTCGCTAAGGTGAGCAACATCGCCTTGCCACACCTCGCTAGGGCGAGTAGGGTAAAAAATAAAACATTTTGATTGCTGCACCTCGCTAAGGCGAGCTGCCGCATCGCTAAGGCGAGTAGCGGGGACAAAAAGCGATGCTCCACTTTGTGCATCTCTCGTTGCATTATCCAGCATACTGCGATTGACGAACAATTATGATTTAACACAATAACAAATATATATATATATATATATATATTAGATTTAAATTTAAATAAATTTGAAATTATATAACAAAATTTACATACAAATATGGTATTGACTCACGCAGTTCAAGCAATCGACTAGTCCCCTGAGTTTTTGTTCACTTAGTTTTGAGCCGGGTAGTAGGAATTCGAATTTGATTATGAATTATGATCTCCAGGTCAGTTTTCGCATGGTTGCAGAGATTGTTTACAATGAAATATTTTGTGCTAATGTTGATTATGCAATACGAGCTACAGAATTGAGTTGGGTTTCAAGTTTTAACTCATAATTTGTTAATTGTTGGCCGATTTTCACAGTGGACCTACCGGAGTATTGGGAAACATCAAGTTATGAAGAACAATTTTATGAAAGTGTGTTTTTCAAGTTACAGAAAATAAGGGTGGACTTTTGGGTTAAATTTTTTTGAAAGTAGACCAGCTAGCAATTTCCAGAATAAATTAGCTTTGAGAGTCTTTTGTTTGGTTGGTTTCTATTTGAAAAAATAATCAATTTTGTCATTGTACTTTTACCAATCTTTACATTTTGCTATTGTACTATTTTGAGACAAAATTGTCATTGTAGTTTGAAATGGAGATGCAATTTTGCCATTATCACTAACTATCATTCAATTTCTAACAGAATTATTTTCAATCGTCTCACCTAAGGTTTTTTAAAATGTTTGGGGATCCTTAAAGATAATTGGTGTTAGAAAATAGTTGGTATTTTAGTTTTTAAATTATTTTGTTTCTTCTAAGAGTAAAAAAAAAAAAGATATTTTATGAACAAAAAAGAAACAGAGAAAGAAAGAATGAAATATAAACATATAATAAAAAACAAGAATGGAAAGATATATCGTCTAAATAGAAAAATATTTAAATCAATTATTCAATATATTTTTTCTTAAATATAGTTAATCCATAGAATCTACTCGGCAACACTCATTTATTGAATATAATTAATTTTTATAAAGAGAATTGACTAGAAAACTGTAAACTTATTTTTGTATTAATTTTTCTTAAAGTCTTTTTCAATTAGAATTGTATATGATTACAAGAAAAATAAAAGTTTTAATTTAATATTTAATAATCAAAATGAAAATTATGGCATGTTAAAATTCTTTTTTATGAATAACTATCTTTTCACAATGTTTTATTTTTAATTTTTGATTTAATAATTTATATATTAGTATTACTTTAAAGTAAAAGCCGCTCATAAATTTTCGTTTAAAAATTGACATTCGTCAATAACCTTAACTCACTCCACTTAACTTTGACCTCATCTATCGTTAACGATATTCTAACTTATTTATAAAATTATAGGGGAGGTGATTGAAAATTTATAATTATTTTCCTTAAGAATCTATCTATATAATTACAATAGAGATGGGTTCATACGTGCACAATTGACTAGAGCTATTCAGAGGTTCAGATTTATCCTTCTACTAAAATCCTACGACCACAATCTAATCCTACTTTTCACATGTGCGACAGCGGTTTTGCTCTCTTCCTTGCCCGCGACTTCTTTGTTTTACGTTGGACCTGCTCACCCTCCGAGTCTCCTTCCCGAACTAAAAAAGCAACCTACTCTCTCTCTCCTTCCTCAACTGAAATCCCTAACCCTTGGCTCTCTCACATAAGGATCAAGTCATCTCCTTCCACACTTCAGTTTGCTCTCCGCTCTACAGGTTCGTCTTTCACAATTCTTGACTCCAGTAATTCATTAGCTACTATCTGTCTACATGGTTAAGTGGGTTTTTCATGACTTTCACTCTCATAGCATTTACTTTGTGTTTTGACTTTGCAGATTCACTTCATCTCCGTCTTAAATTGTAAGTCCTCCAAAAAAAAATCATTTCGTTGTTTTTTCTTTTGAATTTTAAATTCTCCGAGTTGTGAGATCAGTTTCTGAAATTTTGCGTAATTTTGAGTATGTCATGTTAATTTTATTAGGTTTTGCAAAAGCCTTCATGAGATCATCACTAATTTAATTTTGAAGTAATTGCCTAAAATAAATTCAGTTTACGGAGATGGGCGGATAGCAATAGAGACATAGCATGTGATGGGTATCACAAATACAAGGTCTACACCCTGCTTCAAAATACTCTTTTTACTTCATCTATGATAATGCTGTTTGACATTATTACTCTGTTTTGAACTTCTACTTTCTTTTTTTCCTCTACGTCATGCAATGGAGCCAATGCATATAGATATCTCCTATCTTTATCTTTGCAGAGCAAAGTCCTTGGAAGTTAAATTTGTCAACTAATTTGTTGCAGGAAGATGTTCAACTTATGGTGGATACAGGCTTGGAGGTCTTCAGATTCTCCATCTTGCGGTCTCGACTTTTCCCATTTACATGTATGTAATTAATTTATTTAGGTATGCAAAATGAGATTTTTATGTCATAGAATGATTAAATTTTATCTAATTATATACATGTGACTGCATTTCAACTAAGTTCTACACTTGGGTTCTGGTATTTCTCGACACGAAATTAATAATTTTTTTCTTTGTAGTTAGAAATTTGTAATGAAATTGAGACGTTATTGGATCATTTTCTTTGTTAAAAAAAATATTATGGGTTTTATTGCAAAGCTTAATTTGGAAGCTGTGACGCTATGGAATTGAATTGCAAACGCAGTAGTCTCTTCCAAATTGATTCAAATATTGTATAGGTTTTATGGAGTTTTTCTCCCAGGTGAGAATTTATTGTATGTAGAAACCATTCACTTTTAGGAAAGTCTTTTTAGGAAAGATTCTTTCAACTAGCTTTGTTAGTGTGCTTTTTTCCTCCTTTGTTCTTCTTTGAGAATATAGTATTCATGTGAATTACTATGGAGTTGTTATGTTGATGTACTGACTTATCTTCTTTATCCATTAGGATAGGAGACACAAAGGAAAGGAGTGGTATTCTGGTGATTGGGCTTAATTTTCATACTGCACCAGTTAACATTAGTGAAAAACTTTCCATTCCAGAAGCACAGTGGCCTCAAGCAATTGGTGAATTATGTGCCTTGAATCATATAGAAGAAGTTGCTGTTCTTAGTACTTGCAACAGAATGGAGATCTATGTTGTCGCTTTTTCTCAGCATCGTGGGGTTAAAGAGTTCACCGAGTCGATGTCGAAGGTACTAATAAAGTTCAATTACATGTTCTTTCTATGTTTCTTCTGGTGCATAGAGAAACAATCCCAGAAGAACTTATATCTTGATGACACTGTCGGCTCCCTGTATTGAGCATCTCCAAGGCAAGTTCAATGTAAGATCAAGCTAATTTAAACGGTACAAAACGACAAAATATATTTGAGACTTGGTCTTTCATCTTCCCCTTCCCTCATTTCTTTCCTCATTTTGGTTTGTTCTAACGTTGTATATTTTACCTACTTTTTAAGGAAGATGAAGCTTCCATGGAGCATGTTATGGGTTTCAAGGTTCAAATTTTTTCTTCTTATAAAACTATTCCCTCAATCCAAACATACCAGCAAGCACTCACACATTATGAAGTCTTTACCAGCAAGCACTCACATATTATGAAGTCTTACTTAATGTGTGTGTGTGTGTGTAAGTATGTTTTAGTAGGAGGTTTCCAGGGAAGAAAGCGGCAATGAAAATGGGAATAAGGGGTGTTTGCTGAATTTGTAGTTGTTCCTACTACAATTTGATATTTTTTTTGCTGTGTCATACGATGAGAAAAAATATTTTTACAAAGCCGCTTGGTAGGCAGCAGTGATTGGTGTAATTGTTATTATTTTTGTTGTATTGCTACAGGAAATATATTTTTTTTGTTGGAACGAAAAGAAATAAGAATTGCCGATGCAGTGCGGTAATGATTTTCTGTAAAATGATACACCAATTATTACATATCAATCACAAAAACTTGGGTATCAATCAGCTTTTCTTCAACTGTTATTAAAGGATTTGACAATCATAAGGAATGTTAGGTGGTTTGGAAGTCTACTCCTTCCTTCATCTCTCTCTCTCTCTCTCTCCAATTTCTCTCCAAAATTACAAGAAGAAAGATTAGAAGGATGAGGTCGTTATCCACAACATTGTTGCCGAGCAAAAACCATTAACATGGAATCTCAAAGGACACAGGGGTTCAAAGTTTGCTAGATGCTACAGTTTAGCTACTAATTAACCATTTTCTTACAAATGTAAGTTTATCATGTTGGATATTAAAGCAAGCGTCGATGTTGTAAGCATGTGTAGATAAATCTAGGAAGAGTGTCCATCTTGCTTGATTGAAGCTAAATTCATTTGTAAAAAATTAGAAGTTGTACCATCAAAATGATGTGTCTTATGATTACTTGAAGTTTATTGAAGTAAATATGCTTCTAAAATTGTTCCTCTCTCTCTCTCTCTCTCTCTCTCTCTATATATATATATATATATATATATATATATACTTAAGAAGGTTTTGGTGTCTCATGTTTTAGAAAAATGGTAAAAATTGACCAAAAATTTGTAAGAAGTCATCACCTCAATCATTGATTAATGAGGTTGTTATATTTTGTCCCATCTCCTAAGTAGATATTCATCCAGAAGTAGTTATTCCTATTTTTTTTCTCTTCCTACGCTTTTACTTGATTATTTACTTTGATCAAAACTCCAACAATCCTCTCTTTTCTAAAAACAAAGTAATTATCCCTCTTTTTTATCCCTTTTTTTTTTTCCTCCCAAGCATATACTTTATTTCCTGTTTCTTTTTTCTTTTTTTCATCAAACACAAAAATACTTCCCGGCCTCTATTCAACAAAAAATTAAAAATAATTTTTTGACACTTCAACTTAAGCCTAAATTTTAAATTATTACTTTTAGAAGAAAATACCAAATAAAAAACAATTTAAATATTAATGAACGAAAAAAAAAAAAAATCACAAATTTGTTGTTATTCAAACTCAATTTACTTTGACTCAAATTCCTACTATTCTCTCTTTCTTATAACCCCCGCAAAACTTTGAGCATATACTAATTTGATTTCATACTGATGTTCATACTGATCGGCTACAAAAAAAAACTAATCAGATTACAATTAGGGATAATGGATAGCTTCGCTCTGTATCCAAACGGCCCGCACATAAACTAACACAGATTTTCCCTCCGCCTCATTATATCTTCTCCGGCGGGCCCATAGTGCTATTTACCGCACGGCGTGAGCACTATATATCGCAGCTCTCACCGGTCGATGGCCGGAGGAATCGCCGTCTTCCCGCCGGGAATAAGGGCTTCACACTTCTTACGAACTTCATTATCTAGGGTTTCATCCTTAACCAAAAGCAGAAATTGTTACATTGCTTCAGACAGCCTCCGGTTCGCTCCCTACGTTCCGTTCAGTCGCGTACTCTGCAGCTACTCCGATCGCCAAATTGATGCAGTTGACATTTCCAAGTACAAGGAAACTTTTTCAAAGCGTATGGCCATGGCCGGTCTCAAGCCCCATCACCGTATCGGTAAACTCTCTCTCTCTCTCTCTCTCTCTCTCTCACCCACACACACTCTACAGGCGAGCACACTTGTGTGAATATGAACGAATTATATCTGTCAAGACTGTTGGCACTAAAAGTTGACTTGGTGAATTGAATTTCTGTTTCTGCATAGAAACAATATCAGTATTTCAATTGGTTTATCAGTTCCTTCCATTAATTTTAAAAAGCAGACGGAGTTAAAAGAAATAAATTTGATCTCCAGATTAACCATGTGCAATAGTCTCTGATATTTGATCAGATAAATACTAGAGAATGCAGTTGTCCAATACTCGAGAAGCCATATTGCATACATGCCATACAGCGAGAAACAAAATTTCTCGACAGATACTACTTGGATATGAGATTAATTACCAATGTATTACTCAATGTATACTAATACAATAATGTGAATATTTCTTTCATGCATCCGTGCCACATCCATATCCTCTTTTTAGAAATTTGGTTTGAATCGGTATCTTTATCCAGTACCTGCACCCATACTGCGTTGTGAATTTAGGGACTCGTACTTTAAAGTAAACATTGTAAATTTGTAATTAAAGCACGTATATGACGTTCTAGTGAATTTTTTCCAATTTATTCATGTAAACAACTGATGTTTCATAGCCTGAATTCCATTTTGTTTCAGCTATGGGTGTTTCTGGTGGCCCTGATAGTATAGCACTGTGCGTATTAGCTGCTGATTGGAAAACTTCTAGCCTTGATGCTGTCGCCAAAGGCTGCAATGATTTCATTGATGGGCTATTGGCAATAGTTGTTGATCATGGACTGCGTGCAGAGAGTAAAGACGAGGCAAAAGTTGTTCAGGATCGAGTTTCGAATATGGGTATGGATAAAGTTTCTCTTAATGAGTAGCTATGTGCTTACTACTTTCGCCATATGGAACTTTATTTCTCTTTAAGGGACAACAGATGGCTAATGTAGCACGCTTGTAGGGATCAGATGTGAGATTGCACAATGTGAATGGTTGGATGGCAGGCCAAAGCAAGGTCATTTACTAGAAGCAGCTCGGGATATGAGGTGAGTTTCTCTGAACTTTGAAATTGTTCCTAGATAGGCTTGTTGGCTTTTGATATCAGCTCCTTTCATCTTGAAGGTCTAGTGACATCGTTTGTTTGACTAAGCTGTTTGTATTCATTAAACATTCAGGTATCAGATTTTTCATGATATATGCATTCAGCATCAGATAGGCGTGTTGTTGATTGCCCATCATGCTGATGACCAGGTTTTGTTCAGATCTAATTCTGATTTTAGTGACTTGTGCATGCCTACATCAAGTTGGTGCTTGTCAAAACAAACACCTGGTTTATGTTTTCATAAACTGAGTTCAATATATCTATGATATTAGAATGAAGAACTCTTTTTACCATATCTTCTTATTGTATTGTCATCGATGATAGAAAATAACCAAGATTTAAGATAAATAGGCAGTATGAGTCCGGCATTTAAAGACTCTGGATATAATTATTGCTAACACACGAGCACAATGCAGGCAGAGTTGTTCATTCTTAGATTATCACGCAAAAGTGGTGTACTTGGACTTGCTGGGATGGCAACTTTGTCTCAGTTGTTTTCTACATGTCCAAGTCCTAATGGCGGAGCTTCAAGTGGAATTTTACTAGCGCGGCCACTACTGGAGTTCTCGAAAGACGATTTGTACAAGGTAAGTCATATCTCACGAGTCAGTCATTATATTAGTTGGGTTTACATAATCAGAATTGGATTGAGTTTGTAATTCCAGTTCCTTGAGAATTCTTTACCATGAAATTCCCAGAGTAGGTGTCGAACACATCCATTAGTATCTAAAGCATTTGAATGCCGAACCATTGTTGAAACCAATCAAGTAAATAGGTTTTCTATCGTTGCAATGTTTAAGTGAAAATTTACTTAGAACCACTGGCTCTTCGTTGAACAATGTGTTGTTGATGTGACCATTGAGCTAAGTGGTTTGATATAATGATGTCAAGTCTAGTTGAACTGGAGAGAGCCTTGAAGTTTGTGCATTTCTGTTTTTTTTCCTCTCAATTTTATATTTGTCCTTAGGTTATATTAGCATTGTATTAGCATTGCAGATATGTCAAGGGGGTAACCAGCCATGGGTGGAAGATCCCACAAATCAAAGTCCGATTTTTGCTCGCAATAGGATCCGCATGTCATTGGAAAAATTGTCAACGCGTAAGTTGTAATTGTGATGACAATTATAATACATTGAATTTATAAAATTTATGCCTTTATGATATTCTTAATCGTTCTTATGTGATTATGGCACAATGAAGCGCATTATGTTTGTTTATTGTTGCAAAAACTAATGAAAAGTTTGGCTCTTCAGTATTTGCTGCTTTATTACTGATCCCCACTTTTGTTATATCCTGCAGCTAAATTCAAATCTGAGTTACAAGCAGTCATAACTGCATGTCGAAGAACTCGATTTTATGTCGATCAAACCTGTCATAAATTGATTAATCAGGCTGTGACTGTCATGCCAGTAGGTTCCTCCTGACTTTTCAGACTCTCATGTTTATAGTGCCTGATTTCTACACGAGATAGTAGCTTAAATGAATAACAAGGTTTGCACCTGTTTATTTGGTGTTCTGGCAACTAGTTTCAGTTTTCTTTTTCAGAATTTCTCAAAGTAATGTGCTAATTGAACCAACTTTTTACCGGTGATTTGATCATTATTATGTTACAAGGTTAGGACGATTTCCCAACACGATATCCAAGCACACATCTGTATTTGAAGATTTCCAAGGTCAAGTTGAAATTTTGAGTTTCGAAAAGGAAAGATATATAATCACTATTACAGTGGCGATAGAAATTATTCTATTCATGGGTTTGTCTTCAATTACAATGGCAATAAAGTTGTATATTCGTATTAAATAGTTTCACGAAAGTGGACCTTACCTGTTTTATAATCTTTAACATGAAACAAATAATTTAATGCATTCATGTTTTGTTTTACCACCATTGAGTTCACTACAATTATCACCTAAGCCCATGTCTTTTTGCCAATCTGTTTCTTCTTTTAATCCTTTGCCTTTCCTTCTCTTGGGTGCAGCAAGGATATGCGGTTATTGATCTAGAGCTTCTAAATCCTTCAAACATTCAGGATATACGCCTTTCAAAGTTTGTTGCATTGCTGTTGCAGGTACTGCCAATTCCGCCTCCTCGTTGGCAGGCACATCTGAAGCTTTTGTGATTTTGAAGTGTTTTCTGGATATCTTGCTAATGCTGTTTAATACGTTGTTGTTTAGTTCATATCACAAAGGCAAAGGCCTGTGCGTGGTAGCGCAATGAAGTTGCTTTTGGACTACATCCGTACTTTTCCATGCAAGGTACATTTTGTTTGAGCAATCCACAAGACATGTTATGCCATTTCGTATTGTTTTTGGGCATATAGAATAGTACCCTATTTGTTTGCCACATAAATGCAGATATGCTACTTTCTTGAGCTTTTATATATTTGACATTTGACTCTTGCAAATTTTTGTACTTCAAATTTCTATCATATTGAGAAGCACACATATGGTGCTGAAGTCCAACTCCATAGATAAACTAATGATATTGACTTTAAATCAGAACCTGCTTATGTAACTCCAGTTTTGTTAAAATTTGGTATATTTAACATGTTAACTCGGGATCCATCTGAAGAGTGAACCTCCTTTCGGCAAATTTCCTGTTCATGAAATTCTTGACCCTGTTTGTGATTCATCATTTATGATCTTATTGACTATAAAAGTTTAAATATCTGTTCTTGTCTTCATGCAGACTTCTCTTTCTGCAGCTGGCTGTTACCTTTGTGCAGCTCCAGGCTCTAAAGGCAAACAACTCCTGATTTGTTGCGCTGTTGATTCTGCATTCCCTTCGAAAATGGAGTTTTTGCACACACACTCCTTTGAAGAACAAACACACTGCACCCCAAGTGAGATAGATCAAATTATAGCATATGGAAAATCATACTCGGATCAAATGGTTCTGGGTGCCGCAGATGTGCAGTTTTTGGATTTGGTTTCTTCTGAATCTATTCTGACTGAAGCCCAAAGGCTCAACATTGTTAGTGAGTCTACCATTGGGAGCATTCTTACATTGCAAAGAGTAGAAATGCAACATTTCAAGCCCAAAACTAAGATTGTGTCTGATGAACATTTAAAGAATGTAGTAGAATCCAATAGTACAACCAAAGGACTTCATCATGGAAAAACTGGTTATTTCATGAACAGATTCTTAATAATGTGGAAAATAACCAATAAAAGCCATGATGATACATATTGTATGGACGGGGTTGATTACTGTTGCAGGTCTTTTCTGGTTGGTTGTGACATGATTATGCAGGTGCGCCACATGGTTGATACTGATTGGCTCTATCTTGCTGAATTATCAAAGCTTCGACATCTGGAAAATTCTCAGAAAAGTGTGTTTTTGGCTATTCAATTTGAGCAAGGAAAACCGAAGGCAAATATATGTTCAGATTATGCAAGAGCATCAGCTCAAAGAGCTCTCCTGTTATTGAAGTCTATCCCAGTCGCTGCAAGAAGAAGCCTGCCTGTGCTTGCCAATTCTGAAGGAAAGTTACTAAGCATCCCGGTATGTAATCCCTTTGAACAATTTCTGTAACTTGAAGTCTGTAAATAGGGTGAGCCTCCCATTTCGAGAGAGAACATGTACAAATCTGTCCTTGTGATTTGATTTTGAATATTTTCTCTTCAGACCTAATGAGGGTTCTTCTCTTTTTGACTTTGCTTCTTTCAGAGCATTTGCTTCAACCACTGCCCCTGTTTGAAGGTTTCTGCTGAGTTCAAACCTAGGGTACCTCTTGGTGGAGGTCATAGTTCATTTATATGAGCCTCAAAGTGGCTCCTACTGCTACACCTCTTGTAAGATCTCCACAGTTTTTGGACAAAGCTTCCATCTCACCTGATACTTTGTAATCTTCTAGTTGATACTAGTTTTAGCACATATAAAGTTTTTTTGCGAAGGCTTGGTTGTGTATCTGAGTAACTGTAAATATTGTGAGATTGGTTATAACCTCTAACAGTTGTAAAATATAAGTTCTAATCCAGCATGTTGGAGTGCTCAATTTTTAGTCCACATAGAAAGTTCACTACTAACGTCTTACGAAGTTTTCAGATGTATTCATTAAAACATTGAGGAGGGAGATTGTTCCATGAAAGTGAATTGGCGAAGCAATCAGCACAGAAATTTCCTCGACTGCAGCTGTGTTGAAGCAAGCACTCCCAGTTGTGGTTAATTACTTAGGTTATTTAGTGTTTTGCTGACTCTTTTTACCATGGCTATATGCTTACATTTTCTTATTAGCCTTTTGCTTCAGTTTTTGGGATTATCAATTTTGGAAAGTGGTCTCCAAAAGCACCAGGAGGGTCTGACAAGCCATTCTGATGAAATTACGAAGCAAAGGCACAGGTCTTCTAGGAGCTGAGAAGCTAGCTTACCAGAGATTGCCCGTTTGAGGTGAACATGTGATTTTGGTGGATTAAATCAACGTGTTTTCCATTTTCGTGTCTTGTACATTAAGTTCGAGAATGACAACATAAATCATATGAGCGGAGTTCGGAATTTTAGGTTGTGGGTTGGTAAGAGATCCTTCTGCTTTTGTTTTTTTTGGTTGAGGATAATCTTAATGAATTTATCGTTGGAAATACATACACAGGTACATACAAAGAATTTATGCTTATGAGTGAGTTGAATGGGGGTTGCAGGCTTAAAGTACCAAGTTGTTAGCTGTAATCTGTTGAATGATCTATCCATTCCTTTCAGGAACAAGAAGGGAAGTAAGGAACAATTACCTAATGGAGTGGAGGGCCGGCTTACATGTGGTGTCATTGCTACTGCAGCACGACGGCGCAATTGCATCAACTGCCTTGATTTCGATGACAGAATTTATCACTTTCTTATCCCGCTGTAGTTAGGGTTAATCATGAAATTGCATCAGGATGGCGCAAGTGCACCAACTGCCTTGATTTCAGTGACATAATTGTGTCACTTTCTTATCCCGCCGAAGTCAGGGTCAACCGGGCGACTAGTTGCAGCCATCAAATATGCCAAAACAACTTCCTCAAGTAAACCAAGAAATATCTCTTTCTTGGACCGTATCACTTCACTTAGAGTACCCAAGTACTTCGTCTAAAATTTTGTCTGGAGACACGACTTGAGTGCCTCAATTCCACGTGTATCACTCTCTGTAATCACAATATCATCTACATAAACAACCAATACAACATAACCACTGTCAGTTCGTCGAAAGAATGTAACCCAAATTATAACACAACGGCACTAACTTTCCCAAACCAAGCTTGAGGAGATTGTTTTAACCCATACAACGACTTTCTCAACATACATATCTTATTCCCAAACTCCCCTTGAGTAACAAACCCATGAGGTTGCTCCATATAGACCTCTTCCTGTAAATCACAGAAATACATTATTGACATCCAACTGATATAAGACCCAATTGTTAGAAGCAGTTAAGGATATCAAAAAGGCAAACAGACGTTAGCTTAGCAACAGGAGAAAAAGTATCAGTATAATCAATATCATACACTTGCGCAAACCCCTTAGCAACCAATTGAGCTTTTAATCATGCAATAGTCCCATCAGGGTTCATTTTGACCACGTATACCCATTTACACCCAATAGTCTTACCTTCAGGAATGGTTACCAAGTCCCAGGTCTCATTAGCCTCAAAAGCCTTCATTTCCTCTTCCATAGCAAACTTCCAGCCACTCTGAGATAAAGCATAAGACACAAAGCATAAGACATAGTTTTAGGAGTGACAACTGAATCAAGGCAAGCAACAAAGGAGCGAGAGGAATCTGACAAGTGAGCATAAGAGACACAAGAGGTGATAGAATGAACACAAGATCGTGTACCTTTTCGGAGAGCTATAGGGAGATCAAAAGATTGATCGGATGACGAGGAAACCGGTATCGAAGGTGAATCTGCTAGAGAAGCTGCTACTGCTGGCTCTTGGACTGAAACAAAGGGGGAGGGGCGTTGAGCATACACCTAAGTTATAGGGGGACGAGACAGAGCTGCAGAATCAGCAGAATCAACATCAACCGTAGGATGAGGGGTATTAACCAATGTATAAGTGAGGCAATCATTGGAAGACACAAACTCGGACCCATAATAGGATGACCAACTAAAATACGGGCTAGACTCGAAAAATGTGACATGAGTTGACACAAGGTACCGACCCAAATCTGGGGAATAACAACGATAGCCTTTTGGGTTCGAGAATATCCAAGAAAAACACACTTCAATGCTCGTCGGTCTAACTTACTAACCTGTTGTTGAACATCCTGGACAAAACATGTACAACCAAATACTTTAGGAGAAACTGGAAACAATGACTGCGATGACGGAAGTCGATTTATAAGAAAGGCAGGAGTGTGAACAACATCAGCCCAAAAAGATTTAGGAACATTCATTTCAAACATCAATGCCCTGGCAACCTCCAACAGATAACAATTTTTACGTTCAGCAACACCATTCTATTGAGGGGCAACAATACATGAAGATTGATGAATGATTCCATTTCGAGACATATAAGAAGAAAAATTGCTAGAGAAATATTCCTTAGCATTATCACTGCGAAGATTCTGAACCGAACAATTAAAATGAGTTTGAATCTCAGCACAAAAAGAACATAATATCTCAAACAATTCATCTATGGATTTCATTAAATATAACCAAGTGCTTCTAGAATAATCATCAACGAAAGTAACAAATTATTTGAATCCCATTTTAGATGGGACAGTACAACGACCCCAAACATCAGAACTAACTCAAATAGGGACGCAGCCCGTATAACTCTAGGAGGATACGACCTACAATGGTATTTAACAAACTCACAAGACTCACACGTTAAACTAGAAATAGACTCTAATTCAGGACACAATCTCTTCAAGACAGGTAAAGACGGATAGCCATAACGACAATGTAGCTGGAAAGGGAACAAAGTACTCTGACATGCAACTGATGCAACGGTGGAAGGATGAGCAGCAACAACTTCATCGAGTAGATACAACCCATTAGATTCACTTCATTTACCAATAATCTCCCAAGTCCTCAGATCCTGAAAAAGACAATAGCCAAGAAAGAAAGAGACACAACAATTTAAGGTCTTTGTAATTTGACTCACAGACATTAAATTAAAAGGGTAACGGGACAAGTATAACATAGATTTCAACGAAAAAGAAACAGTGGTACTACCACTACCCAAGATTTTGAAAGAAGACATCTACGAAAGTAACAATTGAAAATTTATTGGGGGACTGATAAATGGATAACAAACCCGAATCTCTTATCATATAATCAGTAGCCCCTGAATCAATCACCCACTTCCTAGCTGAAGATACAAGATAAGTTATAGATTTACCTGACTTGGCTAGAGTTGCTTTGGAGGAGGAGGAAGAAGGCTGATATGACTACTGTGACATCTGGTACCGTGTAAACTTGCAAACTCCTCATCACTTATAACAACTATACGAGTCTCCGATTGAGACACATGTTTACTACTCTGTGAAACTGTATGGGCGAACCTGAGTTGCTGCTGCTTTTGTTGATACTCCTGTTGCTACTGTGTGAGAGGCTTAGGACACTGACTCTTGATATGATCCTGTTCTCTACAATTGTAACACACTCTAGGTCCTCTACGACCTCCGGAAGCTCTACCACCATGAGTTCCACCTCAACCGCCATCTCTACCTCCGCGATAACCACTACCTTATGAAACTAATGCTTATCTCTCAAATAATTCCACATGTGATGACTCACCACTCACATTCCTAGTTGCTGTTAAAACTCTATATAAGGCATCCGACAAAGTCCCCAAATCTTTACTCGATGACAACTGAGATCGAACGACATCATACTTCTTCTCCAAGCTTGATAATCAGCTAAATATCAATAACTTTGCATGCTGAGCTTTCATCTCTTTTACATTGGCAGAGATAGGCATAGCGGTAGTAAAATCATCGCTCACACGTATGAAGTCATAATAGTAATCCATAATGCTCTGCCCTTTCTGACTAAGACGATTCACCTCCTGTGACAGATTGTATAACCTATTCAAGTTACTCGCTCCAGAAAACCACTTATGCAAAAGTGTCCACAACTCTTTAACTGTCTTGCAATGTTGTATAGACAGTATCACTTTCCTACTCATACAATTCACAATCTTCGAAAACAACACCTTATCATCATCCAACCACACCTTGGCCGCTTTTGTATCAGTAGGAAAATCATCAATAAGATGTCATTCATTTCGTAAACCACCCATGTTTACCTGTACTAAATACCTTCATTCTGCAAAATTAGACCCGCCCAACTCGAGTATAATGCCAATCAGTCTATTTTGGGTCGAAACAACAGTCATTATTTGTGCCATCGCAGGACCATCTTCAGCCATCACGATACACAAAAAAAAATAAAAAATAAAATAGACTAATAAACCCTAAAATAACACAAGTGTCAAAACAGTCCTTAAACATTTCCAATTCGATAGAACAAACCCTCCAAATTGACTAATCTATCTCTTGAGTCCCAAAACTTTCTAATTTGCAACTCTCAGTCCCTGGAATTATCAATCCACACTCCCAAACATGTCAACACAGTGTTACGACTCACAGAAATCTATTTTCGAGACAAGGGTTCACAAATCAAACCCACGCGCTGACGCGTGACTTCAGAACAGTGCATACTCCAGCCGAAAATCTTCACAGACTAAGTCGTCTGGCTATTTCGAGCGCACCCCTCTCTTCGAAATCTCCATAAGAACTCTCTACTATGTTCAATAGATCATCAAACCTCGAAATCTAGGGTTGCGAAAACTAGGGTTCGTTCCTTTGTTACCGTTGATGTTGTTGTTGCAAAAACTAGGGTTTGTGTATTAGTCTGGCTCTGATACCATGTAACAAATACACATGAACATATAATAAAGGAGAAAAAGAAGATGATGTCGGCAAGAGAGAAAAATCGTCTCTCTCTCTCTTTTCATATCACATACGTATTAGGGAATACTATATTTATACTCCACTATACCCTACCACCACAATTACATAATTACCCTTACTATCTAATAATTAGCATAACCAATAAATAGACAATCAGATGTTTTAGAGCCTATTTTCCTTTTCTTAGGATCATGCAACATAACTTTGGCAAGACACCCCCACAATTTGAGATAACCTTTCCATAATTCATATGGTGTCTTTCTAGTTTTCTAATACTGGATTCTATTTTGTATGTGATGTAGAAAAATAGCTTCTCCCAAAAATTATCGCAGCTCCTAAACTAATGAGCATAGCGTTCCTCATTTTTTAAAGTTCTATTTTTCCTTTCAGCTACACCATTTGATTTGGGAGAATATGGTGGAGTAGTTTTATGTATTATACCTTGTTGTTCACAAAAATAATTACA
The DNA here is from genome assembly GCA_016624345.1 of Platycodon grandiflorus. Taxonomy (NCBI): domain Eukaryota; kingdom Viridiplantae; phylum Streptophyta; class Magnoliopsida; order Asterales; family Campanulaceae; genus Platycodon; species Platycodon grandiflorus. The sequence goes on from CM028369.1 coordinate 25,910,861, forward strand.
AGAGATATATTCCCCATCTCTATCTGATCTAACTCTTTTGATTTTCTTGTTCAGTTGATTTTCTACTTCTGATTTATATAAACACAACATACTAAAGGCCTCATCTTTATTTCTAAGTAAATATACCTTGGTGTATCTAGAATAGTCATCAATAAAAGTCACATAATAATATTTTCCACTTCTAGTCATGGTTTGTTTTAAATCTTCTAAATCAGTATGAATTAAACTAAGTAATTCGGATTCTCGTTGCACTGAAGAACATGTTTCTTTGTTAATTTAGCTTCACAACATATTTCATGTATCTATACGTGTGTTATTTATTCCAGAAATTAAACCAAGTGTTTGCATTTTATGAATATATCCAGAACTAACGTGACCTAATCAAGCATGCCATAAATCAATCGAATCAATCAAGTAAATAGAAGAAGATACAATTTTGTCAATAACATCAGAAATATTGAGTACAAACAAACCCTGATGACCATACCCTTTGCCCACAAGGACATTATTTTTCGTCATTATAATCTTGTCAGATTCAAATGACACCTTAACTTCAGCTTTCCCGAGCAAAGAAACAAAAACAAAGTTTGTTCTAATATTAGGCGCATGAAGCACTTCATTGAGAGCCAAGGTCTAGCCAGATGTGAGTTTCAATAGAACTTTGTCTTTACCAAGAACTTGTGCAGTACGTGAATCTTTAAGATACACATGTTCTTCTCTAACTCACACAAGATCGTAGGATGCAAATGCCTCTTTATTTGCAAAGATGTGCCTGGTAGCCCCAGAGTCTACCACCTATTCTTTCACATTGGCCACAAGATTAATTTGAGAGAGAATGGCAGCAATAATGTCATCCCCTTCAACCAAATTTGCATTTGGCCTAGGAGGATTTCCAATTCTCTTTCTAAATCTACACTTAGGTGTGTGATGACCAGGTTTTTCACAAACATAGCATGTTCCATTTTTCTTAAAATTGGTGGAGTTATTCACCTTAGGTTTGTAATTAGTTTGATTAAAATTTGTAACATGCTCGTTATTAAAATTACCTTGCACAATGTTTGTAATAATCGCTATCTCCTTCCCTTTGCTTGTTTTGTTTGCATATGAAACCACGTGCTACAGAGGCAATGGCATGGTAACAACAACAACAACAACGTTGGTCGAGTAGTGGTTGCATTAACGTAGTTGCGTTAACAGTAGCTACGGTTGTGTTGGTAACGTAAACAATGTTAACTTTATCAAATTCCATAGTACAAATAAAATCCTTAAGATTGCTGAAAAAGTTATGGAATTTGAAAAACAAAGAAGGTAATTCCCCAGATTCAACAGAAAAGAATGACGAGAAGAGGAAGAGTTTTCACTGTCAAAAAATGAAGAAGTGATCACCCATATTTATACTAGCTTGATCAACGGATCAAAGCTAGAATAAAGGCACTCAAAATCAACTTATCCCAATTATCAAGGAAAATATTTGAATTTCAAAATTATTGTTACTCAACTAAAAAGATAAAGAAAGACTTGGTCATAAATCTTTCCTATCCATTTTATATAGGAAACAAGGACAACTTATAAAGAGAAGACCAAGTCTTCTAACAACTTTTGCCTATCAATGTAGGAATTGTTTTTGTTTAAATACGAAAACTAAGTCTTCAATCTTTTCCTCCCAACCCATGTGGGAGGTCTAATTCTTTTGCAAACACTATAAAATAAAGCATTTTACCTAACATACTTTGCTTTAAAGCACAAGTTTGCTGATGTACGCTTGTCTACTGATACCAACCTAACTAGTTATTGCTAAGTCTTAGTAGAGTTGCCTTCTAAGGTGTAGCACGCAGTCTACTTACAAGGTTGCTTAATTATGAGCACTCTTCTAATACTATAAAATCTAAAGCAAATTAAATGAATATTCCTAATAATCTCAAATCTAAAACAAGTGACTATTCCTACCAATCTTCTTCTATTTTACATGTAGCTATTTTTTGAGCTTAGTAATAATATGCTTTAAGAAATAGAGTTTTATATAAGCATACCTAAGTCAAATTCACATCAGCATAGTTTAATAGCAGTCTTTATCTTCGTACGATAATGCCTTGAAGGTCATGGCCATCAAGACCTTCATTCAACACAAGCTTAGCTGTCTTGAGAAATTGTGTTTCGAAGAGAGCTTGATTCACTACTTTTTGAGTTGCATGGAGTAGGGTTGTAGAGTCCTTCATGTCTTCAAGGTAACAAGTGTTCTCGATTCGGGTGAGCAGTCAACTTGAAAGGATTCCACCATACCAGTAATGGTTGTAGACTCATCCATCTTAGCATGAAGGCTAGCATCAAGAGTAGCACTCCTGGAAGGTGCTGGTAAGTCTTCAAAAAGTAAAACCTCATGCTTATAAGAGGTTGAAAGCAATGGTTGAAGGTTGTCTTTATGGGAGGAAAGTTGGTTGAGGTGTGAACGGCCTCAACCTTCAGCTGGGCACGTGGCAAACACCGCGGCATCAGAGGTGCCAGCTGGACTAACGCCAAGGTGGCATACGTCAATGACGACCTGGTAAAAGCACTATGTCAGGTCGCCAGCATCACTAGACATACTCTCCTAGCATGCAGACTTCGGGGACCCACAGTGTGACCTGGAAACATGCCAGGCCGACCACATCAACATCGAGCGACCTGGACACATACCAGGCCGACCTCGACGTGGCCCCTCTCAGCTCGGCAAAATAAAGTCCTATTACAACTCTATATACATCAGTCCTAAGCAGACAAGGTAACGTAATTCGAAATATATGGGAATTGATCATATCTCTCCCATTCCGAAACCAACAAGGATTATGAGTTATCTCCTTATAAATAAGTACCCTCACAGGCATCATAAGGGACATAAAAATTACTTGCTAACGATATACTTTCTTAGCTTTACATCTCCTCTGAAGTATTGCTAATTCTTACGCCTGAGGGTTATCACTGGGACACCCAGCCCCCTTTACGGTGTTTTCTGTTGATCACAAGCTTCAAGTTGTTTATACTTCAAGGACAATCCCTGCAACGTAAGCCAAAATCCTGCTAGACTACACTCGTAGATCAGACGTGGTCACCTTCAACCTTTTTTGCATGATCAAGGTGGTTTTGGGGTCCATCTCAATATCAGTATCATCATCAGATGACACTTCAATTTGCTCAGCAAGTAGTGACAAAGCCACATTAGGGCCAAGGGTGGCCACAGCCCCCCTAGGCTTTGAGCAATATGTAATTTACCCCCTTTAAACTATAACTATTACTATTCTTATTATATTTTGGTCCTTTAAGTTTTAAATGTTACACTCTTAGTTAAGTTAAATCGGTCCCCTAAGGATGAAATCCTAGCTTTTGGAACTTCTTCAGCAAGGTTGGAAGGAGGTAGGTATAGTGCATCATCAGGGTTGGCTGGCACTAGTTGGGCTCTATTGGGATCAAGGATGGTAAATTTTAGTGGGGTAAAGAACTTAGGAAGTGAGCTCATGATGTAAAGGAAAGAATGGAGTGAGTGTGAGATGGTTGGTTGAGATTGAAGTTCTGCTTCAGTAGAATTTAAGAGGGTGATGATGATGGTTTCTGTTGGCTAAAATATACTGCCAATAAAGATAGTTTCAAAACAATTAAAAAAAAAATTATCTTCTTGTTGGGCACACCAGCTAAGGGTAAAGAACATAAAAAGCTTCAGCAGCCTCCTCATCTTCCATAACTTGCTCATCAGCAGGCTCTCTGGCTCTAACCCTTCTTGCTTGAATCCATGCCCACGTGTTCAGATCACCTGTGCCACTTTGTGTATGCCACAAGTGTGTCACTAGACTAAAATCATCATATAGATTTTGGGCTTTGTTGAACCCATATAATAGTTTAGCCTAGTGGCACATCTGTGTCACACGCAAAGTGGCAAAGGTAATTTGAGCTCCATGCCCACTCATCACTTAGATCCCTAATAGGGATTATTTGGTGCCAACGGTAAAATATTAAACGCTTCAGCAAGCCTTGCCATTAAGTTCTCCTTGGGCGGCACTCTTATTATTTTATCTTTTAATTTAGTAAAATAATAAATAAAAAAACTGAAGATACAAAAATTTACGATGATGGGGTTCAAAGGTGAAGAGCCAGGCCCAAGGTATGGTCCCTGGGCCCAAACCCAAGGTACGATATGGGTCAGTACCCAACGTAGTGCGAGCAAATACACGTTGTCAGGTAGCCGTGACGGCCTCCCGGGATACTTATGAGCAGGACCCATCTACAAGGATCAGGATGCAGCGAGCAGGGTAGCTCTCCTCGCCAACCTTTGGGTGGCCGGACGTGTCCGACGGTTACGCCCACTACCCCCAACACTTATGACCACTACGCCAACATTCATACCCACTACTCGGCAGTTACGTACGTGGTGGTTTCAATGAATGCCGGACCTATAAAAGCCTCGGATCAAACCTTAAGCAAAGGTACGCAAACATACATTGAGCAATTACACTCTGTCAAACTGTGATTAGAGCTGGTTACTTACTCTCACACCGGAGTGTCTTAGCAGGGCCAGCCCCTGTATTCACCCAGTGTTTTGCTCTTTGTCTTGGCAGATTTGACTTAGCCCGATATCCGACACATTGATCCGCCCATCGACGACACTTCGTGCGGCATCAAAAGGAGATGATTATTTTATGATAATTGCTATTTTTTAATTGTTGAAATGTTTTTCTTATCGTCGGGTTTTTTATTATTTTAAAAAATTAAAAGAAATAAAAGAAAAAAGAAAAATTGGAGTGCTGCCTAGCATGGTCAGCACTCCCCTAAGTGTTCCGGTCCGACTAGCTAGCTCTCTAATTTTTTTTTTTTTGTGTCTTTTAAATTTAATTTTTGTTCTTAAATATATTTATTTGAAAGTAGTGGTTGTTAAGTAGATTTGTGTTTATATATATATATATATATATATATATATATCTATGTGTGTGTGTGTGTGTGAAGAATAGGAAAATAAAATTTTGAAAATAACTTAGAAAATTAGAAATTTGTTTGGAAAATAACTTAGGGTCTACCCACTCTATGGGGTTTGTTCTCCTCACTCCATGAAACTCAGCAAGTTTTGAATCCACTACCATGGCTTTAACCTAGAGGTCATGGGTTCGAAACTTGCTGAGTTTCATGGAATGAGGGAGAGCACAAACCCACTTCCATGGAGTGGGTAGACCCTGTGGCCGTAGCTCCGCAGCCCAACGACCTGGTCACCGTTGGTACAGGCCGACTCGCGGTGTAGCAGGTTATGCATCGTCAGAAAAGGCGCCCTTTTTGGTTGAGTGGGTCGGACCCTCACCTCATGATCTCCCCACCCCTGCCAGTGAGTTTTTGCCTTCTTAACACCCTGAAACTGGGACGCTCCCATGGTTTCGAACTCTTGACCTCTAGGAGCAGTCATAGGGCGCTGGGGCATGAGTACCACGCATAATTTTTTTAAGTGGATTCTTTTTGTTACCATTCCAACATAAAATTGTTGACTCTTTGCCTGGAACGGAGGGAGTATATGTGTAAAATATTTTTTTCTTTCTTTTTTTTTTTTTGAGAAATTGCCTTTTCAATTTTGAATACCTGGAATTTTTTTAATACGTTATATAACTTTTATGTTAATAATTTACTCTAATTTATTTACATATGATAGCAAGATTATCAATTTGAGAATAAAAAAGAAATTACAACATGTTATCCGAATGGAGGCCATTATTCCAAGAGAGGAGAAGGGGGGTTGTTTGAATAGGGTGGAGAGTCCTCTTTGAATTATTTTTTGATATGGAGTTAATCTCTAGAATCTGGATTAGATATCCTAAGGTCGAGGTACGCATAGATCCTTAATTGTATTGACCCTTTTACCCTTATTATTTTGATGCTTGTCAAATTTTACTTATAAACATATTGCGAATTTATCTTAAACTAGTTTTTACCCCCGTGCGTTAAACGCACTGCATATATTTTTTTCAATTAAGCAATATATAAGTAAAAAGAAGAGGAAACAAATAAATAAAAAAATTGGATACAACGCATTTTGAATATAACCTCCAATATTATACTATTGCGAAGAAACATAGGGTAAAATAAAAGATATATGATAATTTAATTAAAAAAGAATAACAAAAAAAATTTATATAAAAAGGGACATTGCATGGACAGGGTAGTTATCAGCGAGACAGTGAAGCTTTAAGTGAGAAGCATATCTTTCACGGGCTACGGTTAAAGTATAATTTCGTAACTACTCTCGTCCCCAACCCTAGAACTGAGTTGGGTTTAGCAAGCTTTTGAAGAACCTATCTTAACTCATTCCCTATCTGGGGAGGGTAAGCCAAGCCTGGTAGCTTTACAAATTTGGCCCAAAAATATACAAAGTCCATTAATAAACCTTAATGGTACACATGAAGCCTAACTATTCTGGGATATACACTATGTTCAGATCTACATATAGATTAGTGCGTAACCATGAGTATTTGTAATTTAGTTGAATTAAAATACACTATGTTCAGATCTACATATTTTTCAATATAGTTTCTAGACGTGTCATTTAGTTTTAATCAATAGTGGGTATTTACAATTTAGTTGAATTAACATAATTTTTTGTTTACTTTCATCTCTCTCTCTCTCTCTCTCTCTCTCTCTCTCTCTCTCTGTTTCTATAAGGTCTCCATTTTTAACATGTAGAATGGTCAAAAAAAAAAAAAATTTGAACCTCACTCCTGGCACGGCGGAGAAGGCTCAGAGGAGGGTGGAAATTTTTAACATATTTAATGGACAAAAATATTTCAGACCTCAATTAGCAGAACATTTTTTGTTATAATAAATTCTGATTGATTTAAATAGACACAAAATTCATATATATATATATATATATATATATATGTTTTAATATTTCTCTCGATTTGGGTTGGGTCAGCAGTGATTTACTTGAAATTTCAACAACAGGGTTGGGGTAGCAGCCTCATGAAGGTATATCTCTCCTTCAACTTTATTTAGAATTTAATTAATTAATTAATTTTGTTTGATTACTTTTTTTTCCTATTTTTTTGACTTTTACATGTGGGCTTGTCCTTTTCGTCGATCTTTGTTAGATGTATTTTTGACTTTCCATGTTTTTGAGCACATTGTTTAAGTTTGAAGTTTAATGGAGGAAAATTTTGAAATTATTATTAGGCGTGAACTAATGGGATTATATAATTTTTGGGTTTTCTGTTTGTCCTAGTATATGTATTCTATTTTTATATTTCACATTGTTTTTCACACTATGTGTTACTTTATGGACCGATCATAAATTCTGATCCCTCCCCTCCTCCCGACATCTTCCGAAACATCTCTTTATCAAGGCATCTTTCGATCAACTTTGAAACTCGCTTATTTCTTTCTAAGTGAGAGACGGGATTTTCTCAGATCATCTCAGGTACTATCTCTTTGATTTCATGACGATTCCTTTTTTTTTTCTTGAGTAGATTGAGGGTGCGTGAACATTGTGTCATGATTTAGTCGCTGAATAGATGTTATACACGTCATATATCGAATACATATGTTAATCTTTAAACTTAATTTTCGTTCAAAATTTGCTTAATTTTCACAATTTTCTTCTTCCCCTGATTGTTTGATTTATGAGAAGAAATAGTTAGTGATTTAAAGATTTTAAAGTAGTTTGAAAACGTTCGGTTAGTTTGGTTGATGAGGAAATCAAAGGAGAAATAAAAAACATAAAAAATGAGAGAAAGAAAAAAAACATAAAAAATGAGAGAAAGAAAAAAAAACATAAAAAATGAGAGAAAGGAAAAGAGTATGAATTGGGTGAACTGGGAAGATGATATGGTTTAATTTTGCAAAGATTGATCTCTCTACTGATGCATCTCCAGTTTTGAAAATAATGAACTGCTTTTGAATCTCTCTCAGTTTAATCTTTAAGATTTTTCTTATCAAAAAATATAGAGTAGTGAAAACACAAAATCAAAAAATTATAGTTAATGAAAAATTTATAGTTTTCTAATTTTCAAGTGATATAGCACTCCTGATCAATACTGTTTTCCGAAAGTGCTTGAATGGCTGAAAGAGCATGCCGATATTCAATACATAACCAGATGAGAATGCAGGAGATTGGAGTTGTTTGCCATGCCTTGTTTTTCAGTGAGGAAAATGTGAATGCCTTTGCTGCACAGTTGCTACTCCGGACCGGGGTATTTCCCAATTCTGGGCTGACAACGGTGCCTTCCAGATGAAATAAATTTTGCAGTTTCAAATAACCATGAAAATCACATAACTGTAAAGCACTATCAGTAGGGAGATGATACTGTTATTGTGGATGCAGTTTAGCTTCTACTTAAATGGAGAGCGCAACGAAGAAATATCTTAAAGCACTTCTTGTCGGAAGGCTTATCAAGTCAAGAATATGTAGCATGTTGTAATTTAGTTCATACAATGAAACATGCGGTTAATCAAAAAATGCTATATTCTTTCTAATTTCACTTTTCTACACATGGCAATCTGGAGCAAGCCCAGTGAACTTTGCAGACAAAAGAACAACGAACTTGTTTTTGGATGGACTAGAAATGAAAATTAAAAAAAAAATAGCGACCACAAGTCACAAAAACTATTGCTGCTACCAGCAGATGCCACCCTAACGCGTGTTGGCCCGACACTCACTTTTCCAATATCAAAAGAAAAAACAAGATTGATTTCGATATCACAACATTACAAAGACTGAATCCTGCTTTACAAATTTCATGGCTGTCCCCCCTCCAATATCTGGCCGAGCTTCATTAGCAGTATCTTCTGCTCCTCGAAAGTAAGGCTCCTTAATATCTATCACCAAAAAGGTGTTTACTCATCAATTCACGCTACATAGCGGATAGTGCAGTGTGTGTGTGTGTGTAAAAAGGATTAAAGCATATTGTAAGGATCTCTTCGAATTACATAGTCTGAACAGCCATATGAAATTGGTGTAGAAAATGAAGCAACTCACCTGTTCCAATATGACCTCAACTGGATAATTTTGAGGAACAACAAATGACTGGTTATAGATGTAAGCAAAAACGGCTATCACCATCTGCAACCATAATATAAAACCTGAATTGACATTTATGTTTCTAACTAAAGAACGATTAAGTCACCATAAACACAAATGTTGCCTTGTCGTATACATAATTTGTGGCACATGTGACTCGCTTGTGAGGCCATGGAAAGGCAAAAAAGGACATGTGAGAAAACAATGTTGGGATTTGAAATTTTTTTTTATTGTACTGGACATTGATAGAGTGGATCAATAACTGTCGCCTATGCCAGAAGGGCAGCTTGATTGGGCATAACTTACAAGATATATTGTCATAAAGCGTCTAATGGCTTCATCCTATATAGACGTCAGCAGCTTACCTAGCAGTCCATTCTATCTGTAATACCGCCATGACCAGGAATGTTATCTCCAAAGTCCTGAAAATTGAGGGGAAAATTAAGCAAGTAGCCAGAGCAGACAAGTAGAAAGCAAGCAGCAGCAGTTTAGTACTAGTGCAAAAAAAGTCTAGTAGCCATGTCAGAGCAGTCGAGTAATTCTTCAATGAACCAGCAGTTGAGTTGTTGATCGGCCGAGTAATCTCTCACAAACCATTACAACAGATCAACATATTGCATCTGTAACACTCCCCCTCACCTCAATACACAAGACCTATGAAGTGTTCGAGTTGAAGTGAAGACAACCAAGTAATCGGGTAGATAACAATTGACTTCTCATTGATCATGTAATGTTTCGGCTGCCCAAGGAGTGTAGATTCATTTCTCGTTAACACCAATGCAGCAAATACATTCATCCAAGGAGTGCAAATTGAATCTGAAAGGGTAGACCAGGACATTGAATCTGAAAGGAGTGTAATGGTACACCAGGACATTGAATCTCATGTTCCATTTTTAGCAACCTGTTTTAGGCGGGAAACTGCTATATTTAGCAGGCTAAATTGCTTCTATCATTATATATATATAGATTTATATTCTTAAAAAAGAATTTGAAAAAAGAATATTGTGAAGGACTTTGTTGTGGATTCTAAGTGCTCATTTGGTATGCAACTATCGTGATATTTTTCCCTCTACTATTTGAACTATCACGGATTGAAATTTGTACTAAAATGGCATGGAACGAAAAGACGATTGTTGCGTAACCATCAAGCAACAAGTTGCATGAAGTACTGATTCAGGAGAACTGAATTAGCATTATTGGATTTATGTAGCTCTTACAAATAGTAAGATGATGTTTTTCCACTAAAACGATCAAGCTATATCTGTACAAAGGAGGACCATATCGAACACGAAAGTATTGCCCGTGGGGTTACTACATTTGGAGCCTAAGTCGAAAAATATTCACCGGTGACTCTCCATCCCCAGCGATTAGTTGATATTCCGTTTAATAGTTTTGCTTTGGAATCCACCGGCGACTCTCCATCCCCTGTGATTGGTAAGCATTATCGGCCTAGACCTATTTGTTTCTTGAAAGAGGAGAATGATGTTAACCAATGCTTCTTCCACGGCGCGTCATTTTGCTGCTCCAACCAAGACAAGAATGCACTATCGAACAAGCAGAAAATATTAACGTATAGAAGTTGGTAGCTCACTGGAACATATCGGAAATTAGCAACTTGAACAAATGGCCATATACCACCCTCTAGAAGCAATGCCGGAAGAAAATCCCTCTTCAAATCTTCCTTCACTTGAGTGGCATTCTTGCCGTTGAGAAATCCCATGTAAGTGAAGAACACAAACAAATCAAACGGTCCAAAAAAGATGCCATCCATGGCCACTTTAGTTGCGATAAAACCTATGGACTTGGGTTCGAACTGAAGTTGAACCGTCATAAATCGATCCAAATTTTCATACCTATGAAGAAAAATGATTAAATATCAGTAAGCACATCTTCCATGGCCAGTGAATATCTTTCAGGGGAAAAGCAAAAGACTTTTTAACGAAGTGCAAGTTGAAGAACTCCATCTTATCATGAGCAGAGAACAAGATTTATGCTAAAGATCTAAGGAGGAGGAGGAGGACAAGGAGAAGGAATAACAAACCAGAAGTGTCCAAATGGTCCAATAAAGCCCAATCCAAACATGCTTGTGATAGCTACCCGTTTCCAGTTGACTTTAAATTCATCCGCTTCCTGCTGAAACCGTGAAACACAAACATTAGTTCTATCGGTGCTTACATTGTCAAATACTCCCTCCGTTCCATCAAAGAATCCATGTTCGAAAAGTCAAATAATTAAGGAATATATATGTAGTATTGGAGTTGGTTATAATTACAAAAATGTTTGAGCATAGCCAAGATGTTTATAGCATAAGTGGAGGGTAAAGTTAAAAGATTCTGGAGATTATAAGCATAATTTTTGAAAGATGACTCTTAAGTGGAACGTTCCAAAATATAATAGTAGACTTTTTGCATGAAACGGACGGAGTAGCTTTTTAGTTTATAGCAGTATCTACCAATTCGCAACAACACGAAAAGTTGATATGACAATACTAGTAGTATACCGCTATATCCAACAAGAACAAGAGATAATATAACAGAACTGGGAAAGGACATGTATCCTGTCACAAGAATTACCCTAGGTATAATACACTACTCTAGGTATAATACGCTATATTTTAAGCTGCAAAGTCATTATACAACCAATTACCCTATGTATAATATACTAAAACTTCATAAACTATCTCTTTTGTGGACTTTTTGTACTTGATTTGTAAAGTAGTTCAGTAGGAAATGACTATGCCAGCTGAAAAGAAAAGAAAAGAAAAGGAGACAATAAAATATTGTTGGCGGTTCTATATAGGCCAAACGCTATTTCGCACAATTGTACTTAGGTTCGGATTCAACTTCAACCTCTAAATTTTTTCTTTTGCACTTTTACCATTGTCAATGTGACGCAACTTCGACCAAAAATTGTAATGCCCGTCAAAAATTGTAACTCCCATCAAGGATTGAAGATGGAGAAGTTGACTATTATAGCATGTGACCTCGTCCCTAGAGTCTCTTTTGAAGATAACTGTCATATTTCCCCCAATTATAAACGTAGGGTCTATGCACCATTCAATTTCTTTCCAATTCGTGATCGTCAGGACCTTATTGCTGGAATTACTTCCAAATTAGGGGTTGATTCTTATTTTCGCACCTAGGTTGTCATGTATTCACATCAATTTGAAGGCTGGAATGGTGAAGTAAGTGAAGGGGGTGTTCAACACATGACTTTCCAATTTGAGTTCAGGGTATTGTCACTGCGAGGTTAGGGCATTCATGTGGGTTTCTTAGCAGCCCGAAAATCCTGGGAGAAGCTTTGTAGGCTGCCCCAATTTGCTCTCAATCCCTCACAGGCAACTTTTCCATCTTCAAACCTTGACGTGCGTTACAATTTTGATGTGCGTTACAGTTCCATCCATTTTTTTTTTTACGGGCGTTACAATTTATGTCTTTGGTCGAAGTCTCGTGTTTGACAATGGTAAAAGTGCCAAAAAAAAATGTTGAGTGGTTGAAGTCGAATCCGAGCCTAAATAGGATGGTGCAAAATGACATTCGAGCTTCTATATAAGAAGAAAGTTAAATTCTAGAAAAAGTACTCTGTAAATGAAAAAGAAGAGTATAATTTTGATAAATGAGGGTTAAACTTGGAATACAAAGAGGATGGAAGTTAAACTCTCGAGAAGGGACTCTGTTAATAGAACAAGAAACAAAGAGAAAAGGGACCCTTCAAATGGGAAGGAAGAAGTGTGTAGCATCTTATCATCATTAATGTAATATGGGAGTCATCTAATTGCATTAGAATTTGTAAGACTGATAACATGCCACTATGCTTGCACGAGGTCTTCAAGACTTACAAAGTGCACCAGCTAAAAGTGTAACAAGGAAGTCTTAGGTATTGAAGCTATGTAACTGTAAAATTGAAGATGCAAAGCTCTAATCACATAGCTAAATTTAGTATCGCAATTTGATTGATAACTTGGCAGGGACCAAATATCACCAAGATACGATACCACTAACGAAGGTCTCTTGCATGCCAATGTATTAATAATCTCCCACTTAGTCTACTGTAGTGGGAGGTACGTTACAAAAATCAGACCACGTAAAAACATGGCAACATTGTCTGAACTCGACGGCTAAAACAATATCATCACTTGAGTTGAGGATAATGGTAAATTGGTAATGTACTGGTCCTAGCTGTGAAACAACACTACACAAAAATCACATGCTCAAACAGGCTCAGGTATTCGAATTTCAATGGACTATATTCATCGGGAAGTTATTAATCCCCATAAGAAAGGAAACAACACCTCTAACCCCAGAAAATCCAACACATGGTCCAAAATTTTGTATGCAGTATCTTTAATCTCGAAAGAAAAACAAGAAACAGAGTTTGTTTGGTACGCAACAACCGCGATTTTTTAATGCTATTTGATTTAACATGGAATGACATTAGTAACAAAATGACATGGAATGGATTGACCATTGTTGCCTACCGAACAAGAGCACTCAGTATATACTAAAGTCATAAGAGGGAAAAAAGATTGTTCATATAACAAATGCAACAAAACAATTCATTGAGACATATATACAAACAGTTCATAGGCATAGTGAAAAGGACTATATAGTGATGAGAGAAAGGTAAGTAACTCACATGGGTAATCTGAAGGCGCTTCTTGGCATTGGAGTGAGTGATGGATTGAGCAACAATATCACCAACACCCCACAGCAAACCGGAGGTTATGATTTGGGTCTTCACCGGGTGAGCAGCCATGCAATTTTGGTACCATTTCCACACCTTCAACATTACCATACCATCAACCAACCTTGTCTTATCTCTTACAGCTTAAAACACACACACACACACACACACACAACAGAGGTCTGAGCCCCATATCCCATATTTAGGAATTAGGACCATTTTGTCTCGTGGCCTGACTATGTACATGTACATGTATGGTCAGGTTTTACCGAGTTTGACACCTGTGAGTTAAAATCACAAATCGTGCCTTCGCTACTAACTACTTGTCCCGATAGCTAACGAAACTACAACTAAATTAACTTATACTTCAACTTGTCATGTAACTCGATTTTAATTGCTTCAGTTCAAATAGGAATATGACAAAATGAATATTGATTTTTTTCTTTTATGGACCTCGAAAAGTATATTAGGTAACCTAAGAAATATCTTATTTTTCGATGAAATGAAAACATCAAATGCTAGTCTTTGGTATGCAACAATTCTGGAAAAAAAGAATAAAGATATCAAGAGTTATGAAAAATAAATCCTTATACGAGCATGACTTGTTTTTCATGACAAGTGATAACTAAGTAGATATACATCTTAAATTCGATACGTTAGCGATAGATTTCAAAAGAACCTCGAATCGAAAAGGATATTTTGTTTGTTTTAGAACCTCAAACTAGATTAATGCATTATCTAGCTTGCGTTTTGAAAAGCACGGACCAAAAGTTTGCTTACAAAGCGTAGCAATACCAAGTTTAAACGGAACTTTTTCAAAAAGTTCCAAAAAGCGTTGTATTTCAAAAACGCTACATCACACAAACCCTAATTTACATATTACAAAATTTTCAAAGTAAAGCATTCGAGCGTGGGATGCTACGAAATCCAAAACTCAAAGACCTTAGCAAATCGCAACACAAATTATGAGAGATTATACAACATTTTACCATAATACACCATAGGAAACACTTTCTAGCTTTACTCCATAAACTTGACTCAGACTTTGGCATCATCAACTTTCAAAAATCGATCATTTAGACTTGCAAACTTCTTACAAAGAAAATCGAAATGCTCTGATTCTGAATCGAATGTGCTGAGGAATAACCGAAGAAATGTGGGTCTTTTTAAAGCTTGGTAGCAGACCCATTAAAGGTTCAAATATAGGGAATTTAGAAGGAAAATTTTAAGTGCTCGTTTGATATGATAGACAATAATCGTGGTGATAAATATATTGATGATATTTGAACTATCGTAGAATGAAATTTGTACCAAACGAGAATCGAGATTCTATTGAAGTCATATCTATGGAAGTTTTTGAGACAATGATGAAGCTATTAAGGAAGACAGAGATGGAGTTGCCACAATGTCAATGCTCCAATACTACTCTCAACAACACAATTGGTGTGAGTTAACCAAAAAGCAGATAAATTAGTTCTCATTTGGGTTTCCAAATTTGGTTGGTCATGCAAAAGTAATTGAACTTTACAATTTTTCTTGGTCAACTTACAAGAAGGGGTTGGATAGAAATTGGAAACGCATGGCTTGTTTGTTTTACATTTATTTTTTTGTGAAAAATGATAATAGAAATGTGTTTGACAAGCTCTTGGGGTTTGACTCATTTTCAATTCAAGCTTTAAATAAGCTTGTATTTCGCTAGTTTACTAAACAAACGAGCTTAAATCAACAACATTGCTAGGTTTATAACATTGTAGCAAAAGTTGTAGAAGATGTTGTAAATCTAGCATTTTACTCCTGATGATGATGCCGAAAAAATCAGGGGCACCGGGGGTGCCGAGCCGTCGCGGATGTAGGGTATCTGGCGTATAATTATGTGCAAAAAGGACACCGTGAGAGAGGCGGGGAGGACTCCCCGCCAAAGCCCTCCGGTGTATTCGTCAGTCTCAAGGCTATATGAAAAGTAGGATATATTTGCTAAGCCAAGTGAGACATACCTTGGACTGAGAGAGGAGGTGGCTATATATACTGGAGTGAGGCACATACAACTTAGCTGGTCCAGAATTAGGGCTGTAAGTCCGAACTGCCGAACCGCCAAATCAAATCGAATCGAATCGGCCAGTTCGGTACGGTTCGGTTTTGGGTTAAGACGGTTCGGTTTAGGTTTGAAAATTTTATAAACCGAGCGGTTCGGTTCGGTTTGCGGTTTTTGGTGCCAAACCAAATCGAATCGAACCACCACCATTTCATTTTTATTTTTTTATTTTTATATATATATTATTTAGTAATTAGTAATTAGTAATTGAATTTAATAAGAAAATTATTGTTGTTTGCCTACATTTTGATTGAATTATTGTAATTTTAAAGTTAATTTTTTGACTTTTAATTATTTAGTTTATGTTAAAAGTATTTTTTTGATATTTAAAAGTTTTTTCTTTTTTGAAATATTTAAATAATTAAACCGCGGAACCGAACCAAACCGATCGGTTCGGTTTGAAGTTTGTGGCGGTTCGGTTCGGTTTGAAATATGTGGAATCGTTAGGGGGTGGTTCAGTTTGCGGTTTTGGTTCAAACCGAACCACCTTCACCCCTATCCAGAATATGCACATCAGAAGCCCCCCATTCTTTATTCATCAAGATTCACCTCGAGGGTGAGGAGTACTATTTGCTCGTGTTCACCTCGGACTCCGAGATGCACCCACTCGACCAAGGAGCTTAACAATATATAAGCCTTAAAGTTAACTAAGTCATGAGCTCGGCTGCGAGCGACAATGACCTCAAACATTAATTAAGGAATCACTCGACTGGAGCATAACAATAAACCTTGAAATTAACTAAGTCATGAGCTCGACCTGCGAGTAGTCAAATGACTTCAAACATTAATCAAGGAATCAACTCGACCTGAGAGCGTAATAATGTCGAACCCTAAAATTAACTAAGTCATGAGCTCAACCTGCGAGCAATCAAATGACCTCAACCATTAATTAAAGGATTCGCTCAACTTGGGAGCAATCAAATAACCTCAGCCGCGAGTAACACTCGAGCGGAGAGGATAAAATCTACTCGGCCGCAAGCAACACTCGAGCGGGGAGGATAAAATCTCTCAGCCCCAAGCTACGCTCGAGCGGGGAGGATATAATCTACTCAGCCGCAAGCTACACTCAAGCGGGGAGGATAAAATCTACTCACGAGCTACGCTCGGCGGGAGGATATAATCTACTCAGCCGCGAGCTACGCTCGAGCAGGGAGGATAAAATCTACTCAGCTGTGAGCTACGCTCGAGCGAGGAGGATATAATCTACTCGACCGCGAGCAACACTCGAGCGGGGAGGATATAATCTACTCGGCCGCGAGCAACGCTCGAGCGGGGAGGATATAATCTACTCAGCCGCGAGTAACGCTCGAGCGGGGAGGATATAATCTACTCGGCCGCGAGCAACGCTCGAGCGTGGAGGATATAATCTATTCAGTCGCGAGTATACTCGAGCTGGGAGGATAAGCGCAAGAAGGCGCGGGGTACAACTCAACCGCGAGTAACGCTCGAGTGGGAGGACCAAATCTACTCAGCCGCGAGTAACACTCAAGTGGGAAGGATAAGCGCAGAAAGGCGCGGGGTACTCAAGCGGGAGGACCAATTCTACTCGGCCGCGAGTAACTCTCGAACGGGGAGGTTCGATTGATTCGACCGTTACTTCACGGAGCTTGACCGATAGTGGAGGGGTCCCTTGGCAACTTTTCTGCATTGAAGGAACGAACTTGTAACTTCTTAGCAGTTTGAGGGATCACTTTGTAACTGTTTCGTATTTGAAGGGACGAAGCTGTAACTTCTTCAGCAATGAAGGGACCACATTATAACTGCCCAGCAATTAAGGGACCAAACTGCAACCCCTCAGCACTAAATGGGCCATGTTGTAACTTCTTGGCAGTTAAGGGACTAGTTTGTATTTGTGATTCAATAAAGGGGCCAGTTATAACCAGCAATAAAAGGTCAAGTTGTAACTGCTCAGGACGTGTTTTGTAACTAAAGCTAATGGAGATAAAACGTGGGGCGGGTGACTCGCCCTCTTCTTCACTATCAACTCGTTGATTCACCGTCGCCGCCGCCAACAGCTACTTTCGTCCCTTTGATTTCTTATGCCGCCTCTGTTCATCTCTCACAAGAGGTGGGCTCTTCCACTCCGCGGTCTCCAATTACAAGGAGAAACTCAAGAGCAAAACTCGATTTTGTGGGTTCTAGCCACGACGAGCAACGGAATGCAAAAGCGGCCATTGCCGGAGCGTTGGTAAATTGCTTTTTAAGTGGCATTTAGGCGTTGAGTCTTTTCGTGCAACCCAGGAGGCAAACCACTCCAAACCCAGCTCGGTTGACCCCTCGTCTAGTTCGCCTGCTGCGCATGGTGGTTGCCCCTCCTCGTCTAGTTCGCCTGTTGCGCATGGTGGTTGGAGGCAACATTTTGTAGGAATGAATTGCAATTTGGGTTCCTCACTAGCAAGTTCTCCAGCGCCAAAATTGTGAGAGCCACAGACCCTCATGCGTGCGCGCCAACTGTTTGCTTTAATGCCCAGTTGAAAGTTTGTGTTTTGTGCTTCCCGTCTTGGCCAAATTCGCTAATAGTATTGCCGTGGTCGCCAGAGTAAACCATTGTAGGGACCCATGACATCACCCCGAGCAGATTCGTTGTACGCCGAAATCAAGGCAGTAAGTAGATTGGATTTGGTGTGCATGGTTTGTTGGAGCGTCGAGTGGTTTGAAGATGATGACTTGCAAGCTCCAACAATTGTTGTGTTTCTCCAGTTTTCACCAATTTTGCACAACCCAAGTCACCCACGTGTACCACCAGTGCTTGGCCTTTTGTTATGTACTTTTTGCTGGACATTTTGTCCCACTTTCTCTTTCCTCCCATGCTAAAGAATGAAGCTTGAATTTACCTTTCCATGTCCCAACACAAGTCTTGAAAATGCTTTCCATTTCTTGCTTCTTTTTGTTTTTTGTGATTAAATTTCTCTTTTCCTTTCGTTTCCGGCAACGGAACCAACTAATGATGCCGAAAAAATCAGGAGCACCGAGGGGCCGAGCCGTCGTGGATGTAGTATATCTGGTGTATAATTATCTGCAAAAAGGACACCGTGAAAGGGGCGAGGAGTCCAAAGCCCTCCGGCGTGTTTGTCAGTCTCAAGGCTATATAAAAAGCAGAATATATTTGCTAAATTAAGTGAGACATGCCTTAGACTGAAAAGACCAAAATATCCTTATTTGATGATGACTGAAATTCCAAATGGCCAAACTATACTTGGTGGATGTTAATTGGTTTGCCAAGTGGCATATGTAATAATTTTTAAGATAAATATTTATGAAATTTAATTCAAAAATAATTTTTTAAACCACATTAATTATTAAGCTTTTAAAATTTATATTTTCTTTTATTTTCCTCTTTTAACGTTTTCTTATTTATTTATACCTTTTCAAAGTTTTTATTTTACACGAAAACCAAAAATTTCACCGTCATCAGTTACACCAACAACCACTCTTGCTCCATTAACGCTTCCACGAATCAGCATCATCACCACCGTCATTGAACTTTATAGAAATCCAAAATATCAACAATCAAGAATCAACATCCATTCGATCTCCTAACTATTAGGATGAATCATTACTAACTCAAAAACCTTCTTCCATTACTGACTCAAAAACATCCTTCCACCCAAACTACAGTACCACTTATACTTTTCACTTGTATTTGGAATGTAATTCAAAAAACAAACCTAAAATGACATTGACACCGGGAGAGGGAGTGGTATCAGCTATTATGCTAGTATAACAATCGCATGAAAACAGATAATTAAAAGAAAAAAACCAAAAATTGAAGAAGGGAGACAATACTAAAATTGAACTACTTAGAGGCGGAATCGAAGAGCTTTTTGTAGCGTTTTTCCATGGCGACGTCCCACATATCGCTGCTGATGTGCTTTGGTTGCGAATGAAGACGAACAAGGAAGGAAATGGATTGATCTATGGGATGGATCTGAAGGAAGGGAATGGATTGATGGATCTGATAATAACACATCCGAACATGGAAGGATTTATGGATGTAATACTACTGATTTCCGATCACGCAAAGCATCCCGGCTTGCTATTTGTTACAAAAATGTATTACAATAATCGGAAATTAACAATTTACATAAACTGGAATCTAAACGAAAATAAAGAAAATGAATTCTGGAATGTCTTCTTTCAAACGATCCGAGGCCTGTGTTAGACACAGTGTCCTTAAAACAGATTCGTCCCCTCACCGTAAGTGCTTCGAGGGTTTACGGACGTCTGTCTCCCACGATACAACGGAGAACCAGAGAGACTGGAGCACTGGAGGTTCTGGCGAATTGAAGAGTGCCCTACTGTATCACCAAGAATACAAACGGACGGAGGCCAAAAAATGAAGTGGCAATATGCAATGCAGATTCTGGATTTGCTAGAAAAAATTTCTGTTGCATTTGTGGAGCTCGAGCCTTGATTTTAAATTGGTAAACCAAAACGGTTTCACTCAATTATTCTGGCAATGAAGGCTGGAAGTAATTGACTTGTTGTTACAAATCAAGAGAAATCAATCCGTGAGTAATTGATTTGCTGTTACAAATCAAAAGAAATCAATCCGTGTATTAAGACACTTCATTGAGGCTGGGAGTTATTTTTCTGAATAAAAATCAGAAAATAAAAACGTGACTAGGTCTAAGGGGCTCGATTTGGTCCGACATTCATGTCCGCAGGTCGCGCTTGCACACGAGTCCACTGTCTGGACCTCGAATTGAACTGGGATTTGCACCCCCCTACAGGCGCACGCGCGAGAGAGAGCCTCTATGCTATACAAGCTTACTCCCTAGGAGAAAGGAGCTTGTATATAAACTAGCCTTATTTTTGCTTTCTTTCCAATGTGGGATAAACCCAATTTACCAACTTTAACACACCTACTTTAGGCCTTAATATCTTAATCATCCAAACATCATTTCGGACAAATAAATATATGATTTCGATGTTCTCACGGAGTAGAACACATTTCCACAATTATCTTTGTCATTCGACAAACGAACCACTAAGAAATTTGCAAACTAAGATGCACAATTTTCTTCACTATTTTTACAATTTTTCCAACAATCCCCCATATGAAGGAAATTGATGATGAATTTGGTGATAAAGTCTAGCAATTGAAACCTGCATAGGATAGGTAGGTGTTACCATTTGAACCTTCCCTTGTAAAAGTATGTTTACTTTACTAGCTTACCAGTAGACGTGATGTCTTTGAACTGTTCTGCCTTTTGTGTAAACGATCACATAAATCACACAGGAATCTTCCTAACACAATTCAATTCTCATAGTTATGTTCATTCATGGCCCTGAACATTCGCCTGGTTCTGTGAGAGGATCTAAGAATTGTACCTCACATAATTCTCTTTGAAGCGGTCCCACTTTTCTCTCACATAGGTGATCCTTAATTAAGAGTAACCCGTTTTACTCTGCTCTGCTTTCCGACGCAAAAGAATCATTAAAAGTTATTTGTTTATCCTCTTATCTGCGGGCATCACTATTATCGAAATAGACAAGTGATACTATGAGTCTTTTTACAATTAGGTTGTCCCTTTGAACCTAGATCTTGAGATCTTCAGTCAACTAGGTTGGGTTTCCATTGTACCAACTCATTCTTCTAGAGGTTTAAGTCCCATTCCTTTTGAAGATTTTGCAACTACCTCTCTGTTTAACCCTTTGGTTAACGGATCCGCTAAATTATCCTTTGACGTCACATAGTCAATAGAGATAGTACCAGTTAAGAGTAGTTGTCTAATGGTATTATGTCTTTGACGTATATGTCTAGACTTGCCATTGTATATATTGCTTTGTGCCCTGCCAATTGCTGATTGACTATCACAATGTATACAAATTGCTGGCATAGGTTTTGTCCATCTTGGAATATCTTCTAAAAATTGGCGTAGCCATTCAGCCTCTTCACCACATTTATCTAAGGCTATAAATTCAGATTCTATGGTGGATCTGGCAATTACAGTTTGTTTAGAAGATTTCCATGATACTTCCGCACCTCCCAAAGTGAATACAAATCCATTTGTAGACCTTGAGTCTTTAATGTCTGATATCCAATTGGTATCGCTGTATCGTTCGATAACAGCAGGATGTCTTGAATAGTATAATCCATAGTCACGAGTATATCTTAAGTACCTTAGTACTCTTACTATACCCTTCTAGTGATCAGTTCCAGGATTACTCGTATACCTACTCAGTTTACTGACTGCATAGGCAATGTCAGGTCTTGTGCAGCTTATCAAATACATCAGACTTCCGATGATTCTGGAGTATTCTACTTGAGACACCGACTCACCTCTATTTTTCGATAGATGTTGACTCGTGTCTATTGGAGTTCTAGCTATAGCGGAGTCATCCTTACTAAATTTTTCTAGAATTTTATCCACATAGTGTGACTGGCTTAAAGCAAGTCCACTAGAAATTCTAGAGATTTTAACCCCAAGGATTACATCAGCTATACCCATATTTTTCATGTCAAATTTAGAACTCAACATGTCTTTTGTGGATTTAATCATCTTATCATTACTCCCTATGATAAGCATATCATCTACGTAAAGACATAAAATGACATAGTCATTTTCAATGTCTTTCACATATAGACATTTGTCACACTCATTTATTTTAAATCCACTTTCCTTCATGGCATTATCAAATTTTTCATGCCATTGTTTCGGTGTTTGTTTCAAGCCATACAATGACTTTACCAACTTGCACACTTTGTTTTCTTGCCCAGGTACAGAAAACCCCTCAGGTTGTTCCATGTAAATCTCCTCTTCTAAATCACCATTTAGAAAAGCAGTTTTTACATCCATTTGATGTACTTCAAGATTTTGCAACGCGGTGATTGCAAGTACCATTCTAATGGGCGTTATTCTCGTAACTGGAGAATACGTATCAAAGTAATTAAGGCCTTCTCGTTGCTTGTAATCTTTAATTACAAGTCTAGCCTTATACTTATCAATTGTTTCATCGGCCTTCATTTTTTTCTTAAAAATCCACTTATATCCTAGTGGTTTACTACCCGGAGGGAGATCCATTAATTCCCAAGTGTGATTTTGTAAGATAGAATCAATTTCACTTTTTATGGCCTCTTTCCATAAAAGTCCTTCAGAAGAATTCACAGCTTCTTTGTAACTTTGAGGTTCACTTTCTAGCATATAGGTTAGAAAATTCGGGCCAAAGGATTTTTCTATCCTTTCTCTTTTGATGCGTCTCGGTTCCAACTCTTCTTCTATGTCATCATGCTCTTGTTCTATTGAATCATGTATTCGTTTAGACGAGCTAGCTTCCTCCCTCGATCTACACGGAAATACATTTTCAAAGAACGAGACATTTCTTGACTCTATTATCGTATTCTTGTGTATGTCTTCGACTTTAGACTCATGCACAAGAAAACGATAAACACTACTGTTTTGTGCATATCCAATAAATATGCAGTCAATAGTCTTTGGTCCAATTTTCACCTTTTTAGGTGTAGGTATTGCCACCTTCGCAAGACACCCCCACACTCGCAATTATTTGTATGATGGCACTCTTCCATGCCATAATTCATAGGGGCTTTTGTTTAGCTTCTTACGAGGTACCTTATTTAAAACGTAGTTAGCTGACAACACAGCTTCCCCCCACATATAATGAGGTAAGCCCGAACTCAACAACATGGCATTCATCATTTCCTTTAGAGTTCGATTCTTGCGTTCTACTACTCCATTTGATTGAGGTGCATAAGGTGCTGTTGTTTCGTGTCTAATTCCATGTTTAGCACAAATCTCCACGAACGGTGATTCATACTCACCTCCACGATCACTTCTTAGCACCTTAATTTTTTGGTCAAGTTGATTCTCAACTTCATTTTTATAGAGAGTGAACTTCTCTATAGCTCCATCCTTCCTTTTGAGGAGATACAAATAACAGTATTTCGTGCTATCATCAACAAAAGTTATGAAGTACTTGTTGCCACCACGTGATTGTGTTGATTTAAAGTCACATACATCGGTGTGAATTAATCCAAGTGGTTCACTATTTCTTTCAATAGTATGAAATGATGTTCTTGTCAATTTTGCCTCTACACAAGTTTCACACTTGTGTTTGGAATCAATTTTAAAATTTTGGTATGCAATTCAAATTAAGTAATCTACGCAAAGTATCATAATTAACATGTCTTAGTCTACCATGCCACAAATTGGAAGACTCAAGCAAGTAAACAGAAGAATTATTCATTTCACTGCTTTTTGGTTTAACAACCATAATACTGAGCTTAAACAGCCCATCATTTACATACCTCTTACCAACAAACATTCCACTCTTAGACAAAGTGACAACATCAGACTCAAACAGAATGCGAAAACCATGCTTGTTCAAAAGTGATCCGGATACCAAGTTCTTTCGAATTTCTGGCACATAGAGCACATTGTTGAGAGTCAACTCTTTTCCGGATGTCATCTTCAAAACCACTTTTCCCTTGGCCTTTGATATCAGAAGTGGCAGAATTCCCCATGAACAGCTTCTCGCCATTCTCAGCAGGTTCAAAAGTACTAAACATCGCCTTGTTGGAGCACACATGTCTAGTAACGCCAGTGTCAATCCACTATTGATTTGGGTTTGAACCTACCAAATTCACCTCAAAAATTACCACAGCAAGATTAATATCGGACACATTATTAGCAATGTCATCCACCATGTTTGCTTCACCATTCCTTTTAGGCTTCTTGCAAACTGTGGCTTTGTGACCGGTGCCACCACAGTTAAAGCACTTTCCCGTGAATTTATTTTTGGAAACTCCCCCTTTAGGTCTAAGATTAAGCTGATTAAACCCTTTCCCGGTTTGCATAGTTTTTCCTTTGCCTTTGGAGCTTTGGCCATGCTTCACCACATTAGCTTTAGCAGCTACAGTACCAAACAGTTTCTTTTCGGTTTTCCTATTGTCTTGTTTAATGCAAAGACGGAGAACAAGTGCTTCGACGTTCATCTCCTTTCGCTTATGTTTCAAATAGTTCTTGAAATTATTCCAAGCTGGTGGCAATTTTTTAATTATTCCAGCCACTTGGAAAGACTTACTCAAGACCATTCTTTCTGCATGAATCTCATGCAAAATCAGTTGCAATTGCTCTACTTGACTTTGCACAGTTTTATTGTCAACCATCTTGTAGTCGAGGAAACGGCCAACAAAAAATTTCTTTGCACCCGCATCTTCGGTTTTATACTTGTGGTCAAGAGACTCCCACAGTTCCTTAGCAATTTTCTTTGGACTGTACACATTATATAACGGATCCGACAACAATCCGTTAAGCACATAATTCCTGTAAAGGAAGTCTGCATGTTTTCATGCCTCAACCGCACTAACAGCTTGCGCATCATTCTGACCTTCACCCAACTTGGGAGGATCTACTTTCAAGAATCTCTCCAGGTTCAAGGTTGTCAAATAAAACAGCATCTTTTGCTGCTAGCGCTTGAAGTCCAAACCAGTAAACTTCTCCGGCTTCTCACTATGATTAACCGGGACAGTTACATTAGTGGTGCTGACCACAGTCCGAATCACATCACCAGCTTGAGTACTAGTCTCAACGTTGGTCTCAGTTCCAATAGGTGGAATAGCATTGTTCGTCGATTCAGCCATATCTGAAACACGAACACAAATTAGTCCCAGATTTGTAATCTGTTATCCCTTTAAGGAATCTGTTTTAAGATTGTTACAAAAATGTATTACAATAATCGGGAATTAACAATTTACATAAACTGGAATCTAAACGAAAATAAAGAAACTGAATTCTGGAATGTCTTCTTTCAAACGATCTGAGGCCTGTGTTAGACACATGTCCTTAAAACAGATTCGTCCCCTCACCGTAAGTGCTTCGAGGGTCTACGGACGTCTGTCTTTCAGGATACAACGGAGAACCGGAGAGACCGTAGCACTGGAGGTTCCGGCAAATTGAAGAGTGCCCTAACTATATCACCAAGAATACAAACGGACGGAGGCCAAAAAATGAAGTGGCAATATGCAATGCAGATTCTGGAGTTGCTGGAAAAATTTTCTGTTGCATTTGTGGAGCTCGAGCCTTGATTTTAAATTGGTAAACCAAAATGGTTTCACTCAATTATTCTGGCAATGAAGGCTGAAAGTAATTGATTTGTTGTTACAAATCAAGAGAAATCAATCCGTGAGTAATTGATTTGCTGTTACAAATCAAAAGAAATCAATTTGTGTATTAAGACTCTTCATTGAGGCTGGGAGTTATTTTTCTGAATAAAAATCAGAAAATAAATAGCAAAACGTGGCTAGGTGTCTAAGGGGCTTGATTTGGTCTGACATTCGTGTCCACAAGTCGTGCTTGCACATGTCCGGACCTCAAATCGAACTGGGATTTGCACCCCCTACAGGCGCGCGCGAGAGAGAGAGTCTCTATGCTATATAAGCTTACTCCCTAGGAGAAAGGAGCTTGTATATAAACTAACCTTGTTTTTGCTTTCTTTTCAATGTGGGATAAACCCACTTTACCAACTTCAACCCACCTACTTTAGGCCTTAATATCTTAATCATCCAAACATCATTTCGGACAAATAAATATATGATTTCGATGTTCTCACGGAGTAGAACACATTTCCACAATTATCTTTGTCATTCGACAAACGAACCAGTAAGAAATTTGCAAACTAAGATGAACAATTTCCTTCATTATTTTTACAATTTTTCCAACATTATTATCCCTAGATTTGTTGCTTTGTTGATTAGTTGTTGAAGTTAAAGATGAGATCATTGATGAATCAAGAAGACAGAAGAAATAAGACTGAACACGAAGAACAGACAGGCGAGAATGGAGAAATGCCAGAAGAGAGGAGGGGAGAGAGAGACGAGAGATATCAGGGAAAGCTATAGCCCGCCCCCACTTTATTTCCTTTTCATCCCGCCAAAATATAATAATCCCTCGGTGCCTAAATTATTGTCACCCTTTCCTTTTTTGTTACACATTATATCAATATTAATAATTAAGTTATTTTTTTAATTCGTGTGCTAAATCGAACAAAATAATAATTAAAGAACGGAGGGAGTACATCTCATCATAGTTGTCCATGTGAGATCCTATCAACATTAATTAAGAACTAACTGATTACCATAAAGTTCAATTTAATTACCAAATTAGAAAATGTCAAAGTTTAGGAACCTAGATAAGAAATGCTAAAAAATTTAGAAACTAAATTATGTATTAATCTTTAAAAGAATTAAATAACTAAGTATTTAATAATCCCGTAAAATATACGTATATTTGTTATTAACTATCCAAAACCAAGTATATTTTTGTTCAAACTTGACATGTTTATCTAACGAGTCTAATAATTGAGTTCGCTTGGTTTGTTCGTTTCATAAACGACACCAGTCTTGCATTTAACAAGCTAAGCCGAGCTAAGCTCGTAAACTGTTTGGAGTAATGCTATGAGTACTTAAAGAGTACTAAATTTTTTGTACCAAATAATGTGTCAGCTGATGTGATGCATTAATTATAATTTATAATTTTATTTTTTACACCACATCAGCTGACACATCATTTGGTACAAAAAAAATTTGGTACTCTTTAGATACCCATAACATTACTCAACTGTTTTATCTGAGTTACACCTTTATGGGCATTGATTTGACTTTTTGGAATTTATTTATAGCTTATGACTTACAATAAGTTATTTTTTAAATGTTTGATTTGATCTATATAATGATAAGTCATAAGTCATGTATAAGATCTTTAAGCACATTTAAGGCTATAAGTTGTAAGCACTAGACCTTGTGCTTAATTTTATTGTTCAAAAATACGAAAACTCTCTTCTTTAATAAAATTTTCTATATTTTAAGATTACCTTTACTTGCAGGCTAAAATTCTTTCCATTCCTTGCATGTACAAGATTACCCTTATTTACACTAGCTTAAAACAACTCATTAACACTTTAAAATAGATAAATCAAATGACACTAGTTCATCATGTCAGTCATAAGTTATCAACTATAACTAGTCAGTTATAAAGCAGCAATTATAAGCTATAAATTTCAGCTAAATCAAACAGGTATATATATATATATATATAGTAAACTGTTTGGTTGATTAACATCTCTATATAAAGTGCATGGGAGGTTTTGCTAATTTTTTGAAAAGAAAGGACTTGTCCTAAAGAGGAGAGCGTAGATTCATAAAAATGTTGCCAAAGTGGAAGACGTGGCCAAATGAGCTCCAGGGAAGGTATATAGTAGGAGTAGAATATATTGCACAATTTCGAAATACAATCGCAGCCTCAGGAAAGTGGGGGAAAATTGGACAGTCATTCTTTGATTTTCTGATAATATTTGTGGATAAGATTTCTTCCCCCCACAACGGATTTCACTAAACAACAATTCCATGTCTTTCTTGCAACCAGTTCCTTATGTCCCTTCCCACCATGCTTTCCCATCTCTACTTGCTCTGCAATGGCTGCTACTAAACAGGTACTACCCACTACCCCTTCAGTGTGTGCGTGTGTGGTTCAGTACAAATAATGATCACATACTCTAATTCCAATTTCCATTGTGAATCTTTTATTGCATACCCATTATATGTGTGTGTGTGTGTTTCAGTATAAGAATGATCACATACTGTAATTCAAGTTTTTGATTTGCATACCCACTGTGTGTGTGTGTGTGTTTCAGTATAAGAATGATCACATACTATAGTTCAAGTTTTTGATTTGCATACCCACTGTGTGTGTGTGTGTGTGGTTTAGTATAAAGAATGGTCACATACTCTTAATTCCCAATTTTGAATGTAAATCTTTTCTTGCATGCGCACTATGTGTGTGTGGTCAGTGTCTGTGTGTGTGGATCAGTATAAAGAATGATTGGCTACTCTAATTCCAATTTTGAATGTAAATCTTTTCTTGCATACCCACAATGTATCTGTGTGTGGGGTTCAGTATTAAGAATGATCACATACTCTGATTCCAATTTTGATTGTGCTCTTGCATCTTCAATTGATGAGTTTGACTTTGACCCCACTTTGAAACGATGAACTTGTTGTGAATACACACACATTGATCGACTTTCTGGAGCTCTAATGTATAACTTAAGTTGAGGATTTTTTACGTGGTTGAAATTTCTGATATGGGAATATTGGATTCAATTAATAACTTTTTCATTTAGCAATCTGTTTTAGAGTCTATATGTGTCGAACTTCGGCTTTCTTATTTTGTTTATGAATTGGGTATGCCTGTGCTCTATTTGAAGAATGAACAAAACCATCTTTAGCAAATTCAGTGCCTAGATTTTATCTTCTTCAATTCCCTCTATTCAATTTTATGTTCATTCTAACGCACTTCTTTCTTGCAAGCGTTGTACTTAGTGGTTTAATGTTATGGTCTTAAATGTAGTCATAATTTCCAGTTACAGGCTAGCTAGTTGCAATGGACTTTACCATCTGCTTGCTTCCTGAGTGCATTACATCAAGTACTTCCTCCGTTCCAAAAAAGTGTCCCTTTCACAGCCACTCCTCTACAACTACCTTGCATTTAACAAGTCGAACTTCTTAATAAGTACTTTTACTGCCCCATATTTCCTTTAAATTGTACTCCCTCTGTCCCTAATTGAGTGTACCTCTTTAGTTTTTGCAAAAATTAAGTAAAATTTTAGGCCATTTTAGTAGTAAATATACACGAATGCCCTTAGTTCCACACCATAGAATTGCAAGTGTACGTTGGGACATGATAGATAGTAAGGTGAATTTAGTAACTTCGTACAAAAGGGACACACATTTAGGGACAATTTTTTGTCAAAAAGGGACGCTCAAACAAAGAGAATAACTGTCACACCTGTTTGTTGGGAGAAACCCCGATTTCTGTGGTGAAACTAAACTCTGATGGTGCGTCAAGGGGCAACCCAGGACCTAGCGCAGGAGGGGAGTTGTTCGTGATGCTGAGGGTAAAGTTATGTATGCTTATTCTTCCTATTTTGGTATTAGCACTAACACAGTTGCGGAAGCAAGAGCTCTCCTACAAGGAGTTATTTGGCTGCAAAACCACGGACACTATGAAGCTATTGTGGAGATGGACTCCAAAGTCCTATATGATTGTATCACTCACCGAGCATAACCCCCATGGTGATGTTGGCATCCTATACAACATATTCTGTCTATTCACAGAGAAATGCAATTTTTATTCCAACACTGCTATAGAGAAGCAAATTCGGTAGCGGATAAGCTAGCCAATCTTGGTTGTGATCTTACATCCGAATGCACTTTTCCAAAATTTCGCTCCTTGCCTCCCGACATTAGAGGCAGTATTATCTTAGACAATTTTAGCACCCCCATCTTAGAATCTCATAATGTATTTTCTTTTCTCTTGTTCTATTACTTTTCTTGTAGCCTTTTGGCTCTCTAAATGGTCAGGCCTTAAGCTCCCCATTATTTCGTGTTTCCTTTAATATATGAAAAATCAGGCTTTGCCTTTTCATAAAAAAAAAAAAAAAAAGGGGATGGAGGGAGTACTAAAGTCATACTCTCTCCTTTCCAAAAAAATATTTTCTTTTGACAAGTCGAACTTTTTAATATTGTACTTTTGCTTCTATATATTTCCTATAATTTGCACTAACATGACAACTTTTTTCGTGTGATACTTATTAGAATTGTCATGTTTTTGTAAAGAAAGAAAA
The DNA here is from genome assembly GCA_016624345.1 of Platycodon grandiflorus. Classification (NCBI taxonomy): domain Eukaryota; kingdom Viridiplantae; phylum Streptophyta; class Magnoliopsida; order Asterales; family Campanulaceae; genus Platycodon; species Platycodon grandiflorus. The sequence continues at coordinate 25,941,295 of CM028369.1, forward strand.
TTTTTTTTTTTTTTAATTATGGAAGTTTATAAAGTTAAAATTTAGAAATGAGACTATCTTTTTTGGACCGAGGGAGTATATCTTTTTGTATGACATGGTTGATAAATATAGTATCTTTGAAAAGAAAGAAAAAATTTGAAAAAATATGGAGATTTTGAAGCTTAAATTTTCTGAAATGCGACTCTTTTTTGGGACAAACCAGAATAAAGAGTATGATCTTTTTGTGGGGTAGAGGGAGTATCATTTTCTCTTGCCACTTACTTTTAACCTTTCGAACTACTACTAGGACAGCATTAAGACGAAAACCGTTATGGGGAATGCTATATAATACCCTCCCTCCCAAACCAAGAGTTAGACTTGCGTTTTAGTTTGTCCTAAAAAGAGTCACATGTCTAAAATTTATTATATTTTCATGAGTTTTATGTTTTACTTAGATCTTTTAATAGGAAGTCATCATTTGAGCCACAGAATTTTGTCCAAAAAGAGTCACATGTCTGACATTTATTAATTTTTTTTCTTTTTCGGAAACATGTGTATCTCTTCCATCTGATACAAAGAAATAAGAAATGTACAAATTTATTGCAATTTAAAGGAAATATAGAGTTCTAAAACCTATTTTGTAAGTTCTGTCTGAAGATGTGGCTCCTCATATGTAGGTTAGGGTTGTGGGCTAGTACGATTTAGTGCTTGTTATGTTGAAGTGTCGTGTACACCGATGGGCATGCATGCTTCCCGATTCAATTGATATTTATTCGAACTCAATCACTGGATTGGTCATACTTTTCAAGATTTCCCTAGGAAAGTAGACCTGTAGTAATACGTTCAATAGACTAAGGCTCTGTTCTCCTTGGCGATTTAGCGACTTTGGTTTTGTGATTTTGAACTTTCTCTCTCTTTAGTCCCACAAGCTTTCCCTCTATCTCTCTCTTACTCTTTCTTTCATCATTACAAAAAAAACCCAAAACCTCAATATCGAGTCACTAAATCACGATGCTGAACACACCCTAAATCTCTCATCTGTACTTGGGCTTTTGCCTTTTGTTTTCCTATTCTTTCTCTTTCCTAGATAGGATGTCTCGATAGATATTACTGTACTCTGCTGAGGACATTAATTTGAATTGATATGCTGTGCTCTTGATGTTTAGGCTGCTGGTTGATATGTAAATCCACTTGCAGGAGTAAGTTTTTTCAAAGGAACATCAAGGACCAGGTGGAAAAGGAATGGGAGAATTTGGTGAAGAGAGGGCCTGTGCTGTTGTATCTGGAAAGGACCGAAAGGGACAGACTATGAGCAAATTGCAGATTCAAGCATCACCCACTATGGTACACTACAACTTAGCGTATTTTATTACTGCATCCTTCCTAAATTTTTTGTCCTACTTTGACTTTATTTGGTCAACTTGATTAAACATTGACCAAAGTTTTAAACGTATCACTTGTCTTTATGAAATTCTAAAAGATTTTATTGAAAGTATTCTTAATACTATTTCAATGATTGAATTTCATTACCGAAAACATAATAAATACTCCCTCCGTCCCAAAACTAGTCCCTCCTTCCTCTTTGGTTTGTGCCAAAAGAATAGTCCCATTTCTTAAAATAATGATAATTTTAATGCAATTTGAAGAAGGTACAAGCAAGTAAAGCTATAATCGTAAAAGTTTGACTTGTCAAATGGGACTATTTTCTTGGGACGGAGGGAGTATATGTTAAGTAGTGATTCAATATTGTCGTAGGTTGACTTTCCAATATAAAAAGTGGACTGCTTTTTTGGGACGAACGGAGTATCTGATATTTGGATACACAGCTAGAACATCTCTTTCAAAGAAACGGTCCCTTGCTTAATAAATCATACACCGCCCCATAAAGCTATCAATGCTTTTATATATGGATGATATGATATGATATGATACTATGATAATGTATGAATTTTGCAGGAAGCGCAGCTGCATGAGAAGGTCCACTTGCCTCCAGTCTCAGCTTCTTTTGTAAATTCACATTCTCAATCCCGCTGCCTTAGCTGTCTTGGAAACAACAGTTGCCAGATAGTTATTTCGAAAACAAAATTGATGAATATCATGGTCAAGAGCAGAAAGCCACAAGATGCCGAATCCATTATGAAAGATTTGACTGAGGAAGGACACAGGCCCAATCTTGTAACATATACAGTTCTCCTGTCCGCTTTGACACTCCAGAAACGTTTCAGTTACATTCCATTGCTCCTTTCGAAGGTGGAAGCGAATGGTTTGAAACCGGACTCTATATTTTTCAACGCCATGATCAACTCTCTTTCTGAATCTGGAAATATGAAGGCAGCCATGAAGATTTTCAAGAAAATGAAGGAGAGTGGATGTAAGCCGACAGCCAGCACTTATAATACCTTAATTAAAGGGTTTGGGATCATTGGTAAACCTGAAGAATCTATGAGACTGTTAGAAATAATGACAGGAGAAGAAAATATGAAGCCCAATGAGAGAACATATAATATGATTGCTCGGGCATGGTGTAACAAGAAAAATATCTCAGAAGCCTGGAATGTGGTTTACATGATGATTGAATCAGGTATGAAACCTGATGTAGTCACGTATAACACAATGGCAAGTGCTTATGCTCAGAATGGGGATACAGATCGAATTGAAGACCTGATATATCAGATGCAGAAGAATGGACTGGGACCCAATGAGCGGACTTGTGCGATTATTGTAAACGGGTACCGGCGAGAAGGTAACATGATGGATGCATTGAAGTTCATGCACAGGATGAAGGACCTCGGGTTGCACCCTAATGAAGTCATTTTCAACACCCTTATTAGAGGTTTTCTTGACATTGGAGACAGTGATGGAGTTGAAAAGGTACGTCTTCACAGTTTTGTACAGTGCTTAGGGGTGGGCCAATGGTGGACTTGGGGCTTCACAAAGTGTGAGGTCTCAAGTTTGAACCTTTTCACGTCCCCTGAGAAAAAGAACCCTGGCCTGATCCCTATTTCTTAAGTCTGGTTTCATTATCAATTTACCACCCTTAAGTGTCTTTTAAATGTTTTCATGTGTATGAATTGGTGCAGGCACTATCGCTGATGCAGGACTTTGGGGTCAAACCAGATGTTATTACATATAGCACCATTATGAATGCATGGAGTTCAGCTGGACTTATGGACAAATGTCAAGATATCTTTGATGACATGGTTAAATTAGGCATTGAACCTGACATCCATGCATTTGGGATTATGGCAAAGGGTATGTGCGTTCTGGAGAGCCCGGAAAGGCCGAGGCATTATTGCAAGTAATGGGCGAGTCCGGTGTCTATCCAAATGTAGTTATCTTCACTACTGTCATTAGTGGGTGGTGCAGTGCAGGGAAAATGGAGCGTGCTATGAGGCTGTATGAAACAATGTGCGAACTGGGCATTTCTCCCAATGTGAAAACTTTTGAAACCCTAATTTGGGGATACGGAGAAGCAAAAGAACCGTGGAATGCTGAAGAGTTGCTCAAAGTTATGGAAGAAAAGGGTGTTCGTGCCAGTAAGAAAACTATTGAGCTTGTTGCAGAGGCATGGCGGGCCATTGGTGTTGCGAGTGAAGCTAAGAGAATCATGGATGATGTAGAAGACAGTAAACCGGTTGCACCATATACTGAGAAGGATGAGCCAGAAGAAATGGCAGCAATTATTAATAATTCGAACGGGTCAGCAAGTACTAAGACAAGAAGCCGAATTGTTGTGGATAGAACAAGGATTTTAACTGAAAGCTTGAGCACAACTACTAAGCCCATTGTACTACCTCATGCATGTCAATTTGGTGTGAAACCAGTGATGATATTTCATAAGAAGTTTCAAGTTCAGGTTGGGCATTATGGATGCATGAATGTGTGTAAAGTGATGTGTTAAGGCTTGAGAACAAGCTCATAAGAATACTAAGAGAGGCCTCTTGAAGTTCAGAGCTCCATTTCTGTTGGGGTCTTGATATTTGCGACCCTTTTCAGCAGTAAACAAGAAATTGTTTGCAACATATGCAACTCTGTAATCTGTATATTGTAATTCTTTTCCAAAGTAATCTTAATGTTCTTCTATGACACGAGCCTGTGCAAAGAGGCATCGGCTTCTTTTGTCAGAGTTTAAGCTTCATATTCTGACAGACTCCAGTGGTATGACTCTATTCTTCTTCATCTCCTACCAAAACGAAGTGTACGAGCTATCTTTTCAGTGAACCACAAACTAAGAGTCCATTTTAACTTCAAATGGATGGATATGGTACACCTCAACCGTTGTTTAAAACTGTGTCTTGCATGTTTAAATCGCTTTTGGAGTTATACACGTAATTTTACACAGTTTTTGACAGTGTCTTGCATAACTCAGTCTTGGAGTTTAGACACAGTTTCTGATAGTGTCTTTCATGTTTAACTCACTTTTGAAGTTTATACATAGTTTCTGACAGCGTCTTAGGATGTTGGTATACTTTCTTGCATGTTTAACTCATTTTGAAGTTTACAGATAGTTTCTGACAATGTCTTAGGATGTTAGTATATTTTTGGAGTTCACCACTAAAAATCATTCCAAAGTTCACGCGTAGTTTCTAATACTACTAGTGTTCTGTGACTGAAGATGCTTTTGCGTATAACATCAGAAACGATCCGAGAACATTTACCTTTTAGAACTCACTAAAGAAGATCTGAACTAAATGAGACACACCCGCCATTGACATGCTGTATCTATATCAAGTGACATCCATGAGAGACACCCACCCCCATTACCACCCCGGCTGCAGACCCGAACGTCGGAGCTCGCGAGAACTCACTGGAGCTCCTGAAAGGTAGTTGAATGTCATGGATAAGCTAGTGGAGTGTTTCAATAGACCTCCTGTACCACCCTATTTGCAATTATGCTAGAAAACAATTCTTTTGTAATTTTTGCATACTGAGAAAATACTTCCATTTAAACAATCTAAACACCAAAAATACCCGATCTATTTATGTAATCCATTTTCTGACAAAATAATTTTATCCAGAAAAATTATTGAAATAAGCAAAACACTAAACGAGTACACACATTCTTATTTTAGTAATTCTTCTCTTTGGCTAAATTCAACTGCTTAATCAAAACAAAGCATTGTCATTGTCCCAGCAAATGCATATGCAATGTGATTTCCGCATAATGCTCTGAACTTCAAATTGAAGTAATTCACTCACGACAAGTTAGTTCCATAGGTAGGTTTGCAGCATGCGGGATGACGTTTTCCTCGATTGTTAAAAAAGGAAAATAAAAGAAAAAGTTTTTATTGGTTTGAAGGCTATGGCCTGTACCGAACTCGTCACTTGTAATGCTACGATCCTGAGTACCATTCAACTATTGGCTAATTGGTAAAAGAAAAATGTTTGGATTCTTTTGCTGTTTCAGTATTTCACTTACTTTTTCATTGATTATTAGAAAAAGAAACTCAAAATGCTAAAATTAATATACTAGAGTACAAAGCTACACTGGTGTGTTTGTGATTTAGTATTTTGATTTTGAAATCTGTCTCTATATTATTGTCTGGGTTGACCCGGCACACGGATTAAGAAAACTCAATTGACTTGATTATTAATATTGGAATAGTATTGAAAAAGTGTGTTGTTTCCTTTAATGCCTATGTGTATGTGGTCGGTGGCCCATAATTAAATTAGGAAGAAAAAGTAAAGGTAAAATAGTAAAAGTGATGTTCTAAAAAGGAAAGTTTCAAACAAGATAATTATTTTGGGACGGACGAAAAAGAAAAGGACGACAATAATTTAGGGACTGAGGGAGTAAAAGAGAAGGATGGTTGGAAAATTCAAAATTAATAATATTAAATCACTAAAATTGGAGAGTTGAAACTTATTTCTACTTAAATTTGAAGGGAGGAACGTTGTCGTTGTGAGTTGTGACAGAAGAAGGGATGATATCATTACATCTCATTCCTCAATTGCCTTCCCTCCAAAACCCTAATTCCATCCAAACCCCCAAATGTTCTTTCTCAAATTTATCAAATTTCAAACCCTTATTCAGAAATCGTAACTCTATCGGTTCTCGTAAACGAATTTGCCATGTAAGTAAAGACGCCCCCAAGGTTTTGGACTTAGAAGGCGACGACGGTGGTGGCGGCGGCGGCGATGGCGGAGACGGAGGAGACGGCGATGATGAGAAGAAGAAGTCAGGGTTTTTGCCGGAATGGTTTGATTTTACTTCGGATGATGCAAAAACGGTTTTCGCGGCTCTTGCTATATCTCTTGCGTTTCGTTGGTTTATAGCTGAGCCTAGATACATTCCCTCTTTATCTATGTATCCCACATTTGATGTTGGCGACAGACTCGTTGCGGAAAAGGTGAAATTCTCGACTCATTGTTCGATTTTGTAGCAGTTAGTGGCTATATAGTGATGTGAACAATGAATTTAAGATGTTGAATGTGATTATGGAGTATGTATATATGCTAATGACACTTGCCATAGTGACGTGAACAATGACTTCAGATGTTAATTTTGTGTTTTAACCAAGTGATTTTGGAGTATGTAATTTATGTATATGTGGTCATGCCATTTGCAATCTTTTGGTTAAAACGTGCTAGGGGAGGTGAAAGAATGTTGTCTTGAATTAGCGTTGAATGATTGAATCGATGAAGATAGTGGTATGCATATTTATTTCTTTATATCTCTGTTAATGTTTACTGCTTTACATGAATGACAGGGGATGGGGGGAATTAGTTTTATAAGTGTGAAAAATAGTGAAAAATAGAGAATGTATTTGTTGCAGCTGTGTCAGCTCCATGAATTGTGCCTGGTTTTTCTTGCTAATGATATGAAAGAATAATACATTGAAGCATGAGGTTCCTATCTATAAAGACATTAGATTGATACGCGACTTCTTCCTTTAACTCATCAGAAAAAGAGATTGATATATTCTGTTCTTTTTCTTTTTCAATTCATTTGGAGAATTTAAAGTTAAGCTCTTGCCGTACCTGATATTTCCTTGAAAATTCAGGTTACATACTATTTTAGAAAGCCATGTCCGAATGATATTGTGATTTTTAAAAGCCCACCAGTTCTCCAGGAAGTAGGATACACTGATGATGACGTCTTCATTAAACGCGTTGTTGCCAAGGCAGGTGACCTAGTGGAGGTAAGATTGCTAATGTATTCCCATGGAACCTTTACTTCCATACTGCACCATTTTTACCTTTGATCAGTATGTCCTATTGTTCAGTATTTTCATTATTCTTGCAGTCTCCCACTTACTTTTAGCTCTTTACTTTTGGGAAGAAAAGGGTAGCAAAATAATGAGGGTTGTCGTTACGTGTAATTGTGAAGTGAAATTGTAATTAGCAGTATATGTTTTTGCTACTTTCGGCTTGCAATTAGCATTTTTTGTTGATTCTTAAAGCATGCTAGGTACCAAATATTACTCCTTCCATCCCAAATAAATATTCCCTTTCTTTATTGGTAAGTCAAGCTAAGACAATTTCAAGTTACTATTTACCATACATTTATTATGTCTTAATTAATAAAATTTCAATCATCGAAACAATATTAAGAATACTATCAATAACAATTGTTAGTATTTCGTAAGGACTAGTAAATTATTATAAATATTTGATTAAAATTTAATCAAGTTAACCTAGAAAAGTCAACGTGAGACTATTTTTTTCTTGGGAGGGAGGGAGTATCTTTTTTTGTTGAAAGTATATGTGCCCCCATTAGGAAATTTATTAAAGACAATTAAAACAAAAGAAAGAAACGGACATGATTCCTAAATTCATAGATATTGAACATGCTAAAGGTACACCCTTCTTTTTAATGCAAAACAATGGTAGGCTACTCAATATAGGGTAGCCTTCCCCCCTTCTGAAATCCCTTCCCTCTCAAGTGAGACTTCAATTTGCAACCACATCTAGGTGGATGAAGGCTTCATCAAGAAGCCTTATCCACTAGACCAATTCGTGGTCTCTAACCCGGACTTTTTATTTTTACTCTCTTTTGATGAGTATGAAATTTTCAGATTTTCATGAAATAGTTTAAAAGAATAGAGAACAAAAAGCTTGAAGACCGGTCGGAATAGGTGTTAGTTGTTGTAGACCGCCATTGGACTCTCGAATATCTTAGTTTCCTTTCCTATATGCATTACAACGTAGACCACTAAATGCGCGTGTTAGGAAGTGTGATAGTACAATGTCAACGACCAAGACTAGAGGTAGGGGAGGACTTAAGTAACATGGTGGAAAAGGAGTTGTACATAACCATAATAACAATTAATGGAACCTAGATGAGTCTATAATAGCCTTTGCATTTGCCATTGATTGTTCGTTGACGTCAAGTGTGTTGTGTTGGATAAGGTATACGTGGTGTAACACGTTACAATCCAAGGAGCCATCGAGTATGAGTCGGGATGGGTGGGGTGGGGTGGCGGAGGAGGTTGAAATCGGGACTTGCTAAGCGGGATAGGGAAATAATTTTCGGAGAAATTTATTCATGATGCTCTCAAATTCTGATCACTATCCCAAAATTCCGGGAACCCTTTTTAGAGAAAGCTTGTAAAAGAAGCTCTTAGTGATAGAATTTTTGATTACCAGTTAGTGCCTATATTTAGCGGAAGAATTCGTAATTTCTTGGGGATGAGGTCAATGCCTTTATTAATAGTGAATAATAGATGAGACAAGGGACATTCCTTATTCTATGTTAGGCGTCATCATCCAAATGATTCTTTAAGGATCTTGGGACAAGTGTCCTATTGGATAAGGACTAAAATCATCTCTCTCTCTCTCTCTCTCTCTCCCTTGGTAACCGGGACACGCATGTCCACATTGGGAGTGCGGGAGCACGTGTGACTTACTCCCAGTGAAGTTGTCAATCCAATAGCTTAACCTCAAGATTGTAGGCCCTAGCCAACCATTACACCTAAATTGGGTTACCAGGTAGTGACATAGGGTAGTTTCCCATGCCAGGACTTCCTCAAGGATGTATGTCTTCAGGATAGGTTATTGCCCCCTATTCTTGGGCGTAGATAGAACGTTCCAATTCCTCTTTGGAAAGTGTTGGGACCCTTAGGGAGGCTTACTCACTGTGGTGGTACTTGGTCATTGTTTGGTTTCCTCCTTAGGGGAGCGTCATGGCTTTTGAACCGGCGTGCTCATGGAGACCCGTGTAAAAGCCGGGGTGCCTAGAATGGAAGTGTTCTCGCCTTGTCTGCCACATGAGTGTGGCCAGCATTTTGATAATCTCCAAGGGCCTAGTACATTCGTACACATAAACTAGGTCTTTGTTTGTGGATATGATGTGGTGATCGCGTGACAAGCACATAGACTTGGCGTGGCATATCCCATATTACGCTTTCTGTGTGCATTACCATGTAGACCACTAAGGGCATATGTTAGGAGGATTGATTGTATAATCAACAACCAAGACTAGACATAGGAGAAAACCAAAGCTAACATGAACAACAGTAATAAATAAGCATATGGGGGGTGAGTGTAGCATGTGTGATGATCTTGCATCGGACCATGGAACGGTGAAAAAGGAGTTATAGATGACTATATCAGCATAAGCTGAACATTGATGAGTCTATAATAGCATCTGCAATTTGTCATTGAGGTAATGATCTTGAAGCTCTTTTAAATGCTACTATTTCCTTTTCTCATGTGCGCAGCCATCCTCAAAAGCTAAAGATTCATCTATCATATTGATCGATTTCCATCAAATATAGTTGTTGCTCTTTGTAAATATTTCTCCTTGTTGTAGGGGTTGTGCTACGTCACTTCAGTGATTCCCCGAACTAAGACCTAGCGTACGGGAGCGAAGTAGGCTCCGAGAGATGGCCCAAATGGAGGCCTGAGATCGAGTGCTTTAGCACGAGGGTAATGACACACAAATCTCTCGGCTATACCCGGCTCGTTAATAGTCTTCACGAGCAAGGGCATGAAGGTCCAAACGCTTTCTCAAGAGGACTTCTTGCGTGACTGTTCGAGATCTTGGCCCAAAGTTTGGATCATTAAACATTAGGGTTCCAAGGAATTAATTCTATACTCGAGGTAAATGGCAACAATTTAGCACTAGCACTTATATTCTTCGGGAATGACTCGATTTAGGGAACTATCGGGTGATCTATTCTAAGTGCAACAGCCGGCCCGGGTCCTGGACCCGAAGAGGTCGAGCTGATTTTTGAGAACCTCGAGGGTTATTGGTTTGTTGGCTGAAGTCATGAGAAAGTCTCACCCATCGTACGTGTGCGATATCACGCATGTGCGACATGTGTGATCTCATTACCGAGGAGAGAAAGAACTGATTGTGGTCCCCTCTTACGGGACACTTGTCCTTTGATCATTGAATGGTCAATAGGATGATGACACCTAAGCATGGAATCTTGGAATATTTCTTCGTCATCCCACGCTCACTATAAATAGAGGTCACAAACCTCATTTTACAGTTAATCGTTAATCAATAATCTAGACAGACTTGAGCACACGTCACATTTTACACTCCTTATCGAAGTAGTATATTTGGTGTTTGCTTGTGCTAGTGCTAGTTTGCAAGTAGGAATGTGAAAGATTCAGTCTCTTATTTAATGTTGGCGAACTGGTTCTTTCTGAAGCAGTAAATTTGGTACCTAACTTTTCTTGTTTTGCACTTGCTCAAAATTGCCATATGTTCTACATTTTTAAGCTTAATGCCTGGGGTTGTGAGATCAGTATCCCTGCCCAATTTTCTTTCAACATTGCCACCATCACGAAGGCTGTGGTTTTTATTGTAGTGCTACACAGTCATTTAGTTTTATTTTTGCTATTTTCTATCAAATATTAACTTTTGCTGGAAAATCGTTAAATCCAGCTTGGAATAAACTCTCAACCATAAGTATCTTAATATACAGGTTCGAGGAGTCAAAAAATATACATGCAAGCAGAAATCATACTTTTAAGCCTTCACATGGAATGTTTTGTAGTCATTGTATACATATATTTTTCTTTCATCTAGGATCTTAATTTAGGATCTGTGCCAGTTGATTTTTATGATCTAATAATATACTTCCATTTGTCCAGTGCATTAATTGTAAATCCTTTAAAAATCCTCTTGATCATTAGGGGTTCATGCGTAAGCTTTTTGCTCTGCAGGTACATGAAGGAAAGCTAATTGTTAATGGGGTTGTCAGAAGTGAAAACTTCATTCTTGAAGCCCCCAAATATGAAATGACACCAATTGTGAGTCCTCTCGTGCTTTCAATGCTTTTGTCCGTTTTGTTTCCTTATCTTTTTAAAAAAATAATGCCTTGTGTAATTCGCCAGAAGTTCAGTATGAAAATTGATTAAATATATTTGTAAATCAGTGTTTGTTATTAAACTGCTAAATTACTTTTGCTGTGCAGCGTGTACCAGAGAACTCAGTTTTTGTAATGGGTGATAATCGTAATAACAGCTATGATTCGCACGTATGGTAATTGTTCTCAATCCTTGGCTCATTGATCATTCTTTGTCTTTTGCTCATTCGTACCTTTCTTCATTTTAGAACTCTTTGTTTCTTAGGGGCCCCCTTCCTTCAAAAAATATAATTGGAAGATCAGTACTGCGATATTGGCCTCCAAATAGGATTGGTGGCACTGTTCTTCCCACTGGCTGCGCTGTTGACAAGCAAGAGAGTCCTTCAGATCAACAAAAGCAGGAGAGTACTGTAGATTCTCAACCGACAGCCAGCAGTTTAGCATCTCAATAGTTCATTGCAGCCTTCCAAAAAACAAAGCTGCATCCGGTACTTTATGCAAACTGCCCCTTCTACTCTCTTTCGTTTTTCTTTTCAGGCCACAGTTTTACACATTCAACCTCACATTGATATATAATCCTGTAAAATTCACTTGTGCATTTGTGCTTATTAAAAGCTAGAGGAAGAGAATCCACATTGAAAATTCATTTTTGCAATTTTGTTTATTAAGATACCCTAGAGTGCTACCCACACATGCGTTATTTTGAAAATTTTAGATTTTCATTAGTAAAACTTAAAATTGAATTTTGAAAATTAAAACAGAAAATAGTCCAATGAATATCACTAAAAAGAAAAACAAGCATACAAAATTGAGGAAAGGCTGATAAAACTACATCAACAAGAACAGAAAAATGAAACTAACTTAATCTCTGTGGACTATGCATCCTAAATATTTGAACTCCGAATTGCTAAATATAATGCAATAATCCTCTTTGCACTTGGTGACTTGGGTGCTTTCATAGTCGATTGCCAAGAAACAAGAGACACCAAGTCGATGCTTTGCCTTCTTACACAAACTTCCCACCAGTTTCCCTGTGATTTGTTTTAGCACCAACTTCAGCGGAACTCCACCCCTACCTCAAGAACTTAAGTGCAACCCCTCCCCTACCGCCATTGCTTGACGTTAATAAGCTCAACCCAAACCTTCTAGGTTTACAGGCACAGTCCTCTGGCTTTTCCAAGGTTGGTACTTCATACTGGTAATAGTTCTTCCACTGAAACAATATTAGTATTAATCATCAACATAACTGTTAAAGGAACCTTGGTGTCAGGTTTTAAGTTTGTTAGGTTTTCAATTTAGCAATAGTTTGGTAGATTTCCTTGTAAAACTAGAACTTGCTGATTAATCTAGACCGCTGTTTGTAATATACATGCTTTAGTTTAAGATCGTGAATGAGTTAAAATGCAGAAGAGGACCACAGAAGCTAATCTGGTGTACTGAAAATACATACGGAATGCCAACATAGATTGTCTGCCATCCCGGCCTTGAATCCCATTTCTGGAAGGATCGATGAAGACTTGATCATCCATCTGCTCATGAATGAATGACTGGGCATAGAGAGGTCAAAGTCTCTTGTCTTACCAGCCCTCACAATCCACTTCGTTAAAAACTTCATGAAATAGGTCATACGACAGCTGACAAAATTGAGCATACGGCAGTTGAGTTGCTCTAGCGGAGCATCGGAAAAATAGCCACAGTCAAGAAGACACTTCTAAAACAAAACCTTCAATCTGAAACCAAAGATGCCACCATTGCAATACAGACATGCTCTGTGTGCAAGGAATGGGAGGCCAAGCATAATATCAATATACAAAGCAAACACTCTTTATAGAATGCGAGCACTTACTTTATTTGAGTTTCTTACTTTTTATGGCTAGGGTTCCAAACTTTCAAGGGAAGTGAATTGAGTGGATAACATCGAGGCTAAGTCACCGAAAAAGGGGACTGCAGACATGAAACACCGTCGGACATAGCCGTTAACCACGCCCCCGACTTGTAAGCCACACTACGACATTGGCTTTAACTCACACACTCTCTAGTAGTCTCTTTGTCACAAGATCAAAAATAAAGGGAGTACGGAAGCCTCAAACTCAGAAATTTATTTTAATGTTATTTTCAAATTATTTTTTTTAATAACCGAGGACCCACCATCTATGGGGGATAAAATCCCTTGTGTTCTGTCAATTGCCTCACAATAATGGAACTAGGCAAAGCCAGGAAAACGTAGCTCGCGTGAACAGAGCCTATAATCTTCTCATGTTATTTTACTACTACGCCCCTGTAGGTCTTCAAAATATTCAATTGAAACTCTTCCTAAGGTATCCTCAGGTTCGTAAGCTCAAAACTAATCTTTAAAATACGGTCGGGTCCTAGATGCAGGGAGCTAAAATATTCAATTGAAACTAATTCTAGGTTATCCCGGGTCCCTAAGCTCAAGACTAAAATTTGAAGCACATGGGGATTTGGCCTGACTTGAGCTCATGGCTTCCATTCTGGAGGTCATGGGTTCGATCCCCCTAGGAGTTAGAGGGAAGGCTTTCTCTCCCTAGGATTTATCTCCTAGGCGCTTCTGTGCGTGCATGTGTGTGTGTGTGTGAGTAAAAAAAAAAAAAAGACTAAAATTTGAAACATGGTCGGGTGCTAGAAGCGGGGAGCTCAATTAAAACTCCTCGCTTCTTGTTTTTCTATTTTTATTTGAAACAGAAAAACATGTTAGTTTATCATTTAAGTTTGTAATGTTAATTGGAGTCCTTCTACACTAAGGCCCCTAAACTTTCAAAATTGATCCGAATTAGCCAAAATTTTAGGCTAGTGCCTGCCTTACATTTGCAGGAAAATGTTTACAGTTTTTGAAATTTTATGAGCATTTATTTATAAGTATTACCTTTAAGGGAGATAAATGAAATGTAAAACTAAATACTCCCTCTAGATAAAAATATCAAAAACAAGAAATGAGGAATTTTAGTTTCTTTGTTTTTTGTTAATTTTGTAAAAACAAAAAAACAAAAAAAAAATTTGAGAGAGAGAGAGAGAGAGAGAGAGAGAGAGAGAGAGAATAATAAAGAATTGTTTAATCGTAAACTTTTCTTGGGATGTAATCACCAAATCTCTATTATTTCCTCGACCTAAAAAAATAGTTTTACTCCGATTTTTTTTTGTTAACTTGATTAAACTTTGACTAAGAATTTATAAAATTATAGTTATCTTTATAAAATTTTAAAAATTGATGTTGAAAGTAGATTCTTAATATTGTATCAATAATTAAAAGTTCTTTATCCAACACATTAATGCATGTAAAATAGTAATCTGATCTTGTCAGACTTTCTAATAAGGGAATGAGACTATTTGTTTGCAACGGAGAGAGTATCTTTTATCGGGTTACTGTAAAATTTGAGTGCTTTCCCACTATTTCAATTAAAATTAAATTAAATTAAATAATAAACAAACAAAATGAGAAAAAGGCTAAGAAAACTACAACAGCAATAGCAAGAGCAGGAAATGAGAACTAACTGGAATTTCTAGACACCGTGACTGAAACCCGAAAGTTGCAACGGGAAATTGCTCAATCATATCTACAAGAACCCTCCTTTAACTTGGTGAGTTTGGTGTTTTTCGAGTCGATGACTATGAAACAAGAGACACGACGACGATGCATTGTCTTCACTAACTTTCCTACCAAATTTCCCCGGGATTTGATATCAAACTCTAACTTAAGCGGAACCCTACCACCGTTGCTTGACATTACTAAGCTCGCCCCGGCTCCATACAACGGAACTTTTGAACCTTCAACATTCACAAACACAGTCCTCTGGCTTTTCTTTGGTTGGTAGTACTTCTTCACCTGAAACAACAGAAAGTGTTCGTCGATCATTTGTAGGCACATTTTATTCAATTACCAGTCTACAACTGTGGGCTGTGCTTAGGTATCGTACCTGACCTCTTCCAACTGTGATCTGTGAATAAACGAGATTTACAGGGCCGGAGGACACATGAATGCCGAAAAATGTAGCAGGGTTGTATATGTTCATTTTGACAGAACAGTTAATCGTCATCAACTTGGTTGGAACCCCAGAGTAATCAGATCCTTCTCCAGCATACACATTGTACAGTGTCAGACTCTAAAAGAAATGAATTCTTCGTAAGGAGATGGATTAATCGCATTATAAAGAAGCAGAAGTAACAGTTGAAATGAAAATCGGGGAACGATTTTGTACCAATGTATGCAGGCGTAGAACATTGTAAACAAATAGCAGTTATCGCAAACAATTTATGCACGATTACGGGATGATAGGCATACATAAATCACAAACTATAAGCGAAAGGAAACTGCTATTTATACAGAATATATAGACGAAATGCATGTATCGTGCAAGGAATATGCTATTTATAGAAATATAGAAACAAAAAGCATTAAAGTGATGTGCGTTATTTTGCCAGTACATTGAGAGTTGTATTGTACAACAAACCTGTATGATTTTCTGTTTTTCTACAAGCGTAGCATGCATTGGTAAAACAAGAACGATACAAACAGAACTGTGATTTTTGTTATATACCTTGACATGAACGCGAACACGGTAAGGCCTACTAGCGCCCCAAACGATCAAACAGATCAATGAGAAAACCATCAGTAACCCTGTCAAACCGATCAAACACTGGCACGGCCTAGTAACTTCACCGGGTGTATCCTCGTATTCGTCCTCCTCCTCAATCACATTGAACTCAGGCCACCCTTTATCGTTTCTCTTTCGATTCCCCTTCCTGCCCGAATTATACCGGAGAGTGCCGGATATGCGGCTCGCAGAAGACGCCTCGACTGAGAAGGGTGGGTAGGCGACTCCATGGGGCTGTGGCTGTTGTAGGAAGGAGTAGTGGCTTGATTGGTAGATGATTTATCGCCATCGTGGGAGTCACGAGAAGGGCTTTGAACATAATACGCGGGGCGTTTTGGAGAATTCGGGGACGATGGGGCTAAACTTGTGACATCTGATTCTGATTTCGCGTGTATCATGATCTTTTCAGGACTGAAAATTTGCAGTGATTCAATGAAGAAAATGTTATTATAATCGATGAGTTTTTACGACAACAATGGAGAGGTTGATGAGATTAAGAAAGCTTACCGAGATTCAGTCGAGAAAAACTCTGTTTTCGCGGTCAAATGAGCTGAATTATGTTTGCTTCTCTCTCACTCTCTCTATAAATATGAATTTACAGAAGAAAGCTATATAACCTGTGTCATCATGAGGGTATTGAATGAATTCAATGAATCAAGCGTATGCAAGACTGGTTATCCAAATGACGAAAACTCGACTTTTCGACTGTAAATCAGCTGAGAAACAGCTCCGGGATGGCGAAAATTTTCGACTTTACGGAAGGAAAGGAGGAACATGATGGTGTCATGATTAAGACTTTCGAGTGATTCAAAAGAAGATTTTTGATGAAAAAGATGACAGAGGAAACCTAGTCTAACGGTTTTGCTTGAAAATCTGTTAATGAAACGCTCTCCAGCTGAATCTAGGAACGGTTACGGTTGCCGAGAAATATTTTTAGAGACAGTGCGGAAACGGATCAAATAGTTAGAAAAAAGTGGTTGTAATCGGCCAGATGATCTGTAGAAATTACAGAAAATTGTTGGACGATCCACTTTGAAAAATTTTTATTCTCTTCTGTCCATCGCTAAAAGGTACTTTTATAAAATTATTCTTAAAATGTCCGTATGCAACGCGAACACTCTTTTATTTTAGAAATTCGTTGAAAACTCGATCTAAAACACTTCAATAATTTTTTTCCGTTCATTCTTCTTCTTCTTGAGTGTGCTCCCTTTTTTTTTCCTGGTTTCTTTTCCTTCAATTACTTCTTAGACATTTTTGTGTTTAAGTCACATACATGATCTTTTGTATACCTTTCGTTTGAATAAGTGTCTGACAGAGAAAATCGCACTGCATCCTGATGCCTAATTGTTGCATCTCAAATTGAATCTCGATGCACAATTCTTGCATCTCGATGTCCAAATTAATCTGAGAAAGTGCTATTGTATCCCGATGCCCAATTTTTGTATCTCGATACCCAATTGTTGCATTTTCATTAATGACAAAATTGTCTTTTTGTCCTAAAAGTACCTTTTTCCGATTTTAAAAAAAGTTTGATGGACTGAAGCTACAAATATTAAAAAAAAAAAAGGGCCAATAATTAACCCTAGAAATTAATCAAAGAAAGAAATATGTTTCCTGTCGTGGTTTTAGTCTTGTAAGTAATTTTTCTCGGTTATCGAAAAAAAAAAAAATGTGACTGTGTTATGGTGATGTTTATTTTCGGTTATCAGAAAAAAGTTACATGATCATGGCTACGGTAATGTTTCTTCTTGGTTATTTAAAAAAGGCTTAAATATTAAATTATCATCCTATTTGAACTATTACCGTATTTCTTAAGATCACTTTACTACTCCCTCTGTTCTAAAATTATGGATTAAAGAAAAATAATTAAGTTAATATTAGTATATTATGTAGTTTTTTATTAATGTCCATGTGTTTTTAGCCCATAGTTAAAGTACGGGTAAAATGGTAAAAATATTATCTTATAAAATAAACTTTCAAATAAGATAATTATTTCGGGACGAAAAAAAATAAAAGGAAGACAATAATTTTGGAACGGAGGGAGTATTATTTTTCGTCAACAGTATAGTGATCTCTACCTTATTTTTAATTTATCCTTTTGGCTTGTGGATTAATTCAAAAGTTTACATAAAGCTATTAGGATTATATATTTAAATGTTATTTGGTTTTTATACGTACTATAACAAATACATACGCCCTCCGTCCCTAAGTCAACCTTTTCTTTTTTGTTTGTCTTGTTTAAAAACTTTTCTTTTTAATACATCACTTTTTCCATTTTACCTTTACTTTTTCTTTTAGTTTTTAATTATGGACCATATATACATAGGCATTAAAGAAAATTATACATTATATCAATATTAATAATCAAGTAAATTATTTTTTATTAATCTTTGTGCTGGGTTAAAAAAGATAATAATTAAGAGACGGAGGGAGTACAACAAAGTGTTAATTATCTTATATATATATATATATATATATATAATGTTTTCAGTTATTTTTTTAACATTAAAATGGATAGAGTAATTTACGTGACTCCGAATTGATGTATACTAATTAAATTGACTAATTACCAATTTAAGCCTTAAAAAGAAAAGTGGGTTAAATGGGAGAGCGGGTTTGTGGTAATATTTTTATGATTTGCTATCTTTACGGTTAATATTAGACTTGTTCTTCTCTCTCTACGTCTAGTATGTAGTAGTGTAGAGTGAGAGCAGGAAAAGTGAAAACGGAAGAGACCGTTTCGTCTCTCTGACCGAGAGCTGGGAGTCTCTCCGGAAAGAGACTATTGGATGTATAATCCTCCCTCAGGCTCTAAGTTATAAATTATTATCTTATTTTACACGATAAATAAATTAAAAATAATAATTGATTTAATTATTTATATTTGTATATTGTGTAATTTTTTTTAATGTCCATATGTATGTAACCAGTAATTATATTTATATTTGTATATTGTGTATGTAACCAGTAATTATAATAAAAAAAAAATAAGTGTAAAATAATAAAAGTGATATTTTAAAAGGATAATCTATCCTATGCCCATTGGACATAGGATAAACATCAATAATTATATTTAATCTTCTACTTAAGCATGAACTGAATATATGAGTATGAAAAACCCTTTTATTGTGGGCCCTACATTTGATAATTAAGGACGGTTTAGTGAGATTTATTGTTTCTTAATTTTGTTTTATTGGATTATTATCATACTATATAGGACTTCTTAATCTCTGCCTAAAGGCACAAGTTAGCCAAACCATATTTTAAAAAAAAATTTAATAAAATAATTATTGAAAAAAAAAGACAATCATTTAGGAGGAGGGAGTATATATAAGTTGTCAGTTGGGCCCATGACTTTTGTATAAAGCCGGGGGATAACTGGTGAGGCCATCAAGGCTGGTAAGAACGTGGGAGCTTTGTTATTCATTTCCGAACTAGGTTTACTCGGGCTAGGGGGATGTTTGAGTAGATATGAAAAGAGTAAGGGTTAAATGACATTATTAGTCCCTCAATTATGCACTATTCTACCAGTAGTTTCTTACCAATTTTTTTTCAAATTTCAGTTCCAAAAGTATCAAAAAATCACACAGCTAGTCCTTTTAATGAATATCGTTAGTAAAATTCCGTTAAGTTTATCATGTATGCTGCACATGCAAATTTTAAAGGTATTATAAAAAATTCTTAGAAGAATTTAATTATAACAAATTGTTATCTTTTTTTATTTGATGAATAAATAATTTTTTATCTTAATCTAACTGAAAACATTAATTACTAACTTAAGTAATTTTAATATTTAATATTAATGTTAATTTAATTAGAATTACTAGCTCAAGTAATTTAATGTTAAAGAAAAAACTTAAAAAATCAAACAAGTTCCTGTCTCTCTCTTTCCCCTCCCCACCCCAGTGACTATTTCGGCAAACTCCATTAACGTTGCCGCCCCCTTTTTACTTGCAACTCGTTCGAACTCCACCCTTTCCAGTCAACTACTCTCAAACACGACAAATCACCAACCTAACTCTCTCTGAAAGCCAACTAAACCCTAGTTTTTTATTTCCCTAAAATTTTGAACCTTCACTATGCCTGAAACACAAAAATATAAAACTGGTGCCACAAATGTCGTCAATAAATTCAGACAATTGGATAGGCCTGGGGATTTTAAGGACTTGACAATGATTTTGGAAGATTTGGAGATTGGGGTGTGGCAATTAGCGATCCAGTTGATGATTTTGGAGATGCAGTGGGAGATGACTAGGTAAAACGACGTGAATTCAAGTTGCCGATAGAGAAGGTGGAGTTGAGGAAGGATAAGATGACGTTGGACTGGTCGATTAACTCAAAATAGGAGGCAGTGAAGTTTTGGGTAAATGGAGAAGGTGTGGAGGAGGGAGGTGGAGAGGAGGGGTGCAGAGGACACGAAGAGGGAGGAGGGTGGTGGAGGTAAAGGAGCCCAACCATGCAGGGTAAAAAAAAAAAGATTAAATTTGTTTTAATTAAATTTTTTTAAAAATTTTCTATAATACCCTTGAAAAATAACATTTGAAATACAAATTGACTTCTAAGAACTAAAATTTTAAAAAAAATTATCAAAAAATTACTGGTGAAATAGTGCATACTACATTAACCCAAAATAGTAAAACTAACGTAGCACGCCAAAAATACAAGGCACTTCATCGAATATTCTGTCTATTTTGCCATTTTTGTAAAATTGAGAAATTACAATATTTTAAATTTTTTGCATTTCCCCAAAAAAATTAATAAAGGTAGCACTATTAAGAGTACATATAGTATGAAAGGGATTATTATATTTTTGACCAACGTACTAATTGGGGATTCTTGATTTTACCAACGTACTTTCATTAACCCAAAATTGACCAACGTACTATCAATTTTGTTGCAATGTTGACCCTGCCGTTAACAGACCATCCAAAAAATTAACGGCTAACGATAAAAAAAATTACATTAACGGTAAAAGGTCCAAAATGATACTTGTGAAAAATGGGGGGCCCACCGGCTAAATTATATTTTTATACCCTTTCTTCCCCATTCCCAAGTGCTTGAAGCGTACCTTTGCCCAAACCCTAAATCCCCAATTCCTCGCCGAAACCCTAGGTCTCCAAACCTGTTGGATATGAAATAGTCACATTCCTAGCAGCCTCAGAGGTGACACCCAAGGCTGCACCGGATAAATATGGCGTGTCGTCCTACCATGTTCGAGTAAGACCCGAGTCATTATTGGTGGAATGTACTGTCCACCAACATTTAGCCTAACCATAGTTTGCAAAAGTGACTGCCCTGCATCGATGGAGTGACCCGAAAGGCCAATTATAGGCGTGGAATTGAAAATTTCGGGCATGGAAATAATTTCTATTCCATTGACAAAAGCAAAAGACCCATGTTTTGATGATGGAGTGAAGTTGAGTTTCAAAGAGCCAGAATGGATTGGGGTGATGGAAAATTCTCTAATGATGTAAGCTTGTGTGAGTGCTAAGGCTGTGATGTAGGCACTAAAATTGCTAAGAAGGGTGAAACTGTGGGCCGTTACTGAGAAATACGAGTTGGAGGAGTTGAAGTTGTTGAAAGTTGATGGGTAGAAGTGCAGTCTAATCCAGTGGCGTTGGTTGGAAGAAATCGAAAACTTGTACGTGGATTCAATTTTGAAAATTCTGGCATTCATGTATGGAACTGTCGAAGGCAAGGCGGGATCTTGGGACTGGGCAGTAGCTGCAATGGAATTATTAGAAGAGGAAAGGAATTTAGTGTCGGGAATCCAATGCCGGCCATCGGAATCTTTGGCGGGACCGGAAACACCACAGGCCAATAGATAGGAAACAGGGGAATCAGAAACAGATCTCCATTAATTGAATTCTCTATCTTGGAGTAATCTAGCTGCTTTTGTTTCTTTTTGGTGTTTAATTGAGTATATAATAGGTTGGTTCAATCTGCAGATTATTGAAATGGAAAGTGGATGAGAGATGGAGATTCAGAGGAGTGTTGAGAAGAAGAGATAGAAATAAGTACTAACTACCCCCATTTTTCACAAGTATCATTTTGGACCCTTTACCGTTAATGTAATTTTTTTTACCGTTAGCCGTTAATTTTTTGGATGGTCTGTTAACGGCAGGGTCAACATTGCAACAAAATTGATAGTACGTTGGTCAATTTTGGGTTAATGAAAGTGCGTTGGTAAAATCAGGAATCCCCAATTAGTACGTTGGTCAAAAATATAATAATCCCTAGTATGAAATAGTCCAATTGTTCATTGTGTGCACATAAATGGAATAGAATTTGATATTTATTCCAGACCAATATTCAAACTTGTTCAGCAACACAATTATACTTCAACCTATTTCTGAGAATAACAAAGCATAGCTGTCAACAAGCTTGAATATTGTTCAAGATAAATTTGCTTTGTATCCTATTCAGTTCTGTCAAATTAAAACTGGGACAAAATCAAGTATCTTACAAGCATTCTTGTAATATCAAGACCTGAGTCAAATTCAAGTATCTTGATTCAAAAAAAAACCGAGATGATACTGTCACAAATTGATTCCAAGTGGACGAAATTGTACCAAATTTTCGACTATAAGATTGCAAGAAAGTAAATACAGAATAGGAAACAATTCACACTATAAATTTTTACAGTTCAGCATAGAAAATCAAGCATGAAGTAGACTTAGATCCTTCTAAGTATTGATTCCATTGAACCAGTCCAGTGAAGAGCATGGCTCCAGACTTTCCATAGTTGCTTGGTCTCAATAACTTGAAAATTAGAACTTCTCATAGGGCAAAAAAAAACCCAAAATCCCCAGACCAGAGTCTATATCCAATTCTGCTGGAGGTTTGTTTCCAATATTAATAACCTTAACAAAACATGAGATGCAAGAAGGCAGCAAGTGTAAACAAAATTGAGGAACCTGCAAAGAAAAAACCATAAAGGAAACAACGACATGCTGGATTTGAAAAAACAAATTCTATTTCAAAGATCAAAAAAGACGTCAGATAGGAGCGAAAGACTAAAACAGAATAATCACGGGTGATCATCTGAACTATGCTGGTAATCATCATACAAACCTCTTTTTAATCATCACTAGTTCAAATAGTTGAAACCGCTACAAACCTAAAAGGACACTAAAATTGTTTAATTTTGCTAAATACCACAATTTTTAGAACTAAAATTATCATTATATCCTTAGCCCAATAAAAAAGTAAAAACTTTAACATAAAAATCTCAAAACTATCTTCAACCCAATTATACAAGTCTTTAGGATTTTTTTTGTGAGATTCAATCATCTACCAAGAGAAATGCCTCATAAATTTGATTAGATTTGACAACACATTTAAATTCAGACATATGCTTGTCGATGCTTATAATCATAGGCTTCAAACAATCAAATACATTTGAAATTAAAAAAAAATGAAAAATAAATCCAGAATCTTATGTTGATCAAAAATGGTTAAACTACATATATTTGGGACTCAGTTTATGGGTGGTGATATAACAGGATGGTCGGCAAGGTAAATTCAATTCACCATTACGACGAACGAGACCTTATCACATGAGGTCGTCACTGTCCCAAATATATTATCTATTCAAATGCAAATATATTAATCAAACAAAAAGGAATTAGGTATGAAGAGTCATCAGATAGGAGCGAAAGACTAATTTCTCAAATTTATAATCACAGAGATTATCATTTGAACTATGCTTATAATCATCACATGACCCCTTTCACAGTTACCCAGGAAAGAAAAAGAAAACAATAGATATACAGAAAATCGGTAGCTAATCAATCTTATCTGGCATGATTATATTCAATAAACTTGGGATCATCAATTTAAGGAAATAGCCTCAGAAGGAAGGCAGTAGTATAGTCGTAATCATGAAATTATCATATATTACATTAATACAATTTGAAATCATCATTGGCTATTCCCAAACAATAAATCAAAAATAAAAAACCAAAAAAATTAAAGAGAGAAAATTTAAGAGAATCATAAAATGAAAACAATGGCCTCATAGAGAAGATTAGATTGTTCAACACAATATGATTCAGACATATGCTTGTCTTTATTTAAAGTATTTAATCATAGGCCAATTTTGAACAAAAATCAAAACACAAGGAACAATTCATTCAAATGAATTTGAACAAAACTAAGTGTTGATTACTTGAAAAAAAAAAAGGACTCAGTTTATGGGTGGTGATATATCAGTATGGTCGGCAAGGCATTATCTGCCGTTACGACGAACGAGACCTATCACGTTGATTCATCCCTGCCCCTAATCAACATAGAAAAAAACAATTCAATCAATTAGCGAATCGATAAGCGATTGCCTAGTTTGTGTGTGTGTGTGTGTGTGTGACGAACAAACCGGCAGACGACTGATCAAACCAGGGACGGAGAACAGCTTTTTTCGCCGGAAGCCGTAAACCCTAGAACGGCGGAGAGGGAGAAACCCTAGAATGTGAGAATATAGAGGGAGGCAATGGATTTTGGGGTCTCATTTGCTTTGTACTTATAGAAGAGTAGATGGGGGCTAGGGTTTCTCCGCTCAGTCTGGGCTTACTGCTGTACAATCCGCGTGTATTATTTACGTGTACTCGTTAGTGGGGATTGACGCTTTAGAGGTTGTACCTATTTGAGTGAAATATTTAAGGTGAATTTATATATAATTTTTTAGTGAAATATTTGCCGTTAATTTATATATAATTTTTTATGCCGACTTGTGAGGTCGTGCATGTTGTAGTATTTTATAATTTCGGTTTACAGCTCGTTGTGTTTATTGTTGTTGCCTCTTCGGCTCATGTATTTAATCGTTGAGGTTTTTATTAGTTGTGAGTTGTTATTCGAGTTTTTGAAACTCAAGTTTTTATTTAGTATTTTCGCTGCTAGTTTTGGTTTGTAGAGCTTGTGTGGCTCGCTCTTATCGGTGATCTCAGTTAGTCATGTTGTTTTGGCACACCGAGTTGGGGTTCAACTTCGGATCCCGAACTCGGGTCGTCACACATACTTATTTTAGGGTTTGGTTGAAGTCTTGTAGCCTATATAAAGGCATCCTAAACATTATATTTGAGAACTTTTGATATGTTATTCATTGAATTCAGTTTTCACATATAGTGTGAATTTTGAGTGAATTTCTTGGACTAGAGTTCTCAATCCTTAAACTTATCAAACTTGTTAAGGTGCAAGCTTGTGGCATTTTGTGATCTCAGTTCCTAATTAATTGCAACTAGTAGGTCAAGGTTACACCCCAAGGTTCTAGAGATTGGTAAAACCGCTCTAGGGTTAAGGGAAGCTCATGATGTTTTTGTTTGATTCGTTGAGTACTATTTCAATTCGTTGTTCGTTGTTGGTTTGTCTTTGATTCGATCTTGGGTTCACATCACTCTTAACGCAATTATTGAGCACCTCCACTACTACAACATAGTATGTTTCCAGCACAATGTTTTTACTCCCCTATTCCACGCTAACTCAAATCCATAAGTCATAACCCATACCTTTGCCATTAAAGAGTCGAACACACTTAAATTGCAAACAAACCCCACACTCAAGCTCATATCCTGTCCCAAAGTAACCCATCAACTCTTATGTACTATCAGGGTAGCCTTTGGCACACCCATCAGTATTAAGCTTATACCAAGGGCTTGTAGGCAGCATCCAACGAACCAAACATTCTGTCCGAGGAGCCACCACCCGTTCGATGCTTCAATATGAGTTAATTAGCCATACATCCTTGACTAGCTTCATTAGCTTTATCAAAGAAGTTATCAACTCAAAAAGGAAAGGGGTTCTTGAGACTTGACTAGGTAGGGATTCCAATCCCATCTTTTTTAATTAGAAGTGATTCACTCACTCTTAATAAAGGTCTCTTTCTAGTGACAACATTGGCAGTAGAGCAGCATCATTCATTCTAAGTTAGAAGAACGTCTTCCTCAAGTATATAACTCATATTAAGGTTTACATAGAAAGTGTAAGACTCAGATTGAAGTGACTTTAGCTTATTTAAGGCTAACTAGAGAAAGTGCTATAGCTACTTCGTGCACAACCTCTTTTCATTACACAATAAAAGAATTGGATCAAGGACAGTCACTATCTTTCTTATTATTTCCACCTTAATCTCAAAGTGGTCTTCACTAGTAGCTCTCTCTCTCTCTCTCTCTCTAAGTATTATTTAATAAGGATCTCACAAGTCCTCTTAAAGAAGAGCCTTTAGATATCGATGGTTTATACCTTAACTGTTTCAATCAAGAAAAGGAGATGGCTTTAAGGCAAAGAATCTAACCTAGTGAGGTAGTTCTCATCTCCAAGGAGAACTATTTTTATACTAACATGTTACCCCAATTTTCTGTTCCATGTGTTGTTTCTTCTCTACAATTTTTTGTTAATGTGTTTCCCAAAGTAAGGAAGAGGGTTGTGAGGTTCAAGTGAGGATATCATCCGGGTAATGAGATTATTGTAGTCAATACACTTTCTCACAGGTTTGTCTTCTTTGGATACTAAGTTATTGGGTTTTGGGCAAAATAAAGACTTACATGTTAACTCCTATAACTATAGGGATTACTTGAAAATTATGGGGAATTTGATTGTGTTAAGTTTCCTAAGCATATGGGGAATTCGTTGTTGAATTTCATTATTAGCCTACCTTGCATGCCTAGAACGTGCTCTTTTTTTATAAGGGCTTTGTTTTCTACTAACAATATCGATCATCTTGCTTTCCGTAGTTTTGTTGAGTTTCTGTTACAGGTTAAGGCAAGGATCATTGTTGAACATGTCAATGACGATGTCTTTAAGTTAGACTTGAGTGGTAAGTTTAATGTTAGTGCATATTTCACTATTGCTGATTCGCATCCTTTTGATGTAGGTGACTTGAGGACGAATCATTTCGAAGAGCGGGGGAATGATGAGGATCATGGACTGCACCAAAGATCCACGCCCTATTCAAGCGATCCAATGATGATAAATGGAGGCCCATTCATTCGAGGACGATCCAAGGAAGACTTCTTAAGCTTTTTGATTTGGACATGTAACAACGATGGACACACACTTAACAGAGCTCATAGGACGTTAGAGGGTCCAAATTTCAAGTTTTGAAAGTTTAATCGCTTCAAAGAGGGTCCGGATAGAACTGTAGAGCTACGACTGAAGTAGCAGTGCAGGGGGAAGGAATTGTACGTCGCGCCAAGAAGTAAGGCATCGTGCCATTTCTTTTGGCCCAGCGCCAACTCTTTTAATTTCGGGCAGTATCATTATTTTACGGGTTTTTTTTTTTTTTTGACCTGTTTTAAGGGTTTTTTCGTGGTATTTCGGATTCTTACTTATTTTAGGGTTTGGTTTAAATCTTGTAGCCTATATAAAGGCATCCTAAACATTATTTTTTAGAACTTTTGATATGTTATTCATTGAATTCAGTTTTCACATATATTGTGAGTTTTTAGTGAATTTCTTGGACTAGAGTTCTCAATCCTTGAACTTATCAAATTTGTTGAACTGCGAGTTTGTGGTGTTCCGCAGTCTCGGTTTCTAGGTAATTGCGACTAATGGGTCAACTTTGCACTCCAAGGTTCTTGGGTTGGTATACCCGCCCTAGGTTGAGGGAAGCTCCCTATCTTCATTCAATTCGTTGTTTTCGCTTCAAAATCGTTTGTCCGAGGTTGGTACTCTTTGAATTGGATCTAGGGTTCACATCACGCAACCCATACCTCTACCATTGAATAGTCACACACACACGCAGATTGCAAACAAACCCACACACCCAAGCTCATGTCCAGTCCCGAAGTAACCCACGCACTACCAAGGTTGCCTTTGGCATACCCATCGGTATTAAGCTTATACCAATGGCTTGTAGGCAGCATCAACGAACCAATCATTATGTCCGAGGAGCCACCACCCGTTCAAGGCTTCAATATGAATTAGTTAGCCCTACATCCTCGACTAGCTTCATTAGCTTCATCAGAGAAGTTGTCAACTTAAAAAGGAAAGGGGCCCTTGCAACTTGACCGATTAGGGATTCTATTCCCATCTTATTTAGTTGGAAGTGATTCACTCACTTTTATAGTATTGGAGAAGGAGAAGAAGCTAAACTTCTAGGCCTCCGACAGATTCAGAATTGCTTTTCCCAAAAGATGTCTTCAATCTCTTAATAAAGGTGTATCTTTCTAGTGACAGCATTGGGAGCGAAGCAGCATCATTCATTCTAAGTTAGGACGTCTTCCCCAAGTATATAACTTAAGCTCTACATAAAAAGTAGAAGTCTCAGCTTGAAGTGAATTAGTCCTTCTCTAAAAAGCGATGCGCTAACTCATGAATATCTCGTGCTTTTTCTTTGTAAGCACTTTGATGGGTGAAATTGGTATAGAATGGTCAAATGAAATGGTCCAAGCCTAAGGCTAAAGAGAAGAGGGTAATGGATCTTTCCAATGCTTTAAAACATAGCGTCTCAAGTAGTCTCTGGCAGCGAAAGGAAGCCTAGAAGCTGAAGTTTCTTGTTGAGAGATAGGTACAATATTAGTAGTTACTCCATCTGTTCCACCCAAAGAGTCCACGTTTGAAAAGTCTAATTATTAATGGATATATTAGTGTCATTGAATTTGGTCATAATTACAAAAATACTTAAGCACAACCAAAATGATTACAACACAAGTAGAGGAGATGACAGATTATGAAAATTGTAAGCATAAATTTTTTAAAAGTGAACTCTTTAAGTGAAACATTTCAAAATAGTATAGTGGACTCTTTGTCAGGAACAGAGGGAGTAACAACCCTTCGTAGATCCATTTTTCCTTAGTATATGATTCATTTTCTAGTCTACCATAAAAAAATTACATTGACCTTATTTTCTTAGCATTACCAAACACCGAAAAATGAAGAAATTTTTTTCCAATATTTAATTTTCATGAAACGAAGGAGCTCTATCTATTAGAGAAGCACAGGTAAAGTTCCGGCTTATCGCATGTCCAACGAAGCTCCCCACATTTCTCCTTTCTGACCATTTTATTACAAAAATATCATTAAGCTACTCAGTTAAGCTACCCAACAAAAATACCATTCCAACAATGCACAAACTCCAATAAGTTTACATACCCCACCATCTTTATCTCCATTTAATGTAATATCTTTATATAAAATAGAGAAACACGTGAAAAATTTGTAAAAAAAATGAGTTGACGTCCAAATGAAGCAAACCAACTTTCTATTTATAGAGAAGAATGTATATCTTAATAAAAAAAATAAAAAAATTATTTTTTTGTGGTTCAAAAATAGCCGAAAACTGAAAATAATCAAATTTGAAGAGAGAGAAGAGATGAAAATGGAGGAAAACTTGAAAAATTCGTAAAAAATTGATATGATGTCCACATGAAGTAAACCAAGTTTTTATTTATAGATAAAAATGTGTACTTTAATACAAAAAAAAAAGATTTTTTGTGGAAAACCGAAGCTACAGTACATGTTAGATGCTACAGTATTATTGCTAGGGAATCTTTTTTTTTTTCAAAAATCGAAA
The DNA here is from genome assembly GCA_016624345.1 of Platycodon grandiflorus. Classification (NCBI taxonomy): domain Eukaryota; kingdom Viridiplantae; phylum Streptophyta; class Magnoliopsida; order Asterales; family Campanulaceae; genus Platycodon; species Platycodon grandiflorus. The sequence goes on from CM028369.1 coordinate 25,970,652, forward strand.
AAAAAACAGTGTCGTTTTAGGTTCTTTTGACCCTAAACTACTTCGTTTTGAATGCTTTTTTTTGTAAGCTACTAGCTAAGCTCGGGAGCGAAATTTGCTACCCAATCCAAATTTAAGCTCCCAAGCTACCGTGATGATACCTTGTTGGATTGTAAACTCCCCTTATGCAATCTTTAAGAGACTTCGTTGGACATGCTCCTAGGCCATAGAGAGCTTTCTCAAGATCTAGGAATGTCAGTTTGCTAGAAAGCTCGTGTGCTACTGCTATCTCCTCTTTAAGAACAAGGACCGATTAAATAGAAGTTGTTGATTTTTTGTGAGTGGTTCACGTCAGTCTTCGAATGTTTCAGAATCGATGATATTGGGTTTTTTTTTTTTTTGATGTCCTAAGAAACGTGGGATGAGATCGAACCTGTAACCTCAAGTTGTGTGAAGTCTCAGCTCTACCACATGATATTGCTTGCTTTAACTTGAATGGAATAGATTGTCAGAATATAAACAACAAATTTGAATGGAATAGATTGTCAGAATATAAACAAGCGCACAAATAATAAACAAGCAGGTAATAAAGTCTGAGTAGCGAATTACCCATCTATCTCTCACCCAGAAAAAAATAAAATCTTAATTAGATCAAATGCTACCTTTTATCTACACAGGTCAATCTAAACTGGCAAGTCTGCAACGGGGTCCAGCAGACGAGCAACAACATGAACCAATGCGTGAAAACCACAATTCCTTCGTGGACATAAGTACAAAGACAAACCGAGCCTCAGCTATAAACCGACTGACTATATTTGGTATCTCCACGAAGCACTACTTTCCTTTGTTGTACACGGCATCCAATGTTACATATGTGATCATAATCTAACACCCGAACAGTCACAAAAATACAAAAACCTAACTGGATATTCCTAAGATTTGAACACAACTCGAACCGTCCATTTCGGTGCATCAACGTGAAGGTGATAATTAAACAACTCAGACTACATCTAATGCCATTCTCAGCTTCTGTCGTTTCTAGTTCTGTCCACTTGGACACTCCTTGAATCCACCATTGATAGGATCTGGGGCATTGACATGCCTCCAGACACCACAATTTCTGCAACAGAACAAAGGAGACAGTTGGAAACAAACAACATACTGTACAAGGTAATGGGAGGCTTCGAGTCATGCCCCAGCAAAGAACAAGAGATTTCTCTCCCACTTGATAAGTAAAAGTTGAGAAGAGGAGCAAACTTACCAATTCCTTCTCGAACAGATAAGTTCGGTCTAAGTACGTCCTTAGCATTGACCAAGAATATATCACCAATGTAAAGATGATTGGTGGGGACATATATGGAACATAGCTCCTCATCTCCTGTAAAATTCTGTATTCCAAGTCAAAGAAAGGAAGCAAAGATCATAATTACATCCCCACATAAGTTTCAGCCAAATGACAGATATAGTAGTGTATGCTCTATATATCCATAATAGTACCATTCAAGCAACTGAAGTCAGCACATATAAGATCAAGAACCTATTGCACGCAAATATTTTGCTATATCTTTTTTCCCCCTCTTATTAAGGTCTCAAGAAAAATGACCAGCACCAAGTTCCAAGCAAATGTACGAGACAAACTATCCTCTGGAGCAAAGTTACCATGGGGACAAGCAGTTTCAATAACAACAGAACCTTAAACTGCGAATATAAATAGACAAAAATGAGGAGAGTTGAGGGGAACGATGGGTGTGAAATTATTGTAGCTTCACATTTCATCCGGTGAAATGACAAACAGAGTGCAACCAGATCTTTTGGTTTTCAAGATACATAAGCTATTTCTTGGTGTTTCTGGAACTAAAACATAGTAGACAACACTCAAGTCAAAACACTCATACATGAGCATATATCATTAAGCAAAAAAAACTGAAAAAAGAATGCAAACAGCAACGTGTGGCCAGCACAATTTGACAGATCGACATCTTGGATTGCTATAAAAAAAGTATCAGAAGAACAAGGGCTGATTCAATACCAGGTACACGTAGAGACAATGATCAAATATTAATCAAAAACTACGAATAAAGTTTAGATTCCAAGATCACCAATCATAAAACCGTCAATCAGCCGTGCTAGACACAAGAAGCAAGACGCAAGCGTAAACGCAGTGGCCAATTAGGGGATCCTTATTTTCTTTCATATTTCTTCTGGGTGCAGGATGCACAAAGTTTTCTAGTTGTATCAAGAGCCTAATAAACTCGTCTCTTGCTCAACAAAAAGCATGTTCTCTCCATGGAGGCACTGAACACCCGACAAAAAGTGCTTGGAAGGCCAAGATCTTTGCCAGGGAAGGATCCTTTGCCTTTATGCAAAATAATGGTTAAAAGTTCCTCAATTTATTTCTTGGCTTCCCCCTCCTGCAGGTAAAATCAAACTCAACTTTGATGGACGTGTCGAGTCCTCTATTAAGAAGTATGGATTTGGACAAGTTTTCAGAACTGAATGGGGAAGTTGGATTTATGGTTTCTATGGTAGCTTGGCGCCCTGTTCAAGCCTCGAGGCGAAGCTTCATGCCAAACTCGTGGGTCTTCAAATTGCTCAAGCGAAAAGATGGGGAGATGTGATCGTGGAATTGGACTCACATGCAGCCAAGGACCTTTCTTTCAAACCCAGAGACGAAAGCCACCCCCACAACGCACTTTTGGAAGACATCAAAGCTCTATTGGATTCAACGGGGTGTACTATGCAACACACTTTGAGGGAAGGAAATGCATGATCACTTGGCGAACATGGGAGCTGACCCAGAATTACATCTGCTGCAATTGTCAGAACCAAATGAAGATCTTTGAATCCTGTTAAGCATAGATAGTAGATAGTAGGGGAGTTGCTTTCCCTAGGTTTTAGTTTTTGTCTTGTCTCCTTCCAATGCACCAAAAAAATAAGTTTAATTCTCCTGACCAGAATTGAATTTAAAAAACAATCTTTTTTTTTTGGCACAAAGAATGGGTATGCTATAAATAGCAATTTACACTATTTTTTACTAACAATTCAAATTTAAAAAGTTTGAAATGTATGAATTAAAAGTTACTTAAATAAATCCATCCCTTCACCCGCACCCGCCCACCCAACCTCCACAAACGGCATTCTTCGTTTTCAAGGGGGAAACGAAAAGAATTAAGAGCGCACCTGCAGGATGACAGACGAAGTAATGAAGCCAAATGCATATTCACCAATACGTGGATGCCTAATGATGGCGACTTCCTTGAACGCCTGTGTGTTTTGATCTGCAATAACATTTTAATGAGAATAATGATTGGTGCATTAATATCATTCAATTCAAACATGGGAAAAGAAACCAATGACCTTACCTGGAGATATTGCAGCACTAATCTGCTTGGACGCATTGTAGATATGACGAACAAATGGCATGCGCTTGATGAACCACTCTCCAAGGCTCAGAACAGATGCGCCCAACCATGAAGACATGAACACCCCAACCAAAAATATGAAAGTGATTGAAGTTATAAACCCAACACCTACAACCAAGTAGGAGATAGTGTAAATTTCCTTGTAAACAAATATCGTTGATGAACACCAATACATCCAAAATCATACACTTCATCTACCAAATCGAAAACATTCAAAACAGGCCTAAATCCACACTAGAAGTGAGACCCTAGAGGCGAAGGTTTAAAACAATTGGCAAGCCACTGATTTGGACTGCAGTACGAGTAGATAAATCAGAAAAATGACTTATACTCAGACCAGTTAGGTCAGCTACTTCAAAAATATGATTTGAGAAAACCTTGGCAAAGCAATATCTTTTAGAGAGTTCAATAGCATCACCAACTGCAGCAACGAGTAAAGAACAAAGAGCATATTCTATCTGACCATATCAGTGATATATTCGTAAACAAAAATATGATCAATGCAGCATATAGTCAGATAAGAACATGATATATCGACATATACTCGAAACAATCATATTGAATCTGTTCTAGCCCATAAAAGCTCCATTTTAGAGCACATTAAAATTAGTACAGGGGTTCACCTAAGTTACAATAGGACACTTTGTTAATCAGTATTGTGAATTAGAAAGCATTTCTCTCACAAGGACAAGATAGTGATGGAATCTAAGATTTGCCCAATTTCCATGAACAAATATGTTGAGGGCTGAAAAAGTTAGTAATACAATATATAAAACCAATTCAGAACTCTAATATGTTCAATGAAAAAGTAAGTATACAATATATAAAACCAATTCAGAACTTTAAAATAGAACAAGAATAAATAAGTCATCTATGCAAAGACAGTCAAAAGGAGCTGAATGGCTGCCTGGATAGCATCTACTTGGCAGCAGAATGGCAGCCTGGATAGCATCATTTGTCATTACATTTTATTACTTGCTTTACATGATAAGAAAATCAGCCAGGAGAGATCGATATACTCTTACCAAAAATATCAATTCCCAGTTGAGCATAGATTGGAGAGAAAAATCCATCCACGAAATGAATAAACCACCATGTTATATAGAAAGTGATCGCCATCGGTAATAGGATGACACTGCAACAAAGCCAAGATTAAGCAGCAATTATAAGTTTCAAATACAAACTGTTTTAAGCATCACAATGTTGGTTTCAGTCTTAAACTGAAGTAAAAGATGTAAGGATATCATACATATAATGCTTTCCAGTGAATATTTGTAACTACAAGAACTAAATGCCAAAAGATCCTGCAAGCACACAAAGCAAACAACATTTGGCTTATAATTGTTGAAGATAATTTATGTTATGCTTACCAAACATTGTTTGTTATTTTTCATCACTCTGCTTAAGTTCAGAAAATGATTTTGCTCAACAATTTCCATCTTTTCTTTATATCATAGCATTGTGACACTTTTACTCATTATTAAAGAACGCACAATATTTTCTAAGGGCTAATTGAACAGTACTAATGCTAACAGCAAGAACGACTAAACAATGTGTTAATATCCTTTTATGCAAATGATGATGTGTTTCCATTGTCATGGTACAGGAACTTCATGCCCCAAGCCCTAAACAGGTGGGAGTGCTTTCCTCTCCAAAAGAGTTCTCAAAGAGAAGTAGTGTGACGCCAGCAGCTATCCATCCATTTCTCTAACAACTTACTGAAGCCATAGATTCTCCGCTTGCTGCTTCTGTTTTCCTACTATTTCTTACGGGACATGCGATCACTTCAAGCAGAAACAATTCCAGTTTCAGCTACCTCCAATACTTGCAGAAAACCTAACAATGGACGCATTAACCTGACCCGTCCATAATCATGTTCATATGGATCACTAATAACCATGGTTTTCTCTTCTAATAAGTTCTTCTGTTTTGTCAAAATAATGATAATAATAACAATACAGCAGCAACATCAACAATAATGATTATGATGACCAGTTTAAATTTCCTTCCTGTTAGCAAGTGCAAACCAGTTCTTCAACCAACCCCTCACACGAGTCACGAGGTTTAATCATGTTCTGTACAGAACGGCAATACAGTGGAGTGCTTTGACTATTTCAGTTGTCCCTCAAAATGGAATTAGAAAGTTCAATGTATGTTTTTTCATTAATTTCAGAGGTTCCTTAATTCTTCTTGATCAATTCCTGGTGTCCCCCAAAGGTCATTTCCTGGTGTCTCCCAGTAAGTATACACAGACAGGCTAAAGAAATTCACTTGTTCATTGAATGAGAGTTTCCTTCAATTGATGGGTCACAGAAAGCCAATGTCTTCAGCTTTGAAGAATAGAAAGAAAAAACAGAAACAAAGCCAAAACTGGGAGAGGAATGGATGCATAAAAAGGAATAATTTTTCTTCTATCAAGCCTTTCATTAACTGTAAAAATAAAAATAATAAAAATACTAAAAAAAAAAAAAGAACACTTCAATGGGACTTAAGCTTACAGATAGAAAGTTTTATCCAAAAAATTGAAGGGGATTTGCTAACAAGTGCCCCAACGGCACTTGCTAAGGTTTCCTTTAATGGAAATAGGTGCATTGAAAACACCCCCCCCCCAATGTATTGCAAACCCCAATGCCTTGGGCCTTGGAAGTTGTTCCAATTTCCATTAATGGAAACGTTAACAAGTGCCATGGACCATAACTGTAGCTGTAATATCAAATTCGGTAGTTCACAAGGGGAGAATATCAGCACAATGTATCTGCAAACATGATACATGAAGAACTATATATGATATTCTTTTTTCCTGGACAACGTATGAACAAGCATAACGCAGGTCAATGTTCACTATAAGAATATTACTCTGGACTACAGATTATAACATCTGAATTAAATAAGTTGAAAAGATACTATAGATGTCCAAGATTATAGGGGGAGATAGCAGATTGAGAGGGAGACATTGCATACCATCCGGTCATGAACTTTTTCGAAGCCCAGCTTCTGATAACCTTGTAGAAAGTCTACAAAATAAAGAAAGCTTCTCAGGAAGCATTCAAAAACAAATGAAAAAAAGAATAAGAAAAAAAAGAAGGCAATAAGCAAGTAAGTATAACATAAATGAGATCATGCTTTCCTCCATGACCTCAATAATTCAGTTTTAAGGCAATTAAATGTGGCAAATTAGGTGATCAGAAAGTGGAAAATGAATACGAATCAAGTTTAAACACTGTTTGTTAATGATATGGAGAATCCATTTGAAGAAGAATGAAATGTGAAAATGATTGAGTCTCGAGGTAAAAGATTATTGCATCAATTTCAGTACTTCAGAAATCGTGTCCCAAGGACCTAAGACCCCACATATCATGTTTTTCTATCTGCTTGCAAAATGAGTGCCTCACCAACTTCAAGTACAATGTTACTGACAAACACACACACACACACAAATATCAACCTTCAAATTTTTATGGAAAGTTAAAACTCTTGAGAAGGCATCATCAAAAGAAAAAAGAGTAACCTAGGACATTATCATTTGGATAGCAGCACTCAATCCAAAACTCTAATCATTGCATTTGCAGACAACTAAGTTTCACCAGGAGACTCAGGAAACAAACATTTGCTTATTCTGATAGAAAAGAAATAATAAAGATCTCAAATTTCTAGGGTCACAGTAAAAAGGCAAGATTCAAGCTTCAAGTAGTAAAGCAAAATGGACCTTAATTTAGTAAGACATCCCATCACAGAGGAGATACGATATGATCTCGAGAGGCTTGTCAATATTTCCACGCTTTGGAGGGGTTACGAGTGAAGATTGGAAGTTCAAGGGCGAGTCTAAAGGCTTGGGGGATGTTCATAGAGAGTTTGGGGGCCTAAATGTCAAGTTTGGAAGGTTTGGATCGGCAAGCGGGGCGGCCGCGCAGCGCGGTTGCGCCAATTCCAGTGTTGAAGACAAAAAAATTCAGTAAAACTCACTTTGGCGTTGCGCTACCAATGTTGGCGCCGCAACAGATTTTATGGCGCCGCGCCACGTTTTCCGAGTCTGTTCCGTAAACTGCCTTATTTCAGGATTTTATGATTTTATTACTTTCCTTTTATTTAATATTTCGTGCTATGAACGTTTTAGGGTTTCATTACAGCTTTCCTAGGGTTTGTGAGCCTATTTAAAAGCATTTTAACATTGTTTTGGTAGTTGGTTGATGAATTGAATAAACTTGAGTTTTTCTCTTTCAAGTACGTGTGTCGTTCTTAAGCAAATCCTTTGATCCAATCAAAGGTGTAACGTTGATTAAATCAAAAACCTAGACTTATCATTGAAGATCCATCCCGATTGTGGCATATTTCATAATTCCGAGGGTCCTAGTTGCTTCAACAACGTCGGATCGAGGTGTCATCCACATCAAATTCAAACCTTTCTAGGAAATCTTGGGTGCAACGAAAATCACATCAATTGGTATAAGAGCAATCCTAGATACGGTGAGCTTCCATTCTATCTTACTTTTATTATCTAGTTCTTCTAGTTCCTCAACCCTAATTTCGCTAGGGTTACAAAAAAAAAAAAACTTGTCGTTTTATTCATTCGTTGAACTCTTGTGTTTTCTTCACGTCCAAGTGTTTCTTCTTGAAAATCTCGTCTTCTTCGTTATCCTGGTGTCTTCGTTTTACTCTTCTTCGTATTGTTGTTTCTTTGTTTAAAAAAAAAAGAGGGGTTTTTGTTTATTGTACCTTGAGTTTTCTTGTTGGTGAGATTGAGTCAAACACGAGCAATACACGTAAGAGAGTGCTTTCATTAAACATAAAAAAATGCCGGAAGCCTTTCGATCACGTTGTTGTGTTCAGGGCAAGATATGCAGTTTGATTATTGATGGGGATAACTCTTCCAATATTGCTAGTCTTCATACAATTAAGAATTTAGGGCTACCAATAATGCATCCGCAGCCATATAAATTGCAAGGGTTCAATGCTAGTGGCGAGGTCGAAGTGCGTGAACAAGTGTCGATTGCATTCTGTATTGGCGAGTATGAAGATGAGGTCTTGTGTGATGTGGTTCCAATGCCAGATGGGCATTTGTTACTAGACCGACCATGGAAAGTTCACCGAAATGCCCAACAAGAAGTTTCTCCAACAAATATTTGTTTGTGTATAATCAAAGGAAAATTACTCTTGTTCCTTTGACACCAAATCAAGTTCGTGAGGATCTGTTATATTTGCAAAGTCAGATGAGGGGACGGTAGAGAGAAGAAGGATAGAGATTGAGGGTGAGGAAAAGAGAATTGAGCAAGAGAAGGACGAGAATGAGAAAGAAGAGATTCAAGAGGAAAAGTCCAAGGAAAATATTGTGGGAGAAGGTGAGATTGAGGGGAAATTGGATCTTGTTAATGAAGCTCCTATGGTAAGCTATGAAGATCCTTTTGACTTCGGAGTTCCTACTAAATCTTGTTCTTGGTTCATCAAGTGGATGATTGATGAAAACTTTTTTTCAATGGGAGGATTGGTTGGATATCACGTCACGGGAGGATCATCGGGTTCCTAATGCGGATTTTGAGGTCAAATCCTTTTCAAGAGGGAGGGAATGATATGATCTCGAGGGGCTTGTCAATATTTCCATGCTTTGGCTGAATTAAATGGCTTCTTGGTGCTCTTGGGAATCAATTTTGTTGTATTTGAATTGTTATTATTATGGAAAAAACAAAGCAACAAATGAAAAAGGGCTCAACATCAAAGGTTCCCAAATCAAAAGCTTGAACTTTCAAGGCTGAGAAATCAAAGATACTTCCACAAAGAAGAGGTAAAGCAAGTTCTTCCTCTACAATAAATTCTTTACCTTATTCTAAGGATGTTAGATTTGAACTATTGATAAAGCGTCCTATCATACACCCTCAATATGTTGATCATGATGTGTTAGCTAGACTTGGCTTGCGTGATGATGTTTTGAGTTTTTGAAAAATTAGGATGGATGGAATTTACAAGTTGGAATTGGGATACATATCCTTCACTTACACTTGAATTTTTGAGTTCTCCTAAGCATACTGTGATGCAAAGAACTAAAAAGTTGCGTAGTCAAGTCTCTTTTCAATTGATGAATAAGGATTATGTTCTTTAATTGGATCAAATTAATGAGGCATATGGTTTACATCCCGGAGGTGTCCAAGACCCCTACTGAAGTTTTTCATAAGTTTTTCTGGCCTAAAATTGCCAATCCATTTACTTTTGAGCATTTGAAGACCAAGTCTACTTATCTCTATCATCCATGCCTCTGTTATCTCCATCGTATTGTATCTCATACTATTTTTGGACGAAAAGGGAGTGACAGCATTGGGCGAAAAGGTTGACACCCGTGCATTTATAGTGAAATAATTGTCTTGAGTGAAGTGGCTAATGTTGATAAAGGAAAAATTGGTATTGGCTGAACGCATCTTTTGGCGTAACGAGTGTGCAATATATTGGTATTGATCTTTCTGGTCTTGAAAAAGTTGGGGGCAATAATAGAGTTGATATGGAAGCATGTTTGCATACGAACATTATCTCCAAAGAAGGTGATCACTACTTTTCTAAGATCGAGAACGACATTTCCGTTCCATTGCCGTATCCTCCATTTTTTTCTATCCTTTACAAGGAAAATTGGTTTTTCTCTCCTCTAGCTTTACAAGACTTAATTGATAATTGTGAGAGTACACCGCCACTAGCGCTTGAGGGACGATCGAAATTCATAGAGGAGGGAGGAGGAGGAGACCATAGTTCGGCAATCTTTGTATCACAAACTCTATTGTGCGAAATCAACAAATCAACAAACTTGGCAACAACTCAACCAATCCAACTACGTTGTAACTTATAGGTTACTCAGATGATGCTAATTGAGGTAAGATGTTGATTGAGGCACAACAACGTACCAAGAGATTCCTCTTTTGATCGTATATGTTACTCAAATGTTGATTTTACAGCATGTAAAATAGACAATAAGAGAATTTGCCAATTTATTGGAAATTAGCTAGTTTCATAGGCAAGCAAGATGCAAGCCTCGGAACCGAAGCTCAAAGTGTATTGTATTGTATTGCAACTGGAAGCTCCTCTCAAATATTGTGGATCAAGCAACAATTAGTTGACTATCATTTAAAGATGGAAGAATGCCCAATTTATGTGACCATAGTTCAGCAATCTTTGTATCACAAACTCTAATGTGCGAAATCAACAAATCAACAAACTTTGGCAACAACTCAACCAACCCAACTACATTGTGCTAGAAGAAGAAGGAGGAGGAGACCATACTTCGGCAATCTTTGTCTCACAAACTCTAATGTGCGAAATCAACATATCAACAAACTTTGGCAACAACTCAACTAACCCAACTACGTTGTAACTTTTAGGTTACTCAGATGCTAATTGAGCCAAGATGTTGATTGAGGCACAACAATGTACCAAGAGATTCCTCTTTTGATCTTATAGGTTACTCAAATGTTTTATTTTGTAGCATATAAAATAGACAATAAGAGAATTGGCCTCATAGGCAACCAAGAAGACTTTTGATCTTATAGGTTACTCAAATGTTTGATTTTGCCAATCTTTTATATGCTTTCAATGTTCACTTCCTATACTTAGTATTTTTCACACATATATTGCAAGTACTTAATTATTAGGAATCTATACTTAGTCTCGTCTTTGAAAAATTGACTTAGGACCTGTGTGAAATACAAGACTATCTTTATGAACATGGTATTACTATGATCAATTAGAGCTTTTTGTATAGTGGTAACGGCTTCAATCAAATGGGAGGAGATTGTTAGTTCAAATATATGTAGCCTTTTGTTAATTTGATAAGGTCTTCATTATTGACTTATTTTTGCAAGGATTTAAGCTAAGTGTTAGAATTAGTTTTCGGCAAGCTTGAAGATTTGTAGCTTTGGTCATCGACAAAAAGTTGCCTTTACGTTCAACATAAAGATTGTTGATACTCAAAGACTTGCAACTTCTACTTATGTCTACGTGAAAGATAAGGAAATCTCCAAAAACCTATCTCTCAGCGTTATTTCCACACCTGTATCACATTCGTTATTAAAGTCTCCAAGACACCAAAAGCCATTTAAGCTAAAGCATCGATCTACAACTTTCTGAAGTCAAAGCAAAGTTTCCTATTTTTAGCAAGCAGCCATCAAATCTTCAATTGAGGACCAGATCTCAACAACTCTATTGCATTTAATGCACCATATTTGAAATCAAAGTTGAAGCCTTCACCTTCTTCAATGGCTCCAACAACTCTCTATATAGATACATCTCTCTTGAAGCATCAAAGAAGGTTGGCCAAGGCATTTAAGCTCAGAAATCAAATTTAGGGTAAAAGCATTCAAGATAGTCATATATTATCTCTACTTTTCATCTAACGCATATCCTTAGCACTTCACAATCATTAATAGCTTCCCCAACTCCTAATTATTGGAAGCTTCGTTGATTACACACAGAGTCGTGAAATCAGTCTTATTTGAAGGACATCATCACTCATACTCGAGAGTCGGGACAAAGATAGTTTTATACACGATCCATTAGTGACAAGTAAGAACTTCACTTAGATCTTCGCAAGGATAGTGTGATCTTGTCTTGTAATATACTAGTGAAAAAATTGTGCACATTTCAAATCCAAGGTTGACTACCTTGGTAGTGAACGTAGCAACTATTTACGTTGCGAACCACTTCAAATTGATGTTTCGTTCACTTATTGCTCATTATCCATTTATAGTTTTGTTGCTGATATGTTTACTTTGAGTATTTATTTTATCAACAACCTTAGTACTTTATCTCAACAGAAACATTGTGATGTTAGTCTACATAACTTTATTCAAATCCTACCTTTCGCGAAAACTGCCATTTTGGTAAAGCTGCCTATTTGGCCTTAAGATCAACTTGGTCATTTTTTCGCTGCCTACTGATTAGATAAGACCAAGTTATTTTGCTAAATGTTTCAAGAGTTTTTTAACTTGTTATTCACTTCCCCCCCCCCTCCCCCGCCCCCTCTAGTACCAATTGGACCTAACAGAAGGACAAACCAAATACTCTATCCTAGAGTCTTGCGATGATAAACAAAAGAAAAACCAATAAATCATATGGATGAAGTGAACTTACATGCCCACTTCAAAATAGTCTCTCTAGAGTTCTATATATGTGGACATAAAACCGCTTGTTAATTTAAGAAGAAACGCCAATTATTAAAACAGTCTAAATTTCATTATAAAAGGAAGTGCACAAAATATAGAACCTATTGCCCATGGGAGCTCTCCTTTCCTTTTCCCAATTTCCTTTTGTCTATGTTGTGAGCATTACTGTTTTATCTCCAGTTGGAAAGAATGAGAAGAGATTAGTGCAAACTACACAAAAGTTAAGCATTTCCTTCTCATTAACTGCTTTCAACAACAATAAGCATGCTGTGGAACTGCAACCTCTTTCCAAAACACAACCAAGTCAATCTGAATCCAGAAGCCGTACTCAAACCAAGTCAAACTTAAGTATCCAATCCAAGTACCAAATTCACTACAAAACAGTAAATAGATCCCGAGCCCCTTTCCGAAATCAACTTAACTACCAATGAAACCTTAAAAAGCTCCAAATACTCTCTCTCTCTCTCTCTCTCTCTCTCTCTCTAATAGACTCAGACACAACTAATTCGGCCGATTGAAACAAGCACCTAAAACCCTAATTAAGCAAATCAATCAATCAATCAGTCAAATTAAGCATAATCCTCAATAGCACAACATTCGTTCTTCAGCATAATAAACACATCTAGAGAGAGAGAGAGAAGGGGAGTGAGTACCTCGCGGCCGGAGTGATGAGAAGAAGTTGAAGAAGAAGAAGGCTTAGAAGAGGCGTCGTCATCGTCAACGGAGTCGGCGACCGGAATCAGAAGTTCTCGATCTCTATCTCTTCCCCCCATTGCCAACATCACTTTCTCATCTCCCATCACACACACAGAGTACTCCCAACTTCGAATTCAAGTTCGGAATTTCCACTACTAGAACGTCTTTCTCAATCTCTTTCTCTTTCTCTCTCTAAAATTTTTGGAATTTTGTTAGAGATGCTAATAGTAGTAGTAGTAGTAGTATTATTATACTAAGTAAAAGACTAATAATCAAAATTAATTAATTATAATTAATATCTTAATGAAGAAGTAGCAGCCAGCATGTGAGGAGTTCAAGAAAAATTGTCTGCTTTTACCCTGGCTTTTCTCGCTAATTAAACGGAACATTCAACGTTTAAGCCATTTCGGGCTTCGATATAAATTATGTAGAGGAAATTGTTGTAATCTTATGAGCTGTCTCCAATCATAACTTGCCAGCTTCTAGCCATGAGGCGTGCAGGGAGAGCGGGCAATGGGCTGGGCCGCAGGCTGCCTCCAAAACTAGAGCTCAGCCATCCTAAAGTCTGGGTTGGCTGGGTTAGCTCATCGGGTCGGGACGATTTTGCCAGCTCTACGTACTAGTATGTTGGTATGTTATCCAGTGTAATTTATTGTATTTAAAAAAAATCTTATTTAATTTGACATATAGATTAAAAAAGTTTTATTATAACAATAATGTTAGAGCATCTCCAATACTATCATCTAGTTTTTCCTATGTGACATGCTTAAACAAGAAGACCTCTTTCATAAGTGGCAAAAAATTTAAAAGGTAGAGAGTCATCTTTCTAAACGTGCTAATGCAAGACTTCTTTTAGAACATTCTTTCAAACATGGCATTGTTATATAATTAATTATAAAAAGTAAAAAATAAAAATTACTCTTACTGTAACTGATTGATGGTAAAAAAAATTAACGGTAAATGACGTGGATGAAAAGACATCATCTAGAAGTAGATGATCACGTAGAGGACGTCTTCTCAACTAAATGTCACATCATCTAGAAGTAGAGGATCACGTAGAGGATGTATTCACAACTAAATGTTAACACATCTCCACCTCAGAGGATTGTATTGGAGAAGATTTTTTTTTGAAAAATCTATCTTTCCTACGTGTCTAACAATTTTTTACTAGATAGATGATTGCATAGGAGAAGCTCTTAGGTTTACAACTTTTGTTACAACTAAACCTTAACGAAGGCAAAATTATTTTTCTTCAAAATAACTTTACCCTTTATTAAAGTTTAGTTGTAACAAAAGTTATAGAGGTAGTTTTAAACCAAACATTTTTATAATATGATAATGTTAAGTCCACATAATTTATTTATAAATTTTATTCACATCCAGCTTTAAAATATTGTACTCTGGTTGGAGAGAACACCATTTTAAAGTTGGATGTAAAGGAAATATGTAAATAAATTATGGAGAGTTGCTATTCATACCCAAGGATTTTTCTGAGTACACCCCATTACTTAGTACACCCCACCCAAATATTTTGGAAAAATTATAAAAATGATCAACATACTATCAGTTAGTAACCGATTTCACCACGTACTCCCAATATCCAAAAATTGACCAGTGTACTAACAATTTGAGTCCGATGTGATCCTGCTAACTAACAACCCATCCAAAAATTTAACGGGCTGTTGACGTGGACGCCAACGTACGTAAGTTCTTGCTTGTGTGGATTTTTATTTTATTTTTTTCGTTAATTATTTTCTTCCCCCGGTGCTTGCGTGGACATTAGTCTTAGAGAGAAACTGAGTCCAAGCCTGTTGTTGTTGTTGGCCGGAGCCGATCTCAAGGCGCTACCCACCGAGTCACTCCCACCACCTCAGCCACCATCGCCATCACCAACGCAAATGCCCCCATATCCTCTGTCGTCGCCTCCTCCGAGAAACACCTCGCCAATGGGGATCTGCATATAGGGAGCTTCTCGGGGAACATGTAAAAGCTCCTCCTTCCCCTCACCAAATTTAACATCGATAAGCAAACATCTCTTCCCACGGTTAACGCCAACTTCCCCGATGGATGTACGAAGAGGTCGTTGACTCCCTTCTTGTGAGCCGTCAGGGTTTTGAGGTATACAAAAAGGTCAGCATCGTAGATGGAGACGGTTCCGTCGTCAGAGGCGGAGATGAGGTTGCGGGGGAAAGAGGAGAAAGTCGGAGGAGTGTAGAAGGAGAAGGCGGTAACGGTGGCGGAGGGGTCGTTGAGTGAGCCGATTATGGAGTAGGTTGAGAGGTCGTAGATTTTGATGGTGTCGTCTGAATCGCCGGATGTCGCTGTAGTGCCGGTGACGACGGCGAATTTGATTGAGGAGAGGTGGGAAGGGAAGGAGAAGAGAGGCGTTAGGGTTAGGGTTTGTTGGGAGTGCTTTAACGTTTTGAGCTTGAAGCCCCATATGAATCGTTCGTAATACTCTGATTATCGAGAGTAAAACCCTCGAGAAAAAATAATTAATGGAAAAAATAAAAAAATTTCATGCAAGCAAGAACTTACTCAACTTGGTGTCCACGTCAGCAGCCCGTTAAGTTTTTGGATGGGCCATTAGTCAGGAGGACCACATTTGACTCAAATTGTTAGTACACTGATCAATTTTTTGATATTGGGAGTACGGGGTGAAATCGGTTACTAACTGATATTACGTTGGTCATTTTTATAATTTTTCCTAAATATTTTCCACCACTCAAAAAGCTAAGTACACCTCCCTTAATTTCCTATTAGCTAAGTACACCTCCCTTAATTTCCTATACCCTTACAATATTTTTACCAAAATTAACTCATCCTAGTAAGTAATCCCCACCCTCCTTCCTCCTTTCCCCTCCCCCACTAGCACCACCACCACAACCACCGGTGAAGCCCGCCTCCCCCTTCCTGGCTCCCTCCTTCCTCCTCCTTCTTTCCCCCACCCACCCACGGTCAAGCCCACCCCTTCCTCCTTCCTTTCCCGCCTCCCCTCCCTCTTTCCCCTCCCACCCACACCAGTCAAGCCTGTCTCCATCACCAGGTATTTCCATTGAACAAAAACTCAAAAACAGAACAAATCAAACTACGACAAAAGTTAATCAATTCAACTTACATGAATCATTTTTCGCAATTGAGTTCGATCAACTGAATTTAAAATTGAGCTTTTTTTTAAGTTGTTCGGCACTGTGTAACTGAACACCCATAGTGGTGTTCGGCACCTTTACCTGACATCTTTAGCTGTGTTCGGCAGGGCTGCCGAGCAGTAATTAAAAAAAATAAAAATTTTAAACCTAAAAAAATGAAAAATAAATAAAGACATTTAAGTCAAATTTTATAATGGTATTTTTGTAATATTTGCAGGGCGTGTACTCAGTAAAATTTTGGGTGTAAATAGAAACTCTCTAAATTATGTGAATGTATCATTTTCCTTATAAATATTATGTTATACTCCCTCTCTTTCAAAATAAGTGTCGTTTTAGCTAAAAAAAAAGTTCCAAAATAAGTGTCATTTTAGGTTTGTAATGTATGTTTAGCCTAATTTACCTTTCTCTTTTCCCAATCCAAACAATTATTCTCTTCATTAAATACTTTATATTCTCCTAATTTATCTTTCCAACTACTTTTAGCACACAAAAATTAAGAATATTTAATAAAAGTTGTCACGCCCCGACCCGAAATCCTTTACGGACTCCTGAGTCGGTGCGTGGTCTGGATCATGTAACAATAATTAACAGTGAAAGTTCTGCTAAAAACCGGAGCTCATCCATATAATCAGAACAACACTTCATATCTTACTGTCTCGAATCATTGATCTCGAAAACATCTTATAAAAACTTGATCAGAGTACACAGCTAGGTGTAATGGCACGAAAACTTGTGTTGACTACTAATCATACATACGTAGCTGCGCTACGTAACTTTAACAATCAAATCTATCTGATCACCATCGCTACATAGCTCAAAGGGCTATTGTCCTAAACAGCATCTCAACAAATCCCTTTTAGTATATCCCACAACGTCTGCTCTATCTGGTTACCAACCTCAGAAAAACAAACAAACACAGAGTGAGTCAAAAACTCAGCAAGTTACTAAATGCAATTGCATGACATGTGATCATGCAGCATGTCAACACAAGATATAACAACGCTTTAAATCTAATCTCAATTAAAAGTAATATATCACAACGGCAGATAATTCCATACGCATGATAAGCTCAGCTGCCGCCGACCGCCCATACCAGTTGGAAACCGCGACCACCTCATACATATGGAAGCACATTATAATACCATGCAATACCAAAGGCTCAGCAGCCGCCAACTGTCCCATACCAGTTGGACACCGCAACCAACCTACATGCATGGTTAACATATAATGGGTAACTGACAGTACTCTTATCAATATCGAGATATGCCTCAACATCCCTTTTACTTTCCATACTACTTTTCTTGTTTGTATATGTGCTGCTATTGCAGTGCAAGTTCCTGAATGAAAACCTTTACTTGTTTCATGGGTGGCTCCACCTCTACGGGCAGCCCTTTCCTCATAACTGGTACCATGGGTGGCTCCACCTCAATAGGCAGCCCTTTCTGCATGCATAACTGGTTTGGGTTTCATGGGCGGCTCCACCTCTATAGGTAGCCCTTTCCGCATGACTGGCACCATGGGTGGCTTCACCTCAATGGGCAGCCCTTTCCCACGCCTCTAATTACCGACAGCTACAGACGACAACCAGGGTCGTAGCATACCAGTATCGCCATATTGGTTACGACAGTGAGCTACCCTCTACCATGGCTAGTGGCAGGACCACTACTGAGTCCACGGTTATCACGCGTATCATGATTTTCATCATGTATATATTACTCATGGTTGTTACCGCGCATCATGATTTTCATCATGTAAAACTGTGTCCACGGTTTTCACCGCGCATCATGATTTTCATCATGTATAACTGTGTCCACGGTTATCACCGCGCATCATGATTTTTACCATGTATTTCATGTATCAATACATTCCCCAGTAATTACTGCTGGTTCTCATTATCACAAACAAGTAGATGTTTACTTGTTATCTCTTATCTTGATTTATGATCCAAGTAGATGTTTACTTGTATTAATCTCATGCATCATTTCATAGTCACATATGCAGAATCTTTACTTTTAGCATATGTTACACATATCATATATTATTATGGTCAAATAGATGTTTATTTTCCATTAATTACTTTTCCGTAGCGCTTGTAAATACTAAGCACATAAACACATGCTATTACTCTTTATATCACATCACATATCTTAGTGCTAACATTGACGAGGGTTTAGTAACTTACCTCTAGCGTTTTTTCTTAATTAAACTTTACCAGAAATGATCTACTCGTCGAACACGTCGCTTCTACGAAAATCAGTTTATCCAAATTCTAAATAGTTGAGCATCAAACGAGCCTTATTAGAAATTATCTACTCGTTGAACACGTCGTTTCTACGGAAATCAATTTGTCTAAATTCTGAATACCCGAGCACCAAATGAGCCTCACACCCGAGAGAAGTGAAAGAAGTGTGTGTTTTTGTGTGTGAAAGTATGTGAAAACATTAAGCTTTCACCCTTTAGATAGGCCTTTATTACTTAGCCTCCAAGATACCTCCCAAGGTGAGTCAGCACTCAAAGGCTCAGGTTGTGATAAGTGGCGGCATAAGAAAAACCTTAAATGATGACTCATCGTTCATGTTAATGAGTCATACATAAGCATGAGGTGTCATCACAAGGAATAACTTCAAAATGATGACTTATCTAGCCAAGCACGAGGTGTTAAACTTATCCAATTCCATCTTTATTCACTTGTTTGATCTTATCTTGTTTTGAGCTTATCCTTTGACTCATCATTCCTATCTAAATCTTGATCTTATCCATATCCACTTAACCTTATCCAATTTTCCTTGTTCCTATCCTCTTTTGTTCTTACTTATCCTTTCGTGATACCTATCCAACTTTCAATCTTATCCAAATTTTCTGTCTTCTAGCGCCCAAGACATATCCAAATAAATTTTTTAAAAGTTCCAAAGCACTCTAGAATGAGTCTAATACCTGATAAAATAAAGTCGGGGTCTTACATCCTCCCAACCTTAAAAGAATTCATCCTCGAATTCATTGGTACCTTAAATATACCATCCCTATTAATTCCCAATCGTAGGGTTCAACTATCCTTCCCCTAGCAAATAGATTTTCTTTACTTACTAGTGTCATATCCATACAAATGTAGTCGTGAACCTGCACTCATCATCTTATAAGAAAATTATTCCATAACTTTTATACAAGCGAAAGCTTATCATACAAAGTTATGTATGTGTTTCAAAAGAGAGTCAAGGCAATCCTATTTTACATGACACTGTAAGTGTCATTCCAGAAGAGAGGATACTAACATAGTTATACTACTGATAAACTATTATGTTATATTTTAACATAACATTTATTTGTCGCACAACTATTAACAGATCACATTTTATTGTCATTTCATTCGGTAACAGGATTGGCCATTAACTATTCTACATACTATCCGCCTACGAATATCTTTTGGTAACCAATTCAGGGGCCCTTCTGAAGTAGTTTCCAAAAGCTTCCGTCACAAGGGCGTCAGGTAGATAGCATTTAAAAAATATGCCCTTGCAACTAGTCACATGCACAATTTATCAAGAAAATGTAATGTATGAATGCAAAATATCGTCAAAATATCCATATATACTCTTATATTCACATATAAAGAAATACATCATTATCTTGCATCCTGCTTGTGTCCATATACCTGTGTACACTGCTATCTACCGCTTGAGGGTCCTTTCTTCTTATGATCATCCATATTGTTTTCAATTTTATAGGTATGATCCGTTGCTATTTGGTAACTAATAAGTTCTAACAAATGGAGTCATCTCCTGTACTCCATTTTTAAATCCCTTTATAAACCTATAATACTTCTCCTTTTTACTTGGTACTAAGTGAGTACAATATTTTCCCTACCCGGTAAATTTCATCGAGTATTAAGAAATCGTCATATCTCATTGCTCTAAGTTCAGGAATTCCGTTTCTTTCCAGTCCTGAACTACTGTTGGGATGAGTTGTCTTCTAAACTTTTCCAAGATTTTTTTTTTCTATTATGCGGTAGATACCCACATTCCCAACATTCCTAAATTACTTGGCATCAATACTTGGCGGCTTCTTCTAATTCCAATACCACAACCTTACTCCATCTATATCACCGCATCTTAATGTAGTGAAAATCATTTACTTTATCCACCTCTCAGTTCTTACTGAGTCAGGTTCTCCATTTTCAGGTTATGCCACAGCTTCTCATTAGGCGCCTAATTCTGATTACCAAGTAAGTTCATCTTTACCATCATTCCAGTAAATACTTGGAACATGGTCATGAGTCTCTCTAGCATGACTAGTTTCAGCCTTAGCTATATCACTATCGTATCTAGTTTTCACTATTATGGATACCAACACATGAACACTCAATCGCTAAAATCTTATCCCCACAACCCACCTAAACCGAGGATCCTATCCTGGCGAATAGCTAACTTAAGCTCTGATACCAGCTGTCACGCCCCGACCCGAAATCCTATACGGACTCCCGAGTCGGTGCGTGGTCTGGATCATGTAACAATAATTAGCAATGAAAGTTCTGCTAAAAATCGGAGCCCATCCATATAATCAAAACAACACTTCATATCTTACTGTCTCGAGTCATTGATCTCGAAAACATCTTATAACAACTTGATTAGAGTACACAACTAGGTGTAATCGCACAAAAACTTGTGCCGACTACTAATCATACATACGTAGCTGTGATACGTAACTTTAATAATCGTATCTATCTAATAACCATCGCTACATAGCTCAATAGAGCTATTGTCCTGGACAGCATCTCAACAAATCCCTTCTAGTATATCCCACAACGTCTGCTCTATCTGGTTACCAACCTCAGGAAAACAAACAAACACAGAGTGAGTCGAAGACTCAGCAAGTTACTGAATGTAATTGCATGGCATGTGATTATGCAGCATGTCAACACAAGATATAACAACGCTTTAAATCTAATCTCAGTTAAAAGAAATGATCTACTCGTCGACCACTTCGCTTCTACGAAAATCAGTTTATCCAAATTCTGAATAGTTGAGCATCAAACGAGCCTCATTAGAAATGATCTACTCGTCGAACACGTCGTTTCTACGAAAATTAGTTTGTCCAAATTCTGAATACCCGAGCACCAAATGAGCTTCACACCCGAGAAAAGTGAAAGAAGTGTGTGTTTTGGTGTGTGAAAGTATGTAAAAACATTAAGCTTTCACCTTTTATATAGGCCTTTATTACTTAGCCTCCAAGATACCTCCCAAGGTGAGTCAGTACTCAAAGGCTCAGGTTGCGACAAGTGACGGCGTAAGAAAGACCTTAAATGATGACTCATCGTTCATGTTGATGAGTCATACATAAGCATGAGGTGTCATCACAAGGAAGAACTTCAAAATGATGACTTATCTAGCCAAGCACGAGGTGTTAAACTTATCAAATTCCATCTTTATCCATTTGTTTGATCTTATCTTGTTTTGATCTTATCCTTTGACTCATCATTCCTATCTAAATCTTGATCTTATCAATTTTCACTCAACCTTATCCAATTTTCCTTGTTCCTATCCTCTTTAGTTCTTTCTTATCCTTTTGTGATAACTATCTAACTTTCAATCTTATCAAAATTTTCTGTCTTCTAGCACCCAAGACATATCCAAATAAATTTTTAAAAAGTTCCAAAGCACTCTAGAATGATTCGAATACCTGATAAAATAAAGTCGGGGTCTTACAAAAGTATATTTGTCAACCTACAAAATTTCTTAATATGTGTGCAGAATTCTAAAACGATACTTATTTTGAAACAGAGGGAGTAGTATTATTTTTTTAGGATGTTCATATGAGGTGTGGGACCCATCAACAAAAGTAAGAAAGAAATTAAGGGTAAAATAGTAAAAATAATATTTTAAAAAGAAAAAAATTATAAAGTTGACAAGTTTTTAGGGAATGACTTAAAAAAGAAAGATGGATTCTTTTTTAGGAACAGATGGAGTATTATTTTAAAAAGAGTTTGGCTAACATGTGTTCTAAATATACATTTTAATAGCTTAAATTTCGTAAGTTTGTTTCAATAATCGTCCATGCACAAATTTCAATGTCACTAAGAGAATTCTCTATGTAAACATATTATAAATAGATTTTTTTCATATGTCCTAAGTTGTTTTTGTCATTTAAGAAATAATTCTTCAATATTTTTTTTAAAGATTACTTTTAAGATGATTCTCTTTGTGTCTCTTTCTTATGATAACGATAACTTGGGATCTTTCCCATTACTGACCTTGCTGTTCCACAAATTATAAACCTTGTAATGTTTCCCGGTCTTTTTGGTTTCAATTAATTAATTCATGAATTTTGATCCTTGAAACTTTTTCATTTTATTTTTCTAGTTACACTTGTACCCACATGTTTTTTGGTGTAATTAAACTCTTGTTTTGGGTACTCAGTTCAATTCTTGGATCAAATTTCATATTGATACTCTTGGGTAAAATGCAGGCTTTATAATCTTCTCTTCATTTGGTTACATGGATCAATTGAGCTTGGTGATTTTCGAAACTGATCTGACATTTTGCTTATTGCAACTTGGGAGATGAATCATGTTAGAATGGATAGCTCGATTCTAGGCATGTAGGACTTCGGGGGTGCGGGGAGCGTAGCTCTCCCATGATACGGACCGTGGGTATAGGGCAATGATGGATCGCAGAGGAGCACACGGGCGTGCAACAGTGCAGTTGAGTTTCTAGAAATAAGGCGGCCGCGCTATAGCGATAGAGAGATTCTGTAAACAGGGCAGCCACTATGTCCTGTTTTTGGCTGTTCATAATTTTTTTTATTTGTATCAGTTTAGGGTTTGGTCTTGTAACCTATATATAAGTTGTAACCCTAAAATGTGGCTAGGGTTATCATCAATATGCGGCAGTCTTAAAACCCCAAATACTCTCTCTTCTTCCAATCTCTAATTGTTTGATCATTGATTATTGCTTAATCTATTGTTTGATCGCTTTCGCTGTTGCACAACAACTGGTATCAGAGCATAGGTTTCAAGGCTCAGTTAGTGGCAAAGGGGTATTCATAACAACAAGGGATAAATTGCACTAAAATTTGGTTTCCTGTTGTTATACATACTTCTATTCGGATTGTGTTGAGGCTTATAGAACATCATGATATGGGGTTGGAGCAAATGGATATGAAGATTGCGTTTCTACTTTGTAAGTTAGAAGAGCAGATTTTCATGGATCAACCATAAGGGTTCAGGAAGCCTAGACATGAGCACTTAGTATATAAATTAAAGAAGTCTCTTCATGGGCTAAAACAGTGTCCAAGGCAGTGGTACACCAAGTTTGACTCCTACATGATCAATATTAGCTATAGGCGGTGTGAGTATGATTATTGCGTGTATGTGAGGAACCTTGATGATGGTTCTATTTTTCTATTAGTGTATGTGGATGACATGCTTATCGCTAGTAAGAGTACTAACGAGGTTAATAAATTGAAAACCTTGTTGAGTAAAGAGTTTGACATAAAGGATTTGGGGGCGGCCAAGAAAATTCTTGGGATAGAGATTCGTAAAGATAGGAAATCTAGGAAATTGTGGTTGTCTCAAGCCGGCTATATTGAGAAGGTGTTGAAGAGGTTTAACATGGGAGATGCGAAACTTGTTAGGACACCATTGGCGAATCATTTTAACTTATCTCCTCAGATTCCCCAAAGACCAATGAAGAGATTCAAAAGATGTCAAAGTCAAACGTTCCCTATGCAAGTGCAGTGGGATGTCTCATGTATGCTATGGTTTACAATAGGCCTGATTTGACGGAAGCAATTAGTGTGGTGATCAAGTGTATGGCGAATTCGGGTAGACAACATTAGGAGGTAGTCGAGTGAATTTTCAGATACTTAAGGGGCACTATGGATTATAGCATTATGTCTAAGAGGCAGAGTGTGAAGCTTTCAGTTGTAGGGTATGTTGATTCAGATTATGTAGGTAACTTGGATTGTAGAAAGTCGACTACGGGTTATGCATTTACCCTTGCAGGAGGACCCATATGTTGGAGATATATGGTTCATTCGTTATTGCATAGTCTACAACTGAGGCAGAGTACATGACGATTGTTGAAGCTGCAAAGGAAGCCTTATAGCTTCGGGGCTTAGTCAGAGAAATGGGTATACAGTAAGGTAGAGTGTTGTTACATTGTGATAGTCAGATTGCAATCTTCTTGGTAAAGAAATATGTTTATCATTCACGGACCAAACATATCGATGTGAGATTTCACAAGATTAGGGAGTTGATTGACATGGGAGATATTTTGCTAGAAAAGATTCACACCACGGGTTGCAGATATGTTGACAAAACTGGTTACTACTGAAAAGTTCAAGCATTGCTTGGATTTGTTGCACATCTCTTCGTGTTAGGGATGTGGAAGTCAAGTCCTACGGAGGAGCCAAGTTGAGTTTTTCGAGTTGTTCGGTTCTTTTATCTTCAAAGGGGTGAATGCTCGCCAAGGTGGAGATTGTTAGAATGGATGGCTCAATTCTACGCATGTAGGATTTTTGGGGTGCGCGGGAGGGGGGGGTAGCTCTCCCATGATACAGATTGTGGGTATATGGCAAGGATGGATCGCAGCGGAGCACACGGGCGCGTAACATTGCCGTTGAGTTTCTGGAAACAGGGCGGCCACTTAGGCGGCCATGCTATAGCGATAGAGAGATTCTAGAAACAGGGAGCGGTCGCTCTGTCCCGTTTTTGGCAGTTCGTGATTTTCCTTATTTGTATCGGTTTAGGGTTTAGTCTTGTAACCTATATATAAGTTGTAACCCTAAAACATGATTAGGGTTATCATAATTGCTTGATCATTGATTATTGCTCTCTCTTCTTCCAATCCATAATTGTTTGATCATTGATTATTGCTCAATCTATTGTTTACTCCCTTCTACTATCGCACAACAAATCAATTGCATGAATAGTATGACTCTTCGGTAAACTTGGGCAAGATCGTCTAGTAAGTTTTTATCTGGTGTCATTGCTTGAGAAAAGGAGACATTGATGTTTAGTATGTTTGCGTTAAGAGAGAGGGGTAGGGTTTTAATCATTTAACCAATTAATAACGTAAATTACAAAATTACTCTCATTCTAACGAAAAAACTAACAGAATCTAATAGAAGGTGTGGCAATGAGATTAGGCCAAATGTTTTTAGAGGTGCTGTAACTTGGCCAAATTATGAGGGGGTAGCGTGCATTTTACCCAAAAGGACTTCCGTTATAGTGTAGCCCACAGAAAGGGCAAAGTAGACAATCACTAAGTCTATCCAAAGTAAAAAAGGAAACAAATGATGAGTGGAAAAGGGTTGACTGAAATTATACTATAAGAGCAAAACACTGAAAACCTCGTACTCATACTCAAGCATTTGCATTATTCCTTGTTCTACAGTGGGTTCGTCGATACAATGTGCATATTCCTATTGTTTTCAGTCCTCATAACTATCATGTTTTGTAGCTTATAAACAGCGTGAGGATTTAGTCTATCCAACTTTTAATATATGTGACATTAGTCATAAGTTTTATCAGTGTTTTGTGGACACAACCTCATATTCAAGGCAGAAGCAAGACAGACTGTCACGCTGTGATAACACGTACCTCCAGATCTTTTGTTTGCACTGATAGCTTGGATGATCATAGTGGCGAGTAGTTGTTTTTTGTTGTTTATCTAGTGTTTAGTGACTGTCTATTTAGAAGGCTGGTTTTTTTTGTTGTTTTTTTGTTTCTCGAATTGGACTCACTCTTTGAATCGAGCCATTCTAGAATCATTTTGGTGTCTGTGCTTTTGTTCCTCGTTCTTCCTTTTTTTTCCTTTTCTTCCACGGTAGACTTGGTTGTAGCGGAGAAGATGGTGGAAAGGTTGTGAAGGCTAAAAATTAACAGAATATGAGTTGATCATTATGCCGGTAGTATCTCTTTTTATATGTGCTAATACAACACCCCAAAAGTGCTAAATACAACACCCCCTTAGAAAAATACTATTTTGCCCATCATTCAATTATTAAAAAAGGAACACCACCTCGTGGTGGCGGTTCTCATGGAAGAAGACCACCTCGGGGTGGCGGTTCTCCCAAGTTCCGTTAAAACTTTAACGATTTCGTTAACTTTTTAACGAAAATGTTAACTTTAGGGTATTAAAGTGTAAAAAAAAAATTTTAACGAAATAATTGATGAAAATGGAAGACCACCTAGTCTGGGTAGTTGTTTGGAATAGAACCGTCTAATCTAGGTGGTTGTTTAGAATAAGACCACCTAGAGGTGGCGGTCTTGTAAAAAAAAATTTTCATTTATAACATGGGCAAATTAGTAAATTTGTCTGGGGGTATTGTATTTAGCATAAAAAGGGAGTTGTAGCACCTCTCTTTCTTTTAATTTCTTTTCTTTTCATTTTTATATTTTCCCTTTTAGCCCAAATAATCCATTTCAGCATAATTGTCCACGTGTAATCCCAATCAACATTAGCCAAGGGTATTTTAGTCTTACCAATGAAAAATTAACGCCTCAACTCACAGTCAGTTGAGGGACTACCTGTTTATCCAAATGTTCAGTTCAAGTACCAAAATATGAAATGTTAAAGTTTAGGAACCTGACTAGAAAATGCTAAAAAGTTTAGGGACCAAATTATGTATTAATTCTTTGAAAAAGTAAAAAAGTTCATTATGGACAAAATATAAAATCATATAACCCATGTGATTTCAATAATTGCATGATTACACAAAAAAGAAATGGGGTCAACTATGCATGAGAGAGGAGGACCATCTAAAATTTTGTCCGTAATGAACATTTTTTCCATGAGAATCAATTTTTCACAATTCCTCCGTGATGGCCGACTTTGATCCGTTTAAAAAGGTAAATTAGTTTGTCAAAGTGCACACAAACAAGCCCAAACCACCACACGTTATTACTAAGAAAAATTGAGGCTCAAGTATATATATATATATATATATATATATATATATATATATATATATATATATATATTATTTAATGGTTACTTTTTATTTAACCATCAATGGTTCTCATTATCAACCATTGGATCAATAATTAAAGGTTGAGATTTAATGCATTAAATGACTCACTTACTTGCATTAATTTAAATAAAAAAGTAACCATTAAATACTCCCCATATATATATATATATATATATATATATATATGTAGAATTTGCAACCGCTAAAATTCGCAATATTTGTTTTCAATCGCTTAAGTCTCTTTTAAGTGATAAATTAGTTATTTGTTCCAAAATTGTCCCCATATCAACATATAACGTTTTAGAGTATATTTTGTGCATCGTCATGTGTGTGAAATGTGCATCATCAATATAATTTGTGATTTTGTATTAAGAAATGTGTATCGTGTGCATCGTTAAGTATAGATTGTGTATCGTCAATGTAATTTGTGATTTTATGTTAAGAAATGTGCATCGTCAAGTATAATGTTGTGCATCGTCAAGTATAACAGTACTGTTTTTTAGTACAATTTTGTGTAAAAATTGTGCATCGTCATGCATAATTTTGTGCATCGTCAATTATAACAGTACTATTTCATTACAATTTGTGTATTGTGAAAAGGGTTATTTTGTTCATCGCCAAACTTTTTTTGTGCATCGCAAGTGTAATTTCAAAAAAGATAAATTTATGATCTGTTCCCAAACTGTCCCTGTAATAACATATCACATATTTTTAGTTGTGCGATTTCCTTAATTGACTCTTTTCAATCTCGTATTTATCCCCATTGTGATTTCTTATTAAAATTCTCATTCATATTAACTTGAAGA
This sequence comes from Platycodon grandiflorus, assembly GCA_016624345.1. NCBI lineage: Eukaryota > Viridiplantae > Streptophyta > Magnoliopsida > Asterales > Campanulaceae > Platycodon > Platycodon grandiflorus. Next base: position 25,998,803 of record CM028369.1, read on the forward strand.
AACTTAAAAAAACAAATACCAAAACAGTTCAATATCAAATTCATTTTGAAATAGAAATCAATAGATTCAACAAACCAAACTGCTGTCATGTTATTGCTGAAATTCAGAGGAGATACTATTGTTTCGACAATGTCAGAGAATTTTGGTTTATCTGAGTTGATCGAATGCATCAGAGGTATATATTCTAATTTTTAATTAGATAATTGTACTTTGAAATATACTGTAGGATCACATAACAATTGTTGTTTAACCAACGAAGAAGATTCTAAAAACATGGTGACATTGACTAAAATTTTATCAATTTCTATTATCATTGTTGATGTGTTTGAAACTGATAATGCTTTGAGTTACGAGATTAATAAAGAAGGAAATTATGGAGACGAAGTTGCAAAAGACGATGCAATTGCTTATGAAGACGACGATGCACAAAACTTGCATCCCGTTGCACAAAACCTTGACAAAAGTAAAGGAAAAGCTGAGCATCGTGATGCACCACATCTATTTGGCGATACACAACAATGTAATGAGGAGGACAATGATAGAAATTGTACCAATTCTTCAAGTTCTAAAAGCGATGTTGAAAGTGTCCCATGTTACGACATATGTTCTGCTCAAACAAAAAAGGATTGAATTCTGGTTGGACAAATCTTATTAGTGGTGTTGGTAAAATATTTAAAGGTGGAACATTTTCGCACGCAGCTTATAAAGTATTCATTCAAAATTGGTTTTGAATTCATTTACATTAAGAGCAACAAAAATAGGATTAGTGTTGCATGTGGAAAGAAATACAGTGATGATTGCAGTTGGTTCATCAAGGCATCTTTAACTGTTGATGAATCAGTATCCATATACAAGTGCAACCTTTCACACAGTTGAAGATGGTATAATTGAGCATTTGATTCTTGACCATGTTCGCAGTCGACCAAGTTATTCACTAATTGATTTAATTGATTACATGAGGACAAATTATGGCATTGAGATAACGTATAGCAAGGCATAGAGGAGCGTAGAAAAGGCTCGAAAAAAGCTATTTGATTGTTACGAAGAATCTTTCCAAGAGCTGCAGTGGTACGTTAAAGCCTTGCATAAGAGTAATCCTAGTAGCTTTGCTTTATTGGAATCGGACGAAGCTACGAATCGGTTTAGTAAGTTGTTCATTTCATTTTGGACATGCGTAGATGGTTTCAACTACTGCCGTCCTATATTATTCATAGATGACACATTTATGAAATCTCGATTCAAGGACACCCTTTTGTCTACCACGACCAAGGATGGAAATCAAGGTATTTGCCCTTTTCCCTATTTTTCTTGAATAGCTGGGAGTCCTTACTTCCCTTCAAGTTGAGAAGAGGTAGCAAGCGAGCACCCATGAGAAATTGAGAAGCCAATAAAGTAAATAGTCACTCTTTTCACCACGAAAAGAGAGCATGCCCAACCAAAGGGCCGACCTAGCGCAACTTGCCCAAGTCCCCAACGCTGCATTTTCTTTTCTGAGAACATAATTTCATTTGTTCTACATTTTTTCCTTTTGTTTCAACATTATTTTGATTAATATCATAGGATGATCATGTTTTTATGCCCCTGTTTGTACTTGTACTTAATAAGAGAATACATTCAGTACATTATTATGCATCAAAAATAAAAGTGGTGCATGACGATGCACACAATCAGTACTTTTGTAATACTTTTGTGCATCGCGATGCACACTAATATGCATCGCAAATCTGATGTTGTTAATTAAGTAGAATAATGTGCATCGAATATAAATTTTGTGCATCGTGATGCATAATAATAGTATTTTTCTGTACAAGTATATGTATTACGATGCAAACTTTGATTAAATATTGTTCATATGCTGCAGGTCTATTTTCGTTTGCATTTGTTGTTGTAAGTTCTAAAAATATGGATAATTGGGCTTGAATTCTATCTAAGTTAAAAGGAACAATCGATCGTAAAGTGTTGTTTGTATTCGATCGTAATGTTGGCTTAATGAAAGCAATACGCGATGCGTTTGGGAATTTCAAGTATTTCTTTTGCTGGTGCATCTCTATCGGAACTTGAAAGAAATGTTTTTCGGTAAACGTTATTCCAATACGTTCCGCAACAGTTTGTGTTTAAGAGTCAAGGATATTGTGCAATGTAAGTGTAATGTTAAAAAAAAAAAAAAAAGATATGTAATCAACACACATCCATAAAACTGCATATGAAATTAATTATCAATTAGTATTAAAACACCACAAAATGTATACAAATATTTACATTTATTCAAATAATACTAGAAAATATTACACCACAAATGTATCTAAAAAGTTTAATTACTAAGAAACACATCTAATCAATAACTATTGTCGTTCCAATGGACTCTTGGCATTTCCTCTTCCATGTATTCAGCTTAGTCCTTTCTGACCTTCTGATTTTTTGTTGTTTTTCAATTGTAGCTTGCTTAATCACACCTTCTGGTTGATTTTTTTCTTCTTGTGTTTGAGTCACACATTCACTTGCAACCGTACTAGTCACCCCACCCCTCTTATTCGGTGATCTCCTGGGTGCAACTGTATTATCTTGTTGATCATCCACAAAGGCCTCACCAAGATTTTTCATGTCATTGTTTCTCTTTTTTCAAAGCAGTTCCTTTTAATCATTTGTTGTTATGTTGAGAAAATTATCAAACTTCTGCAAAATCCAGGGAAAAAATTAAAAACAATGTTTAAAAACCGTGCATTGAAAATAAGGTTTATGCATCACGATGCACAAAAATAATATTTTTTTAGTACAAGTTGTGCATCGTGATGCATACCTTTTGTGCATCGCAAATGTTATGTTGATATTTGTAATATAATACTAATGTGCCATTTTTGTGCATCCACTCACTTGTTTTGTCATGATGCTTACAAAATTGGATTCATCTAATATACTTGACAGTGCCCTCAAATCCCATTTCTCAAACCTTGGGATATAAGTATCGCGAGTCGATTTGCACAACCTTGCTCTTCTTACACAACCAATATTGCATAGAGGAATTCAATATGATGAAATCAACATGCATCATATAAAATAATTACATATAATAGTACCAAATTAACTTAAAGTTACAGGCAGCAGCATCACGCATTTGTCTAGGTGGTCATCAGATGTAGTTTCCAAACTTTCCAACAACAAAGCAGCGACATGTTTTAACCAGTTGTACGTTGATATTGAACAAAATTAGACACAAGGCTTGTGTAGGCCCACAATATATAAGATGTTTTGGTTGCAACCAGCAAGGTCGCGAAAACAAGCAGGGTTGTCAAGCCAGCGACGCATTCAATATCTACTTGATCCGTACTCTCTATCATTTCCTTTATTCTATCGAAAATCAACTTTGACTTCAATCTTATGTTCTTTGATTCCTTTGATATTTTTTTGGGGAAGCACCTTTGGGGGAAATTGGTGCGATCCAATTTGTAAAACTCATATCCTCATCTCCATCATTTATGCCGAATATGAATTTCGCATCTATTAGTTGAAGTTTCATCCTTTTCCTCCCAAACTATAAACACTGTTTACCCTTGACATATAATTTGATAATAGTCCTTATTATCGAATCGTCCTTCTTACAATGATCGTGGACAACATCATCAGCAATTATGCTCCTTATGAGGTACCAAAAAGGTGTTTTCTTTAGTGTTTTTTTATGCTCATTCCTGAAATTGATATTCTTAATTTGACATATGAGGGACTTCATATTTGATCTGTATACAATCCTGATATGATTTTTAGTCATAGCAGCTGTATAACACGTATATTGTGGTTACAGTCACATAATTGAAGAATTACAAAAAGAAGTAAAACATGATGTAACATTTGTGCATTGCGATGCACAAATTTGATGTATCGGGATACTCAAAATTTTAAACTCTACAAACACAGTTTTTCATTGTTCAGCATAAATGTATCGAGATGCATAAAAAACAACAAAAGTTTGCAATACGATGCATAAAGTTTGTGCATCGTGATAAAAAAATCATACAAACGCTATTTTATATTCAGTTTTATATGCAAATTTGTAATCCTGAAAACGATATTCAGGACATTTATGCTTTGTTTTTGAAACCCTAAAATGTATTCAACAATACTAACATGATACTTAGTTAGTTTTTGTTGGTTCTGGTAGTTGTTATCTTCTTTTCGGTGTTCTTTTTTGCTCTGTTTTTGAAGTGAATATGGATTTTTTTGATGTTTATTTGAAGTGAAGAGAGTTAGTTTATTTTTCTAGTGCGATGCACAACTTTTTAGTGCATCGTAAGTGAAAAAGGTAATTTGTGCATCGTCTTTGTTTTGCGATGCACAGCGTGGGCTATCGTGTTTTATGTGTATCGTTTTGTGTTGCGATGCATCGTTTTTTACTTTTGCGATGCACAGCGTGCACTGTTCCTTATTTTTAAAGGGCATAGATGATATTTTACAAAAAAAATGTCCTTTTCCAGTTGAAAACAATTATCGTGTCCTTAAGCAATTGGAAATTATCTAAAAGAAACCGGCCCAAATTTTGTCCTATTACTTAACTAAAACAAGCCCAAACCACCACGTTACTACTAAACCAAAACAAAGAAAAATACCATCATCTAAAATTTGGTCACATTTCCTTGCTATATATATACACTAGATAGCTCGTTTAGCGACTTGGCATGAATGGAACCAAAGATACAAGTCAAAGGCAGACGGCTCAAACATGGTGCAAGTTGGCAGACCTCCCTTGCTTCTAGCGAACGTCTAATAATCGCATTTCACAGTTCACACTTCACATGTTCAAGAAATATATTGAGTGCACGGTGATAAAAGTGACGTGGTATCAACAATTAAACAAAATGTACGGTATCAACAACCTTAACCTTGTTGATGTAGAAAACAAAGTTGAGTGATGTGGTATCACTAACTAAGCAAAATGCACCAAATCGGATACCTTACTAATGTGAATCAAGTTTGCTAACTTGGGGCATATTAGTTTGTTGGCAATACGTCATTTTTATTACCGTTGCACTCATCGTCTACTCGTGTTCAAATGATTAACTCGTAGGTAGATTTGTTTTACCGAGCTCGTACAATGAATGAGTTGAATTTGAACAAGATTTCGGATTTGAGTGAATGAATATGTATTACTCCCTCCGTCCCTAAATTATTGTTTTACTTTCATTTTTTGTCAGTTTCAAAATAATTGTCTTGTTTAATAGTTTCCTTTTTAGGATAATATTTTTATCATTTTACCCTTACTTTATACTCCTACTTTAATTATGGGTCACATACTCATTGATATTAAAAAATACACATTATACCAATATTAATAATCAAGTTAATTAATTTTTTATTAATATGTCGGGTCAAACAAAACAATAATTTAGGGTCGGAGGGAGTGTTTTATTTTACGGACTCAAATATTTTATCTCACCCTCTACAAGAGTGGATGTTATTTTACCTTGCATTCTTTTTACAATGACACGTGTAAAAGTAAGATAATAGAACATGTGACCGGGGGTGAGATTGTAGATTTCAAGCTTTATTTTACCATGTGATACCTTAACAGACTCGAACGAACTCAATTATTGTTTTTCCTCTTTTCTGGGTCATGGCATCATGGGTGTCATTTTGTCGACAACTAACATAATTGGCAGTATTGGAAATGAGGGTCAAGTCTCAAGAGAAAACTACAAATTTTGAGAAGCATACGTGCCACCGGCAAAGTCTCCCATCACCGCAGACCAGTTCTATACGGCTTGAATGAGAAAGATAAGAGAAGTTTCTGGTCATAAATTCGGCTCTATAACTGGAATCCAAATGCTCTTTCACATTTTCAACACTAGTTTGTAGTTAAACTACATGTATAGAGAGGACCCTTTTTGGCAATTTATTCAAGAAACCTCTCTCACACACACACACACAGAGGATGCTGGAAGGAAAAGCACAGGTGAGAGACACAGACATGCCATTGAAGATGCAGATTCATGCCATGGATACTGCTTCTCAGGCTCTTGATCAATATGATGTCCTTGACTGTACCTCAATAGCTGCTCACATCAAGAAGGTAGTATAGTTTGACCATTTTCATAGTTTGCCAGAAAAAGATTCCATTTTGTATGTCGTAATACACTAGTAGTTGTTCTGACAAAATTGTATTTTGATTCTCGGCTTTGTTTTCACTGATTTATCGGGTCTCTTTTTGATTCTGTGGGTGGTTTGGAATTTGCAGGAATTTGACAAGGTATATGGGAGTGGATGGCAATGTGTGGTGGGTTCAAATTTCAGTTGTTTCTTCACTCATTCACAAGGTTCTTTCATCTATTTTTCTTTGGAGACACTCAATTTCCTTATCTTCAAGGGAGCCTCTTCTTGATTGTTTTCCTGTAGTCCTCAGACACGAGAGAGAGAGAGAGAGAGAGATTGATTCTGGATATGTATATATATGGAATGAGATTGCTATACAAATTGAAGAATTGCATACAAAGCTGAGGTGATATGATAGAGATAGAAAGATCTTAGTTTGTGCAGTAATATTTCTATGGGGAATGCTGAAAGTGTTATACACACATGGTAGGCTAATCCAAATCTTCCTTCAGACCAGTACAATGACAGTAACAAATCTATTCCATGGTTTACAATTGTTCAATCCTAAATCTATTACTGTTTGGCTAAAGCTCGTAGCTGTTAGGCGAGGTGCAACTTGATACCTTGAATTCGTGCTAGCTTGACTACACGTCCTTGAGCCCATCTTACAAGCAAGATGATGAAACTACTAAGAAGAGGTCCAACAATCTCCCGTAGTGCTTACCTGGAATCGAACCATGAGGCCACGATTTCTATTACAGTTCCAATCGTTGGATCAAACGCTTACCATTGAGCTAACACTACAATTGTTACCAGAAAACTTTTTTTCCTAATTATACTTTAGCTCTAAAAAGCATTGTGGTTCAACTTGAAACTTAACGCATGGGTATGCATCTACTTTCCTCGAGAGCCCCCAATGTACGCCGCAGAAAAGATGCTGACACCTGTAAATAGAGGTCCAACAACTCAATACACATGACAAATTATAAGATGATGAGATTGCAGAACTTTGATAAACCTTTCAAGAGTATGATCATATACATAGAACAGAATAAAATTCTTTTAGTGCCTAATCAACAATTTCCAGCTCTCCCTTCTATTTACTAAGGTTTATTATTTACATAAACTAGTAAAAGAAGCCTCTAAAAGCCAACATGTTTACAATGCTAACACAGAAAATCAGTAAGCACATTCTCGATCAACTCGCTTAACACGAGCTTATCTAAATCGCCAACAACTTTTTCAACCTCATCCAAACTAAACCCATCCCTCCACCCCATATCCCATGCTCCACCCAAAACTCCCTTCCACCATAAATCTCTCTCCAGCATTCCATGGATAGTATCTGCGCGAGGGCTCTCCTTTGTGCACTTGCAATACCCGCTCAAGTTCTCGATCCCATTACGAACATCCTTAGTCAACTGGTCAGCAGAGATGCAAAATCTGGATTTTGTCATTGGATTTCTTAATAATGGATGAACACCTGTGATCTGTTGTAGGCTTTTATGTTCGAGTAGCTCATTTGCACAGTCCAACAAAAGCTTGGAATTGGCTGTTTCAGAATCATGAAGATTGATTGTTTGCAAAACTACAGCTCGATATGCATTGATGTCAAAAAGCTCATCTGCATCACGGTTTCTGGTTTCGAGGCAATTACTTTCAGTTATATCATGATTAGTGCTACAGTTGGCTTCTTGAGGAGCTTCAATCCCACTATCGTGTTCAGTGGTTGGTAGAGTAGCCTCACTAAGAGAATGCTGGTTATCGTCACTTGTATCTGCCAAAAGAAAAAAATAAGACCCAGAGAATTAAAATAAATTATCTAAGGAAAATAAAAAACACCACCAAAGCATAAACATTAGTGCTGTACGTTTACCACCATAGACAGTTGAAATATACAACACTTTAGCCCATTCTACTCTTTTATTTGTCTGGATGTTGTAGGTTGCTCTATGATAAAATGCTCTTATAAAAACACATACGGAAGGGTACAACCACAACGACTCAAACACATCAACGGAATCACAATGAATTATTTAAGGAAAATGCTACAAGGGCAGAAGAACCTATAGAATTCTTCGGGTGGCTATACCGAAGGCACATGCTGCACATGGTACATCCACCTAAGCGTTCTGTTGGATTTTATTCTTGACTCTACTATTAGAGTAGCACACTCATAGTTAAGGAAAATGCAATATATACAGGCATAAAGAAAACAAAAAGCATTGAAGTGTTGTTACTCCACCAGTGCACTGACAATTGTAAGGTACAACGCTGATGCATTCTGTTTTTTAAGAGTATCATATCTATCTACACTAACGCTAAATTATATGGATGCATATTCACCTTTGCTACGAACTCCATCAGCGTCCCTCTTTTTCTTATCAAGGACTTGCACTGCAGGTGCAGCATCTGTCATTGTCAAATGGGACTCATTTTCGCAAGAGAGGTCAATCTGCCTAGCATCAGTTTCACATCCATTTTTCTCAACCTGCAATGACAGAAAGAGTAAGTCTTTTGCCATGGCTCCTCACGATACTCTATTGCTGTAACAAACTATAAACAACCAAGAGACAATAATGTAAATAAAAAAGAGAAGTTCTGCAGAAAGAGTTGAGACAACTTAAAAATATGGATTATAAGGATAACTCACATTAGTAGCCAAGGGCTTGTTGACTGGCTTTTCGATCTTCACATTCTTTTTACGATCAGTAGATCTTTGCGGTGATGTGCGCTTTGGTATGGGGCTTATAGTGGTGGTTTTCTGCGGGGAAACCTGTCGACTCTTGACTCTGTTTGTTCGAGCCTCTGACTTTGTTTGTTTAGAAGGGATCACCTTCTCTTGCTCACGAGTTCTGGAACTACTTGTGGGCTTCATATTTTCCATTTCTAGTGGCTTCTTTCTATATGGTGCCATTTTTTTAATCTTATCTACTTTCTTCTCAATTTCTTCCATCTTCTTAGGTTTCGGACTTACAGAGGCAGAGGCTTTGACTTTCGTAGAACATGACTTCCCCTTAATCTTGACTTCTTCATCTTCTGCCTTTTCAACTCTCCCTTTAAAGTCCCTGGCTTCTTTTTCTTTGCGAAGATTTTTGATGGAAGTTTCTTCAAGCAAGACATCTAGATTCAATTTCTTGATTTTGGGTGGAAAATCTTCTTTTGTTTTCCGATTTTGAGCCACATCATTTTCACAAACTCGTGTTCCCTGGAGGAACTTACTTGTGTGAAACTCTTCTGGGCGATGAGGTTTCATAAGTACAATCGGTGGGGCATCATTGCTGAATCTTTTCTCCAAGTAGGAAGTGTTTGAATGGTGGCTTTGATGCTTATTGCTTCTCAGAAGTCCTTTTGAATGCATAACCTCAATGATTTTATCCAATGTCATTGGTTCACGATCCACCTTTTGAACCACAAATTGAGGTTTCCTAGTCATTGGCAAATCAATGTCAAAAATCGGTCTCCTGAGATTGAAAGTCTTATCTCTCTCCAACTGTTTCTGGGGAGTCAACTGCAACGATTTCGAGGAGATATCTTCTAATCCCATAAGCTTGGCAATCAAATTAGAGCCTTTTGGCTTCTCCTCTGGCATCTTCGATGAGAGAGAATCAGAAGAGGCAAACTCGTAAGAGTAAGCCACTGAAGATCTGCTTGAACTCGTTGATGGGATATCAGGAGACAGCTCCACCTTTCTTTTATCAAGATAAAGCCTTTCCTCATAGGAACCATTTGGCAACAAATTTTGTCGACCAAGGCTGTCTCGTATCACATCCCGAAGCTCCTCATAACAATCCCGAAGACCCATCAACCGAAATTCTAGGTTTCTGATATCCCATTTGGTAATTTCGATTTTCAAGGCGTTCGTAACCAATTTTCTCGAGCCCAATTTCATTAACCTTTTCCTTCTGTTTTTCTTCAACTTAGCCATATATTGTGATGCTTCTTGCAGCTTTCCAAGCATTGTAAGAGACTCTTGCAAATCAAGAGCTCCTCTCAACAAGTCTTCTGCAATATCTTTAGGCTGCCCTTCAAAACTAACCCCTTTGACCATGAATCTATAACTTGGTTCAGCTTTTGGGCTCCCTTTTGACCTCCATGAGCTGGAAGGAAGACGGGTTGTCGTCCAACTCTTCAGCCTTTCTTCCACCAATTTCCTTTGCCCCTCCCTTGTAGGAAGAAGACTTCAAATTCTTCGGCTGTCTTTGGCTTTCAGTTTTAATTTTGCCTTCCATTTTTTGAGAATCAGTCTTGGATTTTCTAATTGTCACACCTTCAGCGACACCTTTGGGATCCTCACAAGTGACAAATGATCTGTACACAACTGATCTCAAACTGTCTTGAGGCATATTCTATTCACACAAAAATGCATTTGAAAGAGTCAGACAATAATTAAACTAAAGAAAACAAGTTAATGACGTCTAATGAAAATTGGCCGAACAATAGAATATTCTAATCAAGATTACAAAGACAAGGCAAAAACAGACAAATTCAAGTCTTGATCAGGTTTATGCCACTGAATATAGGAGCAAATTAAAGAATCAGTTGCCGCCATGGTGAACCAAAAATATGAATTCTAAAAGAATCAAAAGTTCACTCCCCAAGTGAAAAATTCCAAACAGGAGCAATTGGGTATGTCCAGACCAATTTCTATCAGAAGAGCAAACTAAACACATCTTCCAACACAAACACTCACAAGCACAAGCACAAGCACACACACACACACAAACACACAGTATGCAGTGGCATAATGCAGGGGAGATGGATCTAAACATGAAATCCAAACAGAAAATATTCTAAAAATGACCCAAAATATACAACAAATTACAACAATTATTTTCAATATGTATGCCATTATGAGTACCTCAGTTCTTCAGTTATTCAGCCGTACACAAGCATTGATCAAAACCCAATTCTCTCTCCTTTTAAGCCTCAGTTCAACCTCAAAACAAACCCAATGCAAGAAAGCAAGAAAATTTAACACACCCAGATGACAAAACTTAAGCCAGACATTTTAACAAACAAGAAATGATCAAAGAAATACTCAAAACCCATTAATGGTTTCCAGAGAAGTCTCACCTGCTACGGCTATGGTGTTAGCTTAGGTGAGAGAAGTCAGATCCACGCAAGAAGAACAAAATAGCAGGTGAATCTTGACTTTCTGTTGTGAACCCACAACTATATCTACGTGCTTATATCTTTATATTTTCCAGGAAAAGGAAAAAAAGAAAAGAAAAGACGAGCTTTCAAGATTGTTTTTTCTATTCGATTTAATAATGGCGATCTCGCGGTGGGTTTATACAAAATTAAAAATTGGTTGAATACAGGTGGGGTTGATTATTAATGGTGGAATTGATACTTGTCGACTCGTACTATATTCAAGAACTGAATTTTCCGAATAAAGCAAATTTATTTCGAAAGGAGGGGGACGGTTTGATCTAAAGTGGTAACTCTTATACAGTTGTGATGGGAACCTTCCATGAACAAGCTCATTAAGGTTTTTATTTTATTTTATTAATCTTAGTCAAAAATAATTATCGTTTTAATAATTTACATACAGATTAAAAAAATTTACATAAAAATTGATCTACCTTATTTAATTTCATTTATTACAGATCAGTTGTACGAGTTTTTTTTTTCCTTACTCTTAACAATCCTCTTTATGACGGTAGTAAATAAAGGTATTTTTGGTAAAATATAGATAAATATTTTTTGAAATTTTATAACGAAAATTATTTTAGAACAAAACAATTTTGCTAAAAATGATAATTATTTTAGAACGGAAATAGTATGTTATTTTTTACCATTCGCTTTGGTCCGTAAAATAATTCGTTTGAACCCGTTTGTGTGTATTTCAATTTAATCAATTTTTTTTTTTTTTTTGAGGAATCCAAGTGTTCGACTGTTCCATCTCTTAGTCGATTTTTTCTTAAGAAATATGATAGCTAAGGGTGTCCACTGTGGGAGACCTCCCACCGGCCCCTAAAAATAATTTTAGAAATTTTTACCCATCCTTGATCCTACAGTGATTCTTCTAGTTCACCCTCACCCTCTAAATATAAAGGGAGTTTTAATATAAATAGTGACTCAAATCCTCTATATTTTCTTCACTTTATTTGAGCATAATATACTTTTGTTTAATATTTTAGAATAAAAACTATTAAAATATACTCTCTCTGTCCCTAAATTATTATTATTATTATTTTGTCCGTTCCTAAATAATTTTCTTGTTTAAAACTTTCTTTTTTAGGAGATTATTTTTACCATTTTACCCTTACTTTTCTCTCTATTTTAATTATGCGCCATATACACATAGGCATTAAAAGAAACTACACTTTATACCAATATTAATAATCAAGTCAATTATTTTTTGTTAATCCGTGTGCCGAGTCAAACAAGACAATAATTTAAGGACGAAGAGAGTACAATATATTTTTCATAGTATATAAAATTTAAAATATTTTATTTTAATTGTGGTGAAAAAATATAAATAAAAGAGAAAAAATATAATGGTTTGTTAGTTGAGATAAGAGATATTTAATTTTTAGAGGGTTATATAAAGAGTGCTTGTTGGAGTGAATTTATTTTTAGAATATTCAAAAAGTGAAACTTAAACGAAAAACGAGGTGTTTAAAGTGAGATATAAAGAGGTATTGTTGTGATCGCTCTAAAGCAAGTAGTAAGATATTGTAAAGTACATAGACAAATTATACTGTACTACATAATATTTGGCTGCTTAATATAAACAAAATCTGTGTTTTAGTATTACTCTTTTTAAAATGTCGAGCACAATAATCGAGGCTAGATAGATGTTTAGAGGACAAAGGCAGCTACCGAACTAATCTTTAATTAAAAATTTAAACTAATTGCTCTTTTACTGTGCCGGAATGTGTTTTGGTTTAAAGCATCTGTTTAGGGGAGGGAGATGAAAAGAATCTTTGCTAGTACACGGAATTCAGGAATTAAGGGGTAGTTTGGGAAGAAAAAAGTATTTTATTTATTCCAGAAGTTCAAAGGTCTCCATCCAAATGTAATCATAACCCTTTTCAAATGTGATGGTTCTTTATTTATGTAACTTACTATATGGTTAACCCAAGAAACTGTAATCGAATCGATAAATCACGGTTATAGTTACGGTTTTGAAACGGCTAAAGCTTTTGATTTTGAATCGCAATTTTAAAAATATTATATATTTTAAAAAATTTATCTTAAAACTTTGTATAAAGTATTTTTTAAATTATTTAAACTTTATAAACATTTCATCTTTAAAATTATAAAGTAAACAAGGTAATTTCAAAATTTAAAATTTAAATTTTGACGATTTTTCACGATTTGGAAACAGCAGTTCCGGTTCCTGGTTGTAAACCGACGGTTCACGGTTTTGAAAAATTGGAAACTGAAACAGAATCGTGTAGCCGGTTCCGGTTTGGGGGCGGTTCAGGTTTATGCGATTTTTAGACGGTTTGGTTCCAAACTATTTGTGCATGTCTAGGTGCACTTAAATATGCTACTCCCTCAATTATTAAATACTTCCTTCGTCTCGAATAAATGTTCTTAATTTCTTTCTTGAGATATCTCAACTAATATTTCTAAAGATTTTTGATGTACCTATTCTCTACTATTTTTTTTCAATATACCCTTAAAGTTTTATTTAATATAGCATATACAAGAGAAACCCAATTAATTAGAATGATTGAACTCAATTAATGTTCATAGGTATTATCGTCGAACACATTTCAAACACATAATTAATTATATTTCTTAATTCCTACGTTTTATTAACTAGGAACATTTATCCGGACGAGGGAGGAAGTAACTATTTTGTTTGATCTAGTACATAGATTAAAAATATTAATCGACTCTATTATAAATAAAAAATGATAGAGCAATTCGTTTACGATTTGGTATAATAGGTATTGTATAGTTCCATTGCCGAATGCTTTTAAATATTGCAGCTTTACTTGTATGTATATCCTTCAAATTACACTAAAATGATATTTTTTTCTTTTAGAAATTAAATTATTTTCTTGAAATAAACTAAAAAATTGAGACTATTTATTTAGAATGAAAAAGTAATTTTCTATGAGTTAGTTATACCCAAGAATAGGTCTATTTTAGGATCACTTTATGAAATTAGAGAAGACGGACGAATCATACAAATGGAGCTATTTTCGACTAAATTATTGAAAAATGACCAACTCTACTTCGCTTTTGCTCCGATTTTACACTCCATATTTTTAATCATTTTATCGCCGTAGTCATAATTCAATCCTTAATAAGCCCTAACTCCTAATCATACAAAATACTAACGGAAATCTTAACTCCATCAAAGAATGTTAACAAAAATCCTTTATAAGCCAATGCGAGTATTTTAGTCTACCATTTTTCAAGGTTAGCATTCTTGCTGACGTTAGTAGTTTAAGTAGAATTTCTGTTAGTAATATTAGAATTAGGTTTTCTTTAATATTTTTAGATGAAATTAGGATCTCAAGACCTAGTAAGAGCATCTCCAATGCCAATATGAATGTGAAAAAAAATGGGTGCCACCTATGATTGACATCTTCTTTGAAAAAAAAAAATTTCCCAATGCAAATGTGAAGAAGCCTTGTAAATATGACATGACAACAATTTTTTTTCATATTGTTGATTAGTTGAAGGTGTGGAGACATCGTAGTCATCATTTTTGAATTAAAAAATAACTATAACTCATCTCTCTTCACTTTAGTTGTGGAACCCATGCTACATGTGATCAAATTCACATTTGCATTGGAGAGACCTCTTTTAATTGAATGTAAAAGAAGAGATAAAAAATAATGCCACATATAATTAAGGATGTTAATTACCCACAGCTACGTCAGATCAAATCCACAGTTACATTGGTGATGCTCTAAGGATTATATTCTAATTACAGTAATAAATGTCATTATAAAAAAAAGTAAGAAGTGTAAAATCGAAGCCAAAGTAAAATAAAGTAAGTTAGTTTATTAATAACCTTTTCATAAGGGAGGTGCTAAACGTAGCCCCCTTTCCGGTAAAATTACTAACTTGTCTTTTTTTTTTTTTTGTATAGAAAATTTTTAACTTAAAACTCTCTTTCATTTGCTTCGAATGTGTATGTTTTTGACATATTTTGTATTAAATTTAATTTTTTTACTGTTATTATTATTTTATAATATACATTTATGCAAAAAAAATAATAAATAAATAAAAATCGGAGGAACATGCACCTGGGCTTGCGCATGTCCTCTTGAACATGCGTCTGGCTCATATGCATGTTCAAGTGGGCATGCGCCTAGCCCATGCGCATGTCCCCATTGTTCTTTATTTTTTAATTTTTAAGCTTTTACACCGTGAATTTGTAAAAAATTGAAAAAATTGCATTATACCCCCTGAATTTTTTAATTTCATTAAATTGTTTAACTTAATAGAAATTTACAGTATACCGAAATAAAAAATTTAACGAAATTAACAAATTCAGGAGGTAAAGTGTAATTTTTAAAAATTTATAAATTCAATGACTAAAAGTGCAACAATTGAAAAATAAACAAGGGTATATGCACACGGCTCACACACATTTCCAAAGAGGACATGTGCACGGCCAGGTGCATGTCCATCTTATTTTCATTTTTTTTAATAAAAATATACATTATGACACAATAACAAAGCAAAAAAAAAAAACATATTTAATACCACAAAATATGTAAAAAAAACATACACATTAGAAGCAAATAACTAAGCAAAAAAAATAAATTTAATATCACAAAATATGTCAAGAACATATACATTCGAAGCAAATGAAAGTAAAAGTTTTAAATTTAATATTTTCTATGTATAAAAAACGAGGTCAAGTTAGTAATTTTGTCGAAAGATGCATTTAGTGTATAAGGAGTTGGGTTTAACACATGTTTTATAAATGAGAGAATGGACAAAGCACTATAAAGAGTGTCATGTCAAGGAAAGAGAAATATGCCTCAACTTTGAAATCACAAATAGGTGTTCATAAAATTCAAATTGAAATCCAGCTGGTTTGACTACTTAGTACCCCCAGATCTTTCATGGCCATTGTGGGAACACCTAGTCATGAGCAAGCAATAATAAACGTAACATGTTGAGGCGATGAAGAGGTTGTCAGTGAGTTGTGATTAAGTGTATAGAAGATGAGTTCAGTTCTGTAGTCGTAACTTACGAAACAAAAAATAAAATAAAATAAAATAAAACAAAAAGAAGTTGTAATATGACGCACCAATCAAATATTAACGCTTAAGGTGGTGAGTATAGAGTGTCTTATTAACCATCCAAAATTTAAAGGGTTTTTTTTTTTATTAGATGGTAATTTCACGTGTTAAAATATAAATAAAACGTTACGTTATATTAGTAACATAACGTGATGCGACAGTACCAAACTGACGAGATCGACAACTTCGACGTTCAAACAGGCACCAATGGTAGTGTAGTTGGCATATTGAAAGCTTGGTTTTGGGATAAAGGGTGGGTCGGATTCACACCCACGCTTCAATAAATTACCAAGTTATGTGCATAGGGTTTCATCATTGACCATCATAAGTGATTGATTTCTAAGCTTTCCTTATAAAGCTAAGGCAGTGGTCCTATAGAAGATATTCACCCACATGCGCTCAACTAAATGTTTATTTCTATTTCCAATTTGATTTGGTGCAATTAAATTTTTGTTTTCTGTATTTAATGGATAAGACTCAACTCAATTCCAAATAATTGTAAGTTCAAGTTAAGAAAGAGTTGAAAATTTAGAGAGGGAGAGGACTATCGCGTCTTTTTGTCCACACAAATAGAAGATAACTCAAGCCAACTAGAACATTCTAAGGATTTATTTTCATCGCAAACAAATCTAGCACAACCCATTTTCGTTATCTAGATTAGAGTTCGTTTAGTGCAGCGTTTTCAAAATGCAGTGTTTCAGCTTTTTTCTTATAAATACGTTTGAGATATTACTTCAAAACGTTGTTTTTTTTCCTAGCAGCATTTTAAAACCTGCGTTTTGGGAAAAAAAATTGGGAATTACAGCGTTTTCAAAATGCAGATTTTTCTACCGCATCATTGAAACGTAATTCTTGCAAATAAGCTACATTTTATCCCTGCGTTCTGGCCAAAATATACGACCGAATGGGCTTTTAGTGAATATGTAAAAGTATAACCGTAGGCGAGAGATACGAGGAAACTTGTAAAAGAGAACTATGATTTTTTTTTTTGTTACTATTTCTCGTCTATTTAGATACAAGTATTAGAAATTGTTTGGTGCAACATTTTGAAAGTGTAAATTTTTTAAAACGCATCTATTTTTCCATCGTTTTAAAGCTTACATTTTGAAAAAAAAATTTAAAAATGTCAGCATTTAAAAATGCAGCCGCATTTAAAAATTATAATTTTCTACCACAACATTGATACGCAAGAGATGCAAATAAGCTACGTTATGTTGTAATGCAGCACCAAACATGCTCTCAGTAGACTTAAAAATTTCAATTCATATATTATTGGGATAATCTATAGAAATTATAAGGGTAGATTGGTCAATGGAAAATAAGCTACCCGTAATCAACCCAAGTAACATGCATTAATGGGCTCACATGACTCTTGTTAGGTTCTCCTTTGGGAGGTTACCCTTTTGGATGCCCACCATAAATGTACTTTAATCCCAACCATCCAATGCCTTTTGCCTTTTGCCTTTTTCTTTATTAGTAATAACATAAATAATGGAGGTTTGGTTTGGGTCTTCCTTTTGAGAACAAATCTATGCCATGAAATTTTGAAGCTGAAAAATGCATGGGGTACCTTCTTCCCTCATTTGGCAATGATTAGCACAATCTTTTACTAATATTTCTTTCCCTTCCCTCTCTCTTTTTATTGTAATAATAATAGGCTATGAAGTATGACATAATTTATCTTTTTTCTAAATCTTATCCACTTTGATTCAAAATAAGTGTCGTTTTATTGTAAAGCAAATAGAAAAAAAAAATTACGTAGATTGAAGAAAATACTCTTATTAAATATTCACATTTTTTTTTGTCCTAGTTAGAGTAGTTGAAAAGATAAATTATGAAAAAATAATTATTATAATAATATAAAATATTTGATGATGAGATGATCCAATTTATAGGGGATTTCGGAGAGGAGAAAAGTAAATTAAGAAAATTATGCATTGAAAAAGTGACACTTATTTTGAATCAAATTTTTTTACTAAAATGACAGTTATTTTAGCTAAAACTGAAAATTAAGCTCTGAAAACAATGTCTGAAAAGAGAGCTAAAAATATTAATTAATCACCGTTTGACTTAAAATTTTGGCAATTTTTAAAGGATACTTAATTTATTAAGTAATGTAATATTGCATTATCAAATAATATTTATTTATAAATTCACTTAAAACTTCTTATTTAAACTTTTAATTAGGTTAACAAACAACCCTTACAATTACTTAGACCTCTGTTCAAATGATAGTCTCTTCTCTTTTACTTACATACGGTCACACAAGTGGATCACAATTTAAAGTGTCTTCAACTTAATTATATATCAAGAAAGTCTTAGTGAATAGTGACTATGGTTCGGAAATTATTTATTTTCTATATATGGGCTACATATTTTAGGTATGTAATTATATTAGTCATTTAAATTACTATTGAACTTAATTAAGTGATCTAACTTTGGTAGGGTCCTAAGGCTACGAATTTTATATGGGAACAATGGGTAGATACCTAATAGTAATCGAATTAGAGGATTATGGAAACCCTAATTCGATTACTAAAGAATACGTAGTTATGATCTCCAATATATTATATCACATGTAGTTTCCTATTCTTCCCATCAAGAAAGAAAATAAAGTACCCATAAGGAAGATAGAGATTTAGTTGAGGAAGGCCACTGATGTTACATAAAAAATTAGGTACACCGGGGGTGCTGAATGGAGCGTCGTTGCGCTGTCAATTTTGAATATCTGGCTGTGAATTGTCCTGTAAAAAGAAGAACACTCAGGTGAATGCAGGGGCTTGCCCTGCTAAAACACTCCGGTATGAGAGTAAGATACTTACTATTTGATAAAGCTTTAGCCAATGTCATTATGATGACCCGAGTCCGGGGTTCGATGTTGAACCCCAACTCGGTGCGCCAAACTAGCAAGAACAACCAAAAAAAGCGAATCACAAAAGCTCAAAACTAAAACTATGCAGCGAAATACAAGTTAAAATGTGAGTTTCAAAACTCAAACAACAACTACAACTAAATAAACCTCAACGGCCAAAATATACGCGGAGAACAACATAAAAGATAAACTCGACAATAAAACCTCGACGGCTAAATACAGCCGGAGAAACAATAATACTAAAATACCACGAGTCGAAACCCAAAATAATAGAGTACAACAACCGCACGACCACACAAGTCGGCACCAAAATATAAATCTAAAGAATACAACTATTTCTACCCATATACTAAGTTTACATAACTTACTTGAACCTTACGATCTCACAATACAAGAAATAAGAAGAAAATAACAATACAAAAACATCTTGCTTACTCCAAGCTTCAAGACTCGGCTTGGAACTTAACACGCAACCGAGGAGGTTGTTGGGTGAGTCTAAAAGACTCCGTAAGACACTATAATGTATTGGGTGCCATGAGTATGAATGCAACAAGATAAACCAAGACTCTAAATGCACTAATCTTGGTAACAATTTTATCTTAACCATTAATCGACAAGTTACTACATGTGACTATATGGCATGGCATTATGCACAACAATATAACAGAAAGTAAACATGTAGGAGCACATAAAGGCAACCAACCCTATACTAACGAGAGGCTCAATGATCGCCAACCGTTCTATACCGGTTGAAAATCATGACCAACATTCGCTATATAGGAAACACATAAGAGCGGTAAGTGTTTACATTTGAAGGGATACGGCGTCGAGGTACACCTCCGACTGACCAATAGTTCCAACCAACCAACCTATATAATACCAAATATCGAAGCCGTTGTTGACGTGCTCGATCAATAAACCAAATCAAGAATTCGAAGCCGTTGTTGACGTACTCGAACCAAGAACAAGAAACAACATGAAACGTGTAAACCATTTTCGTATCCACGTCGACGTGTGATCTTGGTCCCTACAACCCAAGAATCAACCACGGATATAGCTTACCAAGTTTGCGTTTATTCCGTACAACACATGGCGCTATACCCCTCGTGGCCGACGGTAGGCGAGGCCCGATGTATTGGCCTTCAACTATTACGTAGCCCGGCTCCCGTAATAATCGAGCGTCAATACACCGCCGACACAAATGTCATGGACTTAACTAAATGCACAAGTAGATGTTTACTCGACATTTAAAATAAACGGTTATACTCCAAAGTAGGGAGCATACCAAAATAACAACATTTAATAACAATACGAATGTTTCAAGTAGGTCACAATAAGCCTACAACAACAAATCAACAAAGTGTACTAGTAAACATTAAACACACAATCAATCATCA
Source organism: Platycodon grandiflorus (assembly GCA_016624345.1). Classification (NCBI taxonomy): domain Eukaryota; kingdom Viridiplantae; phylum Streptophyta; class Magnoliopsida; order Asterales; family Campanulaceae; genus Platycodon; species Platycodon grandiflorus. Next base: position 26,019,382 of record CM028369.1, read on the forward strand.
AAGTAGGATGATTGTCCTATCACATACTTAGAACAATCTCACAATGTCCATAATCACTGAACGTATAACCAAAACAAGACAATAGACAAAGTAGGCCTACTGTGCAACTCAACTTAGGATCTCTACAGTATCTTATAATCACTCAATACACTTTATCTCATGTATAGCATAAACAATCACATATCGTTATCGTCGTGTACTATTGTTAGGTCCGACTCATTACAAGTACAGGCTAGACTAGCTGAATAGCCTATACTTGATGTTCAAATTTCATCCAAATTTTACATTTAGATTGAAAAGTAGATGAAATGATTACTACACATAGATCATCTTCCTCACCGAATATTAGAAGATAGAGTGATCGAGACATAGTATCATCTTAGATCAACAGATATGTTAACACCATTATTGGTAATGTATATTAACTTAATAAGTTCACAAATTCATAGCAATTAAACTAACGTAAAATTCAACGATTTGATCTTATACAAAGTATTGACTCAATATGATTTCTTCAGCAGTGCTCAGTACAGTTAAAATCACCAAATATTCCACAAAAATCAAATATTACAATTATTATATTAGAAATTCAGACATCTGGAACTCATAAGGCAAACATGCTTAGAATTCACCTAGATTTCTAACCTAGCAATCTTCTTAGGAAAAAGAACATAAAGTTAGATCTAATATCAAATATTCGAAAAACATTAGAAGATGTATTTAATATTTAAAGACATCTTCCCGTAGTTTCAACTTGATATATTTTATGAAAGATTTACAGAGTTTCAAATAGCATATATTTGAACAACAGATGCTAAGCACTCGACAAATGATGACAATAGCACAATCTACAGCTTATAATGTAGTATAGCCCAAAATGGGACTGTAACTAACTCAAAATTCATGTCTTTTCGTTCTTCAACTTGTAACAAACATCTCACCAAATATTCTACATGTTCAAATAGTTGGAATCTTAATACCCACAAACTTGACATTCAAATTACAATTTACCATCGCTGCACCGCATAAAGTTTGAACTACAAACTATAATTTCCACAACAGTGGTTCTACATATGATAATACACACCTAAGCGAGGTACTTCGACTCAAGATTTATGAAAATTTCCAGATTTTGCAAAGCATATCAATATAAAACATATCCAAAATTCAGACAATTCCCATGGACGAATTTTTCCCAGAAAATTCAACATCATGCCTTAAAATTGAGACAAATCTTATTTCAAGAACTATGCATTTGGTTCAAAAATCATCATGTCTTGTCCAATTATTTTTGCAACCTAAACAGAATATAATATATTGGATAAGTTGGAGCAACTAATCACATGTTTCTTGAAGGATTTAACACAATAATGCAACTAGCCCCGTACATGCCTTCTTCTAATTGATCTCTAATCAAACAAAATTTATAGTTACTTCTCTTGATGAATTCAAAAGAAAATCGAAGAAAACTAACATGCAATCAATGTATAATCTTCCTCTGTCAAGAGCTTGCAGTGAAGACGGATGTATCTCGTGATCTTCGGATGCTCAAAATATGGAGGTTTGGCCGATTCCGAGATCTCGCCATTATAACCCCCTAGAAATCTTTCTCGATGTTCTCTCTAATAAATAGCTCAGCTTTTCTCGAGAAGAAGGCATACTGTTTTTCCCCGATTAACCGCCGATGTAGAGATGGCTATTTGGCAATAGTCAAGGGAAATGTTCATAGTGAGACATCTCACGATAGTCACGCAATCGGCAAATTGAAGAGCTTGATTCATATGAAGGTTTGTCATCATTCTCGTAGGACAAAGACTCTGATAAAAAGACTTCCTAGTCTAACGACCTATGCATTGTTTCAACAAGTCGCCACACTAATAAGATGTTTTGGAAAGCTCTTCGAGTCTAGTTTACACAAAATCAAACGGTTTGCAAATCGAGTTTTCTAGACAAAGTTATGGCCAAATTACTAAAGACTGTTCGGATGGACAGAATTTTGGGTTTAAGCATGTATCCATGCTTTTGTGTATCTTTTTCTACCTTAAGGTTAAAACACACTCAAAAGTCAACCTAATCATCCCAAATTGATGCACGAATGATAAAGAACTCAAGACTCAAACATACACGAAGTTAAACAAACAAACCAATTCTTTGAGAACAATTGAACTGGGAAGGAAGGATTATTATATTACACATAGTAAGCGTACCATTGGCCAAAAGTTGGTTTGGCTTTTATAGTGTCTAAGTTGTAGTAATCGAAAGCGATAGGATGCTTATCCCATTGATTGTGTCGGGAGTAACTAATAGAGTGATAAGCGCTATCCCTTGATTTTAGCATTGGATCTTGGGCATGATTAGGAAATCGTTTAGATCTTGACCGTGAGTTACGAGTGTCTTACATTGCCCGCTTGATATTCGGTCTTGCCGGTATGAGGCATGCTCGCACGACTTAGTGGGTGCTCGGGCAGCCTTTATTCTTTAGGGCCCACTTGCTTGAGTGAGGCCCATGGATGACCCGGTCTAGAATGTGCACATTAGTAGCCCCTACACCTTCTTCCTCGAGACTCATCTCGAAGGTGAGGTACTATTTACCCGTAATGTTTTGTTACGGGTGTTTGTATTTAATTCGACACCGACTTGGAGGTGCATTTGATTTGACCTCGACTTGTAGGTGCATTTGATTTGACCTCGACTTGGAGGTGCATTTGATTCGACCACGATTTGGAGGTAAATTTGATTCGACCTCGACTTGGAGGTGCATTTGATTTGACCTCGACTTGGAGGTGCATTTTACTCGACCTCAACTTGGGTGCATTTTACTCAACCTCGATTTGGAGGTTCTTTTTACTCAACCTTGACTTGGAGGTTCATTTGATTCGACCTCAACTTGGAGGTGCATTTGATTGCTCGATCTGCTCATTTCCGAGGATTATTACTCAAGTTGCTTGTTATTACGTGAGGGCTTTTCTTGACTTTATAGTTTCCAATGTCCTTTTGATGATTGATAATATGCCTTAAAACATTGTGGAGGGCACATCTGTAACATTTTAGAAGTGTGGGATACATATTATAATTTTAAGAAAAGTAGGGACCATAGTGTAATTTTTAAAGTTAAAATGCTTTTTGCAATTTTCGAAGTTGAAGACCCATATTTCAAATTTTAGAAGTATGGGGCCTTATTGAAATTTCTAGAGGTTGAGGGCATGTTTACACTTTCTAAAAGTTGAGGGCTTGTTTATAATTTTTAGAAGAAGAGACGCGTGAGGGCACGTCGGATGTACCTTCGCGGCGCGTAAGGAGCGGCGGCCAGTTGCCGTGGCTTTTGGTTGCGTGTCGGGGCACATGGGGCGTTGGATAGCCGTGATTTTGCGTCGTTGTGCTCGCACGGCCTCTTCACATCTTGGTGCGTTTATTTTTAGCCACAGCTCTCCCTTGATGGTTGTCGGCAACAAGTTGTTGCTCTTCGTCTTCCACCATTTTTGGCCCTTTTCTTCTCCCTTGCCGTGGGTTGTCATCATATGTGTGTAATTACATTGAGATTGTTGCTTTGTAGTTCAAATGAGATATCATCAAGGCTATTGGATAGGTGACCAAGATGATAGGTAGTGGTTCGTTCTTGAAAGTCTCCATTCTCCTTGAAATGGTTCGACCTAGATAGTCGTCTCTGGGACTTTTATACGTGCGTTTTCTAGCGATCGGGCGAATTTGTAGTGGCAATAGCTTAGACTTCCATTTCTTCTTTCCATGCACTTGATCTTCCCATGTATTACGCCGTTGTTTCTTGACTCTTCGGCTTCAATAGACGTTTTCTCCCCATTTTAATGAAAATGGAGCTGGTGTTTTGAGATACCAGATTTTGCATAGCAAATCCTCCATGGTTGAGCGTTGCAATGTCGTTTCTCGGTAATGGAACCAACAATGTTACATAAAATCGGGCACACGGGTGTCGAATGGAGCGTCATTAAGTTTGTCAATTTTGGATATCTAGGCGTAAATTATCACGTAAAAAAGAACACTTGGGTGAATACGGGGCTTGACCTACTAAAACACTCCGATTGAGAGTAAGATACTTACTATTTGATAAAACTTTAGCCAATGTCATAGTGAGCGTACCTTTGACCAAGAGTTGGTTTGGCTTTTATAGTGTCTAATTTGTAGATAAGCTTGAATCGGGGATGCTTATCCCATTGATTGTGTCGGGAGTAACTAATGTAGCTATCCTTGATTTTAGCATTGGATCTTGGGCACGATTCGGGAAATCGTTCATATCTTGACCAGTGAGTTACGATTGTCTTATATTGCTTGCTTGATATTCGATCTTGCCGGTCACGAGGCATGCTCATGACACTTGGTCATGCTCGAGTCGGGCCTTTATTCTTTAGGGCTCACTTACTTGAGTGAGGCCCGTAGCCTTTGGACGACCGGTCAAATTGTGCACACCGGCCACAAAATACGTAAGACCCCAACAAAGCGACATGTTTCGTATCGTCATATTCATTCCCTGTATACTCATCTTGGGTTAAGGACCCTTAGCATGCTCATAACTTGTCCTTAAACCTAGTCGTAGGCCTCACAGTTGGCGTGTTGTAGTGTAAGGCCTCGTTCCTACTTCCTTCCCATTTCGCTCGTAGTCACTTCATATCGACTTAGTAGACCTTGTATTGTGTTGTGTGGACTTCCATGATTAGATCGAGAGATTAGTCATACTCATTAAGCGTAACGTGATAAGACGCAACCCATATTTGACTCGTGGTTGATCCACGATGAGGCGTGTGGTAGTTCCATAATTGTTCGAGACTATTCTCGACCGACTCGTATTCGTATACATTGTATCCACCACACTAATGTGACCTTGCCTTGGTTTTGACTCTCGCGATTGGTAGAATTCGATCTTGTCGTTAACCCGTAAGTTGAGTCGATTCAAGTGTCATTTCGCGTGTTTATCTCGGTGTGCAATTGAGACTTATGTTCATCATCATTCAAGCATCAATACGGGATGATTCGGTTGAGTTCTAGGTGTGTCTTGACTTGGTTTGAGGATAAAATCAACTTAGGATAGCTTGGGATCATTTCGGTATCACCACTAGAATAGTTCAAAAATTCTATGGGTGGACCATAGCACTAGCATAGTGCTAACTCACCAAGATTCTTCACATTACGGATCTTTGTGCGGCTACATGATACTCCATATAGAGGTGTGTGGCTGCGCGTGCGTCGCACGATTTCTCGAATGCTTGTTGACCTTTTCTTTTCTTTGACGATTTTGACAAATTCCATGGACCTCCTTATGCCACGTTGATTGCTCCTTTGACCGATATTTTGGCCTTAAATGGTTGAGAGATCTCAAATCTCTCACTTTCCCAAAACTATTTCATCCTACAACCTAGAGAAAATAAGAAGAGAGAGTAGAGAGAAAGTTTCGTATCTTGAGCATCGAGACATCGGATCGACGATCCGACTTCACCATGGCGTAAAGGGTGATAAAGGGAACTTTTGAAGAGATCTCAAGATGCATTATTGAATCACGAATCCATCTCTCATCTTCCAAGTTTTTTGAAGAAAGTGAGTTTGAGAGAAAACTTGAATCGGGCTAGATTGGGTGTGGGTTCGATGATTGGGCTTCGTAGAAGCAATCGTTGAGGAGTGCATTTCCACCGAGCCAACTCATTTCTTCGGTGGATTCGTGGTATTTTGTGAGATTCTTATTTTATTTTCTTGCTCGTAGTATCTAAGCATGCTATATAACACGTATTTCATGTCGGTTTGATGAAAAGTGATGATATATGCAATATTTGGTGTTTAGATCCAGAAAATCTTTGTAAAGTGTTGCTATGTGAATTTAGTGCATTTCTTCTATATGCTTAGTTGTGAAAATTGTTGAGATTCATGCCGTACTTGTGAAATATGTTCTAAGCTACGAAATAGTGAAATGTAATGTTGGACTCTCTGAGTCAATTTGACTGGAATATGTGCTTATTGATATGTGACTTAGTCTATGGCATAAACATGATGGAAAATATGGGTAGTAAAGTTAGTGACTTAACTTGAGAAGTTGTGAAATCGGACTCTACGGAGACCAATTGATATCGATAACCTATTTTGAATTGGATTCCTTAAATGAAATCGAACAATTAGTTGAACTAACGACTATAAATATGATATGGACATGGAATCCGATGTTAAAACGAAATTATGAATGTTCCCGAGGAACTCACGGAATTGTTACTTGGTTTCTCCGCACGATCTTAGAACATCTCTTGAAGATTTTTGATAGCACAAGCTTTGAGAGAGGAAGAGTTGGGGAAGTTACACAGTTTGTTCAAGAGGAAGTTGTGAGCGGTTATGCGATTTGAAAACACTGAGTATAACCTTTTTCGCCTTGAAACACTCGTAAATCCATCAAAACCTTTTGCATTAATAACAAAGTACGTTATCGAGTTTTGGCAAACTTTAAATTTTTGTCCCTTTATATTCTTTATTTTAAGAATTCAAAAAGTTTGGGGGCAATTGTTGGGCCTACATTTTAGTCAACTTGTTTACAACTTACATATATCATCTTGATACTAACAACTTGAGTTCTCCTGCATCTTGACTATTTTTGCAGGTTGAATTATTGTTACATTACAACCTATTTTGGGAAATGTGTCAACGGATAAGAAAGTGATTCAACAACGTTTCTTCATCAACAAGGCCAGCAATGGATCCTTATCTCTTCCACCAACATTGTGGCGAGAATATCTCAACAAGTTCAACGATTTCCTATATTTTAGGCTTATTGTTTTCTTTGCAATTCGAGGTATAAAAGGGAGGAACACTTGTATTTTACACACACATTCTCACTAGTTTAAGCTCCCTTGCATACGCTCTTAGTCTTGTATTCAACTTGATTAATAAATCATTTGGTCAAGGCGGGTTCCTAAACCTCCCAGGGTTTTGTGCCGGCGAACAAGTTGTTCAAGGGCTTTCCCTAGTTAACAAAACTCTTTGAGTTCATTTCTATAATACCTTATAATCATTGTACCTATATTCAAACCATTTTTGTCATCTTTCTTGTCATTTGTATCCCTTGTTGAAATTTGACCAAAACAATTTGGCGCCATCAGTGGGACAACTTTGATTATTTATATAGAAATGGCCAATCCGTCGTCTGGTAGTCAAGGTGAAAGGAATCGGCCGCTTCTAGTTCCGGTACCTCGGGCAATCCATCTTCAAATCCGGAAAATTGTCAATATGGAGCTAATGTCCAACATGGTCACAATATTAAAAAAGTGATGACGGTTGGATGCTCGGGAGCATACAAACACTATGATACTCAATGCCATTGATACCATGCGTAAAGGAAGCAAAGCGAAACTCAAGCATCTACTCCATTTTCCCTTTGCATCCTAGATCTTTGTTTGGTGCGGGTACAGGACCAAGCCATGTTGGAGATATCCCTATGTCTAGTACCTTACCGGAGAAAGCACAATCATGACATCCATTCCAATCTCGACCAAGATTCACCTTACAACTAGCCAACTGTGTTGACATCTTGCTATACCTATGCACACCCTCGATGGGACAAACGGAGGTTTCTTTAATACTTTTGACATACGCATCTCAATTTAATAACAATTCTCTTTTAGAGAGTCAACTTATTAAGGAAATGCAAACTATAAAAGAGTTGCTTCGAGGCGTGCTGGAGTCAACTTGCCTCACCACCAAGTTTCCCGACTTGCTACAACGAATCTCGTTTTGTTCCGGCCATAGCTAACGTGGAAATCCCAAAGAAATTTTGGTCCCTCATATGAAGAAGTATGATGGGAGCAACGATCCGTGAGCATGTGTTGTATCGGGAATCAATGGATATTATAAGTATCCCCTGTTTTTAAAGAAGCATGTTTTGCGGGGGTTTTGGCTCAACTGTCGGGACCGGCTTTAAAATGGCTAACGGGACTTCCTCTAAACTCTATTTCTTCCTATGCTCAACTTGTCGGCATGTTTACTAATCAATTTTCATGCAACGGGGCATTCGACAAGTTGACCGGCGACCTTTACGGGGTATTGCAACGGCCAATGAGAGTCTTAAAGAATATTTGCACGGGTTTAATAAGGAAGCGGACCATACCCAATCTAGATATGTCCACGGCTACGGAAGCATTCCGTATTGACGAAAAACTCTATTCTATAATGAGTTGGTGATGACACCTGCAAAACAACTTGAAGAAATAAGAACCAGAGCCTTGCGTTTCATCAGGTTGGAGGATGACAGCCTGGCAATGGAGAAGTCAATTGGGAGGACCCCTCTATTTGAGCCATCAGACAGAAAATCAGATTCCCACCATTATAAGTCTAGCAGGGGCAAACCCCCTATTAAAACTGAATCTTCTAAAGTTCATTTTGTAGATGATGATCAAGATGGAGATGATAATGATTATCCAAAAATTTCTGACTATTGCTTTTACGTGGATATTGCGGGAGTCCTTTGCGCCATGGAAAATCTTGGAGATAAAGCAAGATGGCCTAAGAAGAGTGATAAACCCACAACTTGGAAGGATAAGTCCAAGTGGTGTGCGTTTCATGAGGAATTCGGGCATACTGAAAATTGTTTCGCCTTGAGGAAGGAGATTGCTCATCTATTGTCAAAGGGCCTCCTAAGATTTGTTGGGTAAGAAGGGTTAGAAATGAGTCCAAAGAACCTGATTACGTGGGCGATCCCGGACAGAAAGTTGCACCTCCTCCGGCCACCAAGGTAGTAAATGTTATTTCGGTGGATCCCATATTTGTGGTACAACTTATTACGCAGCGCCATGCCAAGAGCTCTAAGGAGGATCGGAAGCTGCCCTCAAGGTGCCGCGACTTCACAGATGGTCAAGTTATCTCCTTCGAAGATGAGGATAAGGATAACACGTTGGACCCCCATCATGATGGTCTAGTTGTCCAGGTGCAGATCGCTAATTGTATGGTCAAGAGAATCGATCGATGGCGGCTCGGTTAATATAATCTTTACTCACGCTCTGCAGAGATGGGCATTCCTTTATCCAAGTTGTGAAGAATTCTTCCGTCTTGGTAGGGTTCGGTGGGGAAATAAAGCAAACGATCGGAGAAATCAAGTTGCCTCTCTATTTGGAAGGTATGAATTCTATGGAAAGGTTACGTGTGATCGAATGCTCTTCCTCGTACAATGTCATTCTAGGAAGACCATGGATCCACAACATGAAAGCTGTGCCGTCAACTTATCACCGGTCGTCAAATTTCCACACCTTGGGGTGTAGCCAAGTTGAAGGGCAACGGCGGACTTTCTAAAGAGTGCTACAAGGTCAATATGAAAGCAAGTTCGGTCCCTCGTCCGGCATAGCAATTAAAGAAAAAGGCCCGGGATGTTCTTGAAGCGGCGGAGCACGAGGCGAAAAGTATTTGTTGATGAATCAAATCTGAGGCCCAAGTGCAAGTTGGTACGGATCTTCCACCCGAAATTGAGGAAGAGCGTCGAGTTTTGAAAAGTCGAAGTGTTGTTTTGCATGGAAGCATGAAGATATGAAATAAGCAAGGCGTCATTACTCACAAGTTAAACATTGATCCAACTATTCGTCCTCCACGAGAAAAGGAGAAAGTTTGCCCATGAACGGAACAGATTATAAAGGATGAAGTTGAGAGACTTTTGAAGGCCAAGATGATCAAGGAAGTTCAATATCCAGGTGGTTGGCTAATGTTGTGGTGGTAGAGAAGAAGAATGGCAAGTGGCGGTATGCGTGGACTTCACGGACTTGAACAAGGCCTGCCCGAAAGATCCATTCCCTCTTCCTCATATTGATTCTCTAGTTGTGAGACAGCTGGCCACGATATCTTGACATTCATGGATGCGTCCTCGGGATTTCAACAAATTCAAATGGAGCCCTCGGACCAAGAGGACACGGCATTCATGACTCCGAAAGGTATATATTGTTATATTGCTATGCCATTTGGTCTTAAAAATGCGGGGGCAACTTATCAAAGACTAGTAAACAAGATGTTCAAAGATCAACTTGGCAAGACGATGGAAGTCTACATAGATGATATGGTAGTAAAATCCAAACATATTGAAGATCACGTGGAGCATCTTCTTGAGGCATTCAACATCTTGAAAGCTTTCAACATGAAACTCAATCAGTAGAAGTGCACTTTGGTGTTAAAGCGAGGAAGTTCTTGGGCTATATGGTGACTAAGAGAGGAATTGAAGCTAGTCGAGAACAAATCAAAGCTATTCTCAACTTGGAATCTCCCAAGAATATCAAAGACGTCCAAAGGTTAAGGGTAGAGTAGCTGCCTTAAATAGATTTATATCTAAATCATCGATAAGTAGGTTATTCTATGAAGTGTTAAGAAAGAATAAACTATTCCAATGGGTGATCAACATGAGGGCCTTCAAACAACTTAAGGAATACTTGATGACGTCACCCCTACTTGCCAAACCGGAACGTGGTGAGCGCCTCTACTTATATTTAGCAGTATCGAGAATGCGGTTAGTGCGGTGTTAGTGAAAGAAATCCAGGGAGAACAGCATCACATGTATTATGTAAGTAAGTCTACACTAGATGCGGAAACGAGGTACTCTCATCTTGAAAAGTTAATTTTAGCTTTAACTCTTTGCCGCTACAAAATTGCGTCATTATTTTGAAACACATCCCATATCGGAACTAACTATCTGTAAGAAATGTGTTGAGAACTCCGAGAGATGTCGGGGAGGTTAGCCAGTGGTCGGTCAAGTTGAGCACGTATGACATTTCATATGAGCCCGGCAGTATCAAATCCCAAGCTCTAGGCGATTGTAGCAGATTTTAGTCCAAGTTTGCAGCTGAGGTGGAGCAGAGGTACAACAACTTGAAGGTAAAACAACTCCTAGATTTTGGACACTATATACGAGATGGAGCCTCAAATTCCAAAGGAATTGGCACGGGAATAGTTAAAAGTCCCCCAGGTGATATCATACCTCGTGTATCTTGTGAATTCAATGCGACGAATAATGAAGCTGAATATGAAGCTTTAATCATGGGTTTAACTACTCTTTAAGTTTAAATATGTACTCATATAAATGTATATGTTGATTCTCAATTGCTCGCTAACCATTTCAATGGCGGTTACATGGCGAAGCATTCAAAATGACTCTATATCTCAACATGTTAAAGCTTTGGCTTCAAAATTTGTCATTCTCTTTGGCAGGTCCTAGAGAAGAATAAAGACGGATGCATTGGCCAACTTGGGATCAACTTGCAAATCTATGTTGCATACTAATATTCCCATTATTTATGTTAAGTACGGTAATAGACCAAGTGGAAGAAACTCAAGAAGTGACTCAATCTAATGGGGCACAAGATACAAGTCCATCTTGGACCCAACCTATAATTGAGTTCCTTCAACTTGGAACTATTCCACGATATTAAGAATGCTAGATCTTTTAAAATGCGCACTTCAACTTTTGTTTTAATAGATAATGTCTGTTCAAGAAATCTTTCGCGGGGCACTATTTGAGATGTATTGACAATAAACAAGTTGAGCTCGTGCTAAGGAGATCCATGAAGGGACATGTGGAAATCATTCGGTGGGAAAGCATTGGCATCAAGGCTCGGGGCTGGTTATTGCGGCCAACAATGCGTCAAGATGCCATGAGCTACGTGCGAAATGTGATGCTGCCAAAGGCACGGTAACATCTTGCATCAACCTGCTTGAACCTCTACATTCCATTGTTTCATCTTGGCCCTTCATGAAATGGGGCATGGATATTGTGGGCAAGTTGCCTAAGGCTCCTGGAGGCAAAGTGTTCATGTTAGCAATGATGACTATTTCTCAAAATGGATCGAGCGGAGGCCTATGTGCAAGTAAGAGACAAAGAGGTAGTTTCATTTTTAAAGAAGAATATTATTAGCGGGTTCGGTGTACCATCGGAGATCATATGTGATAATGGATCCCAATTCATAAGTAAAAAGCTGGAGATTTTGTGCTCGTTGGGGCATCAAGGCGATCACATCCACACCGTCCATCCTCAAGCAAATGGTCAAGTGAGTCAAGCAACAAGTTGATTATCAACAACTTGAAGAAACGCCTAGATCAAAAGAAAGGGAAGTGGGCTGAAGAATTACCACTTGTACTTTGGGCGGACGAACAACTACAAAAGGGGCCACAGGTAGAACTCCATATTCCTTGGTATTTGGAGCAGTTTGTAATTCCAATCGAGGTGACAATCCCAACGAGGTATGGTTTATTAACTCAAGATGAGAATAACCTCTTGTTAACTCAAGATCTAGATACAATTGATGAGATCGAGGATTTAGCCAAGATAAGGATGGCTATCAACAACGGATTGCTAGATCCTGACAAGAATGTCGGAATAAGAAGATTCCAGGTTGGTGATTTAGTTTTAAGAAAAGTATTTCAAAATACAAGAGAACTGAATGCGGAAAATTAGCTCCCAAGTGGGAGGGACCATATCTTATTGATCTAGTGGCAGGGGCATCTTGGTTGTCAACCCCAAGTGGAGACGGGTCCCTAGGAGTTGGAATGCCATTCATTTAAAGCTCTATTTTATGTAAGTCAAGTAGTTAACAACTAGACTTGTCGGTATGAGTTAATTTATGTCAAGTTCATTCGTATCCTCAATTTTATTGGAAACCCTTACTAACTTAAGCATCGGAGGGTGTTGGCTATGCTAACACCCAACCCTAACATGAATTTGTTTTGCAAGGTATACAAGCGGAATAGGCTCAACATGTTAACACGCGATGCGGCCCGACATGTTGAGACCTAAGTGGAGGTCGAACATGTTAATACGCGATGGCTCCAACATGTTCAGACCTGAGATGAAGAAGTTCAACATGTTAACACGCGATGCGGCTCCAACATGTTGAGACTTTAGCTGGAGAGGATGGAACATGTTGACACGCCGGGACGGGCGATACTTGTTCTATCTCTTCAAACGACTTACCTCGATCAAAGGTACATTTCGGTTAAAAGATTTACATCTTTTCTAAAGTTAAGGTTTTTACACCTTCGCCGTGCGCACGATTTCACATCTGTTCAAGATGTGACTATTGGTTGTAACATTAACATGTTACCTCTTGCTTAAATCATTAATGTTTCATCTACTAAACAAAGCAAGTGTTTTTAAGGAACCTAAAATACTTCTACCAAATCTCCAAATGATCGCAATTAGTGGACAAGTTGGATAAGCCAACAAATCCCATGAATCTCTGAAAAGCTTGGAGTACTAGACCAACCTAGTACCCCCAAATAGATTGTTTGTGCTCTTATGAGTACATTACATGACTTGAATGAATAAAGCGAAAATTGTTTGTGTTACCCTCCAAACCTCCCAAAAACATTCAAACTTTCTCAACATCTTGGCTTTCTTGCCGCGGTGTTACTTCTACTTCCTTTTCTTGATTACCACCCTCAGACTTGGGTTCTACCATCTTGCTCAACACTTTATTTGCATCTTCATCAATTCTCCCGAGTGGAGAATTTACCTCTTACGCATCCTTGGTTGTAGATAAAATCTTCCAGGTCCTTCTTTCTTCTTCAAGGTCCCAATGTGCGGCTTGTCCACTCTTAAATTCCTCCATCATTTGGATCTGGCCAGCGGTGCTTTGGTGGCGTTGAACTTGAAATCCTCTCTAGCGCTTCAAGTTCCTTGATGTGGGCCTCGTTCTCCTTCATCCTTTCGGCCTGAGACATCTGAGTTCTTTCCTTAGCTTCACTACTTCACCACTATGCACCTTTACTTCTTTCTTCAATTTGCTTATTTCCCCACTCACCTTTGCCTCTTTTCTTGCCTCTTCGGCCTCAACTGCATCTAGTCGCCTTGATTTTTAAAGCGGCAACTTGATCCAAGATTGGACTCACAATGTCGAGACACATGTAATAGAAGTATTAGAACTTTATAAAATTCTTTAGTACATAGATCAATGTGTCCTCATTTTTACCTTATCATGAAGTCCTTCATCACAACAACAAACTTTTCCCTTGTTTTCTCGCCATCTAGAACATCTTGCATCGGTATCCTGAGACTCCACTAGTTTCCTTTTCTTCGATTCTTCTTTGTTCTTTGAGACAGGCTAGAAGCCATAGACAGTGGAGGTGGGGGCTTGTTGTCTTTCCTTAAAGACCTTCTTGCCTTTGCGTAGCGGATCGAGTACTAACAAGAGCTTTGGAACGGGTGGTTCTTTGCAATGTGGACATGGAGTTAGGAAAACTTAGAAGAATGGAACAAATTACGGATGGGCAAGAACTTTGAGATAGTAAACCAAACCCGTGGACATCTTGAGTTTAGATGGAGACTCGTCTTCAATCCTTTACGGGAAAACAGAGCTGGGAGCGCCTTGAACTGTGACGGGGTCTAACTCAAAAATTCTCTTCACGTTTGCCTCACGTATGCTGTTACGGAATAGAACACTAAGTTTGGCGACTTCTACAAAGGAAATTCAAATTGTTAAGGATTAAGATGTACTAAAACTTTTGTAAATGAGTAAAGTCGGAGGAAAATTTCCTCTACCTTGAGACCTCCATTTTGAGACTACACCAGCCTCTTGACTCAGGCTGTCTTTCCAACAAAGAAGAATCGATTTCTCCACCGGTCGGCCGGGGGTCATTGTTAGAGATCGGAATGGGCTCACCTCCACTTTTACCCTAAAACAAAATCTTCCCGGACAGAAACCCCTTATCTCGGTAGTGTAAGCGAACTCTCTCTAGGTCTACGACCAAACCTATTTCATCCCTGATCTAACTAGGGTTTGAAGACATCTCAACACTGTGGCATGAGTTGGGCGTAGTTCAACTTTGTGGAAGCAAAAACCTAGTGATTAAGACGGGAATGGGAATTTAAGGCCGATAGTGAAAGGGTATTCGGAAAACATACCCACTCGGGGAATAGCATTCGGAGGTGAGGAAGGATGGGTGAAGCGGTTTCAGAGGCAATGCGTGGTTTTTCTTAACAACTTCCAGATCTGCCGAATCGAACATTTTTCTTTCTCGGGTTCTTTTAACAGATTACGGGTGAGAAACCCTCTGGTAAACCCTCTTCACTTTCGATTATACATATCTTCTTTTTCCCATCTTTTGCAACTTGAGAAAAATAGCAACAAGAAATTGAGAAGAAAGCGAGGAACTCCGGAATTGTTACTTGGTTTTTCTCCTACGATCTTCATTGGTATCTCTTCGGAAGAAAACCTTTTGGTAAGCAACTTTGAGAGAGGAAGAGTTGGGGAAGGTTCGGTTTGTTCAAAGAGGAAGTTGTGGCGGTTATGCGATTTGAAAACAGTATAACCTTTTTGCAAACACTCAAAAACCGTCCCATCAAAACCTTTTGCATTAATAACCGCCAAATGCGTTATCGAGTTTTTGGCAAACTTTTTAAATTTTTGTCCTTTATATTCTTTATTTTAAAAATTCAAAAAGTTTGGGGGCAATGTTGGGCCTACATTTTAGTCAACTTGTTTACAACTTACATATATCATCTTGATACTAACAACTTGAGTTCTCTGCATCTTGACTATTTTGCAGGTTGAATTATTGTTACATTACAACCTATTTTTCAGGAAATGTGTCAACGGATAAGAAGACGATTCAACAACGTTTCTTCATCAACAAGGCCAGCAATGGATCCTTATCTCTTCCACCAACATTGTGGCGAGAATATCTCAACAAGTTCAACCGATTTCCTATATTTTAGGCTTATTGTTTTCTTTGCAATTCGAGGTATAAAAGGGAGGAACACTTGTATTTTACACACACATTCTCACTAGTTTAAGCTCCCTTGCATACGCTCTTAGTCTTGTATTCAACCTGATTAATAAATCATTTGGTCAAGGCAGGTTCCTAAACCTCCCGGGGTTTTGTGCCGGCGAACAAGTTGTTCAGGGCTTTCCTAGTTAACAAAACTCTTTGAGTTCATTTCTATAATACCTTATAATCATTGTACCTATATTCAAACCATTTTTGTCATCTTTCTTGTCATTTGTATCCCTTGTTGAAATTTGACCAAAACAACTATTTTTTCACACTTTAATCACTTTACTTGGACTTTTTCAATCAATAAGTTCATTGGTTGAGTGAGCTTATTGATTCTCAGTCCAAGTAGGTGATTAAAGTGTGAAAAAATAAAGTACAGTGATCTTAATAAATTTTGGAGTGAAAGAACAATGACCAAATATTTTATTTAAGCCTTAGATATATAATAATTGATGGTTTGAACCTATCAAAATAGTTGATTA